>CAWUFW010000197.1:4706966-5376833 GCA_963921515.1 Calotriton arnoldi | reverse complement strand
CAGCAGGGCCTTGTGTTCCCCACAGCAGTAGCCAGTGTCAGCCATCTTGTGAGTCCTTCTCCACTCCCTGTGATGTGAGCATGGTTCAGGGTGGTGTTGATGGGCCAGTTGTGAGGCTGAGCAATGTCTGTGACTACGACTCCCATCATGCTATTGCCTCCACCCCCTTCCCAGCATGCCCATGCTTCCTTCCTTTGACTCTGCTTCCCTGTGGGGTGGGCTGGCTGTGCTGACAGGATGGCTGGGAGTGTTGTCCTGGCAGTTGTTTGGCTAAGAGTCCCAAGAGTGTCCCTGTGCTTCACACAACATAACCCAGGGTGGTGGTGCTTTGTGGGATCTTGTGTTAGGATGGAGGGCATTGCATTCTACCAGGTGGGTACTGTGGAGTTTGTGTTGGGGGGGTGAGGGGAGGTGCTGGTGACTATAGTCAGTGCTGCAAGTCCCCCTTCCCACCCAGCCAGCCAGATATCCCACCATGGAACGTGCTTGCATTGCAGGGAGTGTAAGTTGTCTCTCAGGATGTCAGTCAGTGGTGTCCTGCTGTTTGTTGGTGCACAGTTGGCAGCAGGGCCTTGTGCTCCCCACAGCAGTAGCCAGTGTCAGCCATCTTGTGAGTCCTTCTCCACTCCCTGTGATGTGAGCATGGTTCAGGGTGGTGTTGATGGGCCAGTTGTGAGGCTGAGCAATGTCTGTGACTACGACTCCCATCATGCTATTGCCTCCACCCCCTTCCCAGCATGCCCATGCTTCCTTCCTTTTGACTCTGCTTCCCTGTGGGGTGGGCTGGCTGTGCTGACAGGATGGCTGGGAGTGTTGTCCTGGCAGTTGTTTGGCTAAGAGTCCCAAGAGTGTCCCTGTGCTTCACACAACATAACCCAGGGTGGTGGTGCTTTGTGGGATCATGTGTTAGGATGGAGGGCATTGCATTCTACCAGGTGGGTACTGTGGAGTTTGTGTTGGGGGGGTGTGAGGGGAGGTGCTGGTGACTATGGTCAGTGCTGCAAGTCCCCCTTCCCACCCAGCCAGCCAGATATCCCACCATGGAACGTGCTTGCATTGCAGGGAGTGTAAGTTGTCTCTCAGGATGTCAGTCAGTGGTGTCCTGCTGTTTGTTGGTGCACAGTTGCCAGCAGGGCCTTGTGCTCCTCACAGCAGTAGCCAGTGTCAGCCATCTTGTGAGTCCTTCTCCACTCCCTGTGATGTGCGCATGGTTCATGGTGGTGTTGATGGGACAGTTGTGGGGGGGCAATATGTGTGACTGCGACTCCCATGATGCTATTGGCTACACTGACTTGGCCAGCATACACAGAATTCCTTCCTTTGAGTGGTCTTCACTGTGTGTTGGTGTTGTTGTGGTGGCTACATGTGTGGATGTGTGTGTTAGTTCTATTTGTGCCACTGCCTAGCTGTAGTTGTGGTTGTGTTTGTACATGTGTTGGCACAGTTGGATGTGACTTTTTGATGGCATGTGTTGTGTTTATCTGACTGACATACACATTTTGGGATGATTCTGTTCTAGTTGCTGTGTAATTGCTATGAGTGCATGGTTTGACTCTCCCCTTGACAGTGATGTGTGTGTGTTTTGTGGCAGTATATTGTGTACATTTGTTGTGTACTCACCAGGCTCTGGGATGTCCTCTAGTCCATATATGCTCACTGGCGGTAGGATGGCCCGCACCTTCTCCTCCCAGGGCCTGAGGTATATTGGCTTGGCAGGAGGGCCACTGCCGGTGTGTTGGCTGTTGATGTAATCTTGCTTCAGCAGTTTCCGTACCCTCCTGCGCACGTCATACCACCTGTTCTGGATGTCGGTCTTTGTGCGCCGACATGGTGATTGGGCGTTCACCCTGTTGATGATCCTCTCCCACATCTTGGTTTTCTGCGACATGGGGGTCTGTTGGACCAATGTGCCAAACAGCTGTGGCTCTACCCTGAGGATCTCGTCTACCAGGACTTCCAATTCACAATCTAGGAACTTGTGATTCTTCTTGGGGGGCATGGTGATGGGTGGTGATGGTGGGTGATGTGTGTGTTGGTGTGCAGGTGAGGGTGTGTGGGTGTGTGTTGTGCTGGGTGTATGTGAGGTAGGTATTTGTTGGTGTGCTGCTGGTGTGTGGCTTGTGTGAGGGATGAGCTGTGGGTGTGTGGTTGCTTTCTCTTGGGTGCTGGTAGTGGAATGGCATTTGCAAAGGCTCATGGTAGTGATTTGGGTCCTTTATATAGGTGGAGTTGTGGGTGTGACTTTGTTCTCTGTCCCCACCCCCCCCCAGTATTTATTGGCTTGGTAATTGCTTGTTTGGCCTTTTTTTGGTTGGTTTTTCCTTTGTGCTGTTTGTGTATGTTGGAAACGTTCTTGTGACCGAGTCGGACCCTGCATTGGTCTCGTACGGTGTTTTCCGTTTCGTTCACGCTGTGTTTGTGCAGTTTTGTATGCTGCGTACACGTCGGTCGCGGTGTATTGTGTTGCTTCGGCTCGGTTTTGTATGCGTGTCGGTCGTACGGCTTGTCCTCCGTCCGACTCGGTCGTGTTTTTCGCGCCTTGCATCGTACTTTGCGGGTTGGAGTTGGCGGGTACGATTCGGTCGGATTTGTTCCGGGTGCGTGTCGGTCGGTTGGATTCGCGTGTTTTTCCGGCCGGATTGCTATTTTCCGAGCGGCTCGGTCGGTCGGCTTGGTTTCCTGACGTGTCGGTCGGATTTATCGCGGCTTGCATCGTACTTGGCGTGTCGGGCGCCACTGGTACGTGTCGGTCGGTATTTTTTCCGGATCCGAGTCGGTCGGTGCTTTTTCCGGCCCGAATCGGAATCGACCCCTGTGTGTCTTAGGAAATTGTTTCAAGTGTAATAGCACAATATCAGTGTGCACATGTATAATAGGGAGTCATAATATATTCTGCACGTTGTTAATTATGAACAAAAATATAAATGCACAAAAGTCTTTAACAACTAAGGGGCCGATTCCGATCTCGGCCGGTAGGGCACCGAATCGGATTCGGCTTAACCGGATCCGATTCGGAGCCCTCTTTCCCGACCGATTCGTACGTGCGTCCGGGCGAGCGAGTACGATGCGAGCGCGTGCGGACTCGCCGACCGACTCGTACGCCCGTCCCAACCGCACCGACCGACTTCGCACGGATGCGCCTTGCAAGGCGCAATGGAGACGTTCCCGGCCGGGCAAGTACGATGCGCGCCGCGAGCAGTCCGACCGACTCGCGCCGTCCGGCTCGAAGAAGCAGTCGGAGCCGTACTCGGGGGTCCGTGTCGGACCCCCTGTATGCGTAGCCGCGTGAGTCGCACACAGGGGGACCCATGGGTCCCCCTACCTGTGCGTGTACGGCGCGAGTCGCTCCGCCGTGTACACGCTGTAGGGGTGCCCTTGTTCGCCTCGCACCCATTGAGTCAATGGGAGCCCGCGTACGCGTTGTACGACCGGCTCCCATTGACTTCAATGGGAGTCCGACAGCATGCGTACGCATCGTACTCGTTCGGTCGGGCTGCTAGGGTCCGATTCGGTCGGAAATCTCTCCGGGTCCGGCTCGGTCGGAGAGATTTCCGGCCCGAATCGGAATCGGCCCCTTAGTCGGTACAGGTGCAGCGCGGAGCAAGGGCAGTAGGCTTCACTAGAACAGAACCCCAGCTGCACACACCCTTGCCCTGTTAATAGCAGCTTCCTGTTCTGGCTTAAACACAGCCCCAGGGGCTATACAGGTCAGTGGGATAATGTAAGAAAAAGAATAGAATAATTCGCTGGAGGGATTGGAAAGGCATAACACCTATTGGTAGACAGAAAAAACATGTTGCTTTAGTGCTCCCTGTTTTTGTCTCCCAGGCTAGGTGGAGACTAGGATATGGACTAGGGCAGTGGTTCTTAACCTGTGGTCCGGCGACCCCTGTGGGTCCACGAAGCCTACTCAAGGGGTCCGCATCTGCTTAGAAAATTAAATAATATTAACAGATTTAAAAAGGTGTATATAATTGAAGAAGCAAAATGTACAATTGGGAATTTTAAAACATTCTGTAAATGTGAAGGAATTTGAAATTGGAGGCTAAAAATTAAATTAGCATCCTCAGATTGATTCGTGAGAGCAGTGCAAGTGCATCAAACAGAATACAGCATGGACGATGAGTGGACTCAATTGAATTTAGAAGAAGCTACATCTATTTTTTTGTGTATTGTCTGCTGTTCAGATTATTGAAAATGCTTAGACGTGGCCCTGTGGCTTCCAGTAATGACTCCGTAGGGGTCCCCAAATTCCAATAATGATTCATTGGGGGCCCGCGGGTTCCAGTAAGGATGAAGTGGGGGCCCACAGATGTCAAAATGTTAAGAACCACTGGACTAGGGTGTATGTGTGAATTTAGAGTTTTGATTTAGCCGTCAGATAAGTAAATTTTGTCTGCTGAATCAGGTAGGGATTGTCACGAGGAAGACTCGCCTCAGAGCAATGAAGATTACTAGTATTTCATCTGGGGATTTGTCAGTATAGTATACAGCTGTACAACCATGCACCTCTCTCATGCTATTTTCCAAGGTGTAAGAGCTACAGTGACAGGTTCTGAAGGCAAAACCAGACAACAATCACAGGGTCCTTCAATAATTCACCCACTACCTCTCCGTCTATCACTCGTTGACTTTCTTAACGCCTCTTCTCTGACTCCCTATTCTCCCTTTCTCTGCTACTTGCTGCTTCTCTGGTGCCATCGTTTCCTCTCTCTTCTTGTTCTTACTCCCTAGCTCCAAAACACTTCCTCTGTCTTTGACTTCCTCATTTTTTCCTTTGTGCTTCTTAGAGCTGTTCTCGGAGTGCTATAGGAGTGACGTTGAGTTGGCGGAGAGGTTGCTGCTCTACTCCTGTGCAGCATGGAAAGGGAAGAACTGCCTAGAGCTGGCTGTGGAAGCCAAAGATCGAGACTTCATTGCTCAGCCAGGAGTCCAGGTGAGGAGGAGATGTGAGTGCAGGATCAAAGGTACCAACAGCATATTGAGGTAAAATGAAACGGTAACTCAGCCTGCAGTAGAGGTATGAAGGACACAGTAAGGTCATAGGTGGAGATGGTATGTTATTGGCATTTGTTTAGCACACATTTCGCTTTGGAATGGCCTCGTAGTGCTGAGTGTTCAGATGGTCCCTGTCCACACACTTCTGATTTGTAATGTTATATTTCGGTGTTAGAGGGGTGTGGCCTGAGGGCTTTAGTGGTTGATAATGCAGCTCTCATGGCAGAACCGTATGCACTGCCTTGCGTTTGGAAATAGCCTGAGTGTTTTTTCACTATGTGACATGTATAATATATACTGGATGTGAGTTATTTGTCTTTGTAATACGTGGGGAGATGTTCTGTGTAATGTGCGCTTTGTGTTTGAGATGCATGTGTTCCATAGTGGTTAGTGTTGTCAGATAGTTGGTAGTGTGTAGTGAATGGGGGTGTGGGGTATTTTATTTCTAGTTTGTTCAGGATAGTGCGATAATATGCAACATGACAGCCTGTATTGCTGTGCTGGGTGTTTGTGACATGTTTTTCTTATGTGTTCTTGATTTTACATTAGTGTGAGAAATAATGTTATGTTTCTCTGTAGTATATTACGGTAGATAGTTCTGTCATGAGACTCTTGCTTGCTGCAAATATGGTGTAAGGTAATTGGGGGTGGGGTTAATTGAGAAGTGAGATGATTCAGGGAACTATATGAGGAATAAAGAGAAATATTAGATTCAAAATCAAGTGTTTCCTCGAGAACCACCAACAATCCTGAGCCCTCAGCTTTCCCTTGAAAGTTTTAACATTTTGAATGCTTTGACCACTTTATAATTTAAAGTCTAAATAGCTTGCTTCACTTGAGAGTGGCGATCATCTGTGATAATGATAAAAGTAAAAGGCATTCAGCAATACAGTCGCTGAGTAAGCCTGGGTGGAGTTCGCGGAGTTCCGCTACGCGGAACTCCGCCAAGTGCTAAACAAACTATGCCACATTACACTGAGCTCCGCAAGCAGCAGAGAGCATTAGAAAAATGTCATTTGCTGTAATTTTCAGTGCCGGGTGTTTGTCCGCGCTGTGAAATTATCGTGAGTGGCACCATGCACAGCGCAAGTTGGCGCAAGCGGGTGCTGCTTCCTTTCTGCTGCTCGAGTAGATTTTCTACTTGAGCGGCAGCTTTCTCAATGCGAACGGACGGCTTCTCAATGCGAGCGGTCGCGAGCATATTCGGCCACTCGCTTTGAGAAATCCGACCGCAAGGTTGATTTCCCTCGTTCGCCAACTTGAAGTTGATGAGCGCGAATGAGGATAAATCTCGCCGGGAGGTGGATTTTCCTCGCTTGTGCTCGCCAACTGGATGTTGACAAGCGTGAGCGAGGAAAAAAACTCCGCTATGCGGAGGGGAATTTTTCAAAACTCCGCAAACTCCACTTAACACGGAGTGCTGAAAACTCTGCAAACTCCGCAAGCGGAGCGAATTTCACCGCCCAGGCTTATTGCTGAGTCGAAAATACAACTGCTTTGCCAGTGCAGACCTATTGGCTTTGTCAGATCTTTTTGCCATGCTGCTGAGCATCAACAGAAGTAAAAAATATATATTGCCGATGGACAATGGTGTATATGCTCACATGCGTAATTATGCATGCGAGCATATGTGTCATGATTCTACAGAAGCCCCAATGACATGACACATATGTATGCTTGCATCAATACGCATGCATTTCATGTGCATGCATCATGAATTAACAACCATTTTGGTGTCTTTATTTTTTTAATCTAATGTACTGTTTTAAGATGGCAGACACCCCTAGAGCAGTACCTAAAAAAAAAAAAATACCTCAAAAGTGCACAAAAATGTGTTTTTAGAAAGAAAAAATAATAAAAACAAAATGGTACAGAGAGGCAATGGAAGAGTGGGGTGGGGTGGTATCAGAAAGAGCAATGCTGGTGGCAAACTGTGAGGGGAGTGGGAACAACAGGGAGTGGAAGGGTTTGTTTAAAAAATCAGGACAGTAGGGATGGGAGAAGCAAGGGGAGCTGGGGTTGGAAAGAAACACAGAAACAGGCAAGATGGAGTGAGAGCAAAAAGCACATCTACTAAAACAAAAAAAAAGAGTAGTTCCCTAATCCTAAGCAGTTGTTAAACCCAAGGCATCCCATCAAAACACACGAAAAACAAAGAATAGTAATGAAAGTCATTAAATACAAAGCAGCATGGCTTAATTTGAGCTGGTGGTTTCCGGTGCTCGGCACCGGCACTTAATTGTCGACACCGCCACTCATGACAGCTGCCATATGGTGGCGCTGTTTGCATAATTTAGAGATAAGCAGAACAGCGATAGTTTATTAATTCAGTATTTTTATAGCTTTGGGGGCCGGGAATAGGCTGAATTGTCACACTTGTAGCAGTGTGCTGGTTAGTAGTTGAGCAGGTACTGTCATTGGCAGTGCTGGCAATGGCAATGGGTGGTGCAAGCTGCAGAGGCCTCCTGGCTAGAGCCCTGACACTTTTTTTTTTTATATAACAAATTAAGCACTGAGAAGCAGGGAAATTAGATAGAAAAGAAAGACATCCAATCAAGATGAAGCAGCTTACCCAAAGTCCCCTGTACATATATTTTTAATATATGAGAAACAATGGCTATTTCATTTGATACATTTCAACCAGTTTCTGCACTCAGTATAAGTGGGCTTTTGGTCCCTGTCAGGCGCTGTCTCTGTATTAATTTCTTCCCTAAATTATGTCAGTAGTGTCGGGACACCTACTCTTTGAAAACCTATTTTCACCTTTATCACAATTGACCCTTTCATAGTTCTGCACAGGTTGAAAGACATGAGACTTGCCAGCCAGATGTTTACACGGGTTAATTGTTTTCTGAGTCTAATCTCACAGCAGTCACCATAGCTCCACTTCAGTCCTAGTTTCAAAAAAGGTTCATGTGGGGTGCTACAGCACTCAGCTTTTTAACCCTTTTATTAATTTTAATGTTTATCTTATACTGCTATTTAAATTGGCTTGTTCTTATGCACTGACCTACTTCAGAGATGCTGATCTTGGGCATCTGCTGCCCTTTCTCTGGTACCAATATGAAGGTGCATACCAAAAATTCACAATTTTCCTAGTAGAATAGTCGCCTGAGTTTAGTTTCTAGCTAAATAACTCGCCAGTGGCACTGGCCACATAGTCCGTCCTTGTCAACCCAGAGGTCACAATCTTCGGAGTGTGGTGTATGGCTGTCAGAGTCCAGTGACAGTGAAGACAGACTATCAGAAACTTCAGTACTAAGAGAGCTGCTCGGTTATCTTTGGATCATCTCCTGGAGAGTGCACGTTGATAGAGTATTTCCAAAATATCTTCTCCAATGAGTGAAGCACAATAAAAGGAGGCTGCATGACTGATCAAACAAACTCTTCACAGAGTGCACAGTGCACCAGTGCTGTGAAACTGCACTGATTTCTGGTTGGACAGCAGAGTCAAGGCACTATACATCATTTGTTATTCTTTTTATGGCATGGGATCCTCACTACTTAACTCAAAGTGCAAACACTCTGTGTAAGACCTTTTTTCAGATGTGCATAGATGCAGTGCTTAATTTGAGCCGGCCCCCACTGGCATTTATTTTTGGGGACCTGCACTTATTTTTCCACATCAGATAATTACTGAGAGAGAAAAACACACAAATCGGAAAGACGGAGGAATAGAAAGACGGAAGAACAGTCACAAAGGAAGAAAGCAGGAACCTGCAAGAGTTAGATAAAGAGGTAAGGAGTATGTGGTGGTGGATTAAAGACTACCAGCCTTGGTATTCGGTGCGCCGACATTTAATTGCACCGGCCCCGGGCTTCTAAGCAGAGCTTTGGGCACCGGCACTCTTTCTTTTACAAGTTAAGCACGGCTTAAGTGGAAATGTCACCCAGCACCATGGATCCTTACTGACTAGGCATCGGGTTCTTGTTCTGTGATGGAAAGTTGGCCTCATTAACCCTTCGTGAGTCGACTTGGACTTGCAGACAAGGCCTAACTGAAGGGAAGGGATTTAGTGCAGGCCTAGCTACAGTAAATCACAACTATCACAGCTGCAATAAAGATGTGCAAATCTAGCAAGATTCTGGAGCACAAAACACTTCAATTTTAATATATTAAGAATATATAAATATATTTATGACATAAATGGAAATTCCTATGGCAGAAAGCAGACAAAACACAATGCACAATAACCAATGACACAGTAATGAAACAATATAGTAGTGAAGCGAGAGGCCCTGGCTATGCAGTCCATATACTGTTAGCGACCTTGGAATTACTGTGAATGTTGCCACAATCCTGCAAACAAAAAGCACGCTATGACAGAAATGCAGTTAGAGTTTTGTTTACAAATATATAACGATGAAAATCAATAACTGCTCACGAGATATACGCTGCAATGTAGAGGATTTCAATCCTCTTGCTGACACTGAATTACTTTGTCATACAAATGCTTGTTTGGTGCGAATGAAAAGAAACATAATGCCACCCAGAGAGAATTTCTGCTGGACTTAGATCAGCAGAATGCACTATTAAGAACAGGCGCGGTAGGGCGGGATGTGGGGGGGGAGTCGACAGGCGATGGATAAGGAAAATAAATCAAATAAATAAAACCACTTACCTTGCGCTCGCCACATTGCCGACTCGGAGATTCGTCGAGCGCATGGTAAGTGGTTTTATTTATTTATTTTATTTTCCTTATCCCGTCGTCTGTCGATTCCCCCTGCCCCACCCCACCACTCTTACTTGTACCGGCCGTGCCTGATTACGAAGCAAAAGTACTGCAATGGGGTGGTATCCGTTAGGACCTTGTCCATACTATTTCCCGTGATGGAATGAGGCACAAATTGAACCTTTTGGAGCCTATCAAAAAAGCTGCTCCTCCAACAAGGAGGAGCTTAAGTTGTTCCTAGGATTTGTGGATTTTTATTGCCGATTTGTAAAATGTTTTGCGTTGCCTGTTCATAAAATGTACAGTTTTCAGGGGACGCAATTTGCCAATATGCATTTGCTCAAATCAAATTAGTTATCGTAAAGGACCCATCTCTGGGAAAATTTTACCCTAATACACCAACCATACTGACCATTGACGCCAGTAACCAGGGATTGGGTGCTACCATCAAGCAACAAGTAGATGGGAAAAAGCATATTGTAGCATTGGCATTCCTTGCCTTGAGGGGACCAGAGAAACATTACTGAGTGGTAGACAGTGATGACCTCGGATGCTACTGGGTGGTCAGACACTTCAAATATTTTGTTTGCAAAGGTCAGCCTGACAGACACTCTTTATTTTCAGGTCAGGCAGCCAGGAGCTAGACATGCACTAAATGCACAGGCTCCTGGCTGCCTGAGCTGAACTTTGCTAGGCTGAAGATGTCACAGCTCCTGTGGGTGTGACCTCTTCATCCTGGCAAAGCACCTCGAGGTCCCCCCAGTGATGAAGGGGAGTGTCACTGATTGCCTCGGACCTGGGTGCTTCAGTTTTAAGGCCTGAAGTGCCCAGGGCTGAGGTCAAACACCGCCACCTCGTCACACAGTGGGGTGGAGTCAGCAACTCTGTGATGAGGTAGAGACTGCCGCCTTCCCTCCAGCCAATGAGGGAAGGCCACAGTCCCAACCCTCCTGGGACCTCCGAGGCAGAGTAGCACAGGTGTGATTTTTTTAATGTCTGGTGCATGCGTGCTTGTATATATGAATATTTGGGCGTGAATGTTGTGAATGGATGTGTGTGTGTGTGTGGATGTGTGTGTTTGTGCACGCATGTGCGTGCATGGGTGTGAGTGAGTGTGTGTGTGTGTATGTGTCACGTCCACCCCCATCTCTGCTAAAATTACTAGCCGCCACTGGTGATATGACCAATTGAATTGTGTGAAGATGTCATTGTTTTGTGTGGTGGGCTCAGTACAACTTTTGACTTTCTGTAAAAGTAGTAAATGTTCTCACCCTGGAAGAATTAGTCGAGTGGGTCTCAATGTTACCCTAGAGAATGGAGACAAACCTTGAGTGTAGATATAGTGTCAATGTGCAACTCTGAGCGTCTCTCTGTTCAGAAGCCCCTAGGCCATATATTTGTCTTTCCTAAAATGGGGGGGAGCGACACTTAGGGGTGTGCATACTGTACCTATGTGCAAACAAATTTTGTCATGGTCTGATTTCCGTCTCCAAATTATGTTTTAATGGTATGTAATGTGTTATTTTCTACACTATAATATTATCATTATTATTCCTTGTGGTTATGTTCTCACCTGATATTACTGTTTCATTGGTACATTCCGTTGATCCAGCTGTTAACTGTCAGCTCCAATTGTAATTGTGGATTACTCCAGCTTGGTTATGGTAACAATATCTCTTCTGCATCTTCACCCTGGTGTGAGAATTTTACTATCATAACACAGTTGTTAAATAGCAAAAGATAATTCATCTTGTGAGTTGTGCTATACACATTACCACTATTCTTTCCTTCCTTTTTTCACAGGATTTTGTGTCCAAGCAGTGGCATGGGCACATAGCCATGGACACCCCCACCTGGAAGGTGCTGCTGAGTGTGTTCATCATCCCCCTGATTGGCTGCGGTTTCATCTCCTTCAGGTAGTCCATGTTGTCTAAAAACCGTTGTAGAAAACCACAGACCCATCCTGTTCCAGGGTCCATGGGGCACTTTCAGTTCTTTAGAAGGAAACAGCTGTCCGCCCTTTTGGCCTTTTATTGAAAAATGCATTAAGCAGTGGAGTTCACATAGCAGAGAGGGGAATCGGCTACAGGAAATTAGAAGACTTCTCATCCAGTTGATAACTGCCTCTGCTTGGCAGGTAGTTCTGGGGACAAGTACTCTTTTACATATGCCGAATGTATTCCACAAAATATTGTTTAAAAAATATAGGGAAACGCAATTATTGTTCAAAAATATTGTGGGACAGAATATAAAAGGTAAGAATATCATTTTTTGAAGTTTTTCATATTGTTTTTTAAATGTAGGCGTACATAATATTGACATTGTATTTTATTTAGTTATTTGAATTTTATTCGTTTTTGTGTATTAAGTTGCTATTATTTTAATGTAAAGTATGTTTCATTATTTTTTGTGTTGTTTTATTTTTTTGTTTGATAATAAATGTTACGTTTTTTATTTCATTTTATTTTTAGAGGGTGGGAAGTATTTCAAATCTATTGTTTAAAAATTGTAATTGATTTAATTAAAAACAATAATTTTATGTCTAATTTTTCATGTTCATGTTGCGTTTTTAGTTTTATTAATGTATATAAATTGTATAAGATTACAATTATTTTCTTGATTTGTTTATGGAAATATATTTTATGTTTGCTTATTCTGTATATATGTAATTTATTTTGTATTAATTTAGGAGAGGGAAAATTAAATCAGAGTTTTTAGAGTTCAATATTTTCTCTTCTGTTGCTCATGCTGGAGTGGGAACAGTAGTTTTCACCCCTCCAAAACCTAACACTTTCACTACAGTTGCTCAGGTTGGAGTGAGAATAGTAAAACTAACTCCTCCAAATTCTAACACTTTCCAGACTGTTGCTTACGTTGGAGTTGGAACAGTAAATCTAACCCCTCCAAAGTCCAACTCTTTCACTTTACAGTGGTTACGTTGGAGTGGCAATAGTAAATCTCCCCCTCCAAAGTCCTACACTTTCCTTATTGTTGCTCAGGTTCGAATGGGAGTAGTGAACTTTAAACCTCCAGGTCTAAATTTTGTATTTGATTTTTTTAAAGTTGTTTTAATATATATTTTTGTTTTCATTTTAAAAGTTAGTTTAATGTAAATAATGTTTTTTAGTAATGATTTGTATACTTTTTATGTTATTGTATATTTTTCTACATTTTGTAATATCCAGTGTTTGCCATAATTCCTTTTATTCAAATGTTTTTATTAGTTTCAATGATAATTAAATTGTTTTAAAATATGTTTATTATGTTTATATTTACTGTAAATTATTTATTTTTATTTTATATTTATAAACTATGATTTATTTATATTTCTTATATTGTAAGTACATTATTTGTAAATGTAATATTATTTTTAAAGTTAATATATATTTTAACGTTTATTTAGTGGATAATAGTTACAATTCCATAGAATTATTCATTTTTGGGCAATATTGTGGTCTTCTATATTTTTGTTGTCTATATTTTTTATTTTACATACAAAGTATATAAAGTCAATATTTATGTCCTCAGTATTCATTGGCTATATTTTTGTCGGTCATTTAACCATGCCCGAGGCATTTAGGCAGTTTTGGCTTATAACGATTTTGTTTAAGGAATTGTCTACTATTTTCAATAGTCCCTTCCTCCTGGAGTTTATAAGTGCTACTGCACAGATCACAGGTGGGTGTTTCTATAGGAGATTTGGTCATTGCCCTTTGACCTAGACTTTCTGAACTGCATGGGTGCTATAGTGACAAAAAGCTTCACAAATAACGCTGCTGAATAGCATTTGCTTGCAAAATGTTTTTTGTACCAAAAGTTGAAACAGGTGCAGTGCTAAATGTTATTGTGTCACTTAAAGCAAAATCCCTAAGAAGTTATGCAAAGGGAAAGGTAAAGGGTAAAGGGAAAGCAACTGAACAATTGCACGAACAGCCCCATGAACTAAAGTCACACAGTTTAGTTCCACCTGCTGTGCCTGGAATCCTAGCACAAAATGAAAACAGGCACAAAAACATAGGCAGCAGTGGGTGCGGTTAACACTGTATCATCTTTCCGCCTACAAAATGAGTGACTTTTCTGAAAGGTACACGTATTACATGAGTCACCGTTGGGGCGGTCCTATCAGTGACAGCTGTACTCAAGAGCTACTCTCAAGTACAAATAACTAGAAAAATAGCGTTCACGGTGCTCCCTGACATAACAGTAATTAGGCTTATCCACATGCGAGAGCCGCTTTCTTTAGCAATTACGGCACACAACTTATGGAAATATAATGCTGCGTTACTTTTTCAATCAATGCCACACTGCTAATTTACATGCAGTGTTCATTTTTAGTAGGGGTAGGTGATAAATTCCGCTCCGCTGGCGGAGTTGCAGCATTTTGCCCACTCCGCATTACAAGCATAATGCGGAGTGGGCAAATCTCCGCTGACCACTGCGTGGCAAAGTTTTTTCTCATGCGCTGCTTGCCAACGTTATGCTGACGAGCAAGAATTTCTGTCTCTTACTGCGATTTCGGGCGATAGAACGGCACCCAGCAAGATTTTCTCAAAGCAGGTGGTCATGACCATTTGCGTTGAGAAAACTGTCGCTCAAGTAGAAAATCTACTTGAGCGGCAGCAAAGAAGCAGTAGCCTATGGCGAACCACGCAGTGCAGTTTGCTCTGATTTTGCAGCATGGAACAAGCTCCCTGCGCTAAAAATCAGCTCGACGTACTGATTTCCTCCCGCTCGCGGAACTCTGCGGAATCTCATGGAATTTTTATGTAACTCCACAGAATTCCAAAAAAAGGTAGCTTCGCAAGTTCCACCCACCCCTAATTTTTATTAAATCTGGGCCCCAGACTTAACCTCTGTGCGTGTGTTTGTGACCACAGTTTAAATGTTCTCTCTGATCTAATGACCATTTTTATAATTAGTCTAGTATATATTTCTTGCTTCTATTGTTTCGTGTTCCGTAGGCTCACTTTTTTCATATGATCTCTGAGTGCTACCTCCCACACTCAATACATCAACACTATCAATGCCGAAGTCCTTATTTGTACGGTGTTCTTATGACCATGGCCGGACTGGCCTACAGGGCAATATTATGATATTAAAACAAAAATTGTCTCCAGCAAGCTCAAATCCGTGCAATCTCCCAAACCTTGCAAAACACCTATACAGCCTGTCTTTATAAGTTCTAAACTGCCCTAATTTTCAAACATGGACCACCTTTTTAGCTTTCTAGTTCACTAATGGGGGCCACCTTTATTGTTTGTGCCTGGGTCTATTTTCTGTCCCAGTCTGACCCTGCTTATCACTCACCACTACTCACATGCAGGTATGCAGGATTGGTGAATATATTGTGTCCCTGGCTTTGCTGCTTTCACATTCCACTTGATTCTCTCCACCGGCCCAGTTGCTGGTGGCACATGAGCTTCTTATGTATCAAACACCACAGGGCACTAGTCAGGCCGGCAGTCATTCTGATCCTTTTGCATGCTTGGATAGGGGCACCAAAGACTCATCTTGATGAGCCAAAAAATGGAGGCCTCTCTGAATGGTAACCACAGATGGTTAGCCTACAGCAGACAAAGATCAGTAAATCTCAGTTAGTACGTGATTTCTGCTTTTCATGGATGCATAGAGTGTCATTTTATTGATTATGTTATTTCTACCTCCCATTAAATGTGTCTTTGTGTGCTGCTCAGAATGGTGTGCTATGATTTGGAATGGTGAGATGACCCGGTTACATTCCAGTAATCTTCATTACCCTGAGTACTGCTCTTCCTCATTCTAGTCCTTACCTATGGGTTTATCTTCCCAGCTTGCAGACATTGTTTACCAAGACTGACTTTCAATATTTCTCCCAGTATAGCCGTCCCTGTATCCAGAAGTACTGAACTATGTAATTTCCTGAAAGACACTTTGTGTAATAATTAAGCTAGAGACATAAATCAGCCAATAAAAACTGGGAGGTATCCAGGCCTGGAATGAGGAAGACCTGGACTCGGAGTAATTAAAAGATTACCAATAAGTAACCGGGTCATTACCTCCTCGCCTATCTTCCTCGTCCAGTCTTTACCTGTGAGGAAATACCCAAGCAGACATAGATTGAATTAATACACACATTTGAAAAGGAAAGAAATTACACAACTCAATGCAACTCCCATAAATGATTATTCCGGTTTACCACACCAGAAAAATAATTTCTTTAAACAGAACAAACAGAAGACAATGCATGTGACTCAAAGTCTGTAGGTACATCACCCCCAACCGTAAACGATGGTGAAGAATGAATGTATGCAGGGATGCCCATGTCGCAACACAACAGCTGTCTCGTGTGGTTTCCCCTTTAAAAGCTGCTCAAGAAGCATACATACCCCTGGTTGATGTACCCAGAATTTGAACTGGAATTTGCTTCCCTGAGATGTCATATGATTTGGAAATGACCAACTTACCCCATTTGGATAGAGTCGAAGTGAGAAGCGCTTTGGTTGGCAGACCAAAGGGGCAAAGTGGGAGTCAACTTTATGGAAAGAAGTAGCTCTTTTCAGATAGATGGTTAATGCCTTGTGCACGATCAAGGTGTGTAGCGTAACCTCTTAATATGAAACGGGGTTAGAATAAAAAAAACCAGGCAATTCTATGTCTTCCGAGAAATGAAATGCAAATGGGATCTTAGTGATGAAGTGAGGCCCAGCCTCAGTACCACCTTGTCTAGAGAAAAAATGGAGGCAAAGACAAGAGAATGAATGTGTCCTTGTATAATGAAACTGGTGCTCATGTAAAGCGCTCTGATACCCGATATCTTCGAGTCTAGTTCGCAATATATAAAACAAAAAAAGAGAGCACCAATTTCACTGACCCTTCTGCCCGCGCAAATAGCCACAAAAAAGTGGCATTTGGCGATGCAGTGCTCACAACGAAATTCGTTTTATTTATTTACATGTTTACTTACCTGTATTCGGCCGTAATCCGTGGTTTACTACCCCCCACCCTGCCCCTCCCCAACCCACGTCACCGCCCGGCCGGCACTCCTACCACGGACCGCTACAGTCTACTGATAAGAGTGGTTCAAATGCCAGACACCACAACTCTTGTAGAACTAAGGGAAGATATACCAAGCAGGCCTTGGCTAATGTACAAGTGATCGCCTGAGAAATAACGGGTGGCTAAGGGTGCAAGTGCATGCACATGTTACCCTTGGAACACCACTCCTCCTGAGGATCAGGGATAATTGCTGCTTTGATCAACAACAACTGGATTCCATCTAATAATGCCTGAAGTCAAATCTGATTCTTTGGAGTTGGAATATGCTGAAAATGCCGGGTAGGGTGGCTAACAATATCTATTCTGAGGCCTTGTGAGACTACCTCTCGCGCCCATGCATCTGATACAGTGTCTTGCCAAATCTTTTGGAAATGAAGAAGACGGCTTATCACTGGAAGACTCTCGGCACTGTCATGCCTTGGGAGGCTGGATTGTAGCAGTTTAGGTAGACGAGGTGGAGGGTTGGAGCCAGGCTATATCTCCGGCCACTACCCCTGCCTCAAAAGGGTTGATGTTTAGGCTTTGAGGTCATTGGACTGGCGCCATGAGTTTTTTATTCTCAACAGTATTTTTAACATTTCCTCCAGCTGTGGTTAAAAGGTACGAGAGCCATAGAAAGGAAGTATCACGAAAACCAATTTCTGAGGGATATCTACTTTCCATGATCTCATCCAGGTAGGTCTGCATGCTGCTACAGAGGCCCCCGAAGCAGCAGCAGAAGCGCGTAAGTTGTCGAAAGAGACGTCAGATAAAAACACACTTGTTCCAGCATGGCTAAAGCAGGGTGAACAATCCATCCTTTCTTGGATCTGGTTAGCCAAAGAATGTAAATCTTTCAATAGTGAATGAAATGTGTACGTAGTGTATGCATGTACTCTAATCACAAAATTTTACGCTGTGTACGCTCTTTTGACAGCTTCCTCCACCTTTTTATCCGTGAGATCTGATAGTAGTGCATCTTCTGAGACAAACCTAAAGGGTCCCGTCATCGCTAACTCACAAGACACTACATCTCCCCATTTGTTAAATAAAAATATAAAAATGTACAGACATATAAATATGTACATTACTACTCCTCAATAAGTTGTCATGTAGCTCCGACCAAATGCCTAGATTATGTCCTCTGAGGCTTGGAAGAGTGTAGTATCCTGTCTTTATTGTTATTTATCATATGCTCTACCAGTGGAATGTTCCTGTGATGATGCGTGATGGAATCTTGGGAGCTTGTCACAGAAAGTCACAGTTGACAGGGGCTGAGCAGCAGGGTGGCTGCTCCTGGTGGGGCTAGTCCTGAGCTGAACTACAGAACATGCAACCAACTACATTAAAGTCTCCTGAACTACAACAACCAGCCTGGACTCAGTTACTACATTTTATTGACGACGATCTGGTAACTTACCCCGTTCTACGTGCTCAAGAAAAGAAGATATAGTCACAGTTGAGAGATATGTTTTAATCCTGCAACAAGAAACCTAAACTCAAGGAAAAAAGTAACTGGAACTGGAACTGCATGCCTCGTATCCCCACCAGTGTCCATACATCGGACAGGCACTGTTCAAGCGTGCTGTCCTCTGTCTCATCGACCACATCTACTTGTGCTGCGCCTTCAGTGAGGGTAAGCTTCTTGGACATTCTACAAGTGGACTCACTTATTCAAGGTACTGTTGCTTTTGGACTGGTTCTAGTGGTCCTATCATCTACAGCGTACCAACAGGGTGCATGTTTGTCAGTTTTCGAGTGTTTGCTGAACTTAAACTGAAGTGTTGTGCCCAGCAGCTTTCTACATGCTGAATGGATTTGAGAAACCTGGCGCCTCGTTACGGAGTGGTTTATTTTGCATCAGTTTTGGATTTTGAGGCAAACGCTTGGCGTTACAGTTGAGAGTTGAAAATGTACCGTTATGCACCACGAGACTTACGCGCGAGCCTTACCGTCTACGAAAGATGCTGCAGCATTCCTACGAGGCACGTGCAGACTGTTTCTGACGTCGGCATCCATCGGAGGCTCAATCCTCGTCGAAATCTGACGCAAGCCTACGCACTGTTTCTCGCCTGCTTCTCCTCAGGAATCGTTGTGTTTTCCACGCTATGCAGGGCTGTTTCTGGACGCCTGCATGCATGGGCATGCCTTGAGCCACCCGGCATTACGTCCTTTTACGTGCCGCCATCTTGTGTTTGGCAGCAACCGAAAGTGTTCCGGTTTATTCTGGTTGCCAACCACGTCTTTGGTCTATTTTCCACGGACAATTGAAGGTGCCCGAGGATTTCTACTGCACTGTTGTTGCTTTTTTTTTTTTTTTTTAAACAATGCTGCCTCACTTTGCCTCAATGAAGTTTTAACCAAACCAGATGGAGTCCGTGCACGACACACAACGCAGTGTTTCCTTGACTGGATATACAGGCGGAACCCTCATCGTCGAGGCATTTGTTTTGAGGTGAAGACTCTCCGTTTCATGCATTTCTGGTAAAGTACTTTGGAATTTACTTTCTGGAGCCGTTTCCTGCATTTTTCGTTTCGAAAATGACTATGATCTCGTTTTCCTGTCCGATTAGTTTGGAGAATTACTTTTGCAACAGTGACATTTTTCCACATGATTCTAGGGTTACCACCACTGTTTACCACTACTGTTAAATGATTTACGGTACACAACTGTTTGTTGACAATTGTCTTGTAGTGGTTTCAACTTTTGAATTTGCTAGGTTTACAGCTTAACTAGTGTTTTCTTTACAGGTTACCTCGGGATGCACAAGTGCGGGTGTGCATAGTGTGCCGTCACTGGGCACCAGCTCACCAGCTTAGATGAATATGTTACAATTGGTTTCACATATGTATGCAGAGTTTGCTTTATTTGAATCTATATTTGAGTAATTTCATGTTCACAGCTTATGTTTTTCTAATTCCACTGTTTTAGGTTTCGTTGCCCAAGGGGATGTATATTCAATATTGTTTTTTTTTAATGCATCTTCCGTCTACCGAACCAGTTGGGTTACGGTATTTTAATCCTCTCAGAGTTTGTTTTAACATAATTTACAATTATGGGGATGGGTACTAGTCCCATTTTCACAGAGTGCATCTCTAGACCCTTTTGGGTGTTCATCCCAAGGGTGCGGTTTCCTTGTACACTATTTATAGGGATAAGTCATGGGTTCTCACCCATATGTATGCACTTCTAGTATACTTTACCCCACACGGGGTGTACAATATGGGTTCCTGTCCCATTACGTCAGTCTCCCAGTATGCTATTATCACACACAGGATGTACAGTTTGTGTTTCGGTCTCATCACTACGATGTACAGTTTGGGTTTCAGTCCCATTTCTACGGTGCACACAATTTATCTCTACTCGAGGTGTGTCGTATGGGTTACAGTCCCATCACTACGGTGCACAACAATTGACCTCTATACGAGGTGTGTCGCATGGGTTATAGTCCCATTGCTACGGTGCACAACATGTGACCTCTACGCGAGGTGTGTCCTATGGGTTACAATCCCATCATTACCGTGCACAACATGTGACCTCTACGCGAGCTGTACAGTATGGGTTTCAGTCCCATTAATTCAACCTTTTAGTTCTTTTATTGGTTTTAGTTCCATATTGGCATATTTGTGTACACCTTTACCTTTATATAGGGTGTTTTGCTTGGGTCTCATTCCCACTTGATGTTTTTCTCAATGTTATGCCTAATTGCTTTTCACTGTCAATTTTTCCTGTGCAATGTTGTTTACATTATTTTAACATTTCAACTTTAGCAGAGAAGTTTGAGTGATCTCATTGTATTTTCTCTCAGCTTCCCTGTTTCTTGCTTCTGTTCAGTTTTCCTCCTGATGTTTATTCCTCTTTTGTCATCTGTGGATTCTGAACTTTTCTCTTGCTGTCAGTTTTCTTTTTTCTCTATCTGGTTTCACCCTAGTGTTGTTGTGCTGGTATGCCTTACCTCCTCGCATGTCTGCCTGGCCATCTGACGTGTTCAGGGGATAGTCATTGGTGCTTTCGCATTGTCCTCTTTCTTGTTGTTTTCTTTAGCTGTGTCCCTCTTTTCTTTTCTATTGTTATTTATAGAAGGGAGGATGGATCATATTTATCTGTTTTCCTCACCTGTTGCTTCTCTGTTTTTCTCCTATATATCTTCGTGTTCTCTTTTTGTTGCTCTCTTCTCTTTTTGGTTTGTGATGTTTCTGATTTCCTCTTTGTCTATCCTCAATCTCGGTTTTGTTTTCTTTCTGTTTACCTTCATTATTGTTTTGTATATAGAAGGAAAGGGGATATGTAGTATCCTGACTTTAATGTCATTCATGTCACCTCATGCTCTGCCAGTGGAATGTTCCAAGGATGATGTATTACAGAATGTTGGGAGTCAGAATTCACAGTTGAGAAGGGTTGAGCAGCATGCTGGCTGCTCCTGGTGGGGTCTGTACTAGACTTATCTACATCTCTTGTAACTATCTACAAATAAACATCTGAAGATCCTCTACACGTCTGGACCTCCTTACTATCCCTATAAATAGTGTACAAGGAAAGCGCACCCTTGGGATGAACACCCAAAAGGGTCTAGAGATGCACTCTGTGAAAATGGGACTAGTACCCATCCCCATAATTAAAATGTAGTAACGAGGTCCAGACGTGTAGAGGATCTTCAGATGTTTATTTGTAGATAGTTACAAGAGATGTAGATAAGTCTAGTACAGACCCCACCAGGAGCAGCCAGCATGCTGCTCAGCCCTTCTCAACTGTGACTTCTGACTCCCAACATTCTGTAATACATCATCCTTGGAACATTCCACTGGCAGAGCATGAGGTGACATGAATGACATTAAAGTCAGGATACTACATATCCCCTTTCCTTCTATATAAAAAACAATAATGAATGTAAACAGAAAGAAAAAAAAACCGAGATGGAGAATAGACAAAGAGGAAATCAGAAACATCACAAACCAAAAAGAGAAGAGAACAAAAAGAGAACACGAAGATATATAGGAGAAAAACAGAGAAGCAACAGGTGAGGAAAACAGATAAATATGATCCATCCTCCCTTCTATAAATAACAATAGAAAAGAAAAGAGGGACACAGCTAAAGAAAACAACAAGAAAGAGGACAACGCAAAAGCACCAACGACTATCCCCTGAACACGTCAGCTGGCCAGGCAGACATGCGAGGAGGTAAGGCATACCAGCACAACAACACTAGGGTGAAACCAGATAGAGAAAAAAGAAAACTGACAGCAAGAGAAAAGTTCAGAATCCACAGATGACAAAAGAGGAATAAACATCAGGAGGAAAACTGAACAGAAGCAAGAAACAGGGAAGCTGAGAGAAAATACAATGAGATCACTCAAACTTCTCTGCTAAAGTTGAAATGTTAAAATAATGTAAACAACATTGCACAGGAAAAATTGACAGTGAAAAGCAATTAGGCATAACGTTGAGAAAAACATCAAGTAGGAATGAGACCCAAGCAAAACACCCTATATAAAGGTAAAGGTGTACACAAAAATGCCAATATGGAACTAAAACCAATAAAAGAACAAGAAGGTTCAATTAATGGGACTGAAACTCATACTGTACACCTCGCGTAGAGGTCACATGTTGTGCACGGTAATGATGGGATTGTAACCCATTCGACACACCTCGCGTAGAGGTCACATGTTGTGCACTGTAGCAATGGGACTATAACCCATGCGACACACCTCGTATAGAGGTCAATTGTTGTGCACCGTAATGATGGGACTGTAACCCATACGACACACCTCGAGTAGAGATAAATTGTTGTGCACCGTAGAAATGGGACTGAAACTCAAACTGTGCATCGTAGAGATGAGACCGAAACACAAACTGTACATCCTGTGTGTGATAATAGCATACTGGAAGACTGACGTAATGGGACAGGAACCCATATTGTACACCCCGTGTGGGGCAAAGTATACTAGAAGTGCATACATATGGGTGAGAACCCATGACTTATCCCTATAAATAGTGTACAAGGAAACCGCACCCTTGGGATGAACACCCAAAAGGGTCTAGAGATGCACTCTGTGAAAATGGGACTGGTACCCATCCCCATAATTGTAAATTATGTTAAAACAAACTCTGACAGGATTAAAATACCGTAACCCAACTGGTTCGGTAGGCGGGAGATGCATTAAAAAAAACCAATATTGAATATACATCCCCTTAGGCAATGAAACCTAAAACAGTGGAATTAGAAAAACATAAGCTGTGAACATGAAATTACTCAAATATAGATTCAAATAAAGCAAACTCTGCATACATATGTGAAACCAATTGTAAAACATATTCATCTAAGCTGGTGAGCTGGTGCCCAGTGACGGCACACTATGCACACCCGCACTTGTGCATCCCGAGGTAACCTGTAAAGAAAACACAAGTTAAGCTGTAAACCTAGCAAATTCAAAAGTTGAAACCACTACAAGACAATTGTCAACAAACAGTTGTGTACCGTAAATCATTTAACAGTAGTGGTAAACAGTAGTGGTAACCCTAGAATCATGTGGAAAAATGTCACTGTTGCAAAAGTCATTCTCCAAACTAATCGGACAGGAAAACGAGATCATAGTCATTTTCGAAACGAAAAATGCAGGAAACGGCTCCAGAAAGTAAATTCCAAAGTACTTTACCAGAAATGCATGAAACGGAGAGTCTTCACCTCAAAACAAATGCCTCGACGACGAGGGTTCCGCCTGTATATCCAGTCAAGGAAACACTGCGTTGTGTGTCGTGCACGGACTCCATCTGGCTTGGTTAAAACTTCATTGAGGTAAAGTGAGGCAGCATTGTTTGAAAAAAAAAAAACGAAAGCAACAACAGTGCAGTAGAAATCCTCGGGCACCTTCAATTGTCCGTGGAAAATTGGCAAAAGACGTGGTTGGCAACCAGAATAAACCGGAACACTTTCGGTTGCTGCCAACCACAAGATGGCGGCACGTAGAAGGACGTAATGCCCGGTGGCTCAAGGCACGCCCATGCATGCAGGCGTCCAGAAACAGTCCTGCATAGCGTGGAAGACACAATGATTCCTGAGGAGAAGCAGGCGAGAACAGTGCGCAGGCTTGCGTCACATTTCGACGAGGATTGAGCCTCCGATGGATGCCGACGTCAGAAACAGTCTGCACGTGCCTCGTAGGAATGCTGCAGCATCTTTCATAGACGGTAAGGCTCGCACGCAAGTCTTGTGGTACATAACGGTACATTTTCAACTCTCAACTGTAACGCCAAGCGTTTGCCTCAAAATCCAAAACTGATGCAAAATAAACCACTCCGTAACGAGGCGCCAGGTTTCTCAAATCCATTCAGCATGTAGAAAGCTGCTGGGCACAACACTTCAGTTTAAGTTCAGCAAACACTCGAAAACTGACAAACATGCACCCTGTTGGTACGCTGTAGATGACAGGACCACTAGAACCAGTCCAAAAGCAACAGTACCTTGAATAAGTGAGTCCACTTGTAGAATGTCCAAGAAACTTACCCTCACTGAAGGCGCAGCACAAGTAGATGTGGTCGATGAGACAGAGGACAGCACGCTTGAACAGGGCCTGTCCAATGTATGGACACTGGTGGGGATACGAGGCGTGCAGTTCCAGTTCCAGTTACTTTCTTGTTGTTTTCTTTTGCTATGTTCTTCTTTCGCTGTGTTCTTCTTTTCTTTTCTGTTGTGTTTTTATAGAAGGGAGGATGGATCATATTTATCTGCTGCTTTCCTCGCCTGCTCACCCGTTGTTTCCTCACTTTTTCATATGTTGTTTTTTCTGTTTCTTTTCTATCTTCATGTTACCTCCTTGTTGCTTTCTTCTCTTTATTGTCTATCAGGTTTCTTCCTTCTTCTTTTTCTATTCTCAACTTTAGTAGTTTTTTCTGTTAACCATATGGAAGAAAATGGGATATGTAGTATCCTGTCTTTATTGTTATTTATCATATGCTCTACCAGTGGAATGTTCCTGTGATGATGCGTGATGGAATCTTGGGAGCACAGAAAGTCACAGTTGACAGGGGCTGAGCAGCAGGGTGGCTGCTCCTGGTGGGGCTAGTCCTGAGCTGAACTAGAGAACATGTAACCAACTACAATAAAGTCTCCTGAACTACAACAACCAGCCTGGACTCAGTTACTACAAAGAGGGAAGAGAAGCGTCCCTGACTGGCACTGGTGATGTAGGGACAGATGCAGTCAAGGGGCTCTCTACAGTCTCAGTCGAACCAGTCTCATCTCTAACATCAGGTACTGGTGAATGATGAGGCAGATGCCTGAAGTGCAAAGAATCTCACGTACTGGACTTTCCAGGACAGTGAGCAGCCACTTTACAGTTGAACTTTACTAATCACAACTTTGAAAGATTTAGCATCAAAGGGCGCATCAGATTTGCATCTTCCCTGTTGTCACACCAATACTCGACCAACTTAGGGAAAGTAATGTTTTTCACACATCGAAGCATGTCGGTCTCTACTTTCATCTTTTGCTTACAGCACAAGTCTGTTTGACAAAGTTCACCTTCTGTTGGTCCATTGAGGTAACTTGGCCATCATGTCTCTCCCAAACATCAAAGTGGCAGGACTTTCACCTGGCATTGAATGAAGAATTGACCAGTAAGCTTGAAGAGCGGCTTGGAGAGCAGACGTAAAATCAAGCCTCTCCAACGTAGCACGCTGGACTGTCTTTTTAAGTGTACTCATAAAGCGTTCAACAACGCCATTTCCTTGTGGCCAAAGAGGTGTGCTTTTCTGATGCTTCACATTAACTTGATTAAGAAATTCTCTGAATTCTTGAATGGTGGGCTATTGTCAGACTTTAGAATTGAAGGAACACCCCATGTTGCTAAAATGCCATCTAACCTCTCAATGACTCTTTCTTCAGTGGTCGATGAGAGATCTTCTACCAATGGAAAACAGGAGCATTCATCAATAACCATCATCAGGTGATGTCCATTTTCAAGAGGACCAAAGAAATCAACAGCGATTCTCTCCCATACATGTTTTGGCAACTCAGACATATTCAAGGAATGTGGAGTGGTTTTGGGAGATAAGCAATTGCACAAATGACAGGCCTTCAACTCTCTTTCAACTCTCTCGTCAAGATAAGGAAACCAAACTCGATGTCAGAGAGCTAGTTTAGTGGCAACAATTCCACTATGTCCTTCATGGGCCACTTCAATTACTTGTTGTCTCAGACTCTCTGGTATGACAGTTCTTAAACCTCGTAAGAAAACACCTTCTTGATTAACAGACAGTTCATCCTTCACATTTATGAACTTTGATATTTGTCACGTGTGAGAGGTCGAGTGTGCTGTTTCCAGGAGTGATGTGCATTAATGACTTTTAGCATCGTCATGTCACTATCTTTGCTCGTTGCAGCAATGACTTGTTCTAATGAAATAGTGGCAGACGCACTGGACATTATGATGAAGTTAATGTAGGCATCAGCCACTTTGAAAGGGGTATGAGGGCACTGTACTGGCACTTGTAAAAAGTAGTCAGCAGGGTTTTGATTTTTCCCTGGTCGGTGCCTGATAGTGTAGTCATATTCCTGTAATCCCAAATCCCAACATTCAATTCTAGAAGGCATCTTGGCTTTAGGGTTGCCAAAGATGGCAAGCAATCTTTGATGATCCATTTCAAGAGTGGAAGGTTTTCCATATAGGAATACGTGGAAATGTTCACAAGCCCACACCACTGCTAAGCTTTCTTTCTTTGGTTGCGAATTGGCGAGTTCAGTTTGTGACAAACTTCTGCTTGCCAATGTCACAATTTGCCTTCGAGCATTTGGGTGTCCACTGTGTTGGGCAAGGATCATACCCAACCCGACTGGGGTTGCATCAATAACAACCTCAATATGGAGCTTTGGATCAAAGCAGGCCATTTCAGTGGCATTCTGAATTGTATACATGATTTTCTTAAAACTTTGTTCACATTTGTGTGACCAGTAAAATGAAGCATTTTTTTGTTAAGTCTCTTAAAGGAGCACTAACTGTGGCAAAATCTCATATGTATATGGAACAGCAACTGGCCATGCTAAGGAATGAACGTAACATGGTAACATCTTGCGGGGGATTGGCAGCTGACAAAGCTTGTACTTTAGCTGGATCCGGTGTCCTGCCCCCATCAGAAAAGATATGGCCAAAGATTTTGCGCCAGATGTAGGTAAATGCATGTTTGCTATTCCTTAATAGCGATTTTTAGGGAATCGCTATTAAGGAATCGCAAAATGCCATGTAGGTAGGAATCGCAATATTTTTAGCGATTCCTTAATATTCCTTAATTGTGAATCGCAAATTGCGATTCGCAATTAAGGAATACCTTCCCATTCATTCCTATGGGCCAAAAGGCCCATAGGAATGAATAGGATTACTCCCGCAATTTGCGAGTCACCAAGAGGCACTCGCAAATTGCGGGCGCACTTCAAAGTGCCAGGGTTCCAAAGGACACCCTGTTGCACCCCTGAAATGTGCATGTGTGCACATGTGGCGCACATACATGCCCTAAGGGCATGAATGTGTGCCACATGGCACTTTAAAAAAGCAAAAGTGCTTTTTAGAGGAAATCGCTAATTACCACCAACTTGAAGTTGGTGGTAATTAGCTGATTCCTAAGGCTAAAGTGCACTTTCTTTTGTGCCACTAACATTGCATTTAAGGAATCGCAATTTGCGATTCCTTAAATGCAAAGCAAAATAAGGAATCGCAAGTTTGCGATTCCTTATTTTGCTAGTAGAGTTTCAACTTACCTACATTGCTCGCTGCCAAATAGCGATCGCAAACGCTGAAATTCTGCGAATTTCAGCGTTAGCGCTCGCTATTTGGCCACCTACATCTGGCCCTTTGAGTTTTGTTTTGTGGAATTCACATTTTTCAACAGTTAAACCTTCAACAGAAGGTAAATACAACATTCTTGTGTAAGAAATGTATCATGTTCCTTCTGTGTAGCATCGAAGATTATTATATCATCAATGTAATTGAAGGCATTCTTGACACGTTGTATGATACGTCAAAAGACATCTTGAAAAAGTTTGCCCGCTGATGACACACCAAAATGTCAGCATTTATATCTGAACAAACCAATATGGGTAGAAAAGGTGGTAATGTACCTGCAATTTTCTTTGAGTTCCAATTGATGATACCCTTTGTTCAAATCAAGGCGAGAGAATCCCTTGGCACCATTTAGCTGTGTGATCATGTTAGCAATGTGCGGACCGGGATGTCGTTCTCTTTCAATTGCCTTGTTGGCTTGATGCATTTCAACACAGATGTGTACAATTCCTTCATTGTTCTTTTAAGGCACTACCACTATGGGCAAAAACCCATGGAGTTGGACCATTAGATCGCTTAATGGTATCATGCTTTAGTAATGTCTCAAGCTCTTTCTCAACTGCTTCTTGTATATGAAATGCAATTTGTCTTTGTCTTTTAGCAACAGGATGAACGTCCTCATTAATATGCATTTGCACTATCATGGTCTTAAGTTTCCCCAATCCATGAAACAACGAGGGGAACTGACTTACTATCTCATGATGAGCGTTCATGTTGTTGGTCACACATATCAGTCCTATATCAGCAGCAATATTGAAAATGAGTAAACAGGCACTTGACGCAGTACCTTGAGGTACATGAATGGGTGCTTGTACTTTTGTGTTTCATGGTTGCTACGAATGAACCTTGACTCTTTAATGGCATTGATGCAACCCATGCATACACTTTAGTCTTCGTGTGAGGGGGGCAATAGAGACAGTTCAATGTGTTTCTCCTCAAGGCATGATGTTTATCGAGGCACATTATCTATAATAAAAGGTATGGTGCAACTGTTTACCTAAAGTGTAATTTTCGGACAATGTTTGAATAAGTTATGTGATTTTACTCGTCGAATGTTTGACTCTTATTCTTCTCTGCATGCTGCCAGTGTAAAATGCGCATGTTTTTCTGAGGGAAACATCGGCGTCGCATATCTGTCTTCCTCACTGTCACTTGATAATATAACTGAAGAAATCTTGGATGAAGATTTAGACAACAATCTACTTCGTTTAGTGTCGATTTGCCTCAGCAGATGCTGCCGCTTGGCCTTGTGGGCATGCGTAGAATGTCACTTCTGGAACGTTCAGGCATCCATTTTATTTTCTCATCGTGATGTACTTAGCTTTTACTTCACCTTGCAAACCAACACAAAATGGCTCTCCTTCCCACAGCCTTTGCATACTTGTCCAATGGCAGAACATTTACCTTTGTGCGGAAATGAAAATCCACATCTAAAGCACAGTTTCATTTCTTTAGAGGTATCATTTTGTGTCCTTCAGCTTTGTGTTTCTGCTTACTTTTCATGTTCAGGACTGACTCATTCTGGGTTCCTCCGGCCTCCATGTCAGCAGCTTGTCGATCAGCACGTTCCTCAGCTCTGGCAGCCATGAGAACTCGCTCCAGACTAAGGGTTTCTCTCAGCATTCATCGTCTGGGTGAATCTGACAGACATCAGTTGATAACTCGGACATGTATAGCGTCTTCAACATTGAGTTAATTGAACTTACAGTGTTTGATGAGCGTATCAAGTCTCTCAACAAATTTGTCGATTGTTTCACCAGCTTGCTGTCATTCCTGATTGAAAATATATCTTTTGTAATCGACATTCAGCATCAGATTGAATTTGCGATTTAATGCGTCTTTGATCTGTGACTTCATCAGTTTGCGGTCATTTTTGATTACCGCTTTTACTCCTTCACCTGCAAGATTTTTGAGATATTTGACAAACTTTTTGCTATTTGTTTCTTACAGTTCATCAATGAAATAATCAAGCGTTTCTATCCAGGCAGGCCATCTATCACCAATATTATGCTATTTAGTAGTGTCAAATGGAGGTGGTGGTTTCAGGAAGGCGGTGGCTGTATAACCAGTTGTGGAACTTACTGACATTGAGAATCTATGCTTCTCACCTGAACTTGCACCATTCATACCATCAGCAAGTCCTTGCGACGTGCTTGCTTCATGGTCATTATGGCTAATCTGAATCGGTAGAGCTTCTTTTCATGTGGCCATTGGAGCGTTTCAACTCTTGAAGGACTTTCGAGTTGTGCAGCACACACGCGGCACGTTAGTTGGTGTCTGCATCAGGGATCAACATCTCTGTATTCACAACCCCGGGTATTCTACTTGGGTCATGGTGCCAACAGCAGCGGTATGACTCTCTTTATTCAGCTTTTGGGTAAGTACTATAATAATTTCTCAACCTGGTTTTCACTGCCTTTAGCGCTTTTATGTATTTGGCTATTTTCGCTGCTAGCGCTTTCTCGCCCTTATCTGTCACTGCTTCCAGTGCTCCTCTGTAACTGAGTGTTTCTGCCTTTAGCATTATCGTTCCATACAATTTATAGCTCAGTGTTGCAAAGTGGCGCAGTACCTCTTTCACAGCCTTCGTAGCAGACTTCTGGCCAATGATGAGTAAACTTCTCAGTGAGGCTTTCGTTATCATCAAATGGTTCACAGTGGCTGGAGTAGCTCTTTGACCCCTCATACGTCAAACATTGACCTTCACTTTGACTAAGGCACAAGGCACGCATGACCAGTTTGCTGTACCAGGGCAAACTCTCTGGGAGAGCACTGTCGATCTTCGGGTTACATATCCACTATCTTGTCGCCAGTTGTACTGTACTCCCCGGCCTGGGTACTCATAAGTGAATACGCCACACACGGACCTTAGTATTACACGTCTTTATTCCTCAGCATGTAACTGTGAACTCAGTGTTCTAAACATGAACTCTATTCCCTACACCTGAACACTTACATCATAGTTCTACAGAGTCCATCAGGAACAAAAAGGGTCCCATCATCGCTAACTCACAAAACACTACACCCTGTAGGGATATCTTAAATATTAGTAAAGTGAAGCGTGGTTGCTCAGCAAACTGCAATAAGGACAAAGTGACTGATGGCAAGATTTACAGTCTTTGTCAGCTCAGCAAGACAGTTATGACAATGCTACATGAGAGACTGCTAAAGCAAACCTTGCGAAAAGGAGAAAGTAAAATTAATTAATTAAAATACATAGAAACATGTAAAACAACACATCTTAGTCGGGAAGGTGAAACCTACCCTCGAGTGCATAAGAAATAACACAGGAAGAGTGTTTCAGGAAATTACATATTTCAATACTACTGGGTAATGAGGGGGCCATCTTGGTAAAAGTATTACAAGATGGGCTTGATAAACAATGTCTACGAGCTGGGAACATAAACTCAAAGGTAAGAACTGGACGAGGAAGACTGATGAGAAGATAATGTGATATGGTGTTGTTTTTGGTGATTTGCTATGGTGGAGTAAGAAATGTTGTGGTAGCATTGATTATGATTGAGGTGTGAAATGGTGTGTCTTGGGTTGGGTACAGTGTGATTGGGTGCAATAGGGGTAAGTGGGAAAAGGAACTGTGGTAGGGGATAGTGTAAAATGTGTCTAAAAAATGTTATGTTGTGTAGCCTGTTGATGTGTTGGATGATGTCGGTGTGCTGTTGTGTGGTTTTTATGGTGTGTTCAGTGTGTTTTAGGTGCATCCTCTTGTAGCCTTGCTTCAGGTGAGTGTCTTCCAGTTCTTCTACATAGGTGTCAGTGTTTCACAGTGCAATAGATTCCCCATTCATTTCAAGACTGTGTTAAAGTGCTACATCAGACTGTTTCAGCAAAAACCTCAACAGTAAAGACCAACCTTCCAGGCAAGGTTTCCCTGACCACCTTATGTTTGGCTGGTCTGGTGCTCTTACACCCATCATCTTTGTGTGCAGCGTAGATAGAGGTCTTCAGTGAGTGCTTGGGTTGAAGTAGTGTGTGATAAGTGGTCTGGGTGCAGTGGTTTAGGTCCTAGGCTCTGGAAGGACCCAACAAGGGTAAATAAAAGTAAGAAAGAGCTGTCACACTTAACTTTTGTGGCCCTTGGCAAGGATATCTTGGGGCAGAGATCTGGAAAAAGTCAGTGCCATCACATAGCAATCTGCCAGCCAATCACTGCCTGATTATGACCTGAAGGGGTATCGTAAAAGGTTCGAGGGCCCAGATGGTCGGATGGGGACTGGCATGCATGCCCTGAAAGTGCACCAGGGACAATACTACATAGGAGGGATACAGGCAAGATGGAGAATGAAATAGATGGCCTCGTGGAAGTCACGTGACACACCACCATCCGATCCCTGCCTGACTACTGCCTCAGGAGCCTGGCAACACACCAAGGACCATGAGGCAGGAACAGTCAGGCCAGGGACAATGCCATGCTTCTGTGATGGGAGATGGTAAGAGACATAAAAAGAAGGGGCAGAAGGTGAAAAAAGCTGGAAAGATTGGGTTGATCCTAGTTATTCTGGTTTCTTACAGGCATAAAGCAGGCATGTAAATGACATTCCCATAGCTCTGAACAGGATTCGAACATAGGAGCCTGACTGACTACCCCAGCCCCAATATCCACTCAGAGTCACTAGCTTGTTAGTAACCCTACTTCTTTGTCCCTCCTGCACCTTGGATCAATATCAAACTTCTGGTGCAGTGTTGCATGAGAATGTCAGAAATTGACAGGGACTCACTCCCTGTTCTTTGTTGTATTCAGAGAGGAGCAGCCAGGAAAGAATGTGTTCTGGAAGTACAAGGCCTTCTTTACCTCTCCGCTGGTGATCTTCTCCTCGACTGTCATCTTCTACATGGGCTTCCTGATGGTCTTTGCTCACGTGGTGCTGATGAACTTCCAGCCTGTGCCCACAGGGCTTGAAATCTTCCTCTATCTGCTGGTGTTCACCATGTTATGTGAAGAAATCAGACAGGTATGTGGTCTCGTGTAATATATACCCAAAGCGGGATACTAGAAAATGGATCAGGAAAACATGTTACAGGCTAGGGTTTAACCATACATGCCAAGCTGCCAAGGCTAATAGCGTACACCAAGTTTAAAGAGAGCTGGGAAAATCAGATTCACAACAAGTCAACACAACCCAGGTACACATCACTCACAACTCTGGGCTTCAAGTCAGACAGCTGAAATAATCACACACAGCCTAGGATGTGAAATGGGAGTCCGTATCATCACAATTCACACATTGCTTTGGTCTTGCATATTGAGTTGTGGAGGTGATTAGACTACAGCACTTTTGGGAAGCGATCATTCATACAGAGGACTTTGAGGCTGCATCCAGATAGGGAAGAGGCAGGAGTGTGGAAACGGGCATCATTATTGTGAGGTGTGGCTTGTTCCCACCTCAGAAGCAGTACCTGTTAGGGGTTCTTTCTTATGTGTCAAGAGCTGAGCCACACAGTGTTGTCCTGCTGCACTGCTCCAAATTGTTTCACTGTGGCTGGGACTTGGAATAGCAGGACCAAAGTGGCAGGGGGCATGTAATGTCGTAATAGAGCAGTCAAGTGTTAGGGCACTAGGACCCTGGACTAGGACCCTGGTGGTGGGAATCGTTCTACCAGTTGGAACCAGGGTAAGGAAGGGGAAGAGCTTGGGTAGGAAGTGGGAAGGTAGGTATTGGCAGTGATAGAATGAAGACATAAAATGTGATGCTCTGAGCACCAGGCAGAAATTAAGAAATTGTACCCTATCCCTTGTCATGTCTTCATTGCTGCTAACCGCAACGCGACAACTGGCGACGAGGATGGGATGCAAGTGCCCAGCTGCATCAGAGTTGCCGGATGCGTGAAGAAGGGATCAGTCAGTGCGAACCGGCATTGGAAGCCCACCCCAGTTGCATGACAAGCAGCAGAAGCCAACGCGATGCCAGGAGCCCACCCTGGTCGCGCTGTGGCGAGGATTGCACAAACTCCCCTGAGGAGCAAGCGGAAGGTGAACGGGGTGCTGCCGGGCCAGGCAGCTCAACATGCGCTGTGCCTGCATATTAATTGCTTGTGAGACAGGACCTCTGTAGTCTTGTGAGATCGAGAAACACAGGTAACCATCTTTGATTCAGGCGGCCCCATTTACTTGCATGGACAGCAAATACCGGTGGCCATTTCGGAGTCAGGCACCATCTCCCTTCACCTGCAAAAGCACCAAAGCAGCCATTTTGAAGTCAGGCCCCTCATTCACAAGAGTGAAGATCCTCAATGGAAGGTCCAGAGGACCCATTTTACTTCTTTAAGGAGGGCACAGGAGAGTGATCCAACACACAGGCTTCAAACAAATATTGAATAAATTATCAGATAAACTCATCCAACATGTCGACATCTGTCGAAGCAACACTGGGTGATACGCAAAGGCCCAGCATCATGGAAGTCGCTTATCTCTGCCCCTCCAGAGCCGTTGCCTCTCACATCCGGTAACAGAATGGGGCTGCGCTGGCAGGAATGGTTGGATGACTTTGAGGATTTTATGAAAGGGTCAAAAGTAACAGATCAGGAGCAATGCCTCATCGCTTTGCCAATCTAGTTGGTAAATACATTGTACAGATCATCAGAGAGATACCCACAGAGTCAACGACGTCCTATCAACTGGTACGTGAGACCCTCAACAAAATGCTTCTACACAAACAAAATATAGACTGTGAACAATATACCTTCAATCTGGCCTCGCAAGAAAAGCATGAATCAGTGAGGAAGTTCATGACGCGCCTCAAACTGCTGGCACGATACTGTGCTTTTGACACGTTCACAACAGAAGATGCGCTCCGTCTCCGAGTCATTGAAGAAAGCAAATCTGAGTCATTCCATCAACGCTTACTGAAGAAAAGTTACTACCTGGACGAAATAGAAGTGATAACTAGTGTGAATGATAAGGCCAAGGAACATGCAGGCTGGGAAGCCGGAGAAGCGCAAACAAGCGTTCTGGCTGCAGGCTCAACACATGGACAAACGACAGTCAGATCTATTGCGCAAACTAAGGTCCAAGGACCATCATCTCTGTCCCACCCACGTGGGAAAAAGTAAAGAGTACAGAAGAGAATGCTTCTGATGCGGACAGGAATATCCTCATGTGGGAATATGCCCTGCTATTGGCCAAGACTGCAGTCGTCGTGTGAAAGAAAATCACTATGAAAGGGTATGGAAAGCACCACAATGTGATGTCTTGAAACGTGCAAGGGAGTACAACCCTCGCCATCATGCAAAGGCCATAAGAGATCAATGAGAGTGTTCCACCAGCTCATCAGGGTCAAGTGTAATGTCCCATCCACCTCCCGATCCAAACACTCTGTCTCCCGAGAGTCAAGGTCCCTCACCCCCATATCTCAAGACTGTGATGAGTATGTCTGCATGGTTGCTGATTATGACACGTTAAATAAATATCTGAGACTGTGATTGCACATGGGGGAACATCAGGCACAATTCATTTTAGACAGCGTAGCCTCACTCAACTATATCTGTGCCACGGAATATGAAAGAATGAATCTACTTCCAAAGCTACAAAAGGCTGCTGTGCGAGTATACACCTGGACGGCCAAGGAGCCGCTATCAGGTCTGTGGCAATTTTGAATAACTCTCACCTACAAAGACAGGACTGTGGAAGCTCAAATAAGTAAGTAAGTAAGTAGTACATTTATAAAGCGCGTGAATGCCGAGGCGTCGTAGCGCTGAGGAGTGTGACATGTGATGTTCAGGCGAGCCATGGAGCTTATTTGGGGGTAATAGCCAGGTCTTTATCATTTTTCTAAACTGGAGCCTGTTTGGTTGCAACCTGAATGTGGTCGGCAGCCTATTCCATAGTCTAGCGGCTAGATGGGATAGGCTCCTGCTGTAGAAATAAAAACCTTCTTAGGGGTTCACTGATACATCTGGTCCTTAAAACCAACAAAGAAGAGATTGGCACAGAAGCTGTAATATAAAAAAACATGTTTTATTAACCTCAGATGAGGGAGATTGCATCTTACGGTACCCGCAGGCCACTGTAGGAGGCATTCTAATGAGTGCAGAGAACAGGGTCCTTATATATGTATTTGTTACATAGTCAGCATAAGATCAAGGGGAGGTCCTAGCACATACAAGCATGCTTATTGACTAATATGGGCATACAAAATTTGCTTGCTCCACAAAGTGGGAGGGGAGACTAAACTGCTTACATGAGTAAGAATAGCTTGACAGTTGTATACTAGGAGCAGGTGCATTCTACCAGCTAGGCCTCTCTGAGCATGTGCAAGACTCTGGAAGAAGGAGAAAGCACATGGCGAGCACATGGCTAACTAAAATGGCTGCCAAGTACAAAATGGCTTTCAGCTCATGCTAACAGCGATTCCTGTAATCTTTAACAGACGATCCTTTTAGCATGAGCTAAAGACATTGCCATGATCTAGTAGAGACATAGAAAATATTTTGCACATTTTCTTCTCATAAATTCATCAATATCCTATGCTAGGTGGGCATTTACATTCTAAACATTTCATTAAGCAGGTATATACAAGGTATAAGCAGGAGTACAAAGTGAACAGAGCATTGGGTCATACAGGTAGCAAGAGAGAATAATGACTATTATCTCAAACAGAAATCTCAATATTTTCCAATCCTAAGCAGAAAGCAAATACCAAAACCATCTAGTCTAATTTTAAGTTTCAGGGCTCTGATGGGGGCTCGTCAAATCAATTTAAAAATAGCCAACAGCACATACCTAATAAAAAACATTTTCAATAGACTTTCTCAGTATTTTATGAGGGCTGAATTATCAATAAATATACTTAAGAAAAGAGTAAAGTAACATGCTCAGATGAACTTTTCTCGTGCAGAATAAACATTACTCTTAAAAAATATTAAAGCAATCAGACATATTATTACAAAAAACAATTGTGGCTCCGGGGGACCAGGAGGACCACACAAGACCATAGGAATTAGGACAAGGAGCCGCAAGGGCTGCTCCTCCTCAAAAATGGGACGACCAAAGGGGTACATTACTAACAACAACAAAAAAGTCCTTGAACCAACCAGCCAGAGGGGAGTCTTCTCCTGTGTCCGTTTGAGCCTCACAGGCAGGCTCTTGTTGTTCCCACGGTGGAGCTGCACAACTCGCAACTCAAGAATCACGGAGAAGAAAAAGTCTTTCTTTCAGGATAGGGCAATCACCCCCAGGGCAAATACCCTCAATGATCCTATCCAGTGTCTCAGGCAGTGCACCAGTTTTCTTCACTTTAATCTAACAGGCACCAAGGGCATAGCACCTGTACCCTAAACTCAAGTCCTTCCCTAACTCCTGTATTTGCACTTCTGGCGCACTGCTCTTTTGTTGGGGCCACAAATTGTACCCAGTGTGCTCGGGCATCTCTTGATCAACAAACAAAGGCGTAGACTTGCATTCACTTTGGGACCAGGATTAAGAGGCCTGAAGCAACCCTTGTTTCAAAGGGGGTCACCTCAAGCAAAAGCCTCCTTGCCGTCCTTGTCGTTCTGTGACTCTCTCAGCTGGGCATCAAAAACTGGATCCACACAAAGATTTCTCCATCCTGATTTGTAACCCCGTCTTTCGCCCAAGACAGTGGCAGGGGTACACACTTCACGTCCCAGTGTTTCCGCCTTCACTGAGGTCCTAGTTGCCAGCAACGCCTATGCTGGTTACCTTCACTTTGGCTTCAAGCTGCAGTGGTGCTGACTCCCAGGCTGGATCTGATGTCCGGGCCCCTCTGGCAATGGTTGTAAGGCAGCAAATATCTATTGGTGGACAGAACAAGAGGTCTTTAGACAAGGCACAGAAATAATCTAACAACAGAGAGGATAGTCTCAGAATACTTCCTTAGTCTTGGGGCGCCCCATACATTAGCAAGGCACCCAAGAACCACTTCATCTATCTGAGAGTAGAAAACCCTGGACCTATTGGCAAGTATAAAAGGAACGTTTTGGTGAACTGACAAGAGTAATACATCACCCAATCCCAAGCAGCCAAGGAAGTCTGTGTTCATATACTAAATTCTGAGGAAAAGAGAAAAACAATACAGACATACTCCAAATACTTATATTGGTGTATTCCTATATTACCAATCTGAAGAACCCTCAAGAAAAAGGAAATGTTCTACACTTTTACTCATAGATTTTACATTACTTGTACAGGACTGCAGACACTTGTAAAATAATTTCTCTTACATGTTATGCTTAGGACCATGCTCTCATGTTATAGGTGCAGCAGGAAAATCTAAAACTGCTAATCTAACAGGGATTCTTATTGCAAAAAGAACTAAACTTCAACATAGTGAGTACTTTTTCTCCAGCAGAACATGTTATGACAAACAAATTCCTATAAAACAATATTTTCCTTCAAAATGTTTGCTAAGGATCACATGAGCGTCTTTCCTGCATTGTACTTTTCACGATCTGGACTATGCAACATCATTTTCAAAAGGAAAAAAAACCTATCTCCAGCTCTAATAAGGGCTGTCAGCTTATTGACAGAGACTAGCTAATAAAAGACTAGCAATGCCCTTGCAAAACTGTATAGAACATGAGAATAACATAAACAATAATAGTGTTGCCACCTGAGATTTTTGAACAGAAACCCCCACTATACAATTTTCCTTAAAGATCAAATAAGGGAACATCAATCTGTTCTACTCATTCTTTCATACAGGATGGGCAGTAACATAGCTTATGTGTTTCATCTTTTTATTAATTCTAACAATTTTAAAACAGTATTACAGAATAGCCAATTGTAATTGTAATTGTAAGTAGCATTTATATAGCGCAGCTGTCACCCAACGGGCATCCTGGCGCTGGGATTACCTAAATCACTGTGCAGCTATAAAACTATGAATCATCATGCGCCAATCTCTCAAGGCTATTCTTTTGGAAAGAGCCTGGTTTTTAGCTTTTTTCTAAACTGCAGTTAGTCATCAGTCTGTCTGAGTTCACTTGGTAGTTCATTCCATAGCCTTGCGGCTGCATAGCCAAATGATCTACCTCCTAGTCAGGTTTTCTTGACTCGTGGGGTACATACTAGGTGGGCTGCCAAGGAACGAAGACTTCTAGCTGGGGAGTACCAAGTAAACATTCTCTGTAATGGTTTAGGCCCCATTTTGTGTGCCGCCTTATGAACAATGCAAAGTGCCTTAACTGTCACATGGCCATTTCCTAGACAGCTTTAGACAGACTCAAAAAGTGAGAAAAAGAAGAGAGAAAACATAATTTTGCCTACCCTTAATTTGTAGAGGAGCTAGCCTCCTTCCCCCATTTTGACAGTAGGAAAACCTGAAACAGGTTTTACTTCTGTCAACACTTTCAACCCCTATTTATAGCAACTGGGCACAAACAAACTTGTAGGAGATATCTTAGAAAGTGGCTATTCTCTGATTCAGTCGAACACAATGCAAATTGAGTTAACTTTAAATATTTTCTACAGCAATTGTACTAGATTAACATGAGGGCGCATGAATGCAAACTAAAATCCATTTCCTCCTTATCGTAGCCCCTACACAGTATTCTTTAAACTAAAACCATTATTTTATATAAATGGCAGATCAATGTTCAACTGAGGGTTGTCTTCCTTCGTGGCATAGGACTGCGCAAAACGTGTGTTTGCCAAAAATAGGAAGCAAAGCTTCTCTTTCTCTCTTTGCGCTATCATCTCGTCTTTCAAAAAATCTTTCGAAGGTCGAAGTGTTCCAGCAAACATTACCCTTCACTCTGTTAAGTTGCTAAATACAGAACTCCGACCTTTGACCCGTTCAGCAGCTGCTCATTTTTGTGTGCAAGGCTTGCCATGCGGTTTGTAATGCAAAGCAACTCTGGAGAATCACAGCGAAAAGCAGTCCTATACTTATTTTCATTTATGTACAGTGGTGTGCAATCTAGTAATGCAGAGGCAGCTGTTTGTTCTATATTTGCATATGTATACTTTTATTGAAGCCTAAGAGCACATTAAAACTGCCTTGAGTGGTAGAACTGCTTGTAAAATTGTGATTTTAGCTCAATTTCGACTTTGGTGGTAGGGGCACTTAAAAATGAATATCCTACAATATTTTTGCATAATAGGAACCCCCAAAGTGTTCTCTAGATAGCTCAGGAATGGGAAATCAGAAATGCATAAGATATACCCTTATAAAAACAAGTTTTGTACGGCTGGGTAAAGTGACATTTCACATTTAAGTTCCCTTCTTATTGCGGTACAGCACTGCTTAAATTCAACTTTGATGCTAGAAATTCACAGTATGATGATTAGGCTTTATAAAGATGAAAAAACGAATTTAAAGCATTTGTTTTTAACAATATATTTTTTTGCATATAATAATTATTATTTTTTTATCAATAAAACCAACCATTTTGATGATTCCACATTGAAAAGCAAGCTTCATTCGTAGCCTATCATATTTAAACACATTCATTCATAACCCTAAGCACAGAAGCCTTACTTGAAACAGGAAAAGTCTGCGCCACTTTTTAAAAGCACAGTTATCATTTAACATCGGAACCATAGATGTACTTATAAAAAAGGCATTAAGAAAGGAAATCCCTACTTTCAATTTTGTTCTCTGGTATCCAAAATAATGAAACTGGTTTTTAGAAACTTTTAAAATAGGGCAGGCCCTTATACCAGGTTTACACTGACTTAAAATATCGCTGACACAGCATTCCTGTCTGTGGCCGTGAGCAGGAATAGTCATATGCTATTTATGCAGCTGTTGTTTGTCAGCAGGCGTCGAATTTTCACGCCTTTCTCAGGAAAAAACCCCTTTATTATTTGAAATACCCTGACAGAGTTAAATCCCCATTTGCTGTGTCAAACGTTTTTTTAGTTAGTTAGTTTAAACACAGCTGTCGGAAAGCTTTTTCTCGGGTGCTGAGAGAAAAGCATGTCACAGTCTATTTAAAAACTGAGGCATTTCAATGCAGTCAAATCTATCTTTCTATAATGTGTATTTAGTTCAGCAACGACCAAATTCACTCAAATGATGTGCATGCCTATTAATGTCTAATACAATGTATTTAAGGAAAAGGCTGTAACATTGTGTATTTAAGTCTATTGATTACAAAACACACAATTTCGTTTTTTTCTCTGTATGAGGCCTATTTTAATCCTATTGAATACGAATTCTAATTTTATGTTTAGCATTGTGGCAAGTTGCACACATGTATAGTGTCTTACTCTGTCAATTTAATAGTAACATGCAGCTGTTTAGCATATGTTACATAATTTATTTCTGGATTTTTATTTAATATGTAAGTAACTAAATGACATTTTGCATAACAGAATGATGACAGCAAAAAAACATAAACAAACTCATTGAGCTCATTCAGACAGTTACAGAAGGACACAACACAGCGCGCTTAAAGCCAGCCATTCGTACACAGAGTACTCACACAAGTATTACCAATGTCAAACCAAAAACCCCACATAGACATTTAAACACACATTGAACCCACAAATCAATACTTAGGACAGCTTACAAAGTGTACGCAAGACCAACCTATTTGTAAATACTAATTGTAAGTCATATTTACAAGAAGAGCTCTCAAAAGTAGCCCAAAAAACTGTTCCATGGTCAAGAAGCCAAAATACGCCAAATTCGCCGGTTTTGGCTGGTAGAACACTCAAAAAGCGCTCTGCATATCACCACTTATGAATGTTACTAAGTGCGCAGATCCGGATCCGTTTTATGTACATATTTAGTTCCATGGGGTACTTAGTCACCAAGGAAGAAATATCTTTTACTATACCTAAACCTATTTAGGTATCCCCTCTGAGGAGTCAACTAAGTACTTCCTAAATCCATATCGGTACCTCCAAGACAGCAACACTTTCTGCGAAGTGTACTGGTAACAGGCATGCCAAAAATATTATAGCATATATAATATTATACTCCAAGTGACACTTAACACAATCTGTGTCGTTCAAATTTTCAAAGTTTAGAGAAAAATCTCCTCATTACCTGCCTATATGAATTGCAATGCATATATAATTACAAAACAAATTCCAAAATTGGCCAATCATACAAACAAAGCCACAGTAAGTGTTACTAAAACTACCTTACCAATCAAAGGCATCAAACCAACAGCAAGTGCCGCAAAACGGCTCTTACCAATCAAATGGTGTCCAGGTTCCAACTGCCAAGTTCTGAGTGACCTAACGGTCGTTTTAAAATACTCACGCCAAAGAAGTTCTCAGTCGGGAGCGGCAAACACTTGGAGGATCAGAGCAGGAAGACCAGAAATATACTGGGCTGGAAGACAAAACAATCTCCGTGCGCAGGGTACCTCCTCAGTAGATTCCTGTCCTGTACTCCTCAGTAGATTCCTGTCTCCCTTCAAGACCACTCCCTTGGATAGCCGCTGCACAGATGAGTCCCACTTTCGGGCGCCATTTGTAGAAATAAAAACCTTCTTAGGGGTTCACTGATACATCTGGTCCTTAAAACCAACAAAGAAGAGATTGGCACAGAAGCTGTAATATAAAAAAACATGTTTTATTAACCTCAGATGAGGGAGATTGCATCTTACGGTACCCGCAGGCCACTGTAGGAGGCATTCTAATGAGTGCAGAGAACAGGGTCCTTATATATGTATTTGTTACATAGTCAGCATAAAATCAAGGGGAGGTCCTAGCACATACAAGCATGCTTATTGACTAATATGGGCATACAAAATTTGCTTGCTCCACAAAGTGGGAGGGAGACTAAACTGCTTACATGAGTAAGAATAGCTTGACAGTTGTATACTAGGAGCAGGTGCATTCTACCAGCTAGGCCTCTCTGAGCATGTGCAAGACTCTGGAAGAAGGAGAAAGCACATGGCGAGCACATGGCTAACTAAAATGGCTGCCAAGTACAAAATGGCTTTCAGCTCATGCTAACAGCGATTCCTGCAATCTTTAACACTGCCTCCCCATCTGGCTTTCCGAATTTTAGGAACCTGGACCAATCTGGTGTTGGCTGATCTGAGATTCCGTTTCGGGGAGTACCATAAAAATAGATTCTGCATTGAAAATGCTTCCCCCCCCATACAGTGCCTTGTGTACCAGGCAAAGTGCCTTAAATTCTGCACGTTGTTGTGTCGGGAGCCAGTGGAGTAGCCTGATGCCAGCAGAAATAGAATGATACGTAGGGATGTTGAGTAGTAGTCGCGCTGCGGCGTTCTGCACTGACTGTAATTTGGCCATCTGATACTTGTCAGTGCCCAAGAATAATGCGTTGCCGTAATCCATTTTTGAGAGGATTAGCGCACTAATTACTGTTTTCCTAAGCTCCAGGGGGATCAAAGGCAGGATCTTGCGTAGAATCTTTAATAGAAAGAGGCAGGAGGATGTCACGTGGTTAATCTGTCCTGCAAGGTTTAACTGGTTGTCAAGAATCACTCCCAGGTTCCTTACCTTGGTATACAGAGGAGGGCAGTTGCCTGCCTCGGTTGGCCACCATGCTGGATTCCATATGGGTGGACCCTTCCCAAACTCCATGACCTCCGTTTTATCCGTATTGAGCTTGAGGAAGTTTTGGTTCATCCAGCTCATGATATTCTTCAGGCAGTTGTGGAAGCTAACAGCTGTGATTTCGACCTTCTGTGCTATAGATATGACTATCTGGGTGTAGTCAGCGTATGAGATTAACGTGAAACCATGCTGTCTGATTAGCCTAGCCAGAGGGGTGACAGAGATATTGAACAAGGTCAGTGATAAAGCCGAACCTTGTGGCACCCCACATGGGAGGTAAAATTTCTCTGATGTGAGATTGTTCCAACACACCCTCTGCTCTCTGGCTGCTAGGAAGGAGGAGAGTAGGGTTAGAGCCGTCTCTTTAATACCTATTGCCTCCAGCCGCCGCACTAACACCACATGGTTAACGGTGTCAAATGCTGCTGATAGGTCAAGTAGGATAAGGACGGCTCTTCCCCCCCATCCAATTGCTTACGAATCTCCTCCGTGGCCATAATCAGGGCAGACTCTGTGGAGTGGCGTGGTCTAAAGCCATGTTGGGTGGGGTCTAAGAAGTTATTGGAGTTGAGGTAGTGGACAAGCTCAGTGTTTACCGATTTTTCTAAAATTTTGGCCGTTATTGGTAAACGAGATATTGGACGATAATTCTTTACCTCAGTGGGGTCCAAGGCGGGTTTCTTCAAGATCGGCCTGATGCACGCCTTTTTCCAGGGCAGGGGGAAAATCCCTGAGTTGATTACCTCATTTAAAAGTGGAGCTAGCTGTGCACTGATCTTATCTGAGACCAGATGTAAAGTGGCAGGGGGACAAATACAAATACATATAATCGATGGACCCGAAGCAGCAGACTGCTCGACCAGCTTACCGACTGCAGAGGAACTGATGCGAGTGGCCATCTTATACATGGTGGATGATGAACCAGCTATAGCAAAGAAATACCCTAAGCTGTTTGCAGGATTGGGCAAGATGGCTAACTTTCAAGGACGATTACCCATCAATGAACAAATAAAACCTGTAGCTCAACACCACCGGGGAGTGCCATTTCACCTGCAGAACATGGTGGAAGATGATCTGCCGGAGCTACTCCGGGCAGACATCATCGAAAGGTCATTGGGCCGACACCATGGGTGTCCCCCGTAGTGGTTGTACCGAAACAAGGCACAGAAGGAAAGGTAAGCTTATGCGTAGAAAGAGAGCTCCCAACACTGCCATTGAACAATAGAGACATCCAGAGCCCCACATCAGTCATATGATGACGCTGCTGAATGGAACCAAGATGTTTTCAAAATTGGATCTCAACAAGGGATATAACCAGCTCAAGCTACATGAAAGCTCTCGATACATCACCACTTTTACAACGCATCAAGGACTGTTCAGAGACAAGCATCTGAGCTTTGGTGTTTCATCGGCAGCCGAGATTTTTCAAGAGGCCATATGAAGAGTAATTCGCCCCATAACGAACTCCCTTAACTAAAGTGATGACATTCTAGTGTTTGGTGCAACCCCTAAAGAACATGACAGAGCCCTGCATCGAGTGTGTCATGTGCTTCTTGATGCCAACTTAACTTTTAATCAGGACAAGTGTGAATTCCACAAAACCACATTGAAGTTCCATGGACACATTTTCTCTGGGGATGAGACCTGACCCAGAGAAGGTCAAAGCCCTGAACGACATCTCGCCCAAGAGATGTCAGAGATGTCTAGTCGTTATTAGGGATGGGCAGTTACTGTGCTCGGTACATAAAAGAGTGTTTCACTCTAAGCTACCCCCTTCGAGAACTGACCAAGCAGGGGCAGCGATTCAAATGGTCATCGTGTGTGACCAGGTCTTCCATGAAATCAAAGCAACAGTAGGGAATGCCACTGACCTGGCCTATTTCAACCCTGGCTGGAAGAAAGAACTCAACGTGGACGCCAGTCCGGTAGGGCTAGGCACCATACTGGCTCAACACCACAAAGAGAACGATCAACAACACATTTAGCCTATGCCAGTCGCAGCCTGACAGATACTGAAAAAGCCTATTCACTCCCGGAAAAAGAAAGCCTGGCAGTCGTCTGGCCCTGTGAGTGCTTTCACATATTTATCTATGGCAAACATTTCATTATCGTTGTGGATCACCAAGCCCTGCTAACAATATTTGGGTACCCTCGAGCAAAGATGATACCCAGAATGGAGCGCTGGGGGATCTGACTTCAGGAGTACATGTACACCATTATTCACAAGCCCAGAAAGGGTGAAAATCAAGCTGACTATATGTCAAGGCATCGTCGGGTATCCTCCAAAATACATGCCTCATTGGCTGAAGAATATCTCCATTTCATTATTCATCAGGCAAGACTGCCCACAGTTCCACTAGATCACAGAAGCCACTGCCATCTTCGGGCAGATACATAGAAACACCTGGAAGGAAATAACCGAGATGGGGATTAGATGTTAAAGATCTATTCTCATTTCGACACGTCAAGAAAGAATTAACATAGCTGACAGTGGATTGCTAGTCAGTGAGAAGAGGATTGTCATACCCACAAAACAACGCCAATGAGTAGTGAACCTGGCACACGAATGACATAGGCGCATTGTGGCCACAAAAAGGGCCCTGTAAAAGTGAGTCTGGTTTCCCACACTTGACATGATGGCTGAGAACACTTTGAAAGACTGCCCCCAATGCCAAGTTGTCAGCCAGGAGGAGCCACCATTCCAAATGTCAGAACTTCAAGAAGACGTGTGGTGTCATTTGGCTGTTGATTTTTTTGGCCCTGCAATCCAGAAAAATACATGTCATAATGAATGACTACTCACAATTTCTAATTGCTCAAAAAGTGCCGTCTACCAAAGTGACAGCGACCATCCCAGTGCTTGACAAAATGCTTGGGGCGTGGTGTATTCCCAAAGTTGTCAAGACTGACAGTGGACTCCCATTCAATGGACACGAATTTGCTGAATTCACCACCCATCTCAACTTCAGGCCTCAGAAAATCACTCCTCTGTGGCTCCAAGCAAATGGGGTGGTGGAACAGTTCATGGCCACCCTAAAGAGAAATTTACAAAAAACTTAACTATCCCAACGAGAAGTCCAGCCGGCCTTCAATGAGGTACTGTGAGCCTATCAGAACACCTCTGACAGCACTGCAGGAAAGTGTCCAGCCGCTCTCATGCTGGGCCGAGCGGTGCACACAAGAATTCCCACCTGGGAAAACCAACTGACACTTTGTGCTGGGTCCAAGAGAAAAAAGAGATGGCAGATCGTGACAGACACAAAAAGGCCAAAATGAAGGAGCATGTCGACACTCGACGGAAAGCAAAAATGTTGACGATCCAGGAAAGAACAAAAGAAGAAAACCGACAGCAGATACCATGACTGCCCTTTACAAGTGACCACCCAAAAGTAAACCATGATCACTGCTTCATTCAAGGACAAGACAGTGATTCGAAATGTGTCTTACTTCAAGAAGGGCATCGCAGGAAACAAAGAACACAAGACACCTACAAACATTGACAGCTCTGGAGCAAATTCAAGAACAAGCCAGCAACCAGAACCCTGAAACCACGGAGTTATTGCCTGTGCCTGCGGACCCTGGTCCACTGAGATGGTCACAACAAACTTTCTGAAGACCTGACTGGCTCATTGAAGACATCTAATCACTTCATGCTAAGATAAGGAACTTTCATGGGGGGGAGATATAATGTTGTAGTAGAGCAATCAAGTGTTAGGGCTCTAGGACCCTGGTGGTGGGAATCATCCTACCAGGTGAAGCCAGGAGTTGGAAGGGGAGCAGCTTTGGAAAGAAGTGGGCAGATAGGGATTGGCAGTGATAGAGTGAAGACTCAGGGGTCGATTAAGATGTTGAGCGGAAACTTTCTGCCTGGCATACAGGAGCATTTTTGAAGTCGATTGGAGAGGTTATTGCTCCTATGGCCCTTAGATTTAAACACTTCATCGTTTTAGGGGACTTTAACATACACATGGATCGACAGGACACCTCGGAGTCTTTCTCCTTGCTGGAATCCCTGGGGGCGCTCAGTATCGTGCCATATATATTTGTCCCCACGCATGAAAAAGGTCACACCCTTGATCAGGTTTTTGCAAATTGTTTAATCCAGATAGAGCCCCCCCTACCCCTACTCTGGTCAGATCACTATTTGATTAGTTTTAGGTTTCCTAAAGTGATAAAGCATACACAGGCTCAAGTTAAGCAGCCATCTTCCATCTCCAGATCTTTTTATAAGATCACCCCAGACGCCCTTAAATACGAATTAGATCTTCATCCACCCATGCTTACTGGTGACATAGGTTTGGATGCTGAAGCTCTGGTAAAATGGATCGCACAAGGCACTTTGTCTCTTGCTCCTCCTATTCCGTGCCCCACAAGAATAATTAGATCCTCAGCTCCCTGGTTTAATGACACCCTACGTCAGTGCAGAAAAGACTGTAAACGTCAGGAAAGAGCTTGGAGGAAGGATTTTAAGGCGGAAAATAAAAAGAACTACAAAGAGGCTTTAAGAGGCTACCACAAAAGATACAGGAAGCTAAGAAGAGTTTCTTTGCTTTAAAGATTGATTCTGCGGGAAATAAAAGCAGAGAGATCTTTGACATTGTCAAAAGCTTCTCTTCACCTAAGGCTGCAACCAGGCTCGCCTCCCCTTCTGACGAGTGGATTGGGAACTTAGCCAATTCTTTTATACAAAGATAGTAACTATACAATCCTCGTTTGATGGTCCAGACATGAAAGATGTGTGGGCCACTCAACGGGTTGTCCCCCAGTGCCAGGAAGATGGGCTCTCCTTATCCTTATCCATCTTCCCGCCTATGCCTCTCGAGACATCCCTGGCAATAATGAAGGGTCTGAAATCTGGCTCGCCGGTAGATCCCTGCCCGGCCAAATTTCTGGCTTCTATGGCAGAGATTCTGAACCCTACTGTAAATCGTGTTTTGAACACGTCCCTCCTTAACGGACTAGTCCCAGTCGGATGGAAGAGTGCAAAAATAATCCCTTTACTAAAAAAAACCACAGCAGATCCCACGGTCTTTACTAACTATAGACCCATTTCTCTTCTGTCTTTTTTTGCAAAAACAGTTGAAAAATACGTCCACTCAGTGATCAGCAATTTTGCAGAGGCTAACAATCTGTTACATCCTAGCCAGTCTGGTTTCAGGCAGAATCTTAGTACCGATACGGCATTATTGGAGGTATCTGAATCCATCAAGGAGACTTTGGACTCAGGTGGCAAGGCGGTCTTGGTCCTTTTGGACCTCTCCGCGGCGTTTGACACCGTGCCCCATGACCACCTTCTGCGGAGATTGAGGGAGGGTGGATTCGAGGGCACGGTGTTGAAGTGGTTTGCTTCCTTTTTAGAGGGTAGAAACCAGGAGGTCTGGTCACCTCCCTTTTCGGCCAGTGTGCCGACTTTGAGGGTGGGTGTGCCACAGGGCTCGATTTTGAGCCCTGTACTTTTTAATCTGTACATGGCCCCCCTAGCTACAGTGGCTGCAGAGAACGAGGTCACAATAATATCGTACGCTGATGACACTCAACTGCTGTTCACCTGCAGGAAGGGTGAGGAGTTCAACGGGGAGAAGATCAACAAGTGCCTAAAAGAAACTTTTGCCTGGTTTAAACATAATCATCTGAAATGTAATTCAGACAAATCCGAAATCATTTTCTTTGGCTCCCCCCCGTTGGACGTCTGGAAACAATGGTGGCCCCAAGACATGTCTCCTCCCCAGGCCGCGGTCAAGACTGTAAACAACTTGGGAGTAAAAATGGATGACGCCCTCTCTATGGTACCTCAGGTTCAGTCGGTAGTCGGAACCTGTTTTGGTCTCCTGAAGATGCTCCGGAGGTTTTTATTTCTATTACAGACCGAGCATAGAAAAATGGTTATCCAGGCCCTTATTATCTCAAGGTTGGACTATGCCAATGTCCTTTATTTGGGCCTCCCAGAGTTCTTACTTAACAAACTGCAGGTAGTGCAGAATGCGGCAGCTAGGGCTGTTCTGAGTCTAGGGCAGAGAGATCGGATTTCTCGCCACCTTAAGAATCTGCACTGGTTACCGGTGCGCAGTAGAATCCGCTTCAAAGCTTTGGTCCTAGCCTTTAAAGCCCTGCACGGTATAGGAGCAAAATATATTTCCAGAAGAGTGTCTTTCTATATACCTGGCAGATCTCTTAGATCTGCTCATCAACATCTCATGGTCATTCCTAAATATCTTAGAGCCCGCAAAGGCGGTCGCTCCTTTCAAGTGCAAGTGGCTGGACTTTGGAATAAGCTGCCTCTTCCACTTAGGCAAGTCACTAACCTGCTCGCCTTCAGGAAACAATTGAAAACCTGGTTGTTTCAACAAACAATATAATTATTTTCCGTCCTCTTCGGTTTCTTCTTTTCTTTTTTTCCTTTTCTCTCTGCATTTTGGTCCTCTCTGTCTTAAGCGCCGGGACACTCTATTGAGTAGCTGTGCGCTCTAGAAATCTGTTTCGACATTAACATTAACATTAACATTAACACTGACTCGGAATCGGGACCGACCGACTCGCGGTCAGTGGTTCTGCCTGCCCGATTACGATGCGATCAAACACAATGCGGGCGGATTCCCATTGTTTCCTATAGGAGCTTGTGTTCCGCCCGACAACACACGCTCCTATGGGGAAATGGGATGTGTGTGTAAAACCATGCACCCTGTCGCGGGCACCCCACGGTGCCTGCCACACAGTGCTGGGATTGACAGGGGGGTCCCTTAGGTACCCCCTCAGCCATCAACCGGAGGCCGCAGGATGAAGGGGGCCCTGCTAGGGGCCCCGCAAAATCACTTTCCGACAGCTTTTTGATGTCGGACAGGCCGACTCGGAAAGGCTGTTGGAAACTGACATCATAATCTCGAGGTCGGAAACACTGTCCATAGAGGTGTATGATGCGGTTCCGACCAACACGAATTCTCCGAGAGCCGGTCAGAACCGATTTGGCATGACCCTGCGGTTTACCTTCCTACAGCAAACATCGTAAACCAACTGAGGCGGTCGGAAGGGTTCCGACACGGTCAAGGAGATTCCAACTATCGGGAGGAGGCTTTCCGCCCGACATCGTAATTGACCCCATAGTGCCTAGTTACGATGTCGGGCGGACTTGCTTCTGCCAGACACCGTATCGGTCTGGAACTGCCCGACCTTAGTTTGGCGGCTCTGACCGCAGGATTACGATGTGAACGCCCATTGGGCGGTCGCAAACATGCATTTTACAATTGAACCTTGTGCAGCGGGCGGATATGGCCCACACCACAAGCTTCCATTGTAAAATGGATGTTTTGAAACATCCCTGCACTGTGTGGCAGACACCTCACACCAATGTGCCCCCCAGCCCCCACAGCAGAGGACCAGGGGGGAAGAGGGCCCCAAAGTCACTTTCTGCCTGCCTTTTCATGGCGGGCGGACTGCCTTGATAGGGTAGGCAGAAAGTGCCATCATAATCCCGATGGCGGAGCCGAGTCTGGCTCCGCCATCATTAGGGGATTACGGTGTGTTCCAACGCACCGGTTGGGCTCCTTGATTCCATCGGAAGCGCTGCGGACGGTCCCTCCACCCGATGCCACCGCCTGCCGCATCGGAATGCGGCGGGAGGACCACAGGGGCAGATGTCGGTGGGATCGACACCGACGGCACGTCGGTGTCGCTCCTACCAACATCATAATCAGCCCCATTGAATGTGATGGTCTGAGCACCAGGCAGAAATAAAGAAGTTGTACCCTATCCAGTGTTGTGTTTCCATTGCTGCTAGTCCCGACGTGACAGGGCATTTCGAAAAAGATGTTCATTGTGAAAGCATTTTTCTTGTTTGATGATTCCACCAGCACTTGATGGACAGATGGACAGAGGGTTTTAGGTCCTGACACTAGCTTGTCCATCGAAGGAAGAGTGTGGTGGATGAGAAACATTATTGAAAACATTCACCACTGTTATTATAACAGAACACATAAATCTTTGATTGTGAACTGTCAGTGCCTTCCTGTTCATTAATATCCACCTTAACATTGATGGGCTGGGGAATCAGGGCATGGCAGCCGTCTACATGACCTAAAAAAATTCAGCTTGATAGCTCAGTGGGTTGATGCACCTACAAAAGAGATCTATGTGTAACTCCAATCTGTCATTTTGTTGCCACATTGGTCCAACTTTGCCTCTCATTCTTCTGAGTAGGGTAGATGGATCGCTGGCACAATATCGAAACCCAAAATATCGTGATACTGAAATATCGTATCAAAAATATTGATCACAAAAATATTGTTTTTCGATACATATAATGGTAAATACAAAAATATCAAAACAAAATATAATTTTACACTAATATCGAAAAAATATATACAATAATATCATTTTTCATAAATATACAGTTAAAGACTGTAAATATTAAATATTATCACATATAACATATATATAAATAAATACAAACATATTTAAACACACATAAATACGAATGTGGGTATATTTATATACACATATATAATATAAAACAATTTTGAAAAATATTAATTATATTCTATATTTTAATTTTCTAATTTTTTTTAATATACCAATATAACAACTATATATATATATATATGTATATATATATCATCCAAGACGGTTCAAAGGTTGCCGGTTTGTTGCAGCGCTCCTCATGGGTGCGTTACCCCGCGGCAGAACCACGCAGCCTGCAAATTCTCACACTGTCCTTCCCAGATGGAAAGGAAAAATGGGTCGCACTCTCGTCGAGTTTTCAAGGTACGTCCAGAAAGCGCCACAGAGCTGCGCTGCAGAGAGGTGCAAAAAGGGGCGTGGCCTCTGAACACCTCTCTGCAACGCAGCTCTCTGGCGCATACTGGAGGTATCTGGTGGGCTACTTGGCCCCTAGGGCCCCTCGGGATTGAGGAGGATTTAATTCCCCATCTTAAAACGCGCCACGGGGCCTGTTTGCAGACATGTCACCTGAAGCCCCGCCCCCTCCCTTCACCACTGTGCAAATATTCCTCTAAAATCAGCCGAACTACGAATTCCGATTTACTCACCTGTTATCAGGAGAGACCTCAGTGCTGCATCTTTGAGCCCAGTACTGATCCTGAAAAGTAATTCTAACCGTACTTACCATTAACTTGAATTTCCTTCCATAGGCTAACATTGACTGGTTTCACTTGGAAATTCTTCTAAGTGTGGAGTTTTGGAACTTTATAATATTCCTCTAAAATCAGCCGAACTACGAATTCCGATTTACTCACCTGTTATCAGGAGAGACCACAGTGCTGCATCTTTGAGCCCAGTACTGATCCTGAAAAGTAATTTTAACCGTACTTACCAGTAACTTGAATTTCCTTCCATAGGATATCATTGCCTGCTTTTTGCTGAAAAAGTTTCTAAGTGTCGATTTTTGAAACATACAAATATTCCTCTAAAATCAGCCGAACTACGAATTCCGATTTACTCACCTGTTATCAGGAGAGACCTCAGTGCTGCATCTTTGAGCCCAGTACTGATCCTGAAAAGTAATTCTAACCGTACTTACCAGTAACTTGAATTTCCTTCCATAGGCTAACATTGACTGGTTTCACTTGGAAATTCTTCTAAGTGTGGAGTTTTGGAACTTTATAATATTCCTCTAAAATCAGCCGAACTACTGAATTCCGATTTACTCACCTGTTATCAGGAGAGACCACAGTGCTGCATCTTTGAGCCCAGTACTGATCCTGAAAAGTAATTTTAACCGTACTTACCAGTAACTTGAATTTCCTTCCATAGGATATCATTGACTGGTTTCACTTGGAAATTCTTCTAAGTGTGGAGTTTTGGAACTTTATAATATTCCTCTAAAATCAGCCGAACTACGAATTCTGATTTACTCACCTGTTATCAGGAGAGACCACAGTGCTGCATCTTTGAGCCCAGTACTGATCCTGAAAAGTAATTTTAACCGTACTTACCAGTAACTTGAATTTCCTTCCATAGGATATCATTGACTGGTTTCACTTGGAAATTCTTCTAAGTGTGGAGTTTTGGAACTTTATAATATTCCTCTAAAATCAGCCGAACTACGAATTCCGATTTACTCACCTGTTATCAGGAGAGACCACAGTGCTGCATCTTTGAGCCCAGTACTGATCCTGAAAAGTAATTTTAACCGTACTTACCAGTAACTTGAATTTCCTTCCATAGGATATCATTGCCTGCTTTTTGCTGAAAAAGTTTCTAAGTGTCGATTTTTGAAACATACAAATATTCCTCTAAAATCAGCCGAACTACGAATTCCGATTTACTCACCTGTTATCAGGAGAGACCTCAGTGCTGCATCTTTGAGCCCAGTACTGATCCTGAAAAGTAATTCTAACCGTACTTACCAGTAACTTGAATTTCCTTCCATAGGCTAACATTGACTGGTTTCACTTGGAAATTCTTCTAAGTGTGGAGTTTTGGAACTTTATAATATTCCTCTAAAATCAGCCGAACTACGAATTCCGATTTACTCACCTGTTATCAGGAGAGACCACAGTGCTGCATCTTTGAGCCCAGTACTGATCCTGAAAAGTAATTTTAACCGTACTTACCAGTAAGTTGAATTTCCTTCCATAGGATATCATTGACTGGTTTCACTTGGAAATTCTTCTAAGTGTGGAGTTTTGGAACTTTATAATATTCCTCTAGAATCAGCCGAACTACGAATTCTGATTTACTCACCTGTTATCAGGAGAGACCACAGTGCTGCATCTTTGAGCCCAGTACTGATCCTGAAAAGTAATTTTAACCGTACTTACCAGTAACTTGAATTTCCTTCCATAGGATATCATTGCCTGCTTTTTGCTGAAAAAGTTTCTAAGTGTCGATTTTTGTAACATACAAATATTCCTCTAAAATCAGCCGAACTACGAATTCCGATTTATTCACCTGTTATCAGGAGAGACCTCAGTGCTGCATCTATGAGCCCAGTGCTGATCTTCAAAAGTAATTTTAACCGTACTTACCAGTAACTTGAATTTCCTTCCATAGGCTAACATTGACTGGTTTCACTTGGAAATTCTTCTAAGTGTGGAGTTTTGGAACTTTATAATATTCCTCTAAAATCAGCCGAACTACGAATTCCGATTTACTCACCTGTTATCAGGAGAGACCACAGTGCTGCATCTTTGAGCCCAGTACTGATCCTGAAAAGTAATTTTAACCGTACTTACCAGTAACTTGAATTTCCTTCCATAGGATATCATTGACTGGTTTCACTTGGAAATTCTTCTAAGTGTGGAGTTTTGGAACTTTATAATATTCCTCTAAAATCAGCCGAATTACGAATTCTGATTTACTCACCTGTTATCAGGAGAGACCACAGTGCTGCATCTTTGAGCCCAGTACTGATCCTGAAAAGTAATTTTAACCGTACTTACCAGTAACTTGAATTTCCTTCCATAGGATATCATTGACTGGTTTCACTTGGAAATTCTTCTAAGTGTGGAGTTTTGGAACTTTATAATATTCCTCTAAAATCAGCCGAACTACGAATTCCGATTTACTCACCTGTTATCAGGAGAGACCACAGTGCTGCATCTTTGAGCCCAGTACTGATCCTGAAAAGTAATTTTAACCGTACTTACCAGTAACTTGAATTTCCTTCCATAGGATATCATTGCCTGCTTTTTGCTGAAAAAGTTTCTAAGTGTCGATTTTTGAAACATACAAATATTCCTCTAAAATCAGCCGAACTACGAATTCCGATTTACTCACCTGTTATCAGGAGAGACCTCAGTGCTGCATCTTTGAGCCCAGTACTGATCCTGAAAAGTAATTCTAACCGTACTTACCAGTAACTTGAATTTCCTTCCATAGGCTAACATTGACTGGTTTCACTTGGAAATTCTTCTAAGTGTGGAGTTTTGGAACTTTATAATATTCCTCTAAAATCAGCCGAACTACGAATTCCGATTTACTCACCTGTTATCAGGAGAGACCACAGTGCTGCATCTTTGAGCCCAGTACTGATCCTGAAAAGTAATTTTAACCGTACTTACCAGTAACTTGAATTTCCTTCCATAGGATATCATTGACTGGTTTCACTTGGAAATTCTTCTAAGTGTGGAGTTTTGGAACTTTATAATATTCCTCTAGAATCAGCCGAACTACGAATTCTGATTTACTCACCTGTTATCAGGAGAGACCACAGTGCTGCATCTTTGAGCCCAGTACTGATCCTGAAAAGTAATTTTAACCGTACTTACCAGTAACTTGAATTTCCTTCCATAGGATATCATTGCCTGCTTTTTGCTGAAAAAGTTTCTAAGTGTCGATTTTTGTAACATACAAATATTCCTCTAAAATCAGCCGAACTACGAATTCCGATTTACTCACCTGTTATCAGGAGAGACCTCAGTGCTGCATCTTTGAGCCCAGTACTGATCCTGAAAAGTAATTCTAACCGTACTTACCAGTAACTTGAATTTCCTTCCATAGGCTAACATTGACTGGTTTCACTTGGAAATTCTTCTAAGTGTGGAGTTTTGGAACTTTATAATATTCCTCTAAAATCAGCCGAACTACGAATTCCGATTTACTCACCTGTTATCAGGAGAGACCACAGTGCTGCATCTTTGAGCCCAGTACTGATCCTGAAAAGTAATTTTAACCGTACTTACCAGTAAGTTGAATTTCCTTCCATAGGATATCATTGACTGGTTTCACTTGGAAATTCTTCTAAGTGTGGAGTTTTGGAACTTTATAATATTCCTCTAGAATCAGCCGAACTACGAATTCTGATTTACTCACCTGTTATCAGGAGAGACCACAGTGCTGCATCTTTGAGCCCAGTACTGATCCTGAAAAGTAATTTTAACCGTACTTACCAGTAACTTGAATTTCCTTCCATAGGATATCATTGCCTGCTTTTTGCTGAAAAAGTTTCTAAGTGTCGATTTTTGTAACATACAAATATTCCTCTAAAATCAGCCGAACTACGAATTCCGATTTATTCACCTGTTATCAGGAGAGACCTCAGTGCTGCATCTATGAGCCCAGTGCTGATCTTCAAAAGTAATTTTAACCGTACTTACCAGTAACTTGAATTTCCTTCCATAGGCTAACATTGACTGGTTTCACTTGGAAATTCTTCTAAGTGTGGAGTTTTGGAACTTTATAATATTCCTCTAAAATCAGCCGAACTACGAATTCCGATTTACTCACCTGTTATCAGGAGAGACCACAGTGCTGCATCTTTGAGCCCAGTACTGATCCTGAAAAGTAATTTTAACCGTACTTACCAGTAACTTGAATTTCCTTCCATAGGATATCATTGACTGGTTTCACTTGGAAATTCTTCTAAGTGTGGAGTTTTGGAACTTTATAATATTCCTCTAAAATCAGCCGAATTACGAATTCTGATTTACTCACCTGTTATCAGGAGAGACCACAGTGCTGCATCTTTGAGCCCAGTACTGATCCTGAAAAGTAATTTTAACCGTACTTACCAGTAACTTGAATTTCCTTCCATAGGATATCATTGACTGGTTTCACTTGGAAATTCTTCTAAGTGTGGAGTTTTGGAACTTTATAATATTCCTCTAAAATCAGCCGAACTACGAATTCCGATTTACTCACCTGTTATCAGGAGAGACCACAGTGCTGCATCTTTGAGCCCAGTACTGATCCTGAAAAGTAATTTTAACCGTACTTACCAGTAACTTGAATTTCCTTCCATAGGATATCATTGCCTGCTTTTTGCTGAAAAAGTTTCTAAGTGTCGATTTTTGAAACATACAAATATTCCTCTAAAATCAGCCGAACTACGAATTCCGATTTACTCACCTGTTATCAGGAGAGACCTCAGTGCTGCATCTTTGAGCCCAGTACTGATCCTGAAAAGTAATTCTAACCGTACTTACCAGTAACTTGAATTTCCTTCCATAGGCAAACATTGACTGGTTTCACTTGGAAATTCTTCTAAGTGTGGAGTTTTGGAACTTTATAATATTCCTCTAAAATCAGCCGAACTACGAATTCCGATTTACTCACCTGTTATCAGGAGAGACCACAGTGCTGCATCTTTGAGCCCAGTACTGATCCTGAAAAGTAATTTTAACCGTACTTACCAGTAACTTGAATTTCCTTCCATAGGATATCATTGACTGGTTTCACTTGGAAATTCTTCTAAGTGTGGAGTTTTGGAACTTTATAATATTCCTCTAGAATCAGCCGAACTACGAATTCTGATTTACTCACCTGTTATCAGGAGAGACCACAGTGCTGCATCTTTGAGCCCAGTACTGATCCTGAAAAGTAATTTTAACCGTACTTACCAGTAACTTGAATTTCCTTCCATAGGATATCATTGCCTGCTTTTTGCTGAAAAAGTTTCTAAGTGTCGATTTTTGTAACATACAAATATTCCTCTAAAATCAGCCGAACTACGAATTCCGATTTATTCACCTGTTATCAGGAGAGACCTCAGTGCTGCATCTATGAGCCCAGTGCTGATCTTCAAAAGTAATTTTAACCGTACTTACCAGTAACTTGAATTTCCTTCCATAGGCTAACATTGACTGGTTTCACTTGGAAATTCTTCTAAGTGTGGAGTTTTGGAACTTTATAATATTCCTCTAAAATCAGCCGAACTACGAATTCCGATTTACTCACCTGTTATCAGGAGAGACCACAGTGCTGCATCTTTGAGCCCAGTACTGATCCTGAAAAGTAATTTTAACCGTACTTACCAGTAACTTGAATTTCCTTCCATAGGATATCATTGACTGGTTTCACTTGGAAATTCTTCTAAGTGTGGAGTTTTGGAACTTTATAATATTCCTCTAAAATCAGCCGAACTACGAATTCCGATTTACTCACCTGTTATCAGGAGAGACCACAGTGCTGCATCTTTGAGCCCAGTACTGATCCTGAAAAGTAATTTTAACCGTACTTACCAGTAACTTGAATTTCCTTCCATAGGGTATCATTGCCTGCTTTTTGCTGAAAAAGTTTCTAAGTGTCGATTTTTGTAACATACAAATATTCCTCTAAAATCAGCCGAACTACGAATTCCGATTTATTCACCTGTTATCAGGAGAGACCGCAGTGCTGCATCTTTGAGCCCAGTACTGATCTTCAAAAGTAATTTTAACCGTACTTACCAGTAACTTGAATTTCCTTCCATAGGCTAACATTGACTGGTTTCACTTGGAAATTCTTCTAAGTGTGGAGTTTTGGAACTTTATAATATTCCTCTAAAATCAGCCGAACTATGAATTCCGATTTACTCACCTGTTATGAGGAGAGAACCCAGTGCTGCATCTTTTAGCCCAGCACTGACCCTGAAAAGTAATTCTAACCGTATTTACCAGTAACTTGTATTTCCTTCCATAGGAATCCATTGTCTGGTTTTCAGCAGAAAAGTTTCAAAGTGTCGATTTTCACAAACTACAAATATTCCTTAAAAATCGCCTGTATGACTTAAACGCATTATTTCAATTGTTTACAGGAGATGCACCAGTGCTGGATCCAGGATCCACCACTGAGTAAGAAAAAGTAACACTACTTACCTGCTAAGTGAATTTCCTCCCATAGGATAACATTGGTGATTCTATGTGAAAAAGTTTCTAAGTGTCAACTTTTAAAATACAATAATATTCCTTAAAAATCACTACTGTAACCAAAACGCTTTTACTCAACTGTTTACAGGAGATGTCCCAGGACTGAATCTAGGATCCAGTCCTGTCGTTAGAAAAGTAATCCATAAAGTAACTAATTGCATTTAACTAGAAATTCACATTGAGCTCAATGTTGCATTGTGTTTGAAATTGTGTTGCCCATTGCAACAACTGTAACTACTGTACTTAAAAGTCTATTGCCTATTTGCAAAGTATTTAAACTAAAGTAATTCATTCTGAGAAAGTATATTTTGTAATGTAATGTATAATGTAATTATAATGTAATTTAAAAAATAAAATATCTAAAAATAAATAGTTTAAAAAAATGTAGTAAATCAGTATAAAAAAATATATATAACAATTAATACATTTAAAAATTGTCATTTACAAAACCTTTGAAATTCACTGAAAAAAACCATAGGTTTCAGACATGTTATAGTTAGGATTTAGCATTTAAAAAACCTTTGAAATTCACTGAAAAAACCATAGGTTTCAGGCACGTTATAGTTAGAAATTAGCATTTAAAAAACCTTACAAATTCACTGAAAAACCATAGGTTTTAGGGACAGTTATAGTTAGTTGGACATTGCACTCGTATAAAACCCGTGAAATTCCCCCGTTATAGTTAGTTCAGGTAACTATAACTCGCGCCCCGCAATGCACTGCTGATGACGTCACATATTACATCACTCATGACATGGTCAGTGACATCACTGATGACATCACTGATGACATCTCAAATGACATCACTGATGACATCACTGATGACATCATCCATGTGATAATTTGATGCATCTTCTCACACCCTAATATAACTTTTGATACACCCACTGTAAATTACAGACTGCCATTGTCAAAACCATAGACACTCCAACACCAATTACTATATATACACTCACTGATTCTTAGGTCTACACACACACATCTACTCACTCACCCGTACAATCACTCATACTTATAGTCACTCAGTACAGGACTATTATATGCACTCATACACCTATATAAACACTCACACACCGCCACTCATCCATAGAGGTATTCACACACCTAGTCAGTCATGCAAAAAATTAAGCACACACCCATTTACTCACCTATACAGTTATACACACACCAGCTCACTTACTCATACAAATACTAGCACATTCTTACGCTCTTATACAATCTCTGATACAAGCACACACTCATCCATACAGTCACTCTCACAATCACACACTCTCGCTTATAGCTATTTATATACTCCAACACACATATATACTGCCTTTCACATATGTAGTTACTCACACATGTACCACTGGGACATACATTCACTCACTAACACACTCTTACACACACTTACCCACCCATACAGTCTATCACAGATGCACTCTTGAAACCATCCACCCAGTGAATCACCCACTCACACATCTATGCACAGAGTCGCACACACCCCACCCACACAAACACTCAGGAACCCATACAGATACTCAGACAAGCATTCAATAACTCATATAGACACTCATGTAGCTATTCACAAACCCATGCAGCCACTTACACAGCAACAGACAGACGGATACAGACATTCACCCAGTTTAGTCACTAACCCATGCATTCAGTAAGATACGTTTAATCACTCACTTATAGAGTTAGTCACGCACCTACTAAATCATCCTTTCAGACACTTATTCACCCACTCATTCTTCAATACGCCTTTCCCTATATATATTAAACATATTTAAACTTTACAGAAACACACAGTCACTGGATGATGTCATCAGTGATGTCATTTGAGATGTCATCAGTGATGTCATCAGTGATGTCACTGACCATGTCATGAGTGATGTAATATGTGACGTCATCAGCAGTGCATTGCGGGGGCGCGAGTTATAGTTACCTGAACTAACTATAACGGGGGAATTTCACGGGTTTTATACGAGTGCAATGTCCAACTAACTATAACTGTCCCTAAAACCTATGGTTTTTTCAGTGAATATATATATATATATATATATATATATATATATATATATCACGCTTCCCTTCCTCCGTCTGACTTCCCTTCACTCGCGGTCGGGTGCTTTTTTGGCGCGGAGACAGAAACTGCGCGTAATATCCACAGCTTCCAGGCAAATAATCACCAGCACTCTCAGGAGCAATAAACCCTTGATTTTATTGGGTTTTGAACACGAAAAGACGCGTTTTGGCAACTGCCTTTGTCAATAATGGCGGGCGCCGAGTGTCAACAGAATTTAAATGTTACAGTGTGGACATCAAAAACGGACACCGGACTTCCTTCAGTTCATCGGTGTCGCCATGTTTACACATGCAAATTTACAAAACGGTGTGATACCAGTAACATAAAGAAACAGCAATAGACTGCATTTCATGTACGTACTACCGCCATACATGGGCAAGCCCCACAAAGCTTAAACATACAAATCTGCAACAATTTGCATTATCAATTCAGCGATATGGAAACTTTTCTACAACATATCACCCTGTATAGGTATTTGCCATGATTGCATTTCAAATATGTGCTACCGCCCTGACACTCAGACAAGGATCGATTTATTCAAATTCTCGAGGAAAATGAAATTGTACAAGTATTTTAAATTACAAAATCCAGGACGCAGGGGAAGAAAACATGCTGTGGACACTGACATGGGCATTTTGACAGTCAATGACTTGGAGACATTGGCAGTAATAGAGGATCTGCAAAGTGAAGGAGATCCTAGAGAACTGATTCCAACAAGAAGGAATAGAACGGACCAAATGGGAATCGTCCAAGTAAGTCCGGGAAGTCCATTTAAACCATCATCTAAATGTATTCCTCAAATGCCCACGGATGCTATTGATGTGTTCACGGAGGTGGTTACTAAGGAACTGATCGAACTATGAACAATGAATAACAAGAGAAGAATGAAGAGCAATATCACTGAAGAGCAGAGGAAGGCGATTAAAAGTTTGCAGGAAGATCGAACCATCGTTTGTAAGCCTTCCGACAAAGGCGGAAACGTAGTGTTGTTAACCGCCGAGTTCTATCAGATGGAAGCCTTACAACAACTCAATGATAAACTGAGTTATGTGAGGATTGGAAGGAAGGATTTTGAAAACAGTATTGGGGCCTATCGTACACTACTCAACAAATGGTATCACAAAGGCATGCTAGGAAAGGAGGAGTATACCTTTTTGGAGTGTAAGCACCCACACCTTCCAACCTTTTACCACCTCCCAAAGATACATAAAAATGAAACGTGTCCCCCTGGACGCCCAAGAGTCTCGTCTCTGGGCAGCCTTACGGAGAATATGTCCAGATTTGTAGACCATTTCCTATTTGGGTTCGTGATTCAATTGGTCTCTTACGTAAAGGACACATAAGATTTTTTAAGGCGGATGGAGAATGTCGTCTGGGAGACAGACTTCATGATGATGACATTAGACATCTCAAGCTTGTACACCAGCATTGAGCATAAGAAAGGTCTCGAGGCTGTGAGCTACTTTTTGAGAGAACGATCCATGAAATTGTTTGAGCACAATACGATGCTGACTGAATTTGTGGACTTTTGTTTGAACAATAATATCTTTTTGTTCCAGGAGCAACTATTTAGGCAAATACGCGGTACCGCTATGGGCACCTGCTTCGCCCCCCAGTTATGCAAATCTTTTTGTATGCGGGTGGGAGAAGCAGGTGGCCTGGGCGGAGGTCAATGAGGAATGGACCTGTAAGATCATTAGTTGGAAGAGGTATATTGACCATCTCTTTATTGTTTTTAGGGGCACAGAACAGTCAGCCAAGGAGTATGTGAATGTGCTTAATGAGAATGACCTGAATCTCAAGTTCTCAGGTGAAATAAGTAAGACATCGGTGAATTTCCTTGATTTAATGGTATTCCCTGCGGAAGGCAGACTGTGCACTTCTTTGCACAGGAAACCGACTGCTGGGAATTCTCTGTTGCATGCTAGCAGTTGCCATCCTGAGAAAACCATAACTAGCATTCCGTATGGCGAGTTGTTACGGATAAAAAGGAATTGCACCAGAGATTATGATTTTCAAGCAGCAGCAAAGGAAAGCTTGCAAAGATTTGAGATGAGGGGATATTGTAGAGAAACTCTCATTCGAGCTAAAGAGAAAGTAGACACTAAATCGAGACTGGGGTTAGTCAGTGGTGATTCGCAGGCTGGGAGAAGAAGTGAGAGGGAGACAGCTAAGAACAACTTTAGGATGATCACTGATTACTCCAGTGACTCCAATGATATCAGGAAAGTGCTCAGAAAGAATTGGCATATCTTAAAATCTGACTCCACAATAGGGAAGGATTTGCCAAAAGTACCATTAATGTCATTCAGGAGAACGAAAACATTGAGAGATTATTTAGTCCAGAGTCATTGTACCACAGAGGGTAGACCATCTGCTTTTGGTAAAATAGCGTTTTTTTTTCCTTGCTCTAAGTGTAAGGCATGTAAAAACAGTCACAAGGTTCTAACCTATGATGTACCTGCCCTAAGGAAACCTAAGAGAATCAAGAAGTTTATGAATTGCAACACAAGCCACACGGTGTACTGTTTGGTATGTCCGTGTGGCTTGAGGTACATTGGCAGTACCATAAACCTAACTAAAGTGCGCATTTTAGAACATCTTAGAGCAATTGCCAACAAGGATGCCACGTATTCGGTGGCACGACACTTTGAAGTACACCACAAAAGCAACAGGGATTTGTTGAGATTCTTTTGTATGGATCATGTACCCCCAAATTGGAGGGGAGGTGACAGACAACTACAGCTTCGCAGATTGGAGTCTAGGTACATCATAGACAACCAAACGAAGATACCAAAGGGCTTGAATAGTGGGGAGGAAATGGCAATTCACTTATGAATAGTGTACCGTAGGATGTACATGGCTGCTGTAGAATTGGGGATTGCTTTGTGGCATCTGATAATAATGAATACGGTGAAGGTATAATAGAGAATAACAGGATTTTGAACTTATGTGCTTAACCCATATAGGGTGGTATGTTGCTGATAAAGGAAATGAGCTTGAGAGATACGCTTCCACGTTATAGAACATGCAATCTGATGCAAGAGCAGAATGTTTTGTCTAGTGGGGCTTGCCCATCCAGGGCGGTAGCACATATTTGAAATGCAATCATGGCAAATACCCATACAGGGTGATATGTTGTAGAAAAGTTTCCACATCGCTGAATTGATAATGCAAATTGTTGCAGATTTGTATGTTTAAGCTTTGTGGGGCTTGCCCATGTATGGCGGTAGTACGTACATGAAATGCAGTCTATTGCTGTTTCTTTATGTTACTGGTATCACACCGTTTTGTAAATTTGCATGTGTAAACATGACCGACACCGATGAACTGAAGGAAGTCCGGTGTCCGTTGTTGATGTCCACACTGTAACATTTAAATTCTGTTGACACTCAGTGCCCGCCATTATTGACAAAGGCGGTTGCCGAAACGCGTCTTTTCGTGTTCAAAACCCAATAAAATCAAGGGTTTATTGGTCCCGAGAGTGCTGGTGATTATTTGCCTGGAAGCTGTGGATATATATATACATATATATATATACATATATATATATATATACATATATATATATATATATATATATATATATATATCGATATATTTATATATATACACACATATATATATATATATATATATATATATTTATATGTAGATATATATAGATATATAGACAGATATACTTTTACATACATATATACAAATAATCAATAAATGTAACGAATAAACTGCAAAAAAAATATATTTCTACTTTAATTATCAATAAAACCATGAACATTATATATAAATATGTTTTGCTAACACTAAGTTATAAATTACATAAATGTATATATATATATATATATATATATATATAAAATTAAATACATAAACACATAATAATTATAAATATGTAAACAATACTAAAGAACAATTAATCTCCAAGAATAATAAATATACTATTCCCACTCCAGTATGTGTGGAACAGTAGGGAAAGTATTGGACACCGAAGGGGTAACATTTACTATTCCCACTCCAGTGTGTGCAACAGTAGGAAAAGCATAGGACTCAGGAGGGGTAAAATGTATTATTCCCACTCCAGTGTGTGCAACAGTAGGGAAAGCGTTGGACTCAGGAGGGGTCAAATTTACTATTCCCACTCCTGTGTGTGCAACAGTAGAGAAAACAATGGACTCAGGAGGGGTAACATTTACTAATCCCACTCCAGTGTGTGCAACAGTAGGGAAAGCATTGGACTCAGAAAAGGTTAAATTGACTATTCTCACACCAGTTGGTGCAACAGTAGGCAAAGTGTTGGACTGAAGAGGGATTACATTTTCTATTTCTACTCCAGTCCGTGCAACAGTAGGGAAAGTGTTGGACTCAGGAAGGGTAAAATGCATTTTTCGCACTCCAGTCGGTGCAACAGTAGGGAAAGCTTTGGACTCAGGAGGGGTTAAATTAACTTTTCCCACTCCAGTAGGTGCAACAGTAGGGAAAGCATTGGACTCAGAAAAGGTTAAATTAACTATTCCCACACCAGTTGGTGCAACAGTAGGCAAAGCGTTGGACTGTGGAGGGATTAAATTGTCTATTCCCACTCCAGTCTGTGCAACAGTAGGGAAAGTGCTGGACTCAGGAGGGGTTACATTTACTATTCCCACACCAGTGTGTGCAGCAGCAGAGAAAGTGTTGGGATCAGGAGGGATAAAGCTTACTATTTCCACTTTAGTGTGTACAACAGTAGGGAAAGTGTTGGACCCAGGAGGGGTTACATTTACTATTCGCACTCCAGTAGGTGCAGCAGTAGGGAAAGGGTTGGACTCAGGAGAGGTTACATTTACAATTCTCACACCAGTCGGTGTAACAGTAGGGAAAGCGTTGGACTCAGGAGGGGTAGAATTTACTATTCCCACTTCAGTCGGTGCAATAGTAGGGAAAGCGTTAGACTCAGATGGGGTAAAATGTACTATTCCCACTCCATTCACTGGTACAGTACAGAGAGAGTACTTCACTTTAAACAAATAACATATTTTAACAACTCTATTTAAATTCTACATTTTAAAATTAAATGTCTTCATTTTAACAGAAATTTAAAAAGAAATCACATAAATATTACAATTTGTAATAATTATTATGAATTAACACAAATATTATTAATATAATTCAAATACCACACTATAGTCCCACAAACATAACAGCCAACAAATAAAATGTAATAGAAATAAACAAAGTATTACACAATTAACATATTAAATAATACATTTTTTAAATAAATGAATAAAAAAGTTTTTATTTATGATTACTTAAATATCTTCCCCCGTTACTCTACCAACTAAACAACAGATACCTAAAATATAACTTAACAAATATGATAAGTTCACAATTAACATGATTTTCATTTAAATAATCAATATTAAAGTAATAATTAATTAACAATAAATACTTTCTCAATTAACTTCTCACCCTGTAACCCTAAAGACACAGCAACCCACACATGACATATCATTTAAAAAAAAAAATCTAAATTGCGCAACTTACATAATTAATTATCAATTAAATAATTCATAATTTAAATTAATTATTAATTAATTTACTTCCCACCCTGTACCCCTACAAACCCGCACCTGACATATAATTTAACAAATAGAGCCATTACAAAATATACATAATTAATTATCAATTAAATAATTAATAATAATTTAAATTATTAACTAGTTATAATTAATTTACTTCCCACCCTGTACCCCTATATATCCCACAACACGCACATAAAACATAAAATTATAAATAAGTTAATTACATAATTATCAGTTACATTATTAATAATTAAAAGTTAATTATTAATTCATTACAATTAATTTACTTCCCACCCTGTACCCCTACATACCCCACAACCCACACCTAAAACATTACTTACAAAATAAATTAATTACACAATTTACATAATTATCAATTAAATAATTAATGATTAAAAACGTAATTATTAATTAATTACAATTAATTTACTTCCCACCCTATACCCCTACAAACCTCACAACCTGTACCTAAAACGTAACTTAAAAATAAGTTAATTACACAATTTACCTACTTGATTATCAATTAAATAATTAATAATTAGTAAAATGAATCATTAATTAATTATAATTTAATTACTTGCCACCCTATACCCCTACAAAACCCACAACCCACTACGACACAAAAAATTACAATAAACAATTAAATTAAATTAAATTAAAAAACAACTAAAAATTAACAAACTATATTAAAAAACATTAACTATTATGCAAACAATTTATAACATATACAATTAAAACATATACTAAAATACATACAAATAATTAAAAACGATATTAGCAACATAGATGTTTTTGACATCGATATTACTCACCTTAGAAAATCAATATTCTTGCCAACGATATTCCAGCATCACGATATTTGTTCATCACAATATTAAAATCTAGATATTTCTGCATCTCAATATTTTTGACTTGATATTTTGTCCGAATACCTGGTAGATGTGTACCATTCTGCGGGGTAATTACATCATTAAATTTCAGTGCTTGGATACCGTAATTGATTTTGAGAGGTATTTTGAAACCAAGATATATTGCATTTAAAGTCAGACCTTCACGTTTCTTCATTACGGGGTGTATAGAAGTGGATGTCACCTATTTTTACCTGAAAAGGGCAAATGACAGTACATTTTACACACTCTGTAATGGTGAGATTTGGTCAGCTCTGCCATTTGCTAACATGCATGTTTGTTGACAGCTGTACATGAGTGGAGTCCAGTATTTCTCAGACACATGGAACATCATGGACATGCTAGGCATCTTCTTCTTCAGTGTCGCCGCTTTGGTGAGGTGAGTTACCCGGCAGGGTCCTATACCCACCACTTACACCCCAAAAACCTGGCGGTGCCCGGGCTGCTTTTGTTAATGGTGTTTTACGTGGATGCTTTTATTGTAAAAGGATGTGTGTGGCCAATGGAGCAGGGCTGCTGTGCTTGGGGAGGCAAGGCTGCTGCTCTGAAGACAGAGACGTAAGCAATTCAATTCAGTTGTATTTGTATAGCGCATGGCTGCCCAACACTAGATGCAAAACGACCCCTCCATGAACCATTTCCTCAAACAACCTTTAGATAAAAGGAGAGTTTTTAACATTTTCCTGAAGCAGGCTTCCGACGGCTGACTTCTAAGGGAAGCCGGAAGAGCATTCCTTAGTCCTGAGGTGAGGAATACAAAAGAGCGGCCTCCACTCCTTGCTCTTTTGATTTTAGGCACCACCAAAAGTCCTTGGTTGCTAGAGCGAAGGGCCCTTCCTGGAACGTAAGGGGTAAGCAGGGATTGAATTAATGATTGAATAGAGTACAACAAGATGGAAGGTAGGGCTGGGCAGTTGCACATCAGAGTTCAGAATTTAATATAAAACTTCAGATCTACAATTTTCTGGAACAAGCAACCTTTCCCACTTCATGTGTTGACTCTCTACAAACCTATAGGCCTTTAACAAGTAAACGACTAACATGAGCCTTGCTCTACTCCAGCCCTTCAGAGGCAAGAGCCATTTTGACATCCTCCCTAATTTCCAGAGGGAAAGTCCACCTCTGGCAAGCATAGATGAACTGAGCAAACACATATCAGCCACTTGCTGAACTAAAGGTATATCAAATTTCATTTTTTATGCTGTTCATGTTTTTCACAAATTATTATGATAAATCCAGAACTTAATGTAAAGAAAGGGCAAACAGACCCAGGACACTGGCCCCATCCGATCTCCTCTGCAGACACTAGTGTACAGAGGACTTCTTTTCCCCATCTCCATTTTGCAGGGGTGACGTGGTTTGGAGGGTCTGTGGTATCCCCATAAAAGTGGTCTGTCGGAAGTGTTTCACCTGGGGACATAATTGCCTCAGCTTCACCGGGCCCCTCATAATGAGGCCTACGTGTTGCTAGAGCATGAGGCCTCTAGTGGTTTGGCCAGAGGTTTTGATCTGTGATGTACCATTGCTGGTGATTGCATTAGGGTTTTGGCATTCTGATATGTGCCAATAAATGTGATCTACAAAGCAGCTTCGTGTCTCGAATATATGCCTTCTGTACCCACATTGTCATGAGCGTGAGCTCAAAGCTGTTTCTATGTGTGGTCAGCTCCTACGGGAGGTCATCTTAGCTGAATCATCACAGGTACTGAAAGCTGCTACTTCCAACGCCGAAACCTTAAATAGAATTCATAAGCAGGATCGCTCTTCGAGAGCGCGGTTTTAGATGAATGACCTGGGAGCTCCTGGAGCTCCAGAAAATGTCTGACAAAAACTCCAAGCACAGGTAGTTATACCCTTGTCCAGCCATGGAGATGTATTCAAAGGTTCAGTTTTCAGGCAAGGCAAACAGAAGTGCATTCAGTGTATGTGTAACAACCCCTTGGTATATTGATAACATTTCTTAAGCAGTGTGTGCTTCCCACTGCAGCTGTAGCCTTGAGAGATACTTGCAAATGTCAGGAGGAGATGAGAACATCGTATCTCACTCTCTATTCTTCCCATACCTTCGTCAGTTGAGCTCTTCAAAATACCCTTAATTATTAGTCGCTGAAGCTCAAGCATGCATTAGTGATATAGGAATGGGCTTATGTGACTCAAGCAAGAAGGAGTCAGTTTTGGGTTTGCTTCCTAGGCGCCCAAACTACAGCCCTAGTAAAGTGTCTACCTGGGAATCCTTATAAAGGAAATGGAGTTGAGAACATAAAGTAAGCAACTTGCGCCCAGTTATAACTTTAGTACTCTTATTTCTTCAACCATTGCTCTCCTTCATCTTTTGTTAGCCTCTTTATTCGAGTCTAATCACCCATTCCAACTTGGCATGTGCAGAGAAAAAAGTATTTCCCCAGAATATTCTCTTCTCTGCTGATGTGTTTGATTTTCTCTTACATCTCTTACAATACTATTTTCTCTTTCCACAGACTTCATAATTCTCCCTCGTCTTTGTATGCTGGAAGAGTGATATTCTGCCTGGATTACATCATCTTCACTGTTCGACTGATTCACATCTTCATTGTGAGCCGGAATCTAGGTCCCAAGATCATTATGCTGAAGCGAATGGTAAGAGAGGCTGACAGAAGTTGCCATGTGTTAGCCCAGGGCTGCTCAGGGCTGGTCCAGAGGGGCTGGATCCATGCCAGCCCCTCTGACTGACTGACCAGCGAAATAATTCTCATTTAGATTCATTTTAAGTACATTTTTCCTTATTGACGTCCTAAAACTCTGGCATGGATCTGATCCTTTAGGTCCACTTATGGGTAAGCCTGGCCTACTATTTGAACTTTTCTCACACAAGAACAACAGTTTAGGATAAGATACTAAAATGTTATTTATTTTATTTCTGTGTGCCTCAGGAGAGGTAATGCAGATGAGGATTAAACTCATTTCACCAGTTAAACTGGGAGGCAAGGGAAACTGAAAAGCGTGACAGAGCCTTACTTTTTTAGCCGGGGGAGAAAGGGTGTATGGCAAAGGCGCCAAAGCATTTGATGCATAATGCTGCCTTCCTTAAGGAGGTGGAAAAGGGATACAGAACCTTTCACTGAGAAACACACTTACAGAGGACCCATCAGAAAATGACGGATCCTCCTTCGGTCCTATTTATAGTTTTCTCTTTGGTGGATGTCTGCCAGCAGAGGTACCGCTATCTCCATGCTGCACTGCCACCTCAGTCACAGATGTTGGTTGTTCTGTCATCCTTTGTACTGTGTTGATCTCACCACCAGGTTTGGTGGGAATTAGCCCAATGGAAGAACACCATGGAAAGTGAGGGGGACTCTCACAGAATAGTAAGTGTTCTATTTCGAAAATGCTGGGAAACACTCACAAGTATATTAGGGTGTCAGGCTATGTTGGCAATGATAGTGAACCCGCATTTGATACATTTCCAGTGGCCACATTGGTGTGAACATTTCACCACCAAATCGAATTTGGTAGAATTTAGCTCAGATTATCCATCAAAGCTCGAAATCAAAGCATCATCTGCCATGGCAGAATTAGCCCCTTTAAAGAAGAAACCTCTTCCACCATGATAGAGAAATCCAAATGTGGCACAATGCTAGTTTGGCAGAGAACATGCATCTATCACACTGCTGGTTGGAAGTTCAGTCAGCAAAACTCCAGATCCTTCTTCTGGTGGGCTCAGGGAATTGACAAACTCTCCTAGTCCCGCAGGTTCCAAGTCAGGATGATGTGTATTCCTGCCATAAACTGCTTATGTAGCTGTCTCCTCCAAAATCTCAAAAATGTCTAGTGTGGGCAGAGTGATGAATGCCCTTCCTACCTTAAACTTTCAGTACAAACAGCACCCTTCACTAGATGTATTTCTAATGTTAACTTCCTTCCATCCTTTATAGCTGCTTGATGTCTTTTTGTTCCTGTTCCTCTTCATGGTCTGGGCACTGGCATTTGGTGTGGCACGCCAAGGGATCCTGCGCCAAAATGAGCAGCGCTGGGAGTGGATCTTCCGATCTGTCATTTACGAGCCATATCTGGCAGTCTTTGGAACATTCCCATCTGACATGGATGGTAAGACCTTTGGGGGAGGAATTATAGGTGCATCTCAATACAAATCTGGATTTAAAGTGCCCATTCTGAACGGACATTGCACCTCTTTTCTGTCTTATCCTTTGTTTCCAAGTATTATCCTCAGCGACTTTCTCTGTTCTTCTTAATACCTTTCTATTCCAGTCTTCCAATTCCTTCTCTGATTTTGTTTCTCTTTCTCTGCTGCTTCTCTGGTGTTCATGGCTCTTCTTCAGGCATCTTCAATCTTTATTTATTCTTCTGATTCATACCTATCTTATTTCTACATTTCCTTTCTCCTCCACAATCTCTATTTCGTTGCACAAATGTTCTTTTTTCATCTCTTCTGTCATATTTATTGTCCATTTCAATATTCTGACTAGAAATTATAACTCTGGGGACATAGGAGAGAAGGTTTCATACTGAAGAACACCCTCTACTGCAGTCTTTAATCACACAGCACAAGAATTATCGGTATACCTCCTAATTAAGGCATTACCCCTCCAATCACTCTCTTTATGTGTACATTTGTCTATTACACCAACCAACAACACACTCTATGCTTATGTCATCAATCTTAGTCATCTTCCGGCTCTATCAAAGTGAATTCACGGTCTTAGAGATTTCACCATTTAGAGAGCTTTTTCCTTCAAAACTTACAGTCAGTGTTGGACAATCTGTACTTCTGCCAACTTATCAAAAACCCAACGCATGACAAACTCTACAACCTGGGTCTTCTGTTCTCATTAACCCAGAACCTCCACGTTTCTGACTATCAGTGCCGATCCTCGGTGGGCCGCTAATCAAAGTCCACAATGAGGCAAAAAACTCAACTCGCATAATGCTGTTCTTCCGTCTCCCATTCTGAGAAGCTTGTCAGTCATCATTCCAGCCAGCTTTACGCAAGCCCTTGCAGTGACCGGCCGGCCACCTTTAGGCATTCCAAATGAGGTCCCATCGCCCATGATCAAATAGCAGCTATCAAAACCAAGATGTTCAAGTTCTCTAAGACCACAGTGGACGACTGGTACAACAGTAAGCTCAGTCTACTGAAACAACAATTTCAAATATCATTAAGGCCCTGGAAGAATTCCCAACATGCCAAGGACTGTCTGGCCTGCTACAGGTCGCATACAAAGGGCAAAAAACGTATTTCCAATAGAGCATCTATGATTCAGGGAAGGCCTAAAAAACACTCCAGTATCTGTAGGGAGTTGGTAACACTCTGCAACCCTCATCCCAGTTCTTTAGCAATCTCTTTTCAACAGGCTATATCATCTCTTCAGTTTCAAGATCAGCATTTTCCAGGTTCAATGGTCTTCCCTTGTAAACTCCTTCATACCGTTGCACCATTCACAGTCATCTTTGTGGTAGGAATCCCAAAAATCTTACATCTCTTTAATCAGGCACCCCCCATCAGGCACTGGAATGCCAACATGCTGAACATGGTCTTCTGAACTATAGGTCCTTCCTTTATGCATACTTCTCTTACCACACAACACAAAGCATTCCACTGAAGCTAGAATGCACTTTTATATTTTATATTTACTTGGGGGTAATGCTGTAATCATCCCCTCCTTCTTTAAAAAACAAACAGGTGCAGACCCCTTGATTCTATCCAATTACCAGCTCATCACTGGCCTTTCAGCACTGCTAAGAAAATGGACATCATTACTTCTGACCTTCAATTTCATCAAAGGACCAACACAAGCCAACGAATATAAAACAGAACTGTCCTCCTCCAGGGAATATATGCACCTTGATGCTTCTTGGCTGATCCATGGCCATGGACACCATCAGTCATGTAGTGTGATATTTCCTCAGATAACAGTCCCTGAACAACCAGCCACCACAGCTGTACCTTCCAGCTGTTCTTCTGATTCCACGGGAATCCCCCAAACTTCCCAAAGGAGTAACTTTGGGATTAACTTTGAGACACAGTGGCCCTTCAAACAGCAATCCAATGTCAGTATGGCAGTGTGTCACTACGCCATTCTGGTTCACAATCAAGGGTTGTAATACACTATATTGTGACCCACCAAATCATGGGTCTTTATATTGGATGCACTACATCACGCCACATTACATCATCTCAGGGCAGAGGAGCCCTGTGACTGTTCTTTTTTATTTATTGTATTCTTTGCCCTTTTTTAAAATGTAATCCTTATGCTTCCCATATTTTGGATGCAATGTCACACATTGTTATGCCTCCCATGTAGAGAGCCACAATGTAGTGGGTCCAATGTAGTTGAGCTTCACTAAATAAATGCAGTCGCTACAAGCTGCTTCCATCACCTAACACTTCTAGGTAGCTCATCCACCTCTTTTCAGGATTGCCATGGTACTAGCAGTAGTTATCTCCGACCCAGGCTATCTCAAATATAAATTAAAAAAAACATATTTCATTGTGTGATTAGAAATATATAAAATGATCACGAACCTTATTAAAACTAAACTGAAGTCTACATGTCACGCTTTCTTGTATATCACAATTAATTTGTTTTGCCTAATTATGTCACTCTTCAAATCCGTTCAATCAAAATGGAAAGGAGAATAGAATTAGAATGTGGCCTTTCAGAGATGCATGAACATTCATAAATTCATGCTGAACTGCATCCCAGGTCGGCATATTTTTAAAAAAAAACTTTATTTATTCAATTTTTCAAACATTAACTGGGCGGTTATATACAGTCTTCTTCTAACACATTTCTCCAGTTTGATGAGAAATTTAGAGAGTACTTGTCGAAGGCATACAATTCCTATTCTAATTACCAGTTGGCATACCTTATGATATTATTAAATGAACATGTAGGCAAGAACAGTCATCTGGGATACATTTGCTTGCCTAATGATCCAGTTACTGCTTTTAACAAACTATGGTGCAATTGCCATAGCTTTAAATTAGTTTGTTTGATGCAAACTTTTAAGGTACTGATGGCACCCAGATCTCAGTTCATCTCAATAATGAACTTTGCACTAGATTTGGGAATTTGAGCATTTGTCAACTGAGTTATTCAGAAATTAATTGATTGTGACTACTGAAGTTTCAACAAGCAAATCTCTTAGCACAACCACCTGAGCATATACTCTAGTTGCGGCAAGAACACCGACACTGACATGCATCTTTGTGCACAAAACAGAGGCAGTAACCTTGACATGACATATATGGCTGGTAGAGAGCAGAATGGAAATATCTACCAAGAGCTCTTTCGGATATCTGGTCTGTTGGTGGCGAGTACAGTGTCCTTCGAAGTTATATTAGAATGTCAGTCGCTGAATTTACAGGTGATCTGGAAAAAGAAAGAAGAAAATGAGTAATCGGGATATTACAGTGATAGAAATGTATTAGTGATTAACAGCAGTAGTTGGAAATGGACTGAGAGCAGGGCCGGCTTTAGTGCTTCTGCCGCCTAAATCTCTTTTGGCGCATCCCCAACAAAAACCTCCTTTTCCATGAATTCCCTCACTTCCATAATCCACCAGTGCCCCTCATCTCTCCGTAGCCCCTCTCTCACATGCATTTTATTTATTTATAGCACTACTCATACCAGTGCAGGGTGCCAGAGCACTTTATCAATCAATCAATCAATCATGTCACTTATAAAGCGCACTACATACCCGCGAGGGTCTCAAGGCGCTGGGGGAAGAGGGGGGTGGTGCTGCTACTGATCGAAGAGCCAGGTCTTGAGGAGTCTTCTGAAGGCCAGTAGGTCTTGGGTCTGTCAGAGGTTGGTGGGGAGGGTGTTCCAGGTCTTGGCGGCGAGGTGGGAGAAGGATCTGCCGCCGGCGGTCGTTTTCCGGATGCGGGGACTGTGGCGAGGGCGAGGCTGGTCGAGCGGAGCTGGCGGGTGGGGGTGTAGAAGCTGAGTCGTCTGTTGAGGTAGGCTGGTCCGGAGTTGTGGAGTGCTTTGTGTGCGTGGGTGAGGAGCTTGAAGGTTATCCTCTTGTTGACAGGGAGCCAGTGCAGGTCTCTCAGGTGGGGTGTGATGTGGCTGCGTCGGGGGATGTCGAGGATAAGACGTGCAGAGGCGTTCTGGATGCGTTGCAGCCGTCTCAGGAGCTTAGCCGTCGTTCCTGCGTAGAGGGCGTTTCCGTAGTCCAGCCTGCTGGTGACGAGGGCCTGGGTGACTGTTTTTCTTGTTTCGGTGGGGATCCACTTGAAGATCCTGCGGAGCATTCGGAGGATGTTGAAGCAGGATGAGGAAACGGCGTTGACCTGCTTAGTCATGGAGAGGGTGGGGTCGAGGATGACCCCTAGGTTGCGTACGTGGTCGGTGGGTGGCGGGGCTGTTCCCAGTGATGTTGGCCACCAGGAGTCGTCCCAGGCTGAAGGGTTGGAACCAAGGATGAGGACCTCCGTCTTGTCCGAGTTCAGCTTCAGGCGGCTGGTCCTCATCCATTCGGCGATGGCCTTCATTCCTTCGTGGAGGTGGGCTTTGGCGGTGTGAGGGTCTTTGGTGAGGAGAGGATCAGCTGGGTGTCGTCGGCGTAGGAGATGATGTTGAGGTTGTGCTGTCGGGCGACGTGGGCGAGGGGTGCCATGTAGATGTTGAACAGCGTTGGGCTGAGGGAGGAGCCTTGGGGTACGCCGCAGATGATCTTGGTGGCCTTGGATCGGAAGGGGGCGAGGCGGACGCTTTGTGTTCTGCCGGAAAGGAAGGATGTGGTCCAGTCCAGGGCCTTCTCTTGGATCCCGGCGTCGTGAAGGCGTGTTCGTAGTGTGTGGTGGCAGACCGTGTCGAAGGCGGCTGATAGGTCCAGGAGGATGAGGGCTGCTGTTTCTCCGTTGTCTAGCAGGGTCCTGATGTCATCGGTGGCGGCGATGAGGGCGGTTTCGGTGCTGTGGTTGCTGCGGAAGCCGGACTGGGAAGGGTCCAGGATGTTGTTCTCCTCGAGGTAGCGGGTCAGTTGTTTGTTGACGATTTTCTCGGTGACCTTCGCGGGGAACGGGAGCAGAGAGATGGGTCGGAAGTTCTTGAGGTCCTTGGGGTCTGCCTTGGGTTTCTTGAGTAAGGCGGTGATCTCGGCGTGCTTCCAGCTTTCCGGGAAGGTTGCTGTCTCGAAGGAGATGTTGATTATTTTCCGGAGATGGGGCGCGATGGCTGTACTGGCTTTGTTGAAGATGTGGTGAGGGCACGGGTCTAGCGGTGAACCGGAGTGGATGGTGTTCATGATCTCGCTGGTGTCCTCGTCGTTGATGTTGGTCCAGGAGAGCAGGCGGTTGGTGGTTGTGGGGGCAGTGGTCTCGGTGGTTGCCGGGGCGGTCGTGGTGTTGAAGCTGTCGTGGATGTCGGCGATTTTGCGGTGGAAGAAGGTGGCCAGTGAGTCGCACAGGTCTTGCGACAGCTGGATGTCGTTGGTGTTGGAGCTGGGGTTGGAGAGTTCCTTCACGATGTTGAAGAGCTCTTTGCTGTTGTGTGCGTTGTTGTCTAGGCGGTCTTTGAGTGAGGCCCTTTTGGCGGATCTGATGAGGTGATGGTGACTGCGGGTGGCGCTCTTGTGGGCGGCGTAGCTGTCCGCTGTCCGTTCGTGGAGCCAGATCTTCTCCAGTTTTCGGCATGTTCGTTTGGAGGCCTGGAGGTCTTCGGTGAACCAGGTGGCTTTCTTGCTGGTGTGGCTGTTGGGCGGATTCTTGAGCGGGGCGAGGGTGTTGGCGCAGTCGTCGATCCACTGTCTGAGGTTGTGGGCGGCGGTGTCGAGGGTCGGAGGGTTCGGCGGGTGGGCTCAGGGCGAGGGTTGTGGTTAGCTGGTCTTCCGTGACTCTGCTCCAGCAGCGGCGAGGCATTTGTTCGGTGCGGTGGTGCGTGGTGGGCTTCCTGTAGGTGAAGTGGATGCAGTGGTGGTCAGTCCAGTGGGGTTCGGAGGTGTGGTTGAAGGAGACGTGTGGGCTTGCGGAAAAGATGGAGTCTAGCGTGTGGCCGGCGGCGTGGGTGGGTGTAGTCACGAGCTGTCTGAGTCCGAGGGTGGCGAGGTTGTCGATCAGGGTGGTGGAGTTGGTGTCCTTGTTGTTCTCGAGGTGGAAGTTCAGGTCCCCGAGGAGGATGTAGTCCGTGGAGGCGATGGCGTGTGTGCTGACGGCGAAGTCAGCGATGGAATCGCTGAACTGTGGTCGGGGTCCGGGGGTCTGTAGATGAGGGTTCCTCTGAGGGTGGTGTTGGGATCGGTGTGGATCTGGAAGTGCATGTGTTCGGCGGTGCTGAGGGTGTCGTCGGTGTTGGTTGAGACTCTGAGGGTGTTCCTGTGGACGATGGCGATGCCTCCTCCGACTCCGTTGGTGCGGTCCCTGCGGGTGATCTTGTATCCGTCCGGGATGGCAATGGCGATGTCGGGGGCTGAAGCGGGATTCAGCCTGGTCTCCGTCAGGAATGCGACGTCTGGGGAGGTTGAGTCGAGAAGGTCCCAGAGTTTGATGGCGTGTTTGCGGGCGGAGCGGGTGTTGAGGAGGATGCATCTGAGGTAGTTGGGTTCTTTCCTGGGCGGTGGTTTGGCGGGGCGGGTGCTGGCGAAGCTGCAGTTCCGGCAGGTGAAGGGCCCTTGAGTGCGCTTCGGGGTGGCCTGGTAGCAGGCGTGATCTTTTCCGGGGTTGAGTGCGTGGAGGGTGCTGGCGTCGTATCGGCGTCTGTTGATGTGGCGGGCGCGGGGGATGCCCGGACCAGGGGTCTGGCGCTGGGCGCGGTCACGGCGCGGACGGACGCAGACGGGCTTGCCTTAGGCGCGCCTTCGGCGCGCCAGCGGCGCGGCCGCACAGCGGCCGCCATAAATGGGGAGGTGGGAGGGAGGAGCAGGGAATGGGGCAGCGAATGGGCAGTGAGGGGCGGGGCCGCAGGGCGCAGCGGCGGGAAACAGGCACAGAAGGGAAAGCGAGCACAATCAGGGCATCAAGGGGGCACAGAAAGGAAAAACGAGCACAATCAGGGGCAGCAAGGGGGCACAGAAAGGAAAAAACGAGCACAATCAGGGGCAGCAAGGGGGCACAGAAAGGAAAAACGAGCACAATCAGGGGCAGCAAGGGGGCACAGAAAGGAAAAAAAACGAGCACAATCAGGGGCAGCAAGGGGGCACAGAAAGGAAAAAACGAGCACAATCAGGGGCAGCAGCAGGGCACACAGACGGAGCTGTGTGGTGGGGGAGCGACCTACCAGTCAAGGTCACATGTTTACATCACACACACATTATACAGAGACAATGAATCATATGTGTGTGGTTCAGTCTATAGGAAATGTTACGCAAGATAATAAGGATTACAAGGTGTAGGATTCACACGTCATCGATACTAGTAGACAGCATAAATTAAAGGTGCTTGGTCTGGAGAAACACAAACTCGGGATTTAAAACGTTTAACAGTGTTCGGCTTTACTAATAAGAATGTATTTCTCCTCTGAAAAACCCCTTTTAGCTACATTAGGATAATGAAAGACTGGGGGAAAACATAATGTTCTAACTCACTGTCCTGTACTATGCATGTAATTTATGAACTGCAAGTAACAAAAGGATCTCTCTGACAAAAGCAGTAACCTACAGAGCAACCCACATAAAATACAGTTGGGTAATTTGCATAGTACACGTTCTTTGCAGCAGGCATCTTAAGCCTCTGCGCTACTTTATCAGGAGTGGAAACTGCCACTAGACAAACTTCAATCTCTCTCCAGGAGGAACATTAATCCCCAGAATTATCTTGACATTTTTATTATTGCCTGAAAACTGCTGTGCCCACGTGCTTTTTAAACCTGTGTTATTTCTAAACACAGTGCCCCTGAGGTCAGTGCCAGGTGCAGCTGCACCCGTCGCACCGACCTAGAGCCGGCCCTGACTAAGAGTCAAAGAAAGAAACCAAAGAAGTGGGACCAGTGAAAAGGGAAATTTGTGGGAGGATAAGGTAAAAGGGATGGCGATGATAAGCTAAAAGGGATGGCGATGAGAAAGTACTCATCAAGCTCTGTTGGTAAGTTATATTTAATGTAAAGAGGAAGAAGAAGGGTGAATATTTCTTATTCTAGGTCTCTTCTCTTTCACCCCTTGTATTCAGTGTCAGTTTTCTCTTCGAATGTTAATCCTCACTTGCATTGGGTTTCAGGAAGCTCAATAGATTCATCAGTTTGAATCCTCGTAAGGTACTTAGATTCATAGAACCAGGAATCTTTGTATGTATGTTTCGCGCTTTTTCACTCTTTGTTCATGTGTTTGAGGTACATACTTGCTGTTCCAAGGGGCAGGGTGCAGGCAATTTTTTCAGTATAATGGATTCCAGGTCTTCGAACAGCTTTTCTCTTGTCTTTTGTTGACATTGGTCACGTCCATAAATTCTTCACATATAGAATGTGGAATTCTATTTCTGGGGTTACAGGAACTTTCAAACAATTGTCACTTCTCTTTCTAGGGTTTCAGTCATACTGACAAAATCCTTCATACAATGTACACGGTGCCCGGTATCTCCATAGATTAATAATGTGTTTAATGTTCACCCGTAAAGTCATCACATCGTGTTGCTCTGTTTCAGGTACTGCTATTGATTTTGATCTCTGCACCTTCGACGGGAATGAGTCAAAGCCTCTATGTGTGGAGTTAGACTCTGATGGCCTCCCACGGTACCCTCAGTGGATGACCATCCCACTGATGTGCATCTATATGCTCTTCATCAACATTCTGCTGGTGAACCTGCTGACTGCCATGTTTGGGTATGTAATTCACAAGCATTTTCTAAATATTCCCAGTTTATTTTTATCAAGAAAATCATTACAATGACCACATTATCAAAAAAACATAACAACAAAATAATTCTGTTATGGTAACAACAAAATAATTCTAACCTGCAGAGGATAGCGTTGAGGTGAAAGTGTTCAGCAGTTTCCCATGAAAAACCGAAAGCAATGGGAACATAAATAAAAACATTGTGGTAATGGATTCTTGAGAAAAGCGTTTTGGTAATTTCTTGGTTTTAGAATTCAAGATTATCAGATAGATCCCACATCAACTAACTTGCTTTCCGACGGACCAATTACTCTGTTCGGAAAGTATTCGGACTGTCCGAGTCGGTTCCGACTCGGTTCCGAATGGCATTCGGAGGAAAGGAGTCGTTCAGAGCCAACTCGTACAGGTCAACGGACCGTATTTCCGGCCGAGAAATTACGATGTCGGATTCGGACAGCGTTTCCGAATCGGTTGTTCAGACACGGATTGGCTGTCGGAATCTGACTTTGGGGGCCCGTAGCATGCCCCCCTTCACCCGTAGGCTTCAGAATGGGGCCCATGGGGGGGTACCCAAGGGACCCCCCTTTCAGACCATGCACAGTCTTGCCAGCACCATGGGGTGCCCACCACAGGGTGCACGATTTTCCCCACCCACCCCTTTCTTCAATGGGAGCCTGTGTATTCGGTCGGAACACAGGCTCCCATTGAAGTAAATGGGGGTCCGACCGAATGGCATCCGGAACCATCGTAATCGGTCGGTTGGACTCCCCTAATCCGATTTGGTTGGAAACCATTCCGAAACCGATTCGGTTTGAATCCTTTCTGACCGAAATCGTAATCGGGGCTTAAGTAATATAGCACAATTTCATGAAGAAATATACAAGAAAATAAGTCCTAAATATTTGCATTTGTGCTGACGAGTAAACGATTTTTTCCATTTTGAACTATTAAAAATATTTTGCAAAACAATTGAATGAGTTACATACCTCAACTTCCATTGTTAACTCTCTGTGATCCTGGTGAATTTCTTTTAGTCCCCTTTTACTTGGATACATTAGGCCTGATTGAATTGGCGCTCAATTACATGAAAAATGTACAAGTGCCAGTGGAAAATGTCTAAGCTTCCAAAATGGAAGGAGCTGAAATACTAATTTTGAAAGATGTTTAACTCATTTTTAAAGATTTATGTCACCTTTCAGTTTCCTCTCAAATCAGCATTCCTTGCTCAGAAAGAAAATATTATCCAGGTTCACAGTGGTAGAGAAAGTGTGGTTATCCCTTGACAGTCTGTGACCAGCTGCAATATCTATAAATCTTTCTCACATGATGTGAAAAGTCTTTCAACTTTATCAGTACAAATATACTATTGCAAATGGTCACAGTTTTGATGGTTAACCCCCAAACTATTTTGTATGCTTGCTCATGATGCTGACCCACATATATATGGTTTAAATTAAGCCAGTTTTTGATCTAGGTGAAGATTTTCTGAATATACCAACCTAACATATTTCTCTGACTGGATATTAAATTCAACTTTTAGGTTAGAATATAAATGACAGATAAATAACAAAAATCATGTCTAAAGTAATGCATTCGAAATTAATGGTTTAAATCTGGCTTGTAGTGAGGTGCACAATGGAACAAAACATTCAGCAACTCTTCAACAATAATAATAGCAAGCAACTCCATTAGAAAAAAAACCCCAAAACTCTACTAGTTAAAGATTTAACTAGAAAAAAGCACTTCACTGCAAGGACACTGCAAGTACATCACTCAGAGATAAAAAAAAAGAGACAGATTGCTGAACTAACACTTAATAACACCCAAACCCCTACCTTCCGGGGAATAATCCTCAGAACAGCTGGTCCTGAGCCATAACACGTTTCCTTACCTTCCACCTTGATCTTGCACCTGAACATGCAATAGCTGCATAGAAGGACCTTGGTCCTGAGTTCAAGGCCAACCTCTCCAAAAAGTATCTTGCCAACTTTTCCACCAAAAATATAATGAGGTCCATTCACAATGGTAAACTTCCATGTGAGTAAATCTGCATGTGTAAGGTTACTCTTAACTTTTTGTAACTTTGCTATTTTGAGCTATTCACCATTTATGAGTGTACGTTTACTCAATAATGTAGACTTCCATGTCCCCACTCCTTTAAAAAAGGGGATGAAGTCAGCAACAACTTCAAATACAACAGTACAGCTCGACCAGTAGTGACTTTACAACTATATTTGACGTTCTGCACACTTGGCAGCGTCCTCCACTACTGGGGTGGATATCTCCACATGGTAAAGTATAGGAAAAAGTTTAGAAGTTTATAAAACATTTAAAAAATAACATAACATTTTTTAAAGTTAAATACTTATGTTAATATAATATATTACTGCAATACTAACATAATTTTAAATTAAAATTGTAATTATTTTGAATATATTTAATTTAAAATAAAATGATTTTTTCTGAAGAAAAAAATCCTACCTTAATAAAAAGATATTTGTATTGTTTTTAAAATGATTAAAAGTAATGCATATAATTAATTAACAATAATTTAATTATTTTTAATAAATATTATTGTTACATTAATTTTTACATTTAAAACAGGTTAGTAAAATATTTCAAAATATATGAATAATTCTGTTTTATTTTAAGATTATTTTAAAGTTAAATGAAATGTAATTATAATTTATCAATTTTAATATTTTAATTTATTTTAACATTAGTTCCTGCGGGGTTTTACTTTAAGACCCTTCTGTCATTATTTCTATGGGAGGATGCTGCAGTACCTGTGAGTGGCCATGAATGGTGCTGGACTTACTCCAGCTCTGAGGAGGAGGAATTTAGAGGAGGAGGAATTTACCATGATTTCAATTCCCTTTTTGCCTGTAGTAACTTTAGAAGTGCAGTCTGTGAATAGGAATGAATTTACTCTTTTGTGGGTGGGTAGATGCCCCTACCTAAACCCCAGTCTAATCCCCCACTAACCACTCCTTGTTCTTTCCTATTCACCTTCCCTTTAGTAGTATTCCTCATTTTTCAGCCACTTCCTTCTTTCCCTCCCACATTTACTACTAAAACGTATACTTAGGTGTACAGAGACTATGCACTTTGGGCGGAGATCTCCGCACAGAAAAAGCTAGGCGAGGTGGAGGCATAAACCCCACACATAAAACCTCACATGTAGGTTTGTGAATAGCATTTTGTAGTTTGTTTTGTAGCACTACAAAACAGCCTACAAAGTACAGTTTGTGAATAGCCCAGTTATCTATATATCTCCCCTCTGGATCTTTTCAGAGTGTCATTGGAGACACTGTGGCCATCTCACGGACAAGCTAATCAGAATGCTTGTGATAGGTAGTGGAGAGGTGTGGTGCAGCGGCCAGGGCAGCTGACTTCGGAGCACAGGGATCACGGTTCGATCCCCGGCTCCGGCGGCAGCTCAGCTCAGCACCTTGTGACTCTGGGCAATAGCTCACTTAGGGGCCTATTACGATGGCAGGCGGACTTTGTCCGCCCGCCACGGTTAACGGGACCGACCGCCAGTGGTGCAGCGGTCCCGCTGTGCCCATTGGGATGCGACCGCCACCATGGCGGTCGCATCCCACATATTTAACATTGTGGCAGGCGGTGCTGTAAGCAGCACCCGCCACAATGTTAAATATGCATGTTGTGCATTGGCATGCACAACGTGACAGGCACCGCACGGTGCCTGCCACCTTGTGCGTGGCAATGAAGGGGGGTACCGTAGGTACCCCCCAAGTGCAGCCACCCACCCCCCCCAACCCCGGGGGCCCACAACGGGCCCCCAAAGTGTTTACCGCATGCCTTTCCATGGCGGAGTCTCCACCATGGAAAGGCATACCCACCGCAGGCATACTAATATGGATGGCGGTGCCTGCAAGGCACCGCCACCATATTGTGTGCCTTTTCCGCCCGGCCGGCAATCCGACCGGCGGAAAAGCGGCGGACGGACTTTCCATCCGCCGCGGTACCCCCACCATAGTAATATGGCGGGGGTAAATTGTGTTGTGATGGCGTGCGGATCGCCACCGCCCGCCACCGCTGGCCGGGCGGTGGCAATCCGCACGACATCCTAATAGACCCCTTAATTTCCACGCCTTGAGACCCGTAAGGGTGAGTAGTTCGCGCTTTACAAATATGGATTTACATTTTATTTACATTTAGGTACTGAGATACATCTCTAGCTGTGTGCACCATCTTATTGCCCTGCCACAGTTGTAAGTACTTTTTCTCCAGGTTGTTACTAACAAAGCTCGAGAGGTGGGAGCTGCATGTCAGAATGGTAGAGTGTGTTGGGAACAATTTCAACAGTTTAGTCTCTAGAATGGGGGTGTTAGATGCTGTTTATGTGTGAGATATCTGCCTATCTGTGAAGGGCAAGGGGAGGACAGAGCGGCATGAAGGGTGATACTGGAAAAAGTTGGGTGCGAGTGGTGTTGAGTTATTTCCTAGCTTTATGTTGGAATTCCCTGGAACAGGAAGACTAGACTGACAGATTATGTGCCACATAAATTGATGTTTCCTGCCGCATAATTTAAGTAACTCTGCCACACAATTTGGTCATCCATTGCTGCACAATCCAAGGGTCCCTGCCTAAAGTAAAGTTCTGCATAGTGGTTCAGGGGCTGTCATTATGGTGTTGCGAACCCATATTTCAAAGGCTTCTATACCACAGCATTTTGTGCAATAAAAGCACCAAAACAAGACCGGAGGCTTTGTGCAGCTGAGAAGGGAAATCATTTTAAAGGAGTTGGATGTAGTGTCAAACAATCCAAAAAATTCACTGAAAAACTACAGTTAAAGTGAAGTTATGTTTAAGATTGGTTATAACACCTTGATGCATGTTTTAAAAAACCTCAGAAACTCACTTGAAAACCACATTAAAGTGAAGTTATGGTTACAAAACAAACCCTGAGAACCACTGAATTTACTAGTTACCCAAAACTGGTGAAGAAGCTCTGAAGTCATTTACTCACACACCAAATGCATTGCTTATGATTTCACAATTTTATACCAATGAGTAATAACACCTAAAAGCATAATTTCAACAAATCTCAACATGTGCAAACCAATAAATAATACCAAATTCATAGTTGTCTCCCTATCAGTGTTAAGGGTAATATGATATGTAATCTCACCGGTGAGATTATTTAAGAAATAAGTAATTGCACCTGTCAGATCAAAGGTTAGGTCAGGAACATTGCACCTGGTATGCGAGTTAAGGATTGCATGTCTGTTGTGCGAGTTATGGATCTTGGTACTAATCATAATTTGTAAATTACTGCATTTTTTATTTTTGATTGAAACCATAACTCCACTTTTAACTGTGGTATTTCAGCAAATATATATATATATGTACATAAAAATTGTTCTAGCTACTGTCTCACACCCCCATGTCTAAACTACCTTATTTAGGGCATGCACACATGAATTGGTCAGATACATTGCAAGTAGTGGCAGTGGCGGCCGAAACAAATAAAAAGTGGTGGGCTGGTGGAGGGAGCGCAGAGGGGGAGCTGAGTTGGGGCATGTGGGGGTTAATAATAGTAATTTAAAAAATATAGACTTATCTGAAGCTGGCTTGTTCAAAGTTATGCTCTCAGACCCACCACCAATCGCGATATCCTCAAAATCCGGCAGGGCTCTGGAGGTTCTCCCCCGAGGTGGAAGGCGGCCATGTGAAGGCAACCCTACTTCTGGACTCGGAGTCTCCATTGCAGGTGGCAACAGTCTCTGCCCCCTGGAAGGCCTCCTGAGGTTTGAGAGCACCTCTCGCTCCGAGGGCTCTGTCAGGCATTGGGTGGCTGCACGGTCCCTCCTGGTGTTCATGCAAGGTTGTTGGTTGTGCCAGAAGCACCGTTCGGCATGTGGAGGTCGTAGGGAATCTCCCAATGCACTCGCTTCGCTCACACTGAAGTGTGGAGCATGCGGGTATGCGCAATCACCCATCTTGGCCAATTAAATCACTGCTCTCATGCTGTTTATCACATTAAACAGCATAAGAACGGCGCAAACATTGGCGGGGGAAGGTGAACACAGTGCTCCTTCGGAGACTGGTGGAGCTGTCTCTGCTTCCCAGTTGCCCCCAATAGCAATGACTGGGGAAGCCTGAACTATGCTTGTCAGGCTGGCCGCATGCAACATACCGGCCAGCCTCACATGCGCAGTTTAGATACAAAGCCCCAGCTGGTGGCTTGCAATAAACCATGCCCAGTAAGAGGACAGGATGCTTCCCCTGGGAAGATAGGTATGTAGGGATATAATGGCTCGCAGGTAGCGGGTCAACGCCCCTATGCCCATATGAAGAAACCGCCACTGGTAGAAGGCCAATTTTGTCACACAATGTTGCCTTTTCCCTAAACACATAAATCAAACAATTTTTTGAGCACTAAATTAATATTCAAACATTTTCTTTTCACATTCCCAAAAAATGTGGTTAGCGGAGCAATCCTACGTTCTTAATTTAGCCAGTTCTAAAAGTTTATGCTGATTACAAATCTAATTTGGATAAGTGCATACAATTGCCTTCCTTTTGTTTGAAAGGACATAAAGAAAAACAATGGGCTGTTCCTAAAGATCTGCAAACAGGCATTTCAATTTGTGATTCATTGACACTACTCCTGTCTGCTAATTTTCTTTCGACCCACATCTGGCACCAATCCCTTTCTGAGCCTCCTCTTCCAGACATACAGCTCCTGCAGGCAGATCACTAGAGCCAAGTTTGCTTTTTCATTCATTCCTGCTCATTCTAAAAATGTTCTCTTTCAGGGTCATATTTTCAAGAGTACCAATCTGTGGCAGTGGTCTACCTGACAAGAAGACACAAAGCCTCTCCATGTGTGTTTCTGCACAAATGGCAAAACATCCCTTAAGGCCTCAGCTGTGCTGTTAACAGCATCTTTGCCATTGTCTACCACCATTTTTCAAATATTGAATCTTTCATAGGGTCTCATTATGATGGCCGTCGGACGAGTATCCAACCGCCATCCTTTCAGGCTCAAGACTGTCCAGCAAGGAGTCGGCAGTCCCGACAGCCCAATTACGATACGACCGCCATGCAGGCGGTCGTAAACATCCCTTTTTCAATCGCGCTGCCCTTTTCCGGGCCGCAGCACATGCCGCAATAGAAAAAGGGATGTTTTTGAACATCCGTGCACCGTGTGGCAGGCACCATGTGGTGCCAGGCATACGGTGCATGGATGTTTGGGGGGCACCACATGTGGCCCCCAGGCCACATCGTGGAGGCCTACCGAGAGCTCTGCTAGGGTCCCCAAAGTCCCTTTCCAACAGCCTTTTCATGGCCTTTTCCATGACATCCTAATTGGGCCCATAGATTCTCAAGCTTGAATTATTAACCCATTGGCAGACTGGGAATCATCAGTAGATATGCAAAATCAGCACTTTCCAAAATGTACCCCTTAAGACAATCCTCACTCACCCATCAATGTGCCTGATTCACAAAGGTAAACCTACACTTTTGTGTATGTTTATGATTGTTTACAATTCACAAAGGTTAGTCCTAACTTTTTATGCACAGAGACTCTGCAGTCGTAAAGATACTAGTCGTAAAATACATTTGTGAATAGCAAACAATTGTAAACTTACTCAAAAGTGTATGCTTACATATGTGAATCAGGCCCTAAGAGTTTTAACGGCAAAGCAGTGAATAAGGTGGGAGACCTTGTGCACCAATCTCCAAATGTTTCCATCATTCTGATTTTTAACGCACTATTGCAAAAGGTAATAATGGGAGCCTCATGAAATGGGAGGTGGGTATTTGCTGATAAGTATCTTTTTCTTATAGGCATTGGTTCTTCCATATAGCTACATGCTTGAATCAGAACTAAAAAGCAGTACTAGAAAGTGGGGATAAAACTTACCTGAATGAAAGACGTTTTCCATCAAAGACGCATGGCTTACGTTGTAGGAGACACTTTTTCTTCCCTAGCCTTACTCCATATCCAGAAAGAAAAGAGGCACTTCTTAATAAGCCAGTTCAAGATAATTAAGGCAAATATGCCCGTGCAGATTGTGGTGTAAGATCTTATAAGATACGGTTGGGAGCCAGTCATCTCAATTCATAACATATCCTCATGCAACCTATAATCCTACTACTTCAGGAATCCTTTTATCAAGTCGAAGATTCTCTGACTGACAGCCAGTATTGGAAGCCTGAAACAATGTAAGTTTCCCACCCCCTGCAAAGTGCTGCATCTCTCCTGGTGAACTGCAGATCTGCTGGGCAGCACTATATTAATTCCTATAAAACTTAGTAGTTGATGTAGAAGATCCCACTAATAAAGAAGTTCTAGAGGGATACATTATTAAATGTCCTGGTCCTACACCTGTCTAGAAAGAAGTAGGTAGAATCACAGTGTCCCTTACCACTTGAAAATAAGCTTCTAAAGTATGATATAACACAAGTCCTCTCCGTTCCTCCATCTTTATTATTACGCCTGTTGTGTCTAGAAAAACATCAGAAATCAAACTAATCAACCAGAAGGAGTATTAATGCCTATCTGTGACATAGGGTTTCCCCAATGTTTACTTTTTAAATTAGACCCAAACAGTGCAGTATTTAGCTTTCTCAAACCTCAAACTCCCAAAGAGGCTTATTCTTCTATGTGAACTGACCAAAGATATGCCATAGCTGAACAGAACAGATTACCCATGCTCCCTCTAACCCTAGCAGATCTGTCCAGATGATTCAGGTCAGTTCTGGAAAGATGTCAACCTTATTGTAAGTGTGGGTGCCATATTTTACATTTTGTGAAAATCTGAGCTCTTTGCATAAACATAACCTTGACGCATCTGATAACACAGAAATCTCATGGTAATCTATCTTTGGAAAATTTAGGAAGCGTGGCACCATTACCTTTGATTAACATTACCCTTGTTTCCCCTCAGGGTGATGGATCTTGGCCACCGTGTTTTGAGCAAAAGAACTCCTTCATAAACATGGGCAAATAATCAAATGCAAATAAACATTTTTTGTCAATAATGAGAGTTGGGAGTAGTTTTAAAGGGATTTATTTTCTAAGTAATATTTAAGATTCTCTGACTCTTCATTTATTAGTCAGGTATCAGTCAGGTTACAGAATTGATCATAGAAAGATAAAGTTAATACAGAGCATATTATAAATTGCATACACCATAATGGAAAGAATCCCTATTCTAAGAAAATGAGGCACAAATGATGTCAGTCAGAACTCATGAAGAGTTCAAGAATAAAAGCAAGGGTGAGATTAGCATGAAGCTAAATCGATAATTAATAATTGCAGAATCCCCATAAAGAGAAATAAAACATAGAGCAAATAAGCCTTGGCAAAGCCAGTTAATCAAAGCATAAAGCTTGGGGATTTTAATAAAAGTCAGAATGGAATAAAGCCTGCATCTAATCTGCCTTCATCTGCCTCAGTTCTGTTCTCCATCAAAGTCTACCCTCTACTTCCCTACATCTGCAAATCACATCTGCTCTGCTCTCTTTTGTTCTGCATCGAAGTCTGAAACTCCTCTGCAGCTTCCCATCTCTAAATCTGTCTGAATCTGTCTCTCGCAAAGGTCTATGCAAGGGGTCTGTAAGGGTTCTGAAACTCCTGAACTAGGAGCGCTTTTATATAAAAAATAAGGTTACAAAGCATGTGGCTTGATTTTCGTTCTGCATTCAACTGGAATCCAGCATTCTCCAAAAGGACACCTCCACCCCTTAGCAGTCTGCATACGTCATCCATCAGACAGGCAAAAATCCTTCCCACAGCATATTCTGCATCTTATTTAATATAACTTCATCTCCTAACCTTCCTTTAAAGAAACATTTTATTTTTAACTAAACACATAACATTAGCTGCAAAAGAACTATGTTATTTAAGCAAGAAACATTAGACATAACATGATAATGCACTTTTAAAATACGTGTGTTTTCTATTCTCTCTAAAGCAAAGAATAAAATGAGGCTTTGTTTAAAAATTTCCATCAACTAAATAGATAAGGCTCCGAGGTTACATGCTGTAAATTGGGCCAAGCGTTTTTCTTTCACACAGAGACATTCCTTTGCTTATCTCGAAGGTCAATTCGAACTTACAAAGCAAGAGCTAAATCATGAGCTGTTTCTGTGTTTCTACATTTTAAAATGATGTGTTAATTCTAATACAATTTATATTCAACTAATGCACACATTTAACATTTTTACAAATTAAAATCACATTCTATAGTGAGAACAAAATCTAAATTAGCCATATTAAAATCAAGCTTTGAATTAATTGTGCAATGTTTTACATGGGTTGATTTTTTTCATCTATTTGGTCCATTTCCTATTTTATGGATATTAAGGCATGCCTAGAGATATAATTTACATTAAAGATTGAAATAATGGCATCAATACTGTGCGTTAAGAATAACCTTCAGTACACCTGAATCCATACTCCTGCTGGTCCTGCTTCTGTTTAACAAACTTTATAATTCCCCTTGTTAATGGTACTCCCCATTCCTCTGCTCCACTCTTTTGGAATTCTAGTTTCACTGTGGATGCTGTGCAGAGCAACACTGACAAAACATGGAAGTTCCAGCGCTACTTCTTGGTGCAGGAGTACAGCTGCCGCCTGCCTATTCCGTTCCCCTTTGTCATCTTCGCCTACATCTACACCATACTGTGGAAGATCACTGCCTGCTGCCGGAAGGAGGGGCCAAAAGAACCACCAGTTTGCTGTGAGTTTCACTTCATTTCCATGTCTTTCTTTTATTGGGTGCTTCCTCTAAAAAGCTCTGGAAGTTATAAAAACGCAAAGCAAATACTACAATGCAGTACAAAATAATGAGACGGTGTGAAAATATGAGTAATTTCAACAAATGTGAACATGTACTCCTTCATGAATGAAAGAAAGAAAAATAGTAGATGCAGAACACAGGAAAATAGTTTAGCTTTTAGGTGTCAGAAGAGAGATTGTGAGAAAGTCAGAGTACACAAGGAAGAGGCATGTGCAGTAAGTAGTGACAGGCAGCAAAGTGAAGATCAGGAGTGGGCTCATCAGTCGAAACTAAAGATAATTGATAGGATGAAGCCATATCTTGAATATATTTATATGGAATATTATCAAGGACTGGTCTTTTCTGAGATGCAGTGGTTGCTGAAGGTAAGGCCTGCCATCCTCTAAGGGCCTGATTACGAGTTTAGGTGTTATTTATCGCACATAGACAATAACAATACCACGGGGTACGTTATTTATCCGATTCGATAAATAACACCTATTACTAGTTTGTGGGGAATTAAATGCAGATTTTGGTGTTAAACGCACCAAAATCGGCATCGTACGGTAAATACCGTAGAATTTCTCCAGTTACATTTCAGCAGGTTTGGTTATTTAACACATCTGATAATTATAGGATGCGTTAAGTAAAATAAAACTCATAATTCCCACCAGTGTGTAAACAGGCATTTACGCATGGGTCGGAGTCAGGTGCGGCTCCTCCAATTGAGCGGAGGAGTGTTGCCCCACAGAAATGCCCCGAGAGACAGATAATAAAATAGTAATGAAGTTAATTCATTACCATTTTATTTTTCGTCAGGACGGGGGTGGGGCTGCTGCTGACTGGCAGCAGCGGAGACAACAGGGCACTTTCAGTTCAAAGTGTGCATGTCTTTTTGACCGGCCGTCTTGTGATGGCCAGCCACACATGAACATTTTAAACCTCTCTAACCCAGCTATCTAAAGACAGCTGGGTTAGAGAAAGCAAAAGGCTCCAGTGCTCTGATGAGTGCTTATAGAAGCTGCTCCCACAAATCCTGGCGCTGCTCTCATGCTGGTGAGAGCAGCGCCAGGATTGGCTTGGGAGTTTGGAGCCTGCCTTCCTTGAGGAGAGAAGACCATCGAGGAGGGCGTCGTGCTCGCAGGTAAGTGCTTTTTTTTTGTTATTATTATTATTTTTAATGTCCCATCCGCCCCACCACCCTCAGGACATGCCAGTCGCCAATGCTCGGAATTAACTGACCCACTCGTAATCAGGCCCTAAAATTATTCCGTTTTCCAGATTTGACCGAATGAGGATTAATATAAGAAGCAGACAGTCAGATTAAGGAATGAAACAAACTTACCTTAAAAAACACACCTCCGTGACTGAACAGGTCAATCTGAGCTAGAGTAAAAGTTCATGATGGCTTGAAGACAAACTTGCAGAGAACGCTTAGAACTATGCAAATCCTCTGAAGCGAGTAACAGCTGAACAAGCAAAGTTGTGACGCACAACAGAATCCACTCAAATCCTTTTTCTTTGGAGAAAACTGATAGTAAAAACAGAGTAAATAATTCAAAGCACCATCTTGCGTTTGTAATAAAGCAACTAAGAAAATTAACAAAGAGTTGTGAAGCTGACGGTAAACATCTGGCCTAGATTGCTTGGTAAATGAAATGGGGTTTTCCCTAAAGATTTAGAGGAAAGGAAGCAAGAGTTATTGAATTGTATACTAACCGACATAACAGGATCAGCTCAGCATTCGATAAAAGAGTGACACCCCCGCAGAACACTTCTGGGTACCTGCAAGCACCACCCAGAAAGCTCAGCATTTGAAAGGGGAATGTGTGTTACTAAGGGCATTATTACGAGTTGGACTGCCGAACCAGTGGTGGCGGTCCGACCACCACCACACTGAGGGCCCGCCCACAGTACTATGAGTGTGGCGGTCGGACCGCCACAGGACCGTTGCGACCGCCGGGGATCAAGGATCCCGCGGTGGTCGAGTAGCGGCCATGAGCACTAATATGCTGACGGTGCCGCTGCAGAACTTCCAAGCACATCAGGAGTTGCCTGTCCACCGCCCTTTTCATGGTGGTGAGTCCGCCATGAAAAGGGTGGTGGAGAGGCAACAAAGGGGGCCCTTACAGGGACCCCTGCCGCTCCTGGATCCCGGGGGTGCATGCAGGGGGGGCACATGTAGTGCCCACCTGGTTTTGCACCCCGTGCAGGAAGGTGCAGTCGGCGCTCTGAGAGCGGCGGTCTCCATGTCACGCTCTTCTATGAGCCTAACAGACCGCCGCTCTCAGGCTGCCGCATGGACTCCTAATCTGGCAGGGTGTCGCACCACGGCTTTGGCGGTCCTACAGCGGATGGCACGTTACACCGTCCGCTGTAGGACTGCCAAAGTCATAATGAGGCCCTAAGTGTGTCCAAGCAAACACTATTCCTGGATGCAAGCTATGGAGATCGCTCACAGGGATGTATGATGATACAACGTGATCATTTAGATCGCGGTACATTACATTGCTGTTTTTACAACGCAAGTCATTACAACGACTTGCGCTGGAGGACGCTGGACTTAGGAATAGTGTGATTTACTATTCCAACTCCAGTCTACGTACAGTAGGGAAGGTGTTGGAATAGTAAATTACACTATTCCTTAGTCTAGAGCGCCCTCCAGTGTAAGTCGTTGTAACGACTTGCGTTTTAAAAACAGCGATGTAAATGTATTGCAGTGTTTTGACCGCGTTGTAAAGGTCGTTTTCCGCTCACAGCCATGAGCCAAAAAACAGATTGTGGAGGAAGATATTGTTTTAAGTTTGCGAATAGTAAATAACAGATATCTGTTCTTGTAATCCAGTTTGTGAACCTCTTAGTTTTGACAAAGTCCATTTAATCCTGACAAATATAGAGGAAATATAATTTAAAATAGACAAGAAAAAACGTAAATAAGCAAAAAAGAGAAGCAATACCCCATAAGATATATAAAGTTGGCAGGACTTTGAAAGGAAGACCGATGTGAAAATTCAAGATGGTTTTCAGAGGATGAAAATAGGTGGAAGAAAGAGGCTGGAAGACCAACCAAAAGAGAGAATCACTAATCAAGACAAAAATGTAGCAGGGTAAGAATATGGATTTTAGCAGAAGAGAAGGTGAGGAAGGACCACAAATTACAAAAGCTGAGTAGCAGAAATCTACAGATGTGAGCACCAGAGGAAATATGACACTAGAAGGAGAGTACTGGGTAAAAGAAGACATCCTGATTATGGCAGCGAAAAATGGGGGAAGGCAAGTGGGGGAGGAATAGACGAGAGAGGGAGAGAAAGGCAAGCAAGCGTAACATTTGTTTTCTTCTGTTTGATAAATCATGAAAAGTTGGGGATGAAAAGAATCTCTGTTTTACTGCCGTTCAGATGAATAATGAAACTGGAAGATAAAACAAATATTTATCAATGTAGAAGTGACAGGAAACATTCTAGGAAGGGATATAGGGCCAGATGTAGGTAAACTCATTTTTGCGAGTCCTTAATAGCGATTTTTAGCGAATCGCTATTAAGGACTCGCAAAATGGAATGTAGGTAGGAATCGCAATATTAATTGCGATTCTTTAATATTCCTTAATTGCAAATTGCGATTCGTAATTAAGGAATACCTTCCCATTCATTCCTATGGGCCTAAAGGCCCATAGGAATGAATGGGAAGACATTCGCAATTTGCGAGTACCCATTAGGTACTCGCAAACTGCGAATGCATTTTCAAGGGTGCAAGGGTGTCAAAACGACACCCTGTTGCACCCCTGAAATATGTATGTGTGCACATGTGGCGCACATACATGCCCTAAGGGCATGTATGTGCGCCACATGCACTTACTGAAAAATGCAAAAAAGTGCATTTTTCAAAGAAATTACAAATTACCACCAACTTGAAGTTGGTGGTAATTTTCGATTCCTTAAGCCCAAATCGCAGACTTTCTGGGCTTCCTGCATTGCATTTAAGGAATCGCAATTTGCGATTCCTTAAAGGCAGTCGCAAAATAGGGAATCGCAAAATTTGCGATTCCTTATTTTGCGAGTAGGTTTTTCCTACCTACATTGCACAGGGCTATTTTGCGGTCGCAAACGTTGAAATTCTGTGAATTTCAGAGTTTGCGATCGCTATTTCGCTTCCTACATCGGGCCCATAGTAGGAAGATGAGTGGTGTGGATGTAGTACAAGGGAGGTGCAAGGATAGAATCCTGGGGAACACCATAACCAAGAGGAAAGGATGGGGAAGAGTGAATGGGTCATGAAAGCAACAAAGCCACCTTCTCAGCTCCCTCTAATTCTACACAAGTTACCGAGTTCAAAGAAAGATTCGTGGTTTAAGACTGGTGTGCACTCTTGGGGCTACATGTATCAAAAATCCATTTTGCATTCCCTAAATAGCGAATGTTAGGTAATTGCTATTTAAGGAATGCAAAATGGTATGTAAGAAAATAGCAATTACCTAATAGCGATTCCTACAGAGTTGCAATCGCAATTAGGTAATCGCTATTAGCAATACTACTCCTATCATTCCTATGGGCATAAAGGTCCACAGGTGCGAATGGTTTTGAATTACCTAATTGGTAGGTAATCACAAATTAGGTAATGCAAAACCAAGGGTGTCTGGGGCCCTACAGCCCCCTGAAGCACACCAAAAAATAAAATATGCCCTGGGGGCATGTGTGCGCTACATCGCACTTTGAAAAATGCATTTTTTGTGCATTTTCAAAAATTGCACTTGGTTACCATCGACTTGGAGTCGATGGTAAAAGCATTTCCTAAATGCACAGTTTGCATTTAGAAAATGCTTAGTACATGTGCTTAGAGAATCGCAAATTGCTATTCTTTATTTGTAGTCGCAATTTTAGGTAATCGCAAAAAATTGTGATGACCTAAATTGCACTGCCAAAGCCTTTCTTACATATTGAAAGGCTATTTTGCATTCACAAATGGTCAAATTTAGTGATTTGCACTGTTTGTGAATGCAAAATGGGTTGATACATGTGGCCCTTAGAGTTTCGTTTGGATTCCAGTTCTGGAAAAACGGGGTGCTGCAGTTGAGGAATGAGAGGCTTTGCCAGTGATGACCACAGCTGTGTTTGGATCCCTGTAACTGGAACAACAAGGGGGCTGCAGTTCAGGGGCAAGTGCTATGGCACCACGATAACTTCAAATATCGGTATGTATATGTGTCAGGAATTTTAGATTTTAAGTTTCTGTTATTTTAGACGTGTTTATTAAAGGAACTTATTGACCAGTAGTATAATTATCCATTCCTTGAGTTGCAATGCTGTGTTTCTAAGAAGTCTGCATATTAATGTATAAGTACAAATCTTTGCTCTAGGCTCTACCTATGAGGACATAGACCTGCTGGCGTGGGAAGCCATCATGAGAGAGAATTACTTGGTGAAAAGCAGCAACCAGGAGACTGACAACTCCAAAAAGTACGTCACTATGGGAAACACCAACAAAAAAGCTTGTCTAAAATGTGTGCCCCCCATCCTTTCTTCCCTACACAGCACTAGACTGAGGTTTCAGGTGACCCTGACCAATGATAAACAACCAGAGCGCTTATTTTTACTTTTTCATTTTTCGTTTATGTAGACCAAAAACATTTCAAGGGTCCTGTGAAACGCACCACCTCCTCTGTGCTATTGCACAGAAAATCTGTACCTCTCTTAATATACTCTGTCTTGCCGCCCACTAGCAAATAGCCAGGAATATTTGGCTTGCAAAGCATTTAGGGCCAGATGTACATAAACTTCCGTTTGCAATTTCCTAATAGTGAATTTTTCTCTATTAGGAAATCGCAAAGAGCTATGTACAACAGTGCCTTTTATACTGTTTGCGATTCCCAATGGGTCGCAAGGGACCTGCCCCATTAATATTCATGAGGCAGGTCGCAATTTGCGACCCATTGGGAATGGCTGGCACTCACAGGGATGGTGGCCTGCTGGGGTCAGCAGACCACCATGTCTGTGACTGCTTTTTAAATAAAGCAGTGGGACCACTGCCTGCTCTTAAAAAATGTTGCCACCCACATTCGCAAAGGGAAGGGGATCCTCAGGGACCGCTTCCCATTTGCGAATGGGTTACCACCAACATGAAGTTGGTGGTAACTGCAAATGTTTTGCGACCACATTCCCGGTCGCAAAACATTCCTACATACCAGTGCAACTCACTGTTAGGAAGGGACGCCCTTGGCACGCCCCTTCCTAATAGCGACTCGCAAACCGAATTTTCGATTCGGTAATAGCTTACCGAATCACAAATAGGGCTTTGTACATTTAAAAATGATTTTTCTTAGGTCACAAACAGCCCGATTCTGTGAATCGGGCTGCTTGCGAGCTGAAAAAAGCTTTGTATCGCTGGCCTCAGTTCTAGCTTTTGCATTGAAAAATGTTAAGTTAGAAGAGGATTCCCACACGGTTTAACCTGCTGTATTACTTGTGAGCAAAAAGCACAGGGTACATAATTTACACGTGGGCAAGTAAGGCTTTAGATAAGTACTGCCCAAATTGAAATCCCATTTCAAGCACATGAAAGCTTTTAAATGGAATCAGCTTTGCAATGGTAACCAAGAGCTTATTTTGAAAAAAAAGTTTGAAACCCACATTTTGAATATAACAACACTTTAACCACTGTGACAGCTTGGCACTTGGATCTAAAGTGACTAGGACTGGAGTTTGAGTAGTAAATCGTGCCAGTTAAGGTAATTGTAAGGCAAGATTAAAAAAACATTGCTATTTTTCAAACTGTCGTTTACTATATGCTTTGAAACATAAAATAAGATACACAATTAAGTTTGGAAAAAAGAACTTTTCACTAAATGTGTATGAATACAAATATTTCAAACTAAAAGTTTCAAATTGTTAATCTACATTGCTCTGCCTCGTTTCCACTGTACTTTACACTCAATGGCCTGGTAGGACATTTTACCAATGTCTCAGATTAGGCCAATCTGTATATATGTATATTGTGGACAGTTTTCTTTGCTTTTGAGTAATTCAGTAGTGACTATTTCAGAAGTTCTTTTCTATGGATCCTTCTGTTTGCTGATTCAGGTTGCATTTCTATGAACTTCCCTATGGGTCCCTCCTTCCAGGAGGGACAACAAACACACATCTAAGCCGAGAAAGTGCTATAGTAATCCGTTAATGCTAGTGAATGATATGAGGTCTGCATGCCTTTTCACTTTTGTGAGATTCATTCACTGATATTTTGGTCACTACAGATCGATGCCGAATCACCAAAAGGTCAGGGTTAGAGGAAATAGCTGAAGTGACATCACAGGGTTGACCTATTTGTCCCACCTATAGCTCCTCGTCATTCTCCTAATTGTTCGTAATTTGCTGGGGAATGGATGAGGAGTGCACTCTACAGTGCTTGTAGGGCCCTATCCAGGGTTGGCTTCTCCGTTATGGTGGAGGAGCGTCGCCCCTCTGCTGGAACCAGCAGGAAAACATGTAAAGTAAAATGATAATAAAGCAATCAATAAACTGCTTTATTATAATTTTATTTTACTTGTAGGAGGGAGCCGCAGCTGAGTTTTGAGGGCGTGGCCATCAGCAGCAGGCGGAGTGGTGGGCACAGGGCACCAAGTGCATATGTCGGTTTGGTCGGCTGTCTTAGGATATCTCCAAGCAGCTGCTTGGAGATATCAGCAGGGCTCAGGAGCACAGGCTCCCAGTCCCTGCTGGAGCATGAAACCAGCCCGCTCCGCCCAATCCCGGCGCATCTCTCATGCTGGATAATACCAGCATGAGATCATCATCTGGATTAGTGCTGGCGATTCTGGGAGCTTGTGTGTGCAGCTCCTGAACATCGGGAGCTGAAGAGCGCGGCGAGGCGGCAGGAGGTAAGTTTTATTTTTCATTTTGTTTGTCCCCCGTGCAGCTCCACCACTTTTCCATGCTAGCGACCAACACTGGCCCTATCCCCTTTCTGTTTCTGTCCCTTCCTTCGTCACTCTTGAGACCATGGCTAACAATGGTAGTTCAAGTGGCGCCCAGGTGCCAACCATGGATACCAGTAGCTATCCCTGACTACCTGTAACTGCATCGATGACAGCTATGCATAGAGAGGTGTGATTTGTTTATTAATGACTTATGTTAAATACCGGGTTAATATATGCTGCATAAAGCCTCTCTTCTGCTGTTTTTAAGCAATTCAAAAAACAGATGAACATAAAGTAAAGGATGGGTTTGTGAGACATGTACTATCTACGGCTTGCACTCCTTTCTTATTCTATAATCCTCAGCATCAAATAGGAGGCTGCTGGGGGCAAAGGGTGGGACGAGGGCCAGACCTGACATGTCCAAAGCTATATGATGTCATTTCAACTACTTCTGGCATTTTAGTGAATTGAATTCCATACCTAATTAATGTCCATCTCATTAAATAAAACACAAAAAAGGTGATGGCAGGAATGCTTGCAATAAGTCTCACCACTGGCAAATGCTGAGGATAGCATTCCAACCCATCATTCTTTTGACTGCCTTGCCATCTCAGTTTGGGTCCAGCCATATGCCAATCAGTCTTGACACTGCTCCAATAGGAACAGGCAAGCCCTAACTACCAAGACAGGTCCTCCCATAAGTGGAACACAAGCAACTCAGGGCCAGTTTCACTCTCATTGGGGTTCGTCAGTTGGGTGTAGCTTGGTTCCAGTGGCACAGTGAGCACAGGACCCAATTTGCAAGGTATTTAACTCCACTTTGATCACACCAAAACAAAAAGCGAGAAGGGAACATAGTGCGAACTAAAGGTTCTGCTATCCATTTTTTTCACATTGAGTGGATTACAGAAGAAATATAATGCACAGATCAAATGACAAGCCATACAAGCAGAGCTTATTATTAATATTATTCTTTTAAATAATTCAGGGGCCAACAGTTTATCTTAGGAGCCCACTGCTGCTGCCTAGGTTGCTGAATAGTCTTCATTTCACCTCATGTCCCTTTCTTCCACCGCCATACACTTCTATCTCTTTATCTGACTCTTGCAAGGTCTCTTCGCCCCTTCTCCCTTCCCTTCTCACTGTGTCCCTATCATTCTCTTTCTCCTTGTTTTGCCTTTCTCTCTGTTGCTCTGGGTCAAACGCTGTTTATGAAAAATTAATCTGCGTTCCATAGATAAGTGCCGCGGCCCACCAGAGGCAGAAAATAAGTACTTCATATAAGATATGTAATGTCTACACAATTGAATTGATGTTAATTAAATATATAGATCAATGAAGAGAATGAATTAATAATGTAAACAGACAAAACGCAAGAGGGAACATTAACTTCAAAATAAAAAGTATGTGTGTCTCAGTGGTCAATAAATGAAAAATATCTCATCAAATGTACATACGTAAAAGGATTCCCAATTTAATGTTAAATAAGTCGATTTGATCTCTGAATTTGTAGAAGACTTTCTCTATTTCAGCGAGATTGTACATTTCCAGAATCCATTTTTCAATCTGAGATGTCAAGGTGAATATCTAGTTTTATAGAAGTTGTTTTTGGAGTTCTAATGCCACATAGAGCCCAGATATTTAAATGTATACAATTTCTTTTAGCCACATAGTAGTTGTTATTCTTAAAGGAATGAACTCAAATACTCCAATCAGAACAACAGAATTATTAATAAGGAGCACTCAGTTTTAGAATGGTATAGGAGACAATTATATTATATCATTATGTGCTGTGAGTGATACAGAAACCACATGTTGTGTTGCTGTATAACATAATAACTAAATATAGGTGAAAGTCCATACACTGTATTAATAGTATAACGGTGCCCTTAATCTGAAGACAATTAAGACACATCTGCTCAAAAGAAACAAATAAATAAGAGCTGCCAAATGCTGCCATGGTTATGTATGGCTGCAATATGTCTCATGTAACATAAATAATTGTTGTTGGCATATTTCTTGTGTCCCATGCTTGATGTGTGCAGTGGACTCTGATGCATGAACATCTACGGATGCTTGTTATGGTGATACTGGTACCCAGTTTGAGCTCGTGATTCCCTCGGACTCATCTTTGCAGCATTGTAGGCACAAATCCATATGTGAAAGAGATTGTCCTTGTCTTTTATGCTTACTATGAGCATTTGACCCTTCAGGGAGGACACACACCTATGCCTTTTTTAGGCACCCTATCAATCCTGCTGTTCTTGTAGTGGTGCTCGCTGTGCAAAGTATCCAGGAACTCGTGACTATGAAGGAAAACAGTTCTACGCTGATTGGTATGAAATATATTGTTTATTACAGACCTAAACTTCTATCATATGAGGATACTCACAGTGAGTATGGTACCGGAATATGGAGTTTTAAATATCATGCTTCAAAAATATCATAGCAAATATATTGACGACCAAAATTTCAATAATCATATGTGGTTAATTGAATGTTCATTATACTTAATACCACATCTCTATACCTTGACCATATATGGCTTCAAAGTATATAGATGTAGAGTTAAGACACTAAAGCTATACTTACCAATATACACTTACCTGATTTTTGGTTCTTGATATTTTAGCTATGATATTCTTATATCAGAATATTTCTGTAGTCAGTATTGTGACATACACCTGTCACAGTGAAGGACATTTATGCTATGAAAAGGCATATGTGTTCTCAGTCCTGTAATGTGTGGATGAGTGCTTGTTCCTAGTTCCCATTCTCTGTCATCCTTAATTCTTTAGCCCTTTTTGCACAGGTTCCCTCACAGCACTAATTTCGTCTATCTAGCTCATGTTCTCCAATTAGTTTTTATCCATTTCTGTTTTGCTCTTTGTTATTTTCCTTCTTAATGGTTCCAGGATTATTCTTCTCTTTCCATGTGTTCTTTGACCTCTTCTGCTCAGTCGAAATACCACTCCTAGAACATTCCTGTGTTCCATCACTCCATCTTGAGAAATGTTTATACATATATAAAGACAGTGGGAACTCCTTATATGGCTACCTTCTTCCTAATAAAGCTAGATTTGAAGCTGCAATTGAAGATCATTCTATAAATAGAACCACCTTCGAATTGTCTTTCCAACATTGTCATCAAAAAAGCACAATAAAAAATTAACCCTCCTACTGCCAAGCAATATATATGGATTAATTGATATTGGTGGTAGGTTATGTGCAACAGGGCACTGCAGTCTGTCCTTGGATCCATTTGCCTTGCTTCTTGCCCAATGACACATTTTGCTGCTTCTGCAAACTCCAGTAATTCCCATTGCCTATCCAATTGGCACTCCTATCACTTATCTTCAGCTCTAATGCTGGATACTATAAAGCTGGAGGTGGAAGGGTCCTTTGCACACTTTTGACCTCAGGAGCCATCTGACTAATCTCTGTGGCTTTGGTATCGTTTGTAATGAATCAAGGGTCTTTGATTGGCACTGTTTACACACTAATGGCATTTGATGGGCACTGTATGCTTGAAATTATCATATTTCGTTCTATCATTCTAGGTTGGAGGCCCGATTTCAGAAAATGGAAGAAAAGGTAAGATTATTGCTTCTCTGTTGTGTTTGGGGAGAGGAATTCCTAATTGGGGAAGGTACAAGCTTATTATCACACTTGTAATCTGAGACAGACTATGCTTCCTAGTAACATCATCCTAAAATGCTCCCTCACTACCATTGCAAGACCTCTTGTCAGAAGGAGCTCCTTATAGCTTTGTACTTCAAGAGCTTGAAGACCAACTTGATTTTTCAACATAGTGTGTAATCTAAGTAATGCATAGGGGAGCAGGTAGTTGGGGGACTTTTTGATGGTATGTTATGGGTTATGTTATGTTATGTTACGTTGTGTTAAGTTATGTTTTGGGTTATGTTATGTTATGGTAGTTAGACGTGTAGAGCGCAGTAATCACCCATGAGGGTTCTCAGGTGCTTGGGGTGAGTGGGTGAATGATCCCCAGGGAGTTATTTGGAGAGTCAGGTCCTCAGCTTCTTGTGGAACTCAAGAAGTGAGGAGAAGGCCCTGATGTACTGCGGAGGTCATTCCATGTTTTGGGTGCTGTGCCCAATGTTGTGTAGGGCTTTGTATGGGTCTGAGTAGTTTGAATTGGCAGTGTTTGTGAATGGAGAGCCACTGAAGTTCCTTGAAGTGTGGTGCGATGTGTGTGCGGTGTGGTAGATCCAGTATGACTCTTGCTGCGGCATTCTGGATGGTCTGGAATCTTTGTAGGAGTTGCTTCAAGACTCTGGCATAGAGTGTGTTGTCATAGTCGAGCCTGCTTATTATGGGTGCTTAGGTGACTGTCCATCTGGTGTTCTGTGGTAGTCACTTCAAAATCTTATGTAGGATGATTAGAATGTGAAAGGAGGAGGTGCTCACTGTATTGACTTGTGCAGTCATGGAGAGTTTCTCATCTAGGATGATTCCCAGGTTTGTAGCATGGTCGGTGGGTGTTGGTCCTAGCTCTGACGGCCACCAGGTAGAGTCCTGAGGGGGACTTGTTACCAAAGAACAGAACTTCTGTCTTGTTGGGATTGTGTTTCAGGCAGTTTGATCTTATCCAGTTTGCAACTATGGTCATGCAGTTGGTAAAGTTGGTTCTGGAGGTGGTAGTTTTGTCCTTCAGGGAGAAGATGAGTTGGGTGTCATCAGTATATGAGATGATGGAGATGCCATGGGATCGGATGATGTTGGCTAGCGGAGTCAAGTAGATGTTAAACAGGGTGGGGCTGAGAGAAGATCCCTGAGGGACTCTGCAGATCAGTTTCTTGGTCTCTGATGTGAATTGTGGCATTCTGAATCTTTGGGTTCTTCCCGTGATGAAGGATCAGATGCAGTGTGGAGAGGTGTGGTGCAGCGGCCAGGGCAGCTGACTTCGGAGCACAGGGTTCACGGTTCGATCCCTGGCTCCGGCGGCAGCTCAGCTCAGCACCATGTGACTCTGGGCAATAGCTCACTTAATTTCCACTAGGACCCCCAGCGCCTTGAGACCCGTAAGGGTGAGTAGCTGCGCTTTATAAAAACGGACTTACTTACTTACAGTGGAGTGTGGTTCCTTGGGTGCCTTTGACATGGAATCTTCTGATCAAAGTGTAGTAGGAGATGGTGTTGAAGGTTGCGGATAAGTTGAGTAGGATGATGGCTGCTGTTTCACCTTAGTCCAGGATGGTTCTGATGTTGTTGGTGGCTTCAATGAGTGCTATTTTGGTGCTGTGGTTCTTCCGGAAGCTGGATTGGATGTTGTCCAGTAGGTGGTGGGTCTCGAGGCGGGTTGAGAGTTGTTTGTGATGGCCTTCTCCATCACTTTCACTGGGTGCAGGAACACAGATATTGGACGGATGTTGCATAGGTGGTGTGGGTCGACCGGTGGTTTTTTGTGAAGAGGTAGGCTTTGGAGTTGATGGTAAGTGGGGCGACAAAGTCAGTGATGAAGTTGGTAAAGGTGGTTTCCGGACCCGCTGGTTGATAGGTGAGGGTCCAGTGCTGGGTGAATTTATCGGAGATTTGTGGTTTGAAGTGCAGGTGTTCCATGAAAGGGGTGGCAACCGCCACGGTCCATGCAGGTAACAGCAGTGGGGCGTTGGGGCCAGTTAAGGGGGTATTTCGAGGGACGATACCGAGGGAAAATTATTTAATTTTCCCTCGGCATCGTCCCTCGAAATACCCCCTTACCTGGCCCCACCGCTGTTACCTGCACGGACATCGGCTGGGTGGCAATTTTTGCAGTGGTTGAGCATTTAAGGAATTTTTTTAAGATGATTGAAAGTCCTCCACCATGCTTGTGGTTGCAGTCCCGTCATGCGATCTTGTAGCCTGTGCGTATTGCCATGGCAATGTCGGTGCCGGTGTGGAGTTCAGCCAGGTTTCCATGACGAAGAGGAGGTCTGGTGCTTCCCTGCTTAGCAGGTCCCAGATCTCAGTTGCGTGTTTTCTGAGTGATCGTGTGCTGAGCAGCATGCATGCGAGTGTTGCTGTGTTGGTTTGTGGAAGTGTGAGGTGTGAGGTGTAGGCTGGGGGTGCAGGTGCAGGTGGTGTGGTTGGTTTGTGAGTGGGGTGTGTGTGTGGAAGGCTGCATGAGAATTGGCAGTGTGAGCAGGAGAAGGCTCCTACTGTGTTGTTAGGTTCAGTTCGGTAGTGGTGTAGTGAGTGGTGTCCTGAGTCGAGCGACCAAAGGAAGGCTGCAGAGTATCATTCTGGGGGGATCAGACCAGGGTTTCTGGCAGTGGGTGCGGTTCAGGTGTAGACAGGCCTGCCTTTGGCGTGCAAGAAGGCGTGCTCCCTGTGCATGCAGTGGCCGCTATTAAGTCGGTTCTTTGAAGGGGGAGGAGAGCAGGGGGTGGTGGGTGGGGCTTCTAGCAGCGGGAAGACAGGTGGGAAGGTGACACAGGAGGAGCAGGTATCGAGCAGAGGAGGCTGGAGGTGGGGAAAATGCACAGGAAGGGAGAGGGGGGCTGAGGGGGCCTGAAACGGGGGAAGAGCTGGAGGGGAAAAACAACACACAAAAAACTGGCAAAAAAGAGACAAAAATGCACAAATTAGAAAGGGGTATGAAAGTGAAAAAGGTACAAAGAGATAACTACAGAAAAGGCACAAAAAGAGAGCTGCACAAAAATAGAAAAAAGGCCGAAAAGAGAAAAGGGCTCTAGAGAGAGAAGGGCAAGTGGTAAAATAGAGCAGAAAACACAAAAGAGGTGCAAAAGAGCGAAAGGCACTAAAGAGCGAAGTTCACAAAAGTGGAAAAGAGGAAAACAAAAGTAGAAAAAAGTGGTTAAAGAGAGGAGAAAACACAAAAGTGGCGTAAAAGAGGCACTAAATGTATAAGGGCACAAAAGTGGAAGAGGCTGGAAAACAGACACTTGAGTGAATAAGGCAGAGAGAGAGAATAAGTGAGAGAGAGGAGAGAGACGTGGCTGTGAGAAAAGGAGGAGAGAGTACAGAGAGGGCGAGGCAGAAGCCTCGAAGCGAAGACCAGGTCTGAAAGGGCCTACACTGGTTGGAGGACCAGTCCCAGGTAAGTGGGGGGGGGGGGGCTGGGCCTGGACTTTGAAGTGGTATTATGCATACCCTTTTACTCATGCCCGTGCGCCCCACTATAGTTGAAGTCTCCATGTGGTCAAAGAACGGTCCCCTTAAAAGGGGGTGGAGAAGAAGAATTATTACTTCTGCAGAGAATCTACCATGTCTGGCCAACACTCTGATGCCATTTCTAGTCAGCTGGCAAGACTGCTGTTGACCTTCAACTAATATGACCTCCTTGACTATACTCAACACCCTAGAGGCAATTACACCGTATTGTGACAGCCAGGCTAAATAGAATATCCAAGCTCGTATGTGTATTTGCATTCAGGGAACTTATAGTTACACACATTCCTTTCCTTCTTTAGGCGAATGACTTGAAGAGTCTCTTGCAAGAGGTTTCTACCAAACTAAAATGAGCCCTCGCACCTGACAAAGTGAGTATGCTAATCAAATTCTTTGGATTGCAGGACACATGCAAGGCAGATCAGCTCCATAATCCATGGACTTTTGCTTGCTGAAGTCATAAGCAGGAAGTAAAACAGTAGTTCTAAACTGATAGCTGCACAATGCTGCTGTTTTATTTTTTCCTGTCTGTTTTTCCCTGTGATAGAAGCAAAGGAAAGAAACACAGTCAGAGCGAAGAGCTTGCAAAAATCAGAAAACAACGAGAAGAAGATGCATCAATGGAGGCTCCAGAGAATGTTCTGAACTTTCTGCTCCCATTACTGGAGGGACAGCTCTGCCATATATGTGCCCTTTTGTCGCCACAGTTATCATATCAACCATTAGAGGAAGGCCTTTCCATAGTCTAACTTTACTCAATCAGGATTTCATAGGATGGTCTCTCCTTCGAACTGCCCGAGTACAAAAGTGAAATGACACCTTCTCTAAAGTTACGTCGACATAGCAGAAGTCACCCATGTGATAACAGTGTCAACTGCATGGCATTACTCCTTCTTGTGTCCATTTCTCCCTGCTCCTCCTTATCAGTTGGAGTAGATGATGTTGCTATGGGATTTTACAAACAGTCAGCAAACTTTGTGCGACACCTCATTTCAAGCCCACTGTAAAGATCCACTATCCACGCAATTGGTGAAGACAGGATATCTTTATTGAAGAGCAACAGCAGGTACCTCCAGCTCAGCTTCACAGCTCATAAGAAAATCCAGTAACTAACAAAGCATAACATTCTAACCTAGCAACATGCTGAGAGTTCCATGACATGCAGAGAACTCCACACATCTCCCCCTCACATATTATATTAATATAATAAATATGATACATTTAAAACATTTAATTGTCAAGAACAGGTAATGGAGCACGACATTTACAGACATTACCAGTGCTCCAAGCAGACCCATCATCCAGGATGACAATGTTCTTCTTTACAGATTTCACTTGCATTGGCTTAGAGAATTTACTATCTCCCTTAATAACAATGCCACCACGTTTCACAACCACCCAATCTCCAATTTCCACATCATGACATTTCACACCCTTCCTGGCATTGTAATACTTTGCTGTGGCTAACTGGTGTTGAGCTACCCCACTTCCTACAGCATTCCGATCAACCCACACACAATCCTTGTCTTTCAACCACCCAGTTACCTCCTTAACGGCAGGTTCACGCCCTTTAAGAGAAGTAAACGGTGAAACACCAGTCATAGAATGCGGTGTCACTCTGTATGACCACACAAGTTTCTTGAGTTCCTCACGCCACGGTAAACCATTCGAAAGTGACAACTGTAAATTTTCCATAATCAAACGGTTGATTCTCTCAACTAAACCGTTTGCTTGGGGCCTGAACATAGCAACTCTCTCATGACTGACTCCCAACTTGCATAAAAAACTTTGCATTTCTTTAGATACTAGTTGGACCCCGTTGTCCGACACCAAAACTTTCGGAATCCCTTCATTCAAGAAAACTCTTTCCATAAACGCAATTACTCTCTGCGTGTTCACGCAATCTGTGGTCTCAACTACAAACCATTTGGAATGGTAGTCAACCAAAACCATCATAAATTTATCACGTGACCCAAGTTTAGATATCGGTCCTAAAAAATCAATTGCAACTCTTTCCCACGGGCGCTTGGGAAATGATACACACTCTAAAGGAGGTTGTCTAACAACTTTAGATTTGTCGGCTTGGGCACATGCATGACAATCTTTCACAACATCCTCAATATCGCTATCCATGCCAGGCCACCAATACGCTTGTCGGACTCTCCTTTTGGTCATGTTCCTTCCCAAGTGCCCCTCATGGGCGATGATCACAATTTTCCCTCTCAATCCAACCGGTGGTACAAACTGACACCTTCTCATTAATTTTCCATCACATACACTTAACTCACTTTCTACATGATGGTAACTTCTAAAACGAATATCCTGCATGACACTTTTACTCTATCCCATGGAGACACACCTAACTACACACTGCAAAATCTCATTGTTAGACATGGCATCCATCCATTCTTGCTTGGAGAAGGCAGCTTCCTCACCATTGCAGTTAGTGTTAAACACTTCCTCAACTACATCATCTATATCTGAGGCAACTTCATCAATTGGCATCCTTGATAAATAATCTGCCACTACATTTTTTAATCCTTTAACATATTGAACAACAAAGTTGTATTCGAGTACCGACAACATCCACCTGGAGATTCTTGGAGTGACACTACCTTCAAGCCCTCTTCCCCCTTTGAATAAGTGAACTAAGGGTTTGTGATCTGTACGAACCTTAAATGGTAATCCCCACACAAAATATTTAAAGTGCTTTATGCCCCAACAACACGCTAAGGCCTCCTTCTCTATTACTGAATATGTCAGCTCAGCATCCCGTAACCTCCTCGATGCAAACCCAATAACTTTCTCCACATCTGCGTTAAAACTGCACCAATCCCAATTGCACTTGCATCAGTTGTAACAATAGTTTTAGCCTTGATATTAAAATGTCCAAGAGTAGGAGCATTTATCATAATACTTTTTTTTATCATCTTAAATGCATGATCACAATTAGCATTCCATTCAAATTTGATCCCTTTTTTCAGATGCACTCTTAAGGGTTCCACTATTTCAGTGAATCCTTTTACAAATTTCGAGCAGTACTCTGCCAGACCTAAAAATGACTTTAATTGGTCTTTATTCTGTGGGGCTGGGGCATCCTTGATAGCTGAAATAATACTTTTCTTAGGTTTGATGCCATCTTTACATATCTCGTGTCCTAGATACGTTACATAACTTTTTTTAGTTGACACTTTTCATTTTTTATAGTAAGCCCGTTAGTTTGCAATCTTTTGAGAACTTCATCCATTACCAAATCATGATGTTCATTGTCCTTCCCCACAATCAAGACATCATCTTGAAAACACAAGACGTTTTTCATGTCCCCGAAAATTCTCTGCATTACCCTTTGAAACACCGCTGAGGCAGATGCCAAACTGAAAGGCATTCTGCAATAGCGAAATGCATCCAGCGGCGTGACAAAGGAGGTGAGGTGTCTTGAAGCTACATCTAAATCAATCTGATGATATGCTGCAGACATATCCATTACGCTAAAGACAGTACCCCCGCCCAGTGCTGTCAACATCTCCGAGATGTTGGGCAAAGGTTGCCTGTCCACCCAAATGTTTTTATTTAAGTCGCGTAAGTCCACACACAAACGAATTTTCTTACCCCCATCCTTGGGAGCGACGACAATGGGGGCCAACCACTCCGAGGCCTCAATAGGTTCTATGATGTTTTGTGCAAGTAATTTCTCAAGTTCATTTTTCAAGGGATCTCTCATCAAAAATGGCAAACTCCTCACCTTATGCACAACCGGAATTGCATTTTTTTTTTTAAATAATCTTGTGAGAAAAATCCTTAAGTTTCCCTAGCTCTTCAGAAAAGACTTGTGGGTATCTTTCTATCAAACTCGACTGATATGTTCCATCAATCTCATGTATTACAGTGGAAATAACAGGCTCTCTTGCATTGGGATTCAGAATTATATTTAGATCTTTTTGGTGTCGCCACCCTAGTAAGTTGGAACCTTGCTTAGTCAAAAACACTCGACCATACACCCTTTTTCCACTAAACGAAATCACCATCCATTTCAACCCCAAAATATCAATCGTTTTTCCACCATATCCCACAGCCTTAATATCAGGCTTGTCCCAAGATTTGACATCTGCTTCATGTTCCCAGATTTTAGAATACATATCCATAGACAACAGTGTATATAAACTACCTGAATCCACTAACATAGTAACGTTATGTCCATCCAAATTTATAACACAATGAGGCTTACTCAACAACGATGTACTTTCTTTAACAATATCACATTCTAAAATGGTATGATCATGATCTAATTCGAGATCCAATCTATCAACACATAACATAAACTCCTGAACATTCTCACATATATCATCTACTTCTCGTATTTGAGTTTTTGTCCTACACACTTTGGCTAGATGTCCCCTCTTCCCACAAGCTCTACACAACGCATCCCTGCCCATACATCTAGGACTAGAAGCTATGTGCCCAGGAGCACCACAGCGATAACATTTAATATTTCTCCAACCAGTTCCTGAAACAGCAATGTTTGCATGAGCAGTATCATTAAACTTGCTAGGGAGTTTATTGGAAGCAGCAATATTTGCACGAGCAGTATCGCTAAATTTGTTAGGGACCTTATTGGTACATTTTGTAGATGAATTTGTTACTTTGGTTTCATTCACACATCCTGCTTGTGTTTCTGCACTTTTGACAACTTGTTCCTTGGACATCGTGGGATTGCTACAACTTTCCATCTCCTTTATCCATAAATCAGTATGCTCCAGACCCTTAGCTATTTGAATTGCTTCCTCTAAAGTTGGGTCTTTAATGAGCAATTTCTCTCGCACTCTTTTATTATTGGTACACCTCACAATTTGGTCACGTATGAGAGAATCCGCTAAACCCTCAAAGCGACAAGTCAGTGAAAGACCACGTAACGCAGCAACATAAGTTGCAACATCCTCATCAATTTTTTGTTTACGACAAAAGAACTTATGTCTTTCTAATACAACATTGACTTTAGTAGTGAATCTCAAATCCAGCATTTGCATAGTCATTTCATACACATTGCTAGGTTGACCATCCCCCATTCCTAAGGAAATTTCAGGAAGATCCTCGTACAAGCGCCGCCCTTCAACCCCTAAATGGTGAAGTAGAATCGCTTGCCTACGCACAGGACCATACTTATCTGCACCTGTGGCAAGAATGTAAGTTAAAAATAACTTCTTCCAATCTTTCCAGAGACCAGCAGGTTCACCTGGAGTAGGAAGGAAAGTAGGTGGTGCAGATAACCCTTGATCTGCCATGTCAAACACAGATAGAAGTAAAATATAGTACAATTAAAATGCAACTGAATAGTCCCACCTGTAAGAAAGGCAAACGTTAAATAAAATAACAAACTAAGATAACAAATCAAAATAAGAACTATAAAATAACAAACCAAGTTGTTCTTTGACGATTGCTTGAAGAGATGTTTTATCCAGTTCTTATTAAAATTGTTGTTAATTCAATATGTTGCTTTATTGGCACAATCCAGTGTTGTCTATCCGATGTGTTGAATCCGATTTTTCTCCATTGAATGAAACGATGATCTCTGTTGAAAGGAGAACGGCGTGCCTCAATGTAAGATAAGGGACTTCTTCCCAATGTTTCAAAATGGCCGCTAGAACGTGAAGTTTACGTCTATTTTCTAAGGGATGCTTTCTTTCAATTAGACCGTTGACAGACTCTTAACTCCGTCCCTCGCATCAATTGACCCCACAGTTGAAGCTGTTTACGTTCAATTAGACCTTTGATAAACTTTTATCCTTATAATACATAAAGCAACCAGGAAGGCACACGCAAGATAATTCAAAGGCCTTAACGTTGGTAAAGAACGGCTCATGTAAGGCAAGTCAGCATAGTACACACACTAAAAGCGGTAACACTGTTATATCTCAGATACAGTCTTGTAAACAGAATTGCTGCATCTCTAAAGTTTCCAGGAACTTGCAATCCGCAATTTCCACACAGTAGTGCTGAAAGTGGCACAGAGTTCAAAATGTAAATCTTGTCCAGATGGAGTCATTCCGATTCCCTTTCAATTAAAAATAACAAGTAGGCACTTGGGAAGGAAATTTCAGTACTCACATTGAAGTAATAGTAATGGGTCCTTAATAGTATATTCATCCAGGGGTGGAGGTACAGGTCATCTGCCCCCTGCGAAGACCAACTCGTCGCCAATGTAAAGATCCACTTTCCACGCAATTGGTGAAGACAGGGTATCTTTATTGAAGAGCAACAGCAGGTACCTCCAGCTCAGCTTCACAGCTCATAAGAAAATCCAGTAACTAACAAAGCATAAAATTCTAACCTAGCAACATGCTGAGAGTTCCATGACATGCAGAGAACTCCACACCCACTCTAAATGATCAACAATGGCCGAGGAGTGATTTCCATCATCTTGTGCTGCTAAATCATTTATGGTTGCATTGCTCTTCCCCCCAGTCTGCCCCACGGTGTGATTGATGGTACAAAAGCACTTCTCCTCGTCTCGCCTACAGTGTCAATGATGGTACTTTGGCACGGGCCCTCACTCTGCAGCTTTCTTGAACGAAACACTGAAAATGGTAAAAATAGTATGCTTTGAAGGTGAAGAACAATATGGTCCCTTCCTAAGGCAGCTTTTTTTAACTACACTACCTAAGCATTTCATTTTGAAAGGTGCATTAGACCAATCACACTACAGACCCCGACATCATGCTGACAGAGATTTCCAAAGCCTCATTGTGGTAGGTGGTATGTGAGGGCAGGCACATAATCAGCGAGGAACCCCTACTGATCACCACAGTTTCAAGAAAAAGCTGAAAATAGTATAAGCAAGAGGTAGTCTAACCGCCCTATAACAAGTTGGATGGTAGGACCCCCATGGGACCGCTGCTACTGCCAGGGATCTGTGATCCATGGCGGTCTTGCAGCGGTCTGAGGCCCCTAATATGCTGGTGGTGCCGCTGCGGCATCGCCAAGCATATTGTGAGTTTCCTCATCATCACAGTTTTCATAGCTGTGACCCCGCCATGAAAAGTGTGGCAGTGAGGAAACAGGGCCCCCTGGTGCCTCTGCGCCAGGAGAAGCATGCATGCACCTGCAGTTCCTGCAGGGCATGGACTTAACAGTCCATGCCCGGCAGGAACGTGCATTGGCGTTTTCATTGCGGTGCCTTGCTAAGGCTCACGTATGAGCCTTATCACTGCACTGCTGTGGGCCAGCTACTGCAGGACCACCCAACCTGGATTCCTGTCAGAATTCAGTGGGCAGTCGCATTATGGCTTTGGCTGTGTGGAAGCGGGCGTTTGCATGGCGGCCTGCTGCCAGACCGCCAAAGTCATAATAAGTCCCTTAGTTTGTGTACATCAAAAGAGCCAGAATGAAAGCACAGGACTTTGAAGCCCTGCATCAATGGGAATAAGACATGATGCAGCGGCTTGAGTTTGGAGTTCCCTGTACCCATACAAACACAGGCCTCTCTCCACAGAGACTTTTGTAGGTTTTGTAGGAAAGTGTACCACCCGTTGATCAAAATACAGCTAAAGTAGTAGGGAAATAGAACCTTTTAGTACAAGGAAGCATGTGGACAAAGGGCTGAACGAGAGAAAACAGGAAAGTGAACAGAAGCTGTCATCTTATTTAGGACGTGATAGGTTAATGGATTTTTTGCCATTTGTTGTGGACTCCAAAACTGTACCCCCAAAGTGAGGGCGCATTGTTAGTGCCTGTATATCTTGTTTCTCAATATGATGGGAGCTTTCATCTTTCTCAGCATGCGAGTGGCACAAAATCCATCTATTAGTAAACGTATGTTACTGTTTCCATGGTAGTTTTCATGGTGATAACTCAAACAAATATGGAAGCGTATCTGCCACTGTAGATGACGTGGATGAAAGGCCACCCTCTTTGTTGCAGTTAGCATAGCACCTTGGCAGACCTGATATGGTTAACAGAGGTGTCTCCCCCAACAGCACGTCTGTTTTTACATGGTCCTTAAGGGGGCATCTAAGCTGCCAGAGGAAAGGGAAATCAGTGAGCCATTTTTGGCAGATTCCCCATTACCACCCAACACGAAATCGACTCTTAGTGACGGCAATATGTGGAGTGGTGTGGCAGGTGCCACCTCTAAAAGAAGGTTTGAAGGCCACTTTGTGAACCTGGATATTAGATGAAAGGTCTAAAATGTGATATAACATGAAACACTGTCAGTCCAAATTAGGCAAAACTATAAACTCTTTGGCGTGCACTAAAGACTGGCACACACTGATGTTAACAGATGTCTTAGGATGCACACTGTGATGACTGCCAAGAAATGAAAAGTAAAACCGCAAAACAAATGCGAACTACAAGTACCAGAGTGCAACGGGCCTTATTAGTGCAAACACCTGATCAGTACTGTAGGGAACCTGCTTTTAATAGTGATGTTTTACCCTTTTTATGTAAACCGATTCCTGCCACACGAAGTAAGCATATTTTGAGAGGAGATGGGCTGTGCCTTGAAAAGTCTTAAATCAACAGTGGTTCACATTGGTATCATTTGATAAAGGCTAATAAATTAGGAGGTTAAATAACCTCATGCAATCAATGATAGAGTATTGATAAGTCAACAAAGACCACCAAAGTACTACGTGAAGCAGAAGGGAAATAATGTTATCCTCAAATATTGCATTTCAACAAAATGTCCCTAGTAACATATACAAAACAATTAATACAAGAACATTATATGAACAAACACATTGTACTGTGCCCCCAGTGTAACAATCACAGCAAAAACAAATATAACAATAAAAGTATAGTGAAAAGCTGATGGGTTTGTAGCAAACAACCACTTAGAATCCTTGGAATATTCCTTGGAGACCTTTGTAATAATTAATAGCACAGAATTAGAGAACGATGGTGGTCTATATTGTGTAAACCATGAGTGTATATGATAAATTTACCTGTATGTCCGTAATTAAAAGGGGAATTATTAGCCACAGTTAAGGGTATTGACAGAAACACACACGTGTACACCCTAGTGCGATAAATAAATTGTGTACTCACTCGGGGGACATGGCCTGTGGCGGTAAAATGCACAAGCTTAAGTGAGCAATTGACTATAATTATGAATGAGGTGATCCCCGAATCAATATCTAGGGAACAACTTACCCCTGAACGGATGGAAGTTGCCGCCAATAAGGGAGCCGTGATCTGCAAAATAGGTTCTGCCGAATGGCAGACTGCTGTGAGAAGTCAATGTTCTGATACGGCAGAAGACAGCACAAGTAATCCTCCCTTTCCTTCATGGAGCTCAAATGGCGCTTGAGGATTAAATAAAAAATGTTGCCATCTACGTGTGCAGAGGTAAGCTGTAATGGGCATCACCGGCTTCACTAAAAGTCAGCTCGCCGCGAGGAGACAGTGCTCCAATAAGGCAGAGGACATTGCGTTGAACCGTCACTATCAGAGATCAAGTGCGACAGTGTTTGTAGACGGCTCAAAAATTGAGGCTTGAAGCACATCATGCATTTCAGGCCTCAACTTGGGCTGAGTATAGTCAGCACAGTGAAGGAGGCAAGACCGTCTGTATCAGAATATAACACAGTATACTATTTGTGATGGCCCTTCTAAAAATATTGGTGGAGCATGGGACCTTAATAAATAATTGGTTTACAATTCATAATTTGTGTCTCAACATATCTGGAAATAAAGTCCCTGGTCTTACTGGGCCCTAAGGCTACGGATCTTTGCCGTAGGTAAAGAATTATTCAGGAGCTGCTAACAGACATTCTAATTACAAATCACAGTTAAACATCAATGTTTGAGAGTCAATGATACGATTTCGGTATGAGTTTAAAGGCTTTTATTAATCTCTTTTAGTAAAATATTTCTTTATTAGTCACCAATAGGCAATCAATTCATCAGAAATACAATACAGAATAATTGCATAAGATTGTTCCATATATGTAGAGTCCCTATTCGAAATATTAAGACAAGAACAGTATCTTAAACCCAAAAAGAGTTTGAAAGCGAGAGGTGTAAGCATAAAGCTTTTTAAGAAATTCAATAAGTGTTTCTGATGAAGAGAAGTTCAGAAATTCAGTGAAGTCTCAGAAATATAACATAGATTCTGCTCAAAGGATAAAGCTTCAGAGCATAGAGAGTCTGGGTCTCTGGGTCTCAGAGGCTCCATGTGTGTGGAGTGTGTGTGTGGAGAGATGTCATCTATGTCCTGTCTAGGAACACGCACTAATATAACATTTTGATATCTACAACTAAAACAAATGTTGCAACAATCCAACTTTTCAGTAGATTGGGACACAATGTCTTCATGGGAACGGATATCTACCATGCTTTACGCTGTCTTGAAGCAAAGCCTTACAAATATTAAGTGTTACGTGTACATTACTAACAACATTGTACAAATTGTGGTTTGGTTCCCACTAGCCTCTCTTCTAAAAGACAAAAAGTTCATGGTTAGGTTTGCCATGCCACAAATGAAACATCTCTTTCTCACATATTCTACCTTACAAACCTTATTCTTAATGAAACATTTACCTAAGATTTTAAGTACATTTCTATTTTATTTTATGGGTTAGGCTTCTCTGGGAAGATCGAAAACAATCCTTTCTACCGGATCAGCACATTTTATCATTGAACTCTTCACTTATTCACATTACCAAGATTGTTGACCTTAAGTCAAGAAAAACTGAAAAGTAAAACTGCATCCTAAAGCATTTCTAACTTAACGTGCAACTATGGTAGCCTAGTGCTCCCCTTTTGCCTTTATACATGTGGCTTCTTGTTTTAGGCCTACACGTTATTTCTACACATTAATGGCACAAATTGGCATTTATTAAAAACGCCCTATCAATATATAAATATACACCCAAAGGATTAAAACAGTCTAATTAGCAAAACCCCATGGGCAATGACAGACACAGAAAAGGGTGGGACTGGGAGGGACAGGGGAAGAGAAAAGGATATATAAATGAATCACAGGAATAAAAACAACACAATTGCAATGCATAATTCATCCTAATCAATAGTCAGTTACATGACAAGAAATAATCCTTATATCATACTGAAGTTTATGGTGCTCTTATGGAGAGCCAAATCTAGTCTATTCCTACAAGGAATTCAGAGTCAAATACAAATTATTCTTAAAGTAGACAGACAAATCCTCTCCATTCTTCCGAGGAGTTCAGTCCACTTAAAATGGAGTCACACATGGTGATCCCTTTACATTCAAGTCTTTGTAGGATAAAAGAGAGAGATACCCTCCTCTCTCAGGCATCTTTAGCACATCCAGTACTTGCCATCTGATATCATTGGCCATGTGTTTTTTCTCAATGTAGAGTGATACCAAGGGGCAGTAGATACCCCACAGTGAAGTCTGCTTCGATGTTGCCTAATTCATGTATACCTGATGGGCTGTCTGTTCCATATAGACTAGAGGGCAGGAACACCATATACAATAATCCACATTAGTAGCATTACAATTGGAAAAGTTTCATAGTTCCAAAGTGATAGCACCATTTTCAAATACCTTTGTATTGATTGTAAATTGACAGACCACTCACCCACCACACTCATAGCGTCCTCTCATAGGTGGAAGTTCCCTTAGATGATCCAGGGTATTGGCTATCAGTATTATTATTGGATACCTTGGGGCCAGCTGAATGCACTAAAGCAGGAATACTCAAAGTGTGGCCCGAGGGCCGCATGCGGCCCTCCTGACCTTTAATTGTGCCCCCCCACTGGTGAACAGCAGCACTGGGCTGTACTTCACTTGACAGATCAGGAACATTCAGAAAGCTGTGAAATGGCCATACTTTATTTGCAGGTTAACTAAACTAAAGGTAAAGAAGCAAATAATGATTTCTAGACATCTTATCTTTAGCATGCATCTGCTTCACGTCCCCCTACGCCCACCTTTTAACACCCCAACCCTTGCCCTGCTGATATCGGTGTGGCCCTTGGGAAGCCACAGACAGTAGTTTGTGGCCCCCGGGGAAATGTTTGTGAGTACCCATGCACTAATCAATCTCAAATATTTTTTCCTATTTTAAAAGACAGCACTGGCCATTAAGCAGTAAGTTGTTCACTAGATTCTGATTCTATCAGGGATCGCCCCATTCATAACTACAGTGGATTGCTCACTTTATCTTGTGTATTTTACTCCCACAGGCCATGTCCTCCGAGTGAGTACACAATTTCTTTATTGCACTAGGATGTACATGTGTGTGTTTCTGTCAGTACCCTTAACTGCGGCTAATATTTCTCCTATTAATTAGGGACATACAAGTAAATTCCTCATATGTGCTCTGGGGACACATTGCACAGTGTTTGTTCATATAATTTTCTTGTATGAAAATGGTTTGTATGTGTTTCTGTGGACATTTTGTTGAAATGTAATATTTGAGGCTAAAAGTGTTTCCCTGTGCTTCATCTAGTACGGCGGTGGCCTTTGTTGATATTATGTCATTGATTGCATGAGATTATTTAACCTCTTAATTTAGTACTCTTTATCAAATGATAACAGTGAGAACCACTGTTGCATGAAGATTATGAAAATAATCAAGCAGACATACCATGCTTACAAAGGGCATTCTTGGCATTATGCATCGATAGTAGAATTGTACATTGCTCAAGTGATACTGCAATTAGCCCATGGTTGGAGGTGGAAGGATGGAGGTCAAGGGTAGTCAAGATTACATCAGAGATATTGTATGCTTAGCAGACGACAAGTGTGGCAATCTTGTGAGATCGTTCAGAGAAAAGCTACATAAAATATAGGACATCCTGTTTAGTTGAAAGGTGTGAAAAAAGTAAAATGGGAGTCATTCTTCCTTCCATAATGTTCCTAGTGGTTAGCCTTCAGCGCAACCAAAAGTGTTTCTTGCATATCAGGTGACACCAATGCATTTTGGAGCTCTAGGTAAAATATCCAATTATCATGATGAACACGGTGCCTCTTAATGTTCATCAACAAACATGTTTGCATTTCCCGCTCCCACATGAATGTTTCCGTCCATTGTCAATTCTAAGGGTTAATGATCATTTCTTAATGACACAAATCAGTTTAGTTTGTTATCTTTCCTGGTACAATAACATGTTTTCTATAATTGTACAGGTGACATGGTGCATGTTGAATGAATTCTGTGTATGAGAGGAAGGTGATACATTTCTCTTCCTCTTTTTTCAGAAAAAACTTTGTGGGGTCCAGTATTGTGGCTGTAGATCACATCTTATTTAGTGTGTGAAGCATATTGTTCTAAAACTACTCGTGCTTTGTGCTTTTTAAAAAATAATTTCCCAGGTCTGTTTTGTTTATCAACCCAGTTTTTTCAAGATGATGGTAAAGGAGGAGAGCACAAAAGGGATTGGTATGTGTAGGATATTCATGTTTTTTTGCACGCTCTCCGCTGATTTCGGTTTGTATGTACTTAGATTACTACCATTTGGGACCACTGGGAAGTGGGAGTCTGATGCCCAGTAGTCAGTGTATATGTGGTATTTTGCCTAAAACATGATGACCGTTTTAAAAACAATTTGTATATTTGACTTTTAATGTAAGCTCACTGTAATGTGCACACCAATGGGCAAGCTAGTACTTAATGTGCACCAGTGCTTGCTGGTGGGCACTACCAGTGCTTATTTCACTGGACTGGATTCTTTGCCACCTCCTCTGTTATTCCAGTCCTGGCCTTCAGTTGCCTTTGTTTATGGAGTAGTGGAAGACAGCAGAGCCAATCCTTTATTATTTGCCCTAAGGCCCTTAGCAATAGCGGAAGGACCGCCAATATAGCCATCCTTGACCATTCAGTGTATTGGCGGTGCTTTTTCTATTTCCACAAACCACATTGAAACTCAAAAGAAGACTGCTGCTTTTCCTACTGGATGGTCATGTCTTACGTCCAGGACGTTCGGAGAGGTGACATGTTGGTAGCGCACAGAGGTATTCGGATGGTCCAGGCCAGTAATGTCTCCTCAGTTACTGTTGAGACTTGAAATGGGCAGTGCCCACACTCACACACTTACAGTCCCTCCTCTTTCAGCACCGGACTGCTCTTCTTGTAGTTGTGCTCAGAAGGTACACTTGAAAAGTGCAAGAAACAGAGAGCAGAATGAGTAGTATGCTGGGCATGTGCTGCCTCCTAAGAAACATTTTAGGGACGTGAAGCATGGATGTGGGTGAGGGTTACCATCTTTTTTAATTAATACCGAATAAAGGAAGGATAGAGCAGACAGAGATAGTGGTTTTCCCACACCTGAAAGAGGAAGGCCCATAATACGAGGCCCTTTCTAAACTTATTTTATGTTTGGTTTAGATACATTACCGAAAGAGTAAATACCATAGCTTGTGAAATAATTTTCTTCTCACCTTTTATTCTCTATATGTGACATGGGCCCTGATGGGGAGGCTTGTGGGAATGAGGAGGACAAGATGCGGCCTGCCTTTCAAAAATATTTGCTTTTAATCCAACTGTTACATCTCTGTCATCCAATCAACTAAAGTTAACCTTAAACTGGGCTCTCCATAAATTTCTCCCACGTTTTGGGGGTTGTTTCTGATCAAAAACAAAAAATGCTCAGTGGGTCGACTTGGCATGGCTGCCCACTTGCCATTCAGATTTACTGAAAGAGCCTCTGCCCCAATGGTAGAAGTATTTTTGGCAAAAAATGAGTGGTGTATGCGTGAGTGAGTGGGTGTGTTGTGGCTGTATGGGTGAGTGAGTGCATGTGTGACTGCTTATATGGGTGAGTGAGTGGTTGTGTGAGTGTCTGTATGGATAAGTGAGTGGGTGTGTTACTGGCTGTATGGATATGTGAGTGGATGTGTGAGTGCCTGTAGGGGTGTGTGCTTTGGTGTGTGAGTTGTTGTACGGAGGTGCATGGGAAGGCTGTTCCAGGTCTTTGCTGCGCTGTGGGAGAAGGAGTGTCCTCCACTTCTGCTTTGGTAGATATGGGGATTATGGGCAAGTGAAAGGGAGGCAGAGCTTTGTTTTCTCAACACTTGGTGGAATTTCAGGCGGTGGTTAATGGAAGCAGGTCCTTGGATGTGTAGAGCCTTGTCAGAGTCTGGGTCAGCAGCCTGATTTGGCATCTCTTCTGTATGGGGAGCCAGTGGAGTTTCTTGAGGTGGGGTGTGATGTGGGTTCGTCGGGGAAGGCCGAGGATGAGTCTAGCTGCAGCATTCTGTATGGTATGAAGCCTCTGTAGGAGGTGTGCTGTGATTCCTATGTAGAAGGCATTGCTGTAGTCGTGTCGGCTGGTGATGAGGGCTTGCTTTATGGTGAGTCTTGTGTGTAGGGGTAGCCACTTGAAGATCTCATGTAGCATGCGCAGAGTGAGGAAGCAGGTGGAGGAGATGGCGTTGATCTGTGATTTCATGGTGAGCTTGTTGTCAATGATGATTCCGAGGTTTCTGGCATGGTTGGAGGGAGTGGGTGCGGGTCCTATGTCTGATGGCCACCAGGAGTCATTCCAAGTTTTGCTGCTGTTGCCAAAGATCAGTACTTCCGTCTTGTCTGTGTTCAGCTGCAGGCAGTTGTTCTTCACCCAGTTGGCGATGTTTGTCATGCATTTGTGGAACTTGGTTCTGGTGGAGACCTCCGTGAGTGAGAGGATGAGCTGTGTGTCGTCTGCGTAGGAAATTATGGTGAGACCGTTGGATCTGACGATGTTGGCCAGCAGGGTCATATGTGCGTTGAAGAGCGTGGGGCTGAGGGATGAGCCCTGGGGGACACAGCAGGTGATCTCCTTGGGTTCAGAGGTGGAAGGTGGGAGGTCTTTCCTGCTGACTTTTGCAAAAATTCCTCAGGACACATATTTCTGCTTCATTTGCACAGATGGTAGCAGGTGGCACGCATGGGCACTCATTTTTAAGGACAAAGACTTTTCATCATCATACTTTGACCAAAAGCAAAAGAAAGAAAGCCAGAAAAGGGAGCAATAGAAAAGTAGATAAAGATAGGAAAACTGTGTGCATAAAAAGCATGAGCTGCGATTATTAGAAAGATGAGACATATTACTGTAATTTGCATTCTTAGAATAGTAAACAGGATGAACAATTCAACCATGTTAATTAATTGTTAGCTAAGGTTTGCCTACTCCTATCTGTACCTACACTATACTAAAGAGAGCATAGCGATAGCATTATTCTGCCAGGTCTATTGGGATGGTCTAACCCCCATACCTTGGTCTTCGGTGTCAGGAAGCTGGATGCAGTGCACAGGTTATCTTCCTTTTTAGGATGGAGGTCGGAGTCAGCAGGGCTGCATCTCAGTCACAGTCTGCTCTGGTTTCATGATAATTCCCAGTATGGAAATGCTCCTCTCAAAGAGCCTTGGCATGGAACTGTTTATATAATAACACGCTGTTCTTATCAACTGTGGCTGTAGCGCAGAACATCTTGTTCGGTTTTGTCAAGCTAAAGTACAGTGTCTCCAACCGAGCACAGAAGAAAAGAAAACAATGACATTGTGTTATACATGTGCTACCCTGGAACTAACTATTCAGACTACAGGGCATCAGTGCCTATTGAAGATGCACATACAGCACATTCACGCGTTAGCAGAAAAAGTGTGGCAAAGGGCACCATGAGAAAGAGATGTCAACTTAAAGAGTTGGATCTAAAATGGAGTAAATGTGTGAGCCACGCCACACCCTCCCCTTGGTTGTGAAGGAGACTTATTCACTAAAAGCTGGACAATCTGAAAAGCATCTAAAAGGCATAAATATGTATGATATAAAACTTTAATAGTATCAGCGTCATAAAAGCCATTAAAGAATGCCAATTAAAAAATACCGTAAACTACAAAAAAAAAACAATTTAAAAGCAAAAGGCTTCATTAAAATGTGTCTTATAAGACATTCGTACTTCAGGACGGTACCTCGGAAGGGTCTACCATGTCCAGAAAGTAACTTGGGTCCTGGAAGTATCCCACATCTGGAGACAACAGATCCACTTTAGCTAGAGAGCAGGTCCCAAATAGCTAACTTGCTCAGAACCAGCCCGGTTGGCAATCGCCGAGGGTGGGGGTGCCAGAAGTGTAGCCTCAGGCGAGGCGCAAGATGCCATAGATCCTGGAGTGAAAGCATCCATCCAATCTGGCACAGACACCTAATAATAAGCATTTTGTGGCAACAGTAGCAATATAGGACAGCACTGAAGATTCACCCTCCTAGGATACACAAGCAGATAGATCCATGTCCATAGTTTGCGCCAATTGCGTAGCAAGACATATGTCTAGTGCACGTTCGAAAAAGAGCACCAGAGGCAGCTAAACACAGGCTGTACACTCTGAAACCACATAGGCTGGAAAAACAAAGACCAGTTGTCCTTCAATTCCAGTAGCAGAGACAATCCAAAATACTGTACCATGCGTTCACGGCACAAAGGACGTGTGGCAATTTCATCACAGTTTGTGCTTGTTGTGAACATCCATTGCGGAGCGACAAAAATAGAACCAAAACAGCAATTAACTGGAATATTACCAATGGAATGCCTCCAAAAACTCTTGAAAAGAGTGAATGTATAAAGGACGGAATCACTCTTTCAGCTGTGACCATAAAATACGGGCTGGCCAGACATCCTGCCAAATAATGCCCTGCTCTCAGTGATGAGGAACTCCACCGAATTATGCTCTTGTGAGAATGCAGGAGTGCTGTTGAAGTGTAAGGCACCCCTGAGAAGGCATGGAGAGAGCTCTTACATTCTGAGAAGGAGTACGACTTGAGATTGAGACCACCATAAACTGTGAGTGATTGAACAATGATGAACAACTGACCTTCAGTATTTTAAAGTTATGTGGTGGACTTTATAGAGGAGTTAGATATCAGCACCTATTTTCTTAAATATCACTTTATGGCCATTGTTGCTAAAAGCATTAAACCTAAAACAATATATAAATTATATGAAATTATAATTCTCCGAGTAGATTGAAGGATTTCCCCTTATTTGAAAATCATTTTTGACAATTGGCTGAGGTGGACTCCTAAGGCAAAGATTTACAGTCAGAGGGTAAAATGTTTAGCTTTACCTCAAGAATTGTCCTAAACCACTGACACAAATGGTAACCATAAACTTACTCTACCTTACTTATGGAGTTGCAGTGTGTGTTACATGAATAGCCAAAAGCATCTCACGGAGCAAAATAAATATTGTAGACAGCTGTCGGGCCTGCCTCTCTCAACCCACTCAATACTTTTAAGTTAAGGATTTTGGCTAGCAGGGGTATGCGGGGCAGCTCCTTACCTTGGATTATTACCACAATGAGGAACGCAGCCTAGAGGTCTGGCGGGCCGATACTGTGGCGTTCTTCTCAGCCCGGTAGTGACATTGTCCGGCTGGTCCATGGTGGTTGGGTTTGTGCTTTCTCAGTGAAGTTGGAGTAGGATGGTTTGGATGCAGGAGCAAGTGTATTATGGAATCTCCAGACATGCTAGAAAGTGTGCAGCACTACAAAAAGGTAGGTTCCCCTTTGGGGCCTCGTCCTTCTTCAATCTTATATATTTTTATACAGCTTTGTGAGCCTGTGTAATACACAATCAGTTTATTCACTGGTGGGGACAGAATATGACCTTTTGTTCCATTGGTCCTTTTTTTGATGAGTGTTAAGGATACTTATATCTGGCAATTTCCTTTCTCAGTGTCAGTCAGTGGTGACACTATGGAAGGAACGCTTAGAGCTAAGAGGCGGTTTCTTTATTCTTCCTCGTCAGAGGAGGAGGGCCAGATCTCAGCAACAAGGGTTCACTCTCCTATACTGCAACAACCTTCAGCAGATGAGCCTGCTTGGAAGACTGCTGAAGAAATACAAAAAAGGATTGGTTTTGGGGAGGCTCAGTCTCTTAAAGAGAAAGAAAAGGAATGGAAATGGACCAAAAAGACAGTGGCACAGGACTCTTCCTCTTCTTCTGATTATAAAAGACCTACTACATCAGGGAACTATGTAAGCAGGGAGCAGGCGGCAGAGATCATTGGACACATCAGGTACAACCTGGGGTTCCAGCCCTTCCAGGCCAGGATAATGAGGATTTGCTATTTCTTCAATATGTTAAACCTCCAGTGATTTCAATGCCACTCCACTCTAAAATCAAGGAATTCATTTTGGGTGAATGGAAGGAGCCAGATCGAGTTTCGATTCCTCATTTTCTTCAGATGTGTTACACTCTAGAAGATTCCAATCATACGTTGCCTTCTACTCTTGAGATTGATGCGGTTTTGGCTACTCTCATGGGAAGAGCTTACTAATTCCAGAAGATTGTTCTCCCACAGATTCTACAGATAAATATGTTGAAAGCGTCTTGAAGAGGCACATTCTATTGCACAAACAAATCTGACCATTTTGTCATGCATACAAAATCTAGGAGATCTGGCTGCTACCATTTCATTGGTTCCATGGGCAAGGTTTTATCTTCAGTAGTTTGTGAGATTCATTCTGTCTTTATAGGATCCCCTTTCCCTGAACCTCGACCAGAGAATCTCATTGTCTCAGAAAGTCCAACATCAGTTATAATGGTGGCTTTTTCCTTCACATCTTCTCAGTGGCATTCCTCTTTCTCCTCAGCCTCCCTTGATCATCACAATGGATACCAGCTTTTCATGTGGGGAGCTTGTTTAAATCATCATCAGCTCCAGGAAATATGGACACTCATACAGAGCAGAAGGTCCTCAAACTGCAGGGAGTTAGAGGCTGCCAAGTGGGCTCTCAAAGCTTTTTGGTCCTCTGATTGCTGGCAAAGTGCTTCTTCTACAAACAGACAACATAACCACTAAAGCCTATCCCAACAACACGGAGCAACAACCCTGGTGAAGGAGTCAAGCAGATTTGTTTGGGCTGAGAAATTTGGACTTTAAGAGACTCCACACATAAAAGATATGACTGTCCTATCTTCTTATGTGTGGAGACTCCAAAGTTATACAGATACTACTAGTAAAATAGCCTTCTGAATAGCAGAGAATTGTAAATTTACACAAAAGTGTAAGTTTACCTTTGTGAATCAGGCCTTTAGCCTCTATGAAGTAATAGAGAGTGTGTTACCCGTACCAGTTCTTTTGTATTTCCAAATAAAATGTATTTGATGAAGCACACTCATTGCAGTTGTCCTGGCTCTTTTTTCCTTAGCTTTGTAAATCTCAAAATAGTAAGGAAGGAAAGCGAGGGGGGACGATGATTACTTACCAGTAATTGCATTACTCCAAGTACTTGTCCTCACTTTCCTTACTTATGCCCCTCCGTCCCCCCCTCCCGATTCCAGGCCAACTGTAAGACTGTCAGGAGCTTAGTACAGACAGGAAGAGCAGGGGGAGGGCCCTTTTTATTGGTGCATTGGTGTTGGCAGTTTGCTGTCTGGGGGAGGCAGGCCTGCCTCAAATTAGTAAGGAAAGAGAAAGACTTTGCATATAGTAATTGAAGTATTTTCAATCCATGAGGAGCTAGTGTTGGAATATTTCGAAGGCAAGATCAAGCTTTCCCCACTAGTGGTGGGAGTTCCCATTAGGCTAAAGCTTAAAGCGGACACATAGCATTACATTTTTTAGAATGCTACTTTGGGTCAGCCATGTGGTTTTGAAATTGTATTTACGATGTACTCCTATGTTGTAACAGGATGAGCAAGCATTCTCGTCTGAGGGGGCCGACGCCTTGTTTTCACCTTGGCACTTGTAAGTGATAAAGTTAGATCCCTGTTAGCTCAGTAGAACAGCTTCTACCGTGCATCTTCACCTCAAGGTTTTTCAAGAGAACAAGGGGCGCCTGCTTCCGCTCCTATTATTGTTAGTTTAGCTGTCTGTCATGTGACTCCTTCCTTTTCCAAGGTAAGGAAAATCTATAAAAGTAATGTGATTTCGAGATGTGTCAATGTCATATGCTCAATAACATTATGAGGGTGAAGCTATGCCAGTTTGTTTCGCAATTACTAAGGGGCCCATTAGGATGGCGGGCGGAAGCACTACCGCCATGCTGGCGGATGCAAAAACCACCAGTTACCGCCCGCATGCCGCAGCCCACACGCCCGCCAAATTACGATGTAAAAAGGCAGCCAAACACCGCCGGCAAGCCAGCGACGCCGTCCGCCATCAAAGTGCGCCCGCTCACGTAGCGGCGCAGCCCAATGGAGACACACCGCCAGAAGAAATCACGTACCGCCCGGCGTACAAATTACGATGCCGCAAACAAACAGCTCCCACGGCTAAGAGACACCGCACGTGAAAGTGAGGCGGAAACCCGAACGCCGAGCACAGACACCGAAGAGGCGACCCGACCCCCCCGAGCATGAATCCAGCACTGCAGGCCCTCCCCATGCTATACCTGATGCACCACCTAGGAGGCAACGTACCGCGGAGACGCAGGTAGGCACACACAGAACAAGGGCACGCAAACAGCGCACACAGTGCAAGTGCGGAAAAGGAGGACATGGCACCCCCCAACACCCCTGCGTGGACAAGACACATCCACCACTGCACCCACAAATGTCACACAGGGCAAATCGCAACATCTCGCAACTATCTTGGGCACACCACCTGGGACCAGGAACTAACGACCCCGTCACGGCACCGCAGCACAGCGGCGATGACGCAGCCACACATGCGCACAACTCAGCGCCCAACCATAACGCCATGTATGCGTCGCACACAAACAACACAGGGACACAACCAAGCACCACACACACCAGCCACACCCAGAACGCACATGACACGTGACAGGCCTGCCACAGTCATGTCCCCAACGCCCAATTCACGGCCAACACACAACGTCACACAACCGACGCCCACATGTCAGTGAAGTCACGCAACATCAGGACACACCCCTGTGTGACAAACATGGCGAAGCACACAGCGGCGGCAACACCACCCAGCAGAACATGGGCCCCGTCGGGAAGAGGTACGCCAGTACCACACAGAAACACCCATACCACCCTGCACCCATGAACCAGACATACAAAACGGAACACCAAAGAGCCCGGGGACCGACAACAGGTGGACCCAAGAATGACACCCACACACAAGGCCCAACGCATAGCGGAAACACAGCCTGCCGCCCACACACGGGAGAGCAGACAGCACTGAATGACCTTCCATTCCAACTCCGAAACCACAACCCGACTAAACAAGCCGGAGAATACAGCCATTGTCCCAAAAAAGACCAACACAGGCATGCAGAGGAAACCGACCACAGGGCAGATAGCGCATATCACCTAAGAACATACCGAACGGGAAAGAAAAAAGAAAAAACTCCCCCATGCCGTTCCCATGCAAGTTATCTGGAAGGAGTCACACACCACTGACCTTGAACATTCAGAGAAGCACGTGGGATGAGGGCCCGTGTCCTCCGCACAAGCTAACAGAACACAAGTCCTGCCCCCTACGACCATCACAGACCTCACAGCAACCTCGGAGCTTGCACACTGCAGACTGCACACACAGCCGGAGCACGCCACCACATCGCCCCGCAGCAAAATGGCACCTTCAACACACCTACCCAACTACGCCAGACAGGTCAAGCTGTACAAACACAACCTGATACAGATAATGGGATGCGAACCCCTATCCCTGCTGAACGTAAGTTACCGACTGACTTACCGCATCGCATTGTTCAGCTGCGTCATACCCGTCTTCTACTGTCGGAGGTGTCCCTTCCACCATCCTGTGGAGTTGTGCCTCTCCAACCCGGCATGTCCAAGGGCGGACCTGCTACCACTATTCCACCCTCTGGACGCACACGACAGGGTCTGTTCAGCCTATGGGGGCATGGCGTATGTGGCGAACATCGGACCCACACTGCAATGGGACCACTGTGCCTCCACACGACGGATCATGGATCACAGCTACATCGAATGTCACCCAGCATGCCCCATCATGCTCCTACAAGGGACAACTTACGAACAACACCGTGACAGCCACCATCCGCTACATTGGCTGGCAAACATGTATACCACCAATGAAATGGAAGCCCTGCAGGAAGCCATCGCATACCTGTCAACCTGTCAATTCGTAGGACCCCGACGCAATCCCCCAATTGAGCCATGATGTCCGACACTGTACCCATGCTTAGCTTCCGCACGGACTGGCCAGTAACCACTACAACAGCCATACCAAACGACCTGCAACTGATACCACACCATCAACGACACTGCCATGACATCGGATGTGTCCGGGACATGCACTCTGTTCCCCATCACATCCAGGAACTCTGCATGTATCGGGGGAGGCAGTGGCATGGGATATGTGTATCGCACCCACATGGACAGAACTGCACGTACAACTATGCCATGACATGGATCCTGCGCCCATGGACATATGCACCGCTCAGTGGACAGGAATCGCTCGGCTGGAGTATGTGAGAGCTGCACCCCTTCTCCCCCTCCCCGGAAATCCCGTAACAGGACCTTTGCATGGACGACAAGTGCATACAACAACAACACGACCCCAGTGACTGTGACATGTCCAGTAGCCACCATATGGCAACAACAAGTGGGACGCCGTTGCATGCACGTAAGCCCATGCCCTGATGTCAACTCACACGCACGCGTGCATGAGTAACAACAGCAGCACACCTGTCACATGGAACTGAGATGGACTGTGCCCATGATGCCAAGCGGTCTGGTAGGCTAAATGTATACCGTCTGTGTCAAAGTCCGCAGCTCCGCAGCTATTTGCAAATGAACATTAGCACAGCAACGGCCAAGCAGATGTAACTCTGAAGCCCACATCCCACATGCAACAGCTAATCACATGTACCCCTACACCCTTTGCTATGTGTAATCATGCTCAGTATATCCTCCACATGCATTCCGCTGCCAGTAGTGTCCACTATACTGCATCACAGAGGACATAAGTCACAATACATGGTTTGAAGAAAGAAACTGTCTCTGCTGATTCCTTTCACAAGTACGAATGTGAGATGATGAGAGTGTGTGATGTACACGGCAGTCGTGACATGACCATGTAGTCCACTGTCATTGGATGTTAACGCAAATGAGTAGCACAACTGTGGAAGACACACATGTGTCGTGTGAAGCGGGAGTGACGCTTCGCTCAGGTGGGTGGGTGTGACGGGTAGATGCGCACATGCAAAGTTGAAACACGCTGTGTCGGGAGGGGTCCGGAACTGCACATTACCGCTTCCCTGGGCAATGTTAAAGGCCACCTGTCGGGGGGATGTGAACACGTGTGTGCACAGCAGCCGGGCACACGAACAATGCGGTATCAGGCGTACACGTCAGCCCACCCTCTGTGGACAAGCTGGATCCTGTTGTGCGCCCGCCAGGCCCTTGACAAGGCACACACAGCCCCTGTCGACCAGGTGTATCCCCAACATTGTCAACCTGCACAGGCAATCCAGGGCACGGGATGGCAGTGGAGCATGGTGGGGGAGAGGACTCGGCGCGCTCCTCCGGGACACATCACGCAGGCAAAACATCCTCAATGTGTAGCATGGCACAAGTCATATGGAAGTATTGGGGGGACGCACACATCACGAGCAGGAGTGACGTCACGGAAGGTGGCTCGCACCATCCCACCCATTGCCTACATCTCCACACACGTCACATGCCGTTGCAACAGAGAAGCCAGCGCGTGCGCAAGCACCTCCGAGCCCGCCCCAGTGAGGCAAAAGAGTGAATGTGTGGGTCCATCAGCCCCAGATGGACGCGGCATGGGCCGCTAGGGCAGCTACAGCCTCTGTGTGTCGCAGGTGGTGTATCCGGACTGCGGAGACTGTTATGCATTGTCTATGTTGCCCGGGTCTCGAGTCGGGGCACCACGCAGGTGGACGGCGTCCCGCCACACATCATACCGTGAGACAGACCACTCGTTCAACTGGACCCACACATACACTCCTTGGCCTCTCCGGGGCGAGCTTGGGGCTGCATCTGCATGCGCTAGCCCCACAGGTGCAAATGCATATTGGGGGGAGCGAGGGGAGGCCATGAGGACAGGGACAAAGACGACTGTATTACTGTCAGTGAGTTCAAGGAATGACCCTGATGTGGACAGGAAAAGACGTGCCCCGTGTGTATTGCAACTAGTCGCTAATCCGATCACCCTCCCATGTCCTGCATGTAAGCCCGCACCTAGCCCCGCCCACCCGCCACATTGAAATTAGCACCAGCACAACATCATTCACATTCGAAGCACTGACTGGGGGTGACAACCATTGGACAAACTTGTGGAGGCCACCCACGCGTACATGTGGGCCCTCCATGATCCATGTCACCTGCGGCAAAGTGATGACATGCGCAATGACGGAAGTGAGGAGAGCTGTCCGCCCCACGCACAGATGGTGCATCAGCTCCACAGACCCAGCAGCGAGTGCAGCAGGGGTCACATGTGCAGGGGCAGCTGTGCCTGGTGTGAAGGCACATTCAAATTGACAGCACATCGACCAATGTGTAGTCTGCCCACATCTACAGTCCATTATCATGCGGACATAGAAAATGAACATAGGGCAACACATCTGTGTGGGTGCACCCACTGTGACCAACACTGCGCAATCATCGACGTACTCGCCCTGTGCATGGCCCACCACGCAACGGAGGTCACATTCAGTGCCACCATCCCACACACACATCCCTATCACGAGACATGGTGTGTCCAATAGTCAGTACTGAGTTAGCGCCCATCTGGAGGGTCCTGAACAGGAGACACATGCAACCCACTAGGCAGTCGGTGCTGTCACCTACTGGCATTGTGCAGTCAATGTGCAGGCCAGGCCTGCTGGGACTGAGAGGGGCAGCATGGCCCAGCCTGACATTCACACGAGCAACAAGTGCACTGAGACCTGCATTGGCAATTGCAGACGTTGGCCTGCTCCCAGCTGGCCCGGGACGCCTACCTCCATAGTGGAACACGCAGGGTGCAACCGCGAGGGTCATCGGAGTTGGCCGTAATGGCCTGGCCCATGTTGGTGACAGTCCGCTGATGCCATGTGCACCACACAGTATGATGTGCGCACTGCATCTGCAGGTGTGGCCATGATGTGCGTGTGGGTGCAGGTGCACAATGGACGGGGCCACAACATGCCGTGTGCATAGGCAGGGACGGCCAGTGGCCGGCCCCCACATGTCTGTTAGCATGTCATCATCTGCACATTGGCATGGGTGCATGGTATACGCATATGCACACGCATGCCATCTCTCACTATGTACATCTGCCACTTGGCACGTGCAAGGTTACGTGTCACATGTGATGTGTATTTGCAAGCACACAGCCGTGTTGGCATGGGGCTGTCAATGTGTACACCTGTCAATGCTTCTGGAGGTGTGATCCGTACAGTGCTGCACATAGGGTGCAGTGGTGACACCAATGACTGTCTCATATCCCCTCGTGCCACAGGTCCCACTTGTCTTGGCCGCTCAGCCTGTGCCCACATCGTCGTTGGTGTGTGCCATACTCATCCAGCCTCGGAAGCAGTGTGATGCACAGCAGCCAGTCATGTTGCTGTGGTGTTGCCGCTTGCCGAATATGCAGTCAGTCCCCATCAGCACGCCTCACAGGTCATTGAGGCCTGGATCCCCATGTGCATGCACGTAGCAATGGTTTGTATCACTGCCCATTGCTATTGGTGGGAGACCTGTGTAAGTGTATTGTGGCTGTGCTATCCCTGCATGACAGCTGTTCTGTGACTCATGTTCTTGCTCTGTCATATCAGTTATGTGTATGTGAAAATGCCATGTGGCGTGTTGCTTTGACATGTGTCCACTTCCATCTTTCCTAGGCGGAGACCAAACATTTACCGCCCTTACCAATTGTTGGCGGACATGGAGGATTCTGAGGTCATCCGGAAATTTCGTCTGGACCGACCAACCCTGCATCGACTATGTGCCATGTTGGAACCCCACCTCCGTCCTCGCAGGGTGTATCCGACAGCATTCACCCCCACGGCTAAGGTGATGGCTGCACTGCATTTTTTCGCCACTGGGTCATTCCAGCACACAGTGGGCAGTGGAGGTGGGATGTCCCAGCCCATGTTCAGCATGGTGCTGAGGGATGTACTGGCAGCCATGATGCTGTACAGGAACAGGTACATCCGATTCCCCAGGGCACGTGAGTTGGCGGCAGTGAAGGGTGCATTCTATGCCCTTGGACGGATCCCACACGTCGTTGGTGCCATAGATTGCACCCATGTTGGCCTTGTCCCACCACAGGCCACTGAGCAGCTCTTCCGCAACCGGAAGCACACGCACTCCCTGAATGTGCAAGTGGTGTGCCTTGCGGACATGGTCATTTCCCACGTGTGTGCAAAGTTCCCAGGCTCGGCCCATGACGCGCACATCATGCGCAACAGCATATTACCACGACTGATGACCAATCTGCAACAGGACCGTGGCTGGATTGTCGGTGAGTATGTGGAGTTGTGTAGCGTGCTGGCTTAAGGATGCTGTCTACTGTCCTGTTTGAATTGCAACGGTTCTCTGTGTCCCTCACGCCCAGGTGACTCGGCTTACCCGAATGGGCCCTGGCTGCTCAGTCCATTACGAAATCCTCGGACCCCAGCAGATGACCGCTACAATGAGGCACATGGGAGGACCAGACGTGTGGTCGAGCGTACCTTTGGCCTCCTCAAGTCCAGGTTCAGATGCCTGGACCGCACCGGGGGTGCGCTGGCGTACTCCCCACAGAAGGTGTGCCAGATAGTGGTGGCTTGCTGCATGCTGCACAATCTGGCCATTCGAAAGCAGATCCCCCTAATTGTGGATGACGGAGATCAACCAGGGCCCCAGCCTGCACACCAGGACAGCTCCAGTGAAGAGGACAGTGGAGAGGATGAAGCTGTGAATGTGCGTCAGCAGCTCATCGCCCGCTACTTCACTTGACGGTGAGTGACCATGTACGACGGCTGATGTAGCTGTAGTTGTGCAGGTGTATGTGTGCTCTGTTACTGGGGCCTTTTGTTCACTGAGTGCTGTGTGTCAATGGTCCATGTCCAGGTTGGTATGCCACTGTCAGTGGCTGTAGCATTGTGCCCTGTTGCTCTCTGAGATGTGTGTGCATTGCTTGTAGTTGGTGACAAGTACTGTGTGATGAGTGTGTGACACACTCATTGAATGTACTCTTGTTCTGTTTTTCACCCCTAGGTCCCTGCAGCCTCTCCTGTCCCATCGACATGCCACACAGCAGATGCATTTCTGCTCATGGTGGCGATTGCACATCGTGGAATAAACCCAGGACACATTAAGCCGATTGTGATCAAGGTGTATTTATTAACAGCGGTGACATGTGATTGTGTGCAAGGTGATGACAAATGTGGTGCATGCTGTGACAATGAGTTGACGGTCATGGCTGCGTGATGGTCAAGGTGTACCCATGGAGTTCTATGTCCACAGTCCAACAGACACATGCCATTCACATGGCAGTGTGGGGTAGGATCGTATTACAAGTCAATGCAGTAGGTGGTCAAGGTGGCTGGCTGACTCACTGGCGTTTGGTGCGGGCGAAGTCCTCTCTGGACACCTGTTTCCTCTTCGGACGGCCCCTTCCACGTTTGGTAGGGGGGTGTTGATGTTCCGCTGGTGGTGGTTGAGGAGTGCTCACTCGCTGTGGACGCAGGGGAACGCGATGCTGCACGAACCTGCGCCACAGCAGGTGGTGGCGGAGGTGGTGTTGCTGGCCTTGCTTGTGCCCTCCCCCACCACCAGCTGGCCCATGAGGGCCGCGATTTGGGCCATATGGGCGTCCATGGACCTCAACACCGCAAGGACCTCCCGCGTGTCGCTTGCCGACCTGGCCCATTCGCCTTGGGCCTCTTCATAGGCCCCAAGGACTCTGTCGATTGGCGGCAGGGCTTGGCTCCCAGGCACAGTTGGCGTTGGCCTGGCCCTGCTCCTCCTACCAGTACTGCTGCCACCGACCTGCCCACTAGCCACATTGCTCACCACGGTCCTCGCTGTGGCTCCCAGGGTGGACCCAGTCGGCCGGACCACCACTTGCGCTGGGGCTGGGGCCAGTGATGACGTGGTGGTGGTCGCGGCGGTGGTGGTGGTTGCGGCAGTGGGAGTGGCCGCAACGACCGTGGGAGTGGCCGCCACAACAGTGGTAGTGGCCGCTACGACAGTGGCAGCAGGGGGCTGTGAGTGGTCATCAGCCCTGGATGATGGGTTGGTGGGTAGGAGGGTGCCTGGGGTGCGGTTGGGCCCTGCCACACCAGATGGGCCTGCTGGGTGGTCCGTGTCCGAAGAGGAGGACAGATCCTCCACATCCGTGAGTCCTTGTTGGGGGCTTGCAGGCTGGCTGTGCTGGCTGCTGTCTCCATCTCCAGCATCCAGCAGTTCGTCACCTGTGGGGGGAATGAGATATGTTATTGTGTTGCACCTGACAAAGTATGTATAGGTTGTCTGACATCCACAGTTCGTGCACAGTCGTGCACAGGTTTCCCGGAGCCGTGTGTGTGGCTGTGCTATTTGTTGTTGTGTGGGCATGCCAATGGGACTGTGTGCTGTGGACATGTGGCATGGGACGGATTGGCAATGCCGATGGGTGTGTTGCTGTGCTCCTACTTTTTGTGGCTCTGGTGTATGCGGACTCCAGACCCATCGTGGAGGTTGGTTTGTACTATGCTCTTGGGGTTCAAATGGAACGCTTAGAAACGCAGATGGCAAAATGGGGGTCAGCCCCCTGAAACGCATTTGAGATGAACTATGCTTTTGGGGTACATACTGTGAGCCATGGGTGCAGAACGTGACATGTGTTGTGGCAACATGTCAGTGCATGGTCTGAGGTGTGTGTATGTCTGACATACCCTGCATATTTGCTGTCTGTTGTGATTTCTGGCCATGTAATTGGACGCATTGTTATGAGTGAGTGATGGTTGTGTGCCACACGACGTATTGCAGATGGTCCAATTCCTTGGTGTGCGTGCTGCCCTGTGCCATGTGCATCAATGCAGTGCTCGGGGGGTGTGGCCCATGTTATGTGTGTTGTTGCTCACAGTGTGACGTGCGCTTCATTCACTTCTGGCACATGATTTGTCATGGGCATGTTTCTTTGCGTGACTACTGTATGTGGACCAGCTGTTCGGATGACATACCTTTCATGTGACTGGGGCTGACGGATGAGATGGATGGTATGTTGTATGTGCATTGTGTGTCTGTGTGTTTGATGGGTCCAGTGGTGTTCGTGTGCATTTATGTTGTTCCACGCTGTTGCGTCTAGTGTGGTATGTCTTACATGGGCGTAGTTGTGGGATGTGTGGTTGACAGGCAGTAGGGGCTACATGGACAGGACTTCGATGGTGTTGCAGTTGTGTGTGATGGGTTGCACTGTGCCTGCCGTGTGGTTCTGTAATCAGTGTGACTTGTGCATGCAGACGTGGCTCCTTGGGTGTTGCTGTGTCTGTGATGGGTCATGTGGGGTGTGACTCTGTGGTTCATGTCCGTGTGCACATTGTTCACATGGTTGTGACAGGGAGCAGTGCTGCGTGTTCCTCTGCTACTTGACATGTCCCATGTGTTAGTCGTAATTCAGTCCTCATGCCTCCAGTCACCCCGCCCTGTCCAGTTTCCCACCTACAGGTTGTTTTTGAGCGTGCACTGGACTGGATGCCACATGGTTATGGGCGGGGGGTGCTCCATGTTGCAGGTCTGTGGGGGTGGGGGCGGTGTTATGGGTCGTGGTGATGGCTGGACACCCACTGACACCGTTTGTCCTGGGGCGGGATGTCTACCTGTCGGCTGCCGGTGTGCACTGCAGTGGCTGCTACGTGGGTGTGGGGTGTGGGCTGTGCTCCTCCTTGCTGTGCTGTGGGACTAGGGGCCTGGTGGGTGTTGTACTTCAGCTGTCCCCCTCCCACCCACTGCGCTTTGTGTTGCTGCTACTTACCTGTTACTTGTCGGTTAGTGCAGCTACGGCTGCCACATGGGTGTGGGGGGTGCTCCGCCTTGCTGTGCTGTAGGACTAGGGGCCTGGTGTGTGTTGTACTTCAGCTGTCCCCCCTCCCACCCACTGCGCTTTGTGTTGCTGCTACTTACCTGTTACTTGTCGGTTAGTGCAGCTACGGCTGCCACATGGGTGTGGGGGTGCTCCGCCTTGCTGTGCTGTAGGACTAGGGGCCTGGTGTGTGTTGTACTTCAGCTGTCCCCCCTCCCACCCACTGCGCTTTGTGTTGCGGCTACTTACCTGTTACTTGTCGGTTGGTGCAGCTACGGCTGCCACATGGGTGTGGGGGGTGCTCGTTGTGGCGCTTCTGGAGTACTAGGGGACCTGTTGGTAGTTACGTGGCTGGCTGGGTGTACACATGCCCCCATGGTTTTGTTAGTTGATATGTTTGGGCTGTGTGTGTGGTGGTGCCTGTTGCATGTGTGAGTAATGTGTTGTGTATTGTGTACTGGACATGGGGGTGTTTGTCCCTCGGAGCTATGGCATGGTGGTAGTGCATGTGAGTACATAGCGGTGTGCTGGTATACATTTGTTTGTACTTACCAGCCTCCACTCCCCCTGGTAATCCGGTGAGGATCTCCGGATGGATGATGACTCGCACCTTCTCCTCCCACGCTTTGAAGGTCTTGTAATGCGCGGGATTCCCTCCGCCAGTCGTGGCAGCCAGCTCTCGATTTTTGCTCTCCTTCTTCTTGACCAGGCTTTTGATGTCGTTCCACCGTTTGTTTATCTCTCCTCTGTTTCTGGGTACGGTCCCGACTGCATTGACCTGGTCTACAATTCTGTTCCACATTCTGTTTCTGGTGGCTAGTGGTGTGTGCTGGACCTGGTTGCCATAGATTTGTGTGTGCACCTTGACGATCTCGTCGACCATGACCGTCAGCTCAGTGGAAGTGAACTTGGGCATTCTGTGTGATGCCATGGTGTTTGTGGTGCTGGTGCGGTGTGTGATGTGTGATGTGCAGGGGGTTTGTGGGTCAGGTGTTTGGTGGTGGTGGTGATGGGTGTGATAGGTGCGTGTCTGTGGTGTGCTGCTGTCCTTTCTGTCTCGCTGTGTTGTGTGCTTTCGTCCTCAGTTTGTAATGTTGCAGGGGGTTGTGGTCTGTGGAGGGGCTGGTTTTGTACTTACCTATGTGGGTGTGTCATGGTGGTCTGTTGTTTTCAGGTGTGTTGTGGCTGGTGTTCTGGGATTTGTAGTTGATTTGTATGTCCAGGGGGGGGTGTTTCAGGGATGTGTACTGTGTTTGGGTTTTTGTGCGTGGGTTGCTGTGTGGACTTGTTAGCCATGTTGTGTGTGTTTGTTTTCGTCAGCGGATGGTTTCTGTGCATGGAGGTGGCCGCCAGGGCTTCCGCCGTGTCCATTTTCGTCACTGTTGTTTGCGCTGGCGGGCGGTGTATTTGTGGATTTCCCGCGCTCATGTCGGTACGATCCTAATTTGACGGGCGGTGTCTCGGTCGTCAGGGCGGGCGGTTTTGGCTTTTCGTGCGTCTTTCCGTCCGTGGCGGGCGGATGGACTTGGACTCGGACATGGGCGGGCGGTTTTTTCTGTTTATTTTCCGCCTCCGGCGGTTTTCGGTTCGCGGCATCGTAATTGCTCAGTCGGTATTCAGGGGGTGTAGGCGGGCGGATTTTCGCCACTGTGGTTGATGGCGGATTTTTCTCCGCCCGACATCGTAATGGACACCTAACTTCTTTGATTTTTGTTAATAAACATGTTCCAGACAAATCACTGACAAAATATCGAAGGTCAGAATATCGACCTACAGAAATATCGACGCAAGACTATCGAAGTCAAGAATATCGACATCCTATCTACATTATGGTAAGTACAAAAATATCGAAAAAGAAATATCGATGTCAAAAATATCGTTGTTAAAAATATCGTTTTTTATTTAAGTTAAAAAAATAATGTAAAATAAAGTAAATAATACATATAATTAAAATAAACATAGTTAAAAATATTTTAGAATGTTTAAAAATTATAAGTAATACATATGTAATGTAAAAATAAATTAAACATATACATATATATAATATATATACTTACTAATAATTTTTAATAATTATTTTAATAACTTATAATTTTTTTTAAAATATCATATAAATTATAAATACATCTATACACATAAAACAATAATATAAATAAAAATTAAATAAATATATATAACAAATTACAAAAATTACAATTATTTTTAATCTTTTAAAAATTAATTATATACTACATTAACTAAAATAATACAAAAAATATTAGATAGCGGAGGTAATAAAATTACTATTCCAACTCCAAACAGTGCAACAGTAGGGAAAACGTTGAATAGCTTAGGGGTAAAAATTACTATTCCCACCCCAGTGAGTGCAACAGTAGGGAAAGTGTTGGATAGCGTAGGGGTAAAAATTACTATTCCCACTCCAGTGAGTGCAACAGTAGGGAAAGTGTTGGATAGCATAGGGGTTAAAATTACTATTCCCACTCAAGTGAGTGCAACAGTAGGGAAAGTGTTGGCTAGCGTAGGGGTTAAAATTACTATTCCCACTCCAGTGAGTGCAACAGTAGGGAAAGTGTTGGATAGCGTAGGGGTAAAAATTACTATTCCCACTCCAGTGAGTGCAACAGTAGGGAAAGTGTTGGATAGCGTAGGGGTTAAATTAACATACTTATTAATTAAATAATTTTTGTAAAATAAATAACATATTAATAATTAATTAACTAAAAAATTAATAATAAATACCAATAAAATAAAATTAATATTTACTTAAATAACATTAAATTACTTCCCACCCTATTCCCCCATAAACACACAACCCTCTACACATAAAAAAGAACACAATTAATTTAATTATCAATTAATCAATTAATAAAAATTAATTACCAATTAATAATAAATTAACAATAAAATTAACAATAACAATAAATAAAAAATAATAATAAATTAATTATAATTAATATAATTATAAATTAATCAATTAATAAAAATTAATTACCAATTAATAATTAATTAACAAATTAATTATCAATAACAATAAATAAAAAAATATTAATTAATTAATTATAATTAAATTGCTTCCCACCCTATTCCCCTATAAACCCACAACCTGCTACACATAAAAATTAACATAATTAATTTAATTGTCAATTAATCAATTATTAAAAATTAATTACCAATTAATAATTAATTAACAAATTAATTATCAATAACAAATAAAAAAATATTAATTAATTAATTATTATTAAATTGCTTCCCACCCTATTCCCCTATAAACTCACAACCTGCTACACATAAAAATTAACATAATTAATGTAATTGTCAATTAATCAATTATTAAAAATTAATTACCAATTAATAATTAATTAACAATAAATTAATTAACAATAACAATAAATAAATAAAAAATTATTATAATTAATATAATGATAAATTAATCAATTAAAAAAATAATTACCAATGAATAATTAATTAACAATAAATTAATAATAAATAATAAATACAAACATATTCATTAATTACTTATAATTAAATTACTTCCCACCCTATTCCCCTATAAACCCACAACCCGCTCTGATACTAAAACGCTAAATTTACTTTAAAAAAATTACTAATTTCTAAACATTTAATACATATATTTAAAAATAATAAAAATACATTACAAAAATTTTAAACATACATATAAAATACATACTAAAATACAAAACACTAATATAAATATCGATATTATTAACAACAATATTTTTGCTAACGATATTACTTACCGATATTACTTACTTCGATATAAAAAAAAACGATATTACTTACCTTAAGGTCGATATTCTGGTCACCGATATTCTTGACATCGATATTCTGTCCCTACGATATTAAAAACTCGATATTAGTGTAGGTCGATATAAAAAAATTGATATTTTGACTGCGCACCGTTCCAGATGTCAAGATAGCTGCAAGAATGTTTTTTATTCTACAGACCCTGCAACTGTACAGAACCGTGACATTTTTTAATGCATTGAGGGTTATAATAAGTTCCAGTGGTTAAGGTATGCCAAAGAAACGTTCAGTGATTTGGGCCGTCTTGAACTATTCCTTGGGAACTGGAACAAAGATAGGTAAAAAGGACAAGAAGTGGGTACATAGTGAGTGAAAAGATTGTGAGCTATGAAGACACTAAATAAGGGCCTATATTTTGCTATAATCTACAAATGACTTTGGGGCCGATTACGATGGCGGTCGGAAAATCATTCCGCCCGCCGTGGCAATGGGAAAAGACCGCCCGCATGGCCTGCGGCACCACCGCCGATCACATTACGATGCACTGCCGGAAAAATCCGACCGCCGCGGTCGGATCCCAAGAAACACCGGCACGTGCAGAAAAGGCGAAATACCCTCCACGGCGGTCGGATTCACTACGGAAAGCTCACAAACCGCCGGTCCTCAAGCGGAATTTCCACGAGTGCAATTATGATCTTACCGCGGTGCCTGCGGTACGACCGCTTGTTTCCGACCGCCGCGATTGTCAGCAATGATGAATGGGAGAGCTGGAGGAATGACCATTGCAGTCCGACCGCGGTGTTCGCGCGGAAATAGTAATGGCGGTCGAAAGCAACTACACCACAAAACTACCAAATGTGGCTGTGTAACTGGCTCAGCCAATAAAAACAGCTAACACACCCCATTGACACATGCCCCTGGCAAATAAAAACTACAAATCCCAGCTCAACACAGACAACACACCTGACATGAATACTCAGTTTGGACCCACCCACATAGCAGAGCATAAAACCAGCCCCTGCATGACCACAATTCTTTGCACAACTCCAGAACTGAAGGGCCCAACAATATCACACAAAGGATAGGCAACCCTGCACATATCACACCATCACAAACACACACACACCACACACATCACCACCACCACCACCACCTTCACACCTGCACTCTTAACCACTCAGCACATCACACACCATGGCACAGAAGATGCCCAAATTCACTGATGGTGAGTTGTCAGTCCTGGTGGATGAGATTATAAGAGTTGAGCCATATATTTTAGGAAGCAGGGTCCAACAGACCCCATCAGCCAGGCAAAATCAAATGTGGCAAAGGATAGTTGACAGAGTCAATGCTGTAGGGCAAGTTCCACGCAACAGGAAGGAGATCAGGAAGAGGTGGACTGACCTCAAGAGCAAGGTCAAGGAGAAGAACAGCAAGAACCGTGAGCTGGCAAACCGGACTGGCAGTGGCCCTCCCATTCCACCAAGAACATTCAACGCATGGGAGGAGAAGGTGCTTGGCATACTGCACCCAGAGAGTTGCACTGGAATTGAGGGGGAATGGAGGCTGGTAAGTACCAACAAAAGTCTGCCATAACACTGCTATGTAGTAGCTTGCACAACTAAAAAGCAACACCTCCTAGGCCCAAATGTACTCATGTCCACCACACTCCCCCCAAACATGTCTCACAGATCCCACAATAACTCCCTCTCATTCACCACAAAGGTACATAACAATATTTACATGGGGGCACATGTACAGGCAGCGAGCACTACAACTCCCAACAGGCCCCCTTGTCCCACAGCTGAGCAGGATAGAGCATTCCCCACACCCACAAGCATGGGCCAGCCATTTCCCTCCAATGTGTAACCTTTCAGGTAGGTAGCCATCCCAACAGGGAGGGGTCTTTGTGGCTGTGAAGTCTGTACTACAACTCCCAACAGGCCCCCTTGTCCCACAGCTGAGCAGGATGGAGCATTCCCCACACCCACAAGCATGGTCCAGCCATTTCCCTCCAATGTGTAACCTTAGAGGTAGGTAGCCATCTCAACAGGGAGGGGTCTTTGTGGCTGGGAAGTCTGCACTACAACTCCCAACAGGCCCCCTTGTCCCACAGCTCAGCAGGATGGAGCATTCCCCACACCCACAAGCATGGGGCAGCCATTTCCCTCCAATGTGTAACTTTACAGGTAGGAAGCCATCTCAACAGGGAGGGGTCTTTGTGGCTGGGAAGTCTGCACTACAACTCCCAACAGGCCCCCTTGTCCCACAGCTCAGCAGGATGGAGCATTCCCCACACCCACAAGCATGGGGCAGCCATTTCCCTCCAATGTGTAACTTTACAGGTAGGTAGCCACCTCAACAGGGAGGGGTCTTTGTGGCTGGGAAGTCTGCACTACAACTCCCAACAGGCCCCCTTGTCCCACAGCTCAGCAGGATGGAGCATTCCCCACACCCACAAGCATGGGCCAGCCATTTCCCTCCAATGTATAACTTTACAGGTAGGTAGCCATCTCAACAGGGAGGGGTCTTTGTGGCTGGGAAGTCTGCACTACAACTCCCAACAGGCCCCCTTGTCCCACAGCTCAGCAGGATGGAGCATTCCCCACACCCACAAGCATGGGCCAGCCATTTCCCTCCAATGTGTAACCTTACAGGTAGGTAGCCATCTCAACAGGGAGGGGTCTTTGTGGCTGTGAAGTCTGCACTACAACTCCCAACAGGCCCCTTGTCCCACAGCTGAGCAGGATGGAGCATTCCCCACACCCACAAGCATGGGCCAGCCATTTCCCTCCAATGTGTAACCTTACAGGTAGGTAGCCATCTCAACAGGGAGGGGTCTTTGTGGCTGTGAAGTCTGCACTACAACTCCCAACAGGCCCCCTTGTCCCACAGCTGTGCAGGATGGAGCATTCCCCACACCCACAAGCATGGGCCAGCCATTTCCCTCCAATGTGTAACTTTACAGGTAGGTAGCCATCTCAACAGGGAGGGGTCTTTGTGGCTGGGAAGTTTGCACTACAACTCCCAACAGGCCCCCTTCTCCCACAGCTCAGCAGGATGGAGCATTCCCCACACCCACAAGCATGGGGCAGCTATCGCATTGCTCTCCCAAAACGTACACGTAGGTAGTGACTGCATGCACACCGCCATCCTTTTCTAAATGCATGTAGCCACAGAACCACATCAGCACTAACATGTCAGCCAACTTGGCATAGTTTTAAATGCCACATCCAGTGTGCAGACATCTAAGTGCACGTAACTGTCACATATTCTGAACTCATACTCACCAAGTCACAAGTGAAACAAATGCATCCCACAATCATGCACAGCAGAGAATGCAATGTGGAAGTGCCATGGTGTCTGAGCATGAATGCCCATCTCAACACCAAACATGCATGGTCCACATGAAAATAAAGGTAAGTACATGTGATTCCAAAGCTATGTATAACATGACAATGGTTCCTTCTAGCTCTGTTGAAATAGATAACATGAACAGCTAAATGAAAAGACGCACAACAGAAAGTTGATGTCACGCAATTAGGCAGATGTGGACATGTCCGTGTAGTTACACTATCTGTACACTGCACCAAGTTTCAATTCACAACGGATACCATGAACTACTAAGGTATGTACCTCAACGTCATGTCATGGTGCACAGTATATAGCAGGCATACAAAGTCATTGCATTGTAAAGTGTATGTTGTATCAAATGTCTCAAACAATTGTCTAACATCAAGCTTGTTGCGTGCAGCTCAATTACCATATGACCTCTGTTCAACAGGAGATTAACAACTAACTGCAGAGGATGACACCAACATGCGGAGCCAGTCTACCCCCCTGGAACGTAGACTCTCGGATGCAGATTCCCCAACATTCTCGGACGAGGATTCTCAAGCTGGCCCCTCTGGTGTGGCAGGGACTAACATGTCTCAAGCCCTCATTGTCCCCACCACCACTACCACCACCACGGCAAGAACAACTGTGCTGCCTCCATCCACTACGAGCTGTGTGGCCTCCACCACCACGGCAAGAACAACTGTGCTGCCCCCATCCACTACGAGCTGTGTGACCTCCACCACCACCACCACGGCAAGAACAACTGTGCTGCCCCCTGCCACTACGACCTGTGTGGCCTCCACCACCACCACCACCACGGCAAGAACAACTGTGCTGCCCCCTACCACTAAGACCTGTGTAGCCTCCACCACCACCATCACCACTGCTGCCTGCAACACACGCACTGCCACAGTGGTTACCAACACCACCACACAATCACAGCATGCCAGGGAGAGTGTGCCAGTGCGTCGGGGGAGTATGCCACAGGTCCGTGTCAGGAGGGCAGGTGGGAGTACAACTGGGGCAGAGACACGGGAGGACAATGACCCGGAATCCCTGGCCACCATTGCAAGAGTCCTTGGTGCCTACCAAGAGAACCATGGAGTAATGGGCCAGCTTGCTGAAGACATGCATGAGATCCGCCTGCTGCAGCAGTCCATGGACACACGGATGGGCCAACTTGTCAACCTTGTTGGCCAGCTAGTGGGTGTTCTGAGGGACAGACTCCCAGCCCCAAGTGCAGCTCCACCACCCTCCAGTGGATTGCCTGCTGTGCAGCCCACCATTCCAGCTGCAGCCACAGAGAGGGGTGTGCAGGAGGAGAGTGAGTTCTCAGACACCACTGACCCTGCAGCAGATGCCCCTCCTCCCAAACGCACATGGGGCCATCCAAGAATCCACAGGGGAGGTTTCGGTGGCAGGCCACCATACCAACGCCACTCACAGAGCCAGCCATGATGGTATCTTGTTGTTCCCCTTTGCATTGACTATGTTGACTATCCCTGCCCACATTGCCATGTTGATGGCCTGAGTCTGTTGGACTGTGTGACTTCAGCTTTGTGGTGACTACACTATTTGTCTCAACTACCATGACTGACAACTCATTTATTCACTGTTCACATTCACATTTATGTACATATTCCCTTCACTTGCACAAAAACTAATTTTAAATAAACACTCTTCACATACCTATGTCTGTGTGAGCTACATGTTTATTCCAGTATGTACAATGACAAATCAGATTTCAATGTTCCAACAGCTCTGAAGCAGAGGAGGCATTGAGAGGGTGAATGAACCTAGAAAGACACAAGAGAATGACATTTACTTATCAGGTGACGCCTTTACAGCAGAAACACAACACTAGGCATCAAGGTACAAAAACAAGCACCCATAGCAATAGTCAACAACCTCAACATACACATGATGTACCTGGATACAAATACCCTGTGCCACACACATCATCTCTTATCACACACACAACAACAGCCAGCAGTTAAAATTCTCTATGCCTTGATACTAACATCCAAGCAAATACACAATGGCACTGTTCTACAAAGTCACTTACATTCAAGGGAAGTAGTTGGAAATGAGCTGTTGACGCAGGTCAACACCTTCCTCTTCACCACTATCGTCCGCACTGGAAGTGTATGGGTGTGCAGGAGGGGGCATCTGCTGCTCATCGTCATCCATGATCAGCGGAACGGCTTTGCGCAAGGCAAGGTTGTGTAGCATGCAGCATGCTACAACTATCCGGCCCACCTTTCATGGGGAATACAACAGTGCACCTCCGCTCTTGTCCAGGCACCGGAATCGGGACTTCAGGAGGCCAAAAGTGCGCTCCACCACACGTTGTGTCCTACCATGTGCCTCGTTGTAGCTGACTTCACCCGGGGTACTTGGATTCCGCAGTGGGCTCAGCAACCACGGCCTGTTGGGATACGCTGAGTCACCTAGGTGTGACATACACAGAGAAATGTTGTGATACAAACAGTTGACGAGAACAGCATGTCACACACATCACACTACTTGACTCAGTGTACTCACCTACAAGCCATGCACGCTCTGGATGTAGATTTTCCATCAGCCGGGGTACAATGCTGTTCCGCAGGATGTAGGAGTCATGGGCGGAGCCAGCAAATCACGCACAAACATGGCTGATGATCATATCAGCTTGCCATACCACCTGCACATTTATGGAATGGTAGTGCTTCCTGTTCCTATACACCTGCTCACGTGCCTGTGGTGGGACAAGGGCAATGTGTGTGCCATCAATGGAACCAACTACATGAGGAATGTGGCCAAGGGCATAAAAACCAGCCTTCACAGCAGGCAAACCTGCTGTATTTGGGAATCGTATGTATTGGTCCTTGTATAGCATCATTGCGGACACCACATCCCAGAGCACCATGCTGAATGTGGCTTGCGACATCCCACCGGCGCTGGCCACCGTGTATTGGAAAGAGCCCATAGCAAAAAAATGCAGCGCTGCCATGATCTTCACTGTTGGGGATAGGGCAGTTGGATATGTTCGTTGAGGCCTCAGATGGGGCTCCAACTGAGCACACAGCTCTTGCAGTGTAACGCGATCCAGACAAAATTTCCGGATGATGTCCACATCCTCCATGTCCGCCAGGACTGTGAAAGGCCGGTGCACATTTGGTCGTCACCTACATGAAATGGAAGAGGACTAATGTTATTCAAATTACACAATGAGATGTGTCCGACTTCTCACATCTTGACTCACGCAGCAGAAACAATGAATGTACTCCAACAATTGCTTAATCCACAACTCAGATGCAGAGACACCTTCACCACATGTGTTTTTACAAGTGGACATGTTGTACATACTGACTACCCCAAAAACATAATCAGAGGTTGTGAATGGTACACCAATACATCTGGTGTCCCCAGGCCTAGGAGTAGGTGACACAGCAGATGTATGAGACAGCAACACTGATGACTCATATGTAGCTGCTTTACCTGCCACACCTTCTTGCTTAAGTTACACAGACCACTAGTTATCATCACAATGTGCACAGTGTGTGTAAGCTGATCACATATCCTACTTAAATCAGCTATGGGCACAGTAAAATACCACCATTATGTGGTCAGGCAATCATTACTGTTGTTTGATTAGCCATCTCACATATTGAGTTGATTTCAAAGATGAGACAACATCATACAACCAATAGATATACATCCACACACATATCATAGGTGACGTGAGTAAGTGCATGGCAAAGCATGTCACATTTTCCACAGACATGGCATGTGTAGGCATCAGTGAGTTGAATGTCACACTAGCATTCATTGTACAAAACAAGTGCAGTAAGACACTATGGAGGCATAATGTTCAATTGTTAAATTTGACCATTGCCATTGCTAGTGCATAATGTGTCCATAACCGCGGTAGGCGTGCACCGCCACCGCGGGGCCGCTCATTGGCCACACTTGAAAGATGCAGCATAGCGGTAGCGACCGCATGGCCTCCGCGGTGTGACACCACCAATGCCATTGCAGCCAATGGGACCCGCGATCGCGGTAGTGAAATGCTACTTTGAAAACCACGGTAGGCGTGCACCACCACCGCGGGGCCGCTCATTGGCCACACTTGAAAGATGCAGCATAGCGGTAGCGACCGCCTGGCCTCCGCGGTGTGACACCACCAATGCCATTGCAGACAATGGGACCCACGATTGCAGTAGTGAAATGCTATTTTGAAAACCGCGGTAGGCGTGCACCGCCACCGCGGGGCCGTTCATTGGCCACACTTGAAAGATGCAGCATAGCGGTAGCGACCGCCTGGCCTCCGCGGTGTGACACCACCAATGCCATTGCAGACAATGGGACCCGCGATCGTGGTAGTGAAATGCTACTTTGAAAACTGGGGTAGGCGTGCACCGACACCGCGGGGCTGCTCATTGGCCACACTTGAAAGATGCAGCATAGCGGTAGCGACCGCCTGGCCTCGGCGGTGTGACACCACCAATGCCATTGCAGCCAATGGGACCCGCGATCACGGTAGTGAAATGCTACTTTGAAAACCGCGGTAGGCGTGCACCGCCACCGCGGGGCCGCTCATTGGCCACACTTGAAAGATGCAGCATAGCGGTAGCGACCGACTGGCCTCCGCGGTGTGACACCACCAATGCCATTGCAGCCAATGGGACCCACGATCGCGGTAGTGAAATGCTACTTTGAAAACCGCGGTAGGCGTGCACCGCCACCGCGGGGCCGCTCATTGGCCACACTTGAAAGATGCAGCATAGCGGTAGCGACCGCCTGGCCTCCACGGTGTGACACCACCAATGCCATTGCAGCCAATGGGAACCGCGATCGCGGTAGTGAAATGCTACTTTGAAAACCGCGGTAGGCGTGCACCGCCACCGCGGGGCCGCTCATTGGCCACACTTGAAAGATGCCAGCCAGGTGGACCAATTGCAGCAGCTGACTGCCACTGATACCACCCCAGGGGCCTATAAATCTCTGTGGGAGAGCCACACATGTCAGATGCATTCAGACACTGCTGACTGCCATTCCTCTACAACTGCATATTTTTCTGTATCCTGGACCCAGTGATGGCGAGAACAGAGAATGTCAGGGCCCATCCCTTCACTACAGAGGAGCTGGAGCTTCTGGTGGACGAGGTCCTTGCACAGTATGGGAGGCTTTTTGGTGCGCCAGATGTACTGGTAAGTGTTCCTGATTCCAAGTGTGAGAGTGATCAAAATGATACCATGATGTTGCTGTGCAGTAGTATGTGCCTGTGAGTGCAAGTCGATGTACAGGCATCCTAATAGTTACCATGGCATGCTCCATACATGTTCAGTGGAAATTGCATTTGATTATGTGTAGAAAATGGACACTCCTACAGCCATTCTTGCACAAACTTAATGAACATGTTGGTCTGAGACTAGGTGATGTAAATGTGTGTTACACTGCCATGCATGCTAACTTCATGTCAATGGTGTCTGTAGGCTTATTTCCACACCTACATAAGTTGATTGAAGGTAGGGGGAGACATGCATTGTTTAAACAGCCACACAGATACGATGGTGTTTTGAAACAGTACAAGTCGGGACTAATTTTTACTGTGCCATGTTATGTAACTGTCCACTCACTCTTCACAACCTCATATGTGACTGTTGAAATGTATATTGGAATGGAGCAATAACTTATGTGTGTTGTATATTTCTTAAGTGTACTATGTTGATGTGAGCATCATGCACAATAGTCCAATGCATGAGTGGAACCCACTTGATGTTAATGCAACTATGACACTTCACATCAATGTAAGTAGTAGATGTCATCCTTACATTGATTTGAACATGTGTTCAGTCTCGCATGTGTTGGCACTTTTCACCCTCTCATGCTGTACATCCATGTGATTTATCTGAGGGACTATGTTGAACCGCAGTGTGAGTTCCTCTGGCCTGCACAGACACTGTCCAATGTTACTCTGAGCCATGCCTAACTGGACTGAGTCAAACATGTGTTTAGTCCACACACCTAATGCTCACTGAGCCATCATAGTCCTGAGAATTGCACAATAGAGGACTTAACATTGTGAGAAGGGCGTGATAATTCAGATTATGTCCCAATATGTTTCCTGAAAAATGCATTGAGCCATTCACAGGCCAAGGGCATCGAGGGGTGTTTAGTGGTGGACACAGTGAGTCTGCCACTACACTTCATTAGCACTGTATTACATGTCATGCTCACTCACATACTGCATCACAGATGAGGGCCTTCTGCACATAGCTGTCTGTGCTGCCATTGTGCATGTGTATGAGATGGCCATGTACTGTGTGCCGCGTCATACATGCATTCATTTCTATGTAGTATTGTAATGAACATGTACTATGTGTCATGCTGTATGGCCTCTGATGAAGATGTAGCGATTTGTGTGCCATGCATTTATGTTCTCCTGTACTGACACACAGTGTGAATGACACAAGGTCTCTGATACTTCCTTTTCTTGCCTGAAGCTGAAGGTCCACCAGCGTAAGGCCACATGGAAGAACATTGCATGGAAGGTGCGGACTCTGGGTGTATCCAACAGACGGCACACACACTGCCACAAGAGGTGGGACGACACCTCCCGTCTGAGCAGGTCCATGGCAGAGATGACGGTGGGGCTGCTCCCTCGCAGTGGCAGGTTGGCGCGCCGAACCATGACTCCACTAATGTCCCGCATCTTGTCTGTGACACAGCCAGAGCTGTATGAACGTTTGAGGGACCATCAGCAGGGAGTTAGTGGTGAGTATTCTGCGTAGGCTGACTTTGGGTGTGAGTGACTGCATGAATGGCGACCGGGAGCCATTGCTGATCTCGCTGCTGTGTAAATTTTGATGAAATACTTCTCAGTGGCCTATGTGTTGAGTGCAGGTGTCATGTATTTTCCCTAGATGGACTTTATCATGTGTTTCATACAATGGCCCTTGACATTGCATGATGAGATGTGGCCTTATGACATCTTCTGCATTCTGGGTGTCATGGACATCACCAGGCAGTGTACAGCAGTGTGCATCATGTCAGTGTGCATTTAACGATGTGTGCACTGCAGGACTTGTAAATGGTGTGAACTACACATCTGACACCAATGTGCAACAGTCTGCGTGATGAATTGCTCAACTTGTTAGACATCAGTAGCTCATGGACATTCTAAAGTACAAATTTGAATCTGTATCTGTGTTGTCCCCTTACAGTGACTCCATATGTGACAGAGGCAACATGCTGAGATGTATGCCTCTCTCACATACAGGCACGTGGGTATGCTTGCAGAGATGTTTATGTTTGATTACAAGGAGGCAGGGACCTGCTATTTGCCTGTGTGAACCTCACATGGCTCATTGATGTAAACAATGCATATTTCCATGCATCTTCTGTGTTTAGCATGATTGTTGACATGCAGACTGCACAGGGTGTTGTGCAACTTGGGGTTGTCATTATCTAGTTTAGTGCTGTGCTTGCATTTGATGTTTGTGTGTATGGCACTGTACTGAACCTATGTCTCTGTCCATTGCAGCATCTACCGAGTGCACGGAAGGCCATGAGACGGACACCAGTGCTGAAGCATGTGGCACGCATGATAGCCATGAGATCACTGACACTGAGGTGACCAGCGCCTCGGAGGGGGACAGGAGTGTCCTTGAGGACTCGCGCGCAGAAAGCACAACCTCAACATCATCTGACTCCAGTGGGGAGTCAGCGACTATGGTGGTCACAGGGAGTGACAATGCTGCCTCTTCCTCCACCACACATCGGCCAGTGCCCACCATCTTGGCTACTACCACTAGTGCTGTCCGTGCCCGCAGGGCTGTTAAGGGTAGAGTCGCCTTCACCCCAGGCACCGCTGCCCCTGCCCCTGTCTCCCCTGCTGCCCTCAGTGTTGAGGCGGTAGAACTCTTGCGCCAGCTGTGTGTGGGTCAGACAGCTCTCCTAAGTGCTTTCCAGGATCAGGACAAGAAGTTGGGACAGGTTCTGGCATTTATGGAGGGCATTCATTCGGACGTGGGTGGGCTACACAGGACTGTCCAGGGTTTGTCCTCCACCGTGATGGCAGCCATTCAGCTATCACAGCATCCAAGTCCAGCCCCAATGCCTTCAACAACCACCCTGCCAGTGGCAACCCCTGAGGAGAGTGACCACACAACTGAGCCCTCAAGCCCCGAGTCGTCGACACCCAGCACACGACAGCAGCGCTCCAAGCGTGCCAGACCACAGACACCATCCCCAAAAAGTAACACAGGCACACAGGGACGCAAAGAAAAAAGCCTTCACATGACACTCAGGGGCATCAGGCAAAGAAGCAGGCCTCTAGCTCACGGTCCACAAGATTGCACCCATCACAAGAGACTCCCATCCACACAACTGCTCCAAGTGACAGACAAACAGTTGGCATGCCTGCTGTGGTGCTGGTGCCGCTGAAGGGAAAGCCCAAAAAGCTCCCTAAGACTGCTTCACCCAGGACCTCTACTCCCACCCACACCCCTGTGAAGCGTGGTCAGGAGAGCAATGTGAGTGGTTCACCAGGACTACAGGGGATGGAGGGCAAAAGGCAAGTAAAAAGCAAGGCTAAGTCCATATCCAGCAAATCCCCACAAGGAGGGCCACCTGCACCTGTCACACCTTTGGTGGAGAGGGACTCTGTTGTGCCAGCCACACTTCCCACTACTCCCAAGACACTTCTGCAATATCGGATACCCAAGAAGTGTAGAGGCAGCCCTCAACATTCACCCTCACCCACTGTGTCTCACGGCAGCATCTCTCCGCCTCCACGTGCCACCATGCCACCCGGTTCGAGCAGCCCTACACCTGCCACAGCCACTACTGCCTCTATGTCTCACGGCAGCATCTCTCCGCCTCCACGTGCCACCATGCCACCCGGTACGAGCAGGCCTACACCTGCCACAGCCACTACTGCCTCTGTGTTTCACTGCAGCATCTCTCCACCTCCACGTGCCACCATGCCACCCGGTCCAAGCAGCCCTACACCTGCCACAGCCACTGCTGACTCTGACGATCCTCTCTCTCCCAGGTCCACTTCTGCCAGTGGCCACGACAATCAGCCACCTCCCAGACCAACTGACAGGCAAGTCTGAGGCACAAACCCCCTCCCATACCCATCTCTCCCACAGCGGTGCCTGGACTGAGCTTTGATATCCCCGGTGCTTTGGTCATTCACATGGCAGTGTACAGTGTTACACATTCACTGTAAACATTTTCATGCACACATGTGCATTGTTTGAACTGTGGACTGGCCAATGGCCTTTTATTTGTTTGAAATTTTGTGCCTATCAGGATATTTTGCAATAAACACTGTTACTCCTGTTGTATAGTTTGTTACTGCCCTTGCTTAATTAAACATTTTAATGTGTGGGTATGGATAAATGTGCCACATGCTTTGCATGGCACTTCCACATTGACATTTACTTCATTCACTTTGTCATTGTTTGGCAAACGTAACACACACTTTTGGTCAGCTTGACTCTGAGGTTTGGGGGTGCAATGATGTTTGTGGGTGTTGATGTACTCTTGCAATCATCATTCGCTGTTGATTTTAGTATGATTGTACACATGTCATGTTAGGGGGCTATACCACAACAGAGGTGAATTCTACACACAGTCTAACTTGCGGGGTGTCCAAGGTTGGTGATGTCTGTGTGATGTGTTTGGATGTGTGAACAGCAGTGTGTGTGTGTTAATCTTGTGTAGGCCTGTCTTCGTACTCACATGGGTATATTTGGGTGTGTGCAGTTGAGTGGTCACACAGTGTGCTTGGCCTGTCCTTGTCAGTGGTGTTGAGGTGTATGTGGCCCTGTACATGCCAACTACACACGTGTATGTTCCAGGTGGGGTTTGCCCCCTAATACTCATCTTGGCAGTGGCAGGAAGGGGTTTTAACACCACAAGCACCTTTTTGGCATTACTTTGCAGGTGGGGTTTGCCCCCTAATACTCATCTTGGCAGTGGCAGGAAGGGGGTTTAACACCACAAGCACCTTTTTGGCATTACTTTGCAGGTATGGTTTGCCCCCTAATACTCATCTTGGCAGTGGCAGGAAGGGGGTTTAACACCACAAGCACCTTTTTTGCATTACTTTGCAGGTGGGCTTTGCCCCCTAATACTCATCTTGGCAGTGGCAGGAAGGGGGTTTAACACCACGAGCACCTTTTTGGCATTACTTTGCAGGTGGGGTTTGCCCCCTAATACTCATCTTGGCAGTGGCAGGAAGGGGGTTTAACACCACAAGCACCTTTTTTGCATTACTTTGCAGGTGGGGTTTGCCCCCTAATACGAACGCGTGGAGTTGTGTGTGATTCCCGTTTTCCTCCGCAGTATTGCTTCCGCCGTGTTTCAATGGGTGGTTTCTCCGTTGCGGTCCGATTGCCTATTTGAGGCATTGCGATTCGGACGGCGGTCTACATGTCATTCCGCACGGCGGTCTCCCGCTATTGGCTACGTCCGCCCTCGTCGCGGAACCAAACTACTGGCGGAACTAAAAACACCGCGACGGTAGGGATTTGGCCTATGTCTGCCCATCGTAATATGGCGGTCGGGGATTCGCGACCGTGGTAGGCAAAACAGCACCCGCCAGGCCGGCGATCCGCCCGCCATCGTAATCGACCCCTTTGACTCCTATTTAGTTTGGCTGAAAAATCCATTTGAGCAACAGTTACTGAGAAGATTTACAGTGACAATTATTATTCATATCCTGCCACTTTCCAAAGGTCAGTCCTTTAGATCGATGCCTCAATTTTGCCATTGCTATAACATGTCTTGGAAGAATAACCAGCAGGTCATTTGGACTGCAACTTTGGTGACAATCTCTGCTGAGAGAAGGAGTTTAGAAGACTGTTTTCCTATGTCATCTGTATCCTGGTACTATAGAAACCGTCTCTGCAAATATGAGAACCTAGGAGCAACCAGAAAGAATATATTTTGCTTACTTCAATATTTTTCATACTCCAGCAGGGACAAGGTGCTGCGACTACCCGACAAGACTTTTTGCCCTGAAGTTTGAGGCTCTTTTGGGACTCGGCCCAATGTAGCAGACATGTCACGTTGTGGTTAGAGAAGTGTGTGTATACGGTATTTGCATAAAAATATAGATATGAAAATACATTTAAGTAGGCCTTTCATGAGATCCTTTGTTAATTGTTTATAATGGGGGATGGAGGAATATGTGAAAAAATAAACAAAAGCCCACTGCAGCTATTGTTTACTTATAAGTATGCAAACTTCAATAGGCACCCACAACCCCAGGGTTCGCAAAATCCATTTACCAGCTCCTAAAACAACACTATTGGTACCCCTGCACCTCCACCCCGCCCCTGTCCCACTTGTCTGACCTTTTTTATGTCAAGCCTAGGCAGTGCATGCGCTGTCTCTCGACATGCTTGATTCAGTCTATGGCTTACAGCCCACCTCCAGCTTCTGATTCGCTTTTGTCTTTGTCCTTTTAAAAACATTGCTTCTAATTAGATAATGGTTCCTGCTGCTTGTCCCACCCTGTTTCTCCATTGATGACTCCCACAGATCGCCCCCAGGACTTGTCCTTTTCCACTTCTGGTATTGTATGTCCTGTCTTTGGAGCTTTTTTTTACATTCACACCGAGCACTTCAGTGCGGCACACCATGACGCCCCGCTTTATCTTTAAGTATGGCGGCTGCGCTTTTATTTTGTTCTGCATGGCATGGGTCGCCCACCTCATTTTTAGGTCGAGCCTAGCGCAGCGCACATGCGCTGCTCTATGGGGAGGCCTCTTGGAATCACTCCAGACTTTCTCAAAACTTGGGCGTGTGGTTTTCCAACTTCCACACAATCTATTGGCTTTTGCGTGTGGCTTTCAGAAATGAAAGCACGCAATTGGCCAAAGGTGGGTGCATGTCCCGCCTTTTCTCTAAACGTTGACTCCCATGGCCTTTGGGTCTCGGGAGCTAGCAGCGGCGCGCAGGCTGGCAGATTCATTCCTCCCTCGTCATGGATAATTAAACACAGCGCGGTCGCTTTCACTTTAGCGGCCGCGCTTGTTTTCCTTTGCTGCTTTGCTTGTTTTGTTTTACTCTCCCGTTACACTAGCGAGCAGAGAGACCGTGACACGCGTATTTACTAGTTAGCTCCACTCATCCGCAGTGTGTACTAGTGGTAGCCTTTGAAAGCTATAAAGGGTGCTGTTAGGTGTGTTTATACGGTATTTTGGACCAAACAGTGCACGCGCTCTGGGGGGCGCTTTTCTGGCTGGCAGCCTTTGGGCTTGTCCTCGTGTACGCCCAGTTCCCCCGGGCATGCATGACGGTGGAATCGCTGGTGTCCACGCAGTGCTGCCCGTCGCTGGGGCCGGAGCCTTCCAACGTGTGCGGTCCTCTGCAGAGCCGGGGCTTGGGCAGGTGCGCGCCGGTGCGTGGACGAGAGGCCGTGGAGTGGCCCCTATAACCTGAGTAACGTGGACGACCGGGAGAAGTGGCCGATTAAGTTCTTCAACCAGATTTGCCAGTGTACAGGTAAGAGGCGCGCAAATTGCAGAGAGCAGACGACTTTGAACCTGAGGTACAGCATGCTTTACTTAATTCTGTATTTGTACAGGTCTTTCAAGCTTCCCAGGTCCATGCGAGTAACTCATCCGCTCAGCTTCCTTGCTTTTCATTCTGAGACTTCTAGGTCTGATCATGCGATTAATAAATCAGGACTACAAGTCCCAGAATGCAGCGAATTGGATTGCATAGGCTAATCACTGGACGCACTCCTATTTCAACATTTATATAGTTTACTACAACTACGTGTGGAGCTGACTGAGCAAGTGCCTACGTGGGTAGCGCACTACCATCAAAAGTCAGGTAACGCTAGATATATGCCCCCCGGTTTGATTTGGCATAAAGTGGGATTGGCGTGTACATTGTGACATGATAGTCACCCCCAAATGAGTATTCATATACCCATCCTCCAAAGTACCGACAAAGAATATAAGCAACCAGCACAAATCGATCTCCTTTGCTAGTGCCATTTTGGAGTGCGAGAGGTCTCATGGTATATCTTGGAGGAAGAGAGTTATTCAGTGAGACTACTCACTCAAGACCTGGCTCATCCACTGAATCTCAGCAGCGCCCAGTAGGACCCTCAGCACCCCAGCGCCTTGAGGCCCTAGCGGGTGAGTAGTCCCGCTTAACAAATACTGATTGATTGACCCCCTTGTATCAGGAGTGTCAGCAGGCTTTACATTGGTCGATGCGATCAATACTGTTTTCTTTTACTGGGCATGCTGCTGGGGAAACACTTCTAAGCATTCCCAAAATGTTTAAAGACTCGGAAAGTGAGCCGAGGGATGCGCATGTTCTGTACAGGATCACAGAAATTGATAAAATGGGGAAGCTGTGATTAAAACCGTGTTCCTCTGTCCTGACATGTTCAATTCTACCACTAAACCAATCTCCACCCAAGTAATTCCCAAAACATCCCGAAGAATTACTAATACCAAACAAGAGACTTTAACAGTTAATGTACCAATCGGAAACCTTTCAGAATTAAACGGAAGGGTGCTGTTATTTTTTTGTTTGTTGGCCCTGGCTTCTAATACTTAAATTCTGTAAAACATTGGCAATTCCTGAGTGGCAATGTTTAATTACATAATTAAACACTAACCATGTTTCGAACACCAATTGCAAACCCGTTTCTTGTATACGTGGTCAGTGTTTATTGATAGTTGAGCAATGTCTGGCAGTCTCGCCACAGACACGTGAGAGGGAGCGTTCAACGCTTTTAAACATGGATTGTACTTTTACCTGCGCTTTTTTAAGGCGCTTGTATCTAGTTGTTATACCAATCTACAATTAGTTTTTGCCAACATTTCCAGGCGCTCGTTTATTAAAATTCGAAGTCAATTAAAATGTGTTTTTCATAAAAATGGGAGTCTGCAACTAGTGGACAAAGCTCCATAATTGAGTTCATGTAATTGTTTTAAATAGTGTGTGTTGTTCTGTTCCCATAGATGTGAAAAGTAAAAGCATCACCGTTAAGGTGACCCTGATTTGCCGGGACAGTCCTTGTTTTCCATCAGTTGTCCTGCTAGATTTCTGGAAATTTAGCTCATGTCCCGGTTTAAGAGAGGGTCGATTGAAAACAGTGGGGGGTGCCTTTTTATGTTTTCAGAAGCAGGGATAGTTAGCAGCTGTTATTAGAAAGAAATTTAATTAACAGGCATGCTACTGGCTTTAAAAATAGCATTTTATGTTCTTACAGTCTTCTGTAATTCTCTGCCGAGGAGCGCTGTCATGCTGTGCGCTCGGTTGAAGCAACATTGTAGTCCTTCTAATTTTATGAAACATTCTGGTTTTTGGCTTTGCAATTCTGGCTACCCTAATCACTGCGTTTTCTATGCTGGTCTGCAGAAACGGAGGTCTGTGGGCTATACTGGAATTACCTTTGACTTTTCCTACCTGTGGTTTTCCCGGGGCTGGGCCTTAGAGCTTCTCTCTCACGCGTTTCACTACAACTCTAGGCCAGGCCCACCTTGATGCCCCTGCAGGCACAGAAAATCTAACATCATTTGCAAAAGACACACAGATGATGAACGTAATGCAGAGCAAATCAAACATTCACCCCCAGTCAAGAGATCTGGGTTAAATCCATGTTCTTTTGCTCACCATGCACCAGACCCAGCTACATGCAAATCAGTCTTGACCCTGTTTCTTATAGGAAAGGTCCAGCCCGGACTCCCAAGCCAGGTCCTCCCTGGACCGGAAATTAGTAGTCCACTGCAGACTGCACGAGGCGAGAAAAGTTGTACTCCTGGAGAGGGAGGCGGATGAAGAATTTGGGGGGGAACCAAATGGCACATTCCAAGACTTGGGTAATTGGAATGAGAGGGGAATAATGTACTTAAACCATTTTATGACTGCATCTGCACCCCCACTTTAAAATCATGACGTAGATTAGAAATGGTGGAGATTATGCTGTAGTTCCATGGACAGTCGGGTAGCTGCCAGGAGACCAAAAGCCACGTGGCACCTTCATCCAGTCATGGCATGTTGGCCAACAACACGTTTGTTTTAGAGCATGTAGCTTAGTTCTTAATATCGTAAGTATTCCAAAATGTTATCATGCAAAGTGCTCATGAGGAAGAACCTAATGTTGGCTGAAGGTGCCACACATGAGGTGGGCCACTTGCTAGCTAGGCATTCAAAATGGTGTGTGTTTTATAATATCGATTTGCGAAACAATATTTATCACGTTTGCAATACTTGGAGTTGGTGTATGCAATATTTCTTACACAGCCTATGCCACAAAGTTCACAGAATCCAGATGCATGGCTGGGCGTCACTTTCGACTGGAATGGCGACGTCTAACCTCTCCTCTAGGGTGTTGTAGACCTCGATGATTTTAAAAAGCCCCCTAACCCCCGAGAACCAACTTTGAATATATTCACATCCTCGTTTTATACTTTATTTTTTTTGCGCAAATCACGCAGATTATGACGAAGAAACGTGAATAGCATTAGCATTTTTCCTATTTATACCCTGCCCGCTGTTGCGCTAAAATAGTTCCCTTTGTACTTAAAATGGGTTAATGTGCGGTGAAATACCGGATCTTGTAAACACAGTTTCACCGCACATTATCCTCTTCCCAGCTATTTATGGAAGCTTGAATGTCTTGTGTGTTAGCCAGACACCACGCTGGCGGTTTATACTGGAAACTTTAAATTTGTGTGTGCCATCCGCTTTTGATGTGGCAGAGACAGTATTAACACTGATAGTGACATAAAAAAAGAGTGATGATCAGTGGTTCATGAGTTAGCGTCCTGGCACGACGATTCAGTCTTTCTTCAGCAGAAGTACATATATTTAATTAAGATTAATTTCCGGGTTCCAAAGGTAAGAAAATATAGGCATACCCGCGAGGCAGCTCCTAGAAGTAAAGAATCAGTTATTTCTCCTTCCACAAGCTCTTCAAAAGAACAAAAACAAGCATTGGCATAGCCAATAGGTCTCGCTTTTGGGACCTTACAAGTATTTAGTTATGCAGCACAATATCCTTGGTGCAACAACATCAGCTGTTGCATGGCTAAACACTTATAAGGTCCCAAAGGCGAGACCTATTGGCTATGCCAATGCTTGTTTTAATTGATTGTGAACAGACTTCAACAGTCAGCACTGCGCCCGTTTCACAAGTGCTGCGCTTTATCTACTTGCTTTCTTTTCTGTTCACTAGAGCTGGTTTTGCAGCAAAATGGTAGCCGCTACCTACGAGGCTCTTGCGGTGCCCCCTTCACGCCGTACATGCTTGTTTGATTTAGCGTCATTTTATTCAAGCCGCTTCCGCAGTGCGACTGCCTCCGCCTCCCGTAGCCTGAGCCCTGGTCAGGTGGCGCTGCTGCTCGTCCCCTCCCCTCGGCTTCCTTAGTAGTCCTGTGTCCAGCTGCTGCTCTGGTCCCCTCACCCTGTCCTCTCCAGCTGTTGCTTGCACTCTCCGCCTGTGCTACTGCTTTCCTTCCCACCCACCCCGTAACTTTACACCGTTGCGGGGTCTCTTCTTGTTAATTTTGTGCTGGATTACCCTTCTCGATCCTGTTAGCACGGTGTTGAGTCGCCCGTGTTTCTCTGTGGGCCACTAGATCGCCGCCTTCCTCAGAGAAGGGCAGAGGCGGCTCGCATAGGGTGTGCTGCGGGGCGGTGGCCGGGGCGGGGGAGGGGCAGGGTGGGGGAGGGTAGTAAACTCAGACATACGACGGAACAGAGGAAAGTAATCCTCCGTTCCGTCGTATGTCCGAGTTTACTACACCTCCACCCTGCCCCGCCCCACCACCCCGCAGCACACCCTTTGCGAGCTGCCACTGGAGAAGGGGCCACTGCTGTGTGTGCCTGCACCTCGCAATTTAGAGTGGAGTCAAGGAAGAAGGGTTTGCTGCTCGCCTCGAAGCCACATGGTGAAGCCTTAGTCGTGTCACTGCTACCTACCACACGCCTGCTGGCTTACTGCAGTTTAGTCTCCAGCTTGGGACGGCAATCATCGCTATGCCTTTCTGCAGTAGCGGCCCGTGGTGGGAGTGCTGCCGGGCAGTGACGCAGGGAGGGGCAGGGTGGGGGGTAGTAAACTACGGAATACGGCCGCACAGAGGTAAGTAAACAAACAAATAAATAAAACGAATTTCGTTGCGCGCGCTGCATCGCCAAATGCGATGCAGCGCGTGCAACGAAATTCGTTTTATTTCTTTGTTTGTTTACTTACCTCTGTGCGGCCATATTCCGTAGTTTACTACCCCCACCCTGCCCCTCCCCCGCCCCGCGTCACCGCCCGGCAGCACTCCCACCACGGGCCGCTATTGCCTCTCTGCACCAGCACACAAGTGTTGGAGGTGCTACTATGTTGCCACTGGCTGTAATGGATGACTTAAAATGCTCTCACAATGAAAAGTGATTAATAGGAGTTTGCCTATTAAATAGCTACGCAGTTTTTTTCGCCACAGTCTTTGTCAGTCCACTGTAAAATAGGAAGGGGGTATTTGAAATTAAGCCGTGCTTTTTATTCTGATAAAAGGGACTCTTGTGCCATCTCAGCTGCTGATGTATTTCTACGCTTATGTGAAGGGTATGAGTAAAGAGCTGCATGCATGCTTGCAGTAAGTGTGCGTCCGGGTTGCCAGCTCTCTCTGTATCCATGTATTCAGAATACCACAGATCAAGTCCTGGGCGTTCATTAAGAATGAAAATTTTGTCTTTATTTGTGTAAATTAAAACAAATGGACTAGCACACCTTATAATGATGTGTGTAAAAAAAACGCCACAGATCAAATAGATTGTGCTAATGAGCTGCTCCTTTCTCAATAATGCGCTTTTCTTCGCTTTTTTGATTTACCGCTTCAAAAATGGGCATCCACCATCTTGGAACAGTAAATCAAAAGTAAAAAAGAAAAATGACTGCGGCAGTGTCATGTGCATCATGAAACGTGAGCACATACATGTCATCATACTGGGACTGGCCAAATAGCAAAAAAATGAGTGATAACGCATGAGCGTATATGCTTGGTGCTGGGGATGGTCCTTTTTTATGTGTGTTTTTTTTTCTTTGATTTGCCTTTGGCGCTTTTCTTGGATGCCTGCTGCTTCCTCCAAGCTGTTTTTAGGTCTCGCCTGAGCCAGCGCATGCGCTGGTCTGGCGAGACATTTAGTAAGTGGGCTTTAAAAAGTCCGACTACACGCTTTTGCTTGTGGCCTAAAGCTTGCGGTTACGCACGCGGTTATGCGCACATGCGCCATCTGGCTTTCCGTCATGGCTCATTAAGCGCATCGCTCGCGGCACCCTTACAGCGCGCGATCGCGATCACTTTCACTTTCGCGGCCGCGTCACTTTCACGGCCGCGCGGCCAATGCTTGTTCACTTTTATTATCTGTGACCTCATGCCAGTGCAGCACACAACACAACAAAACATACACCCATAAAGGGCTTTGGCTGAGCATCCTTCAGTAGCTGGCTTGCTTGGGTGAATCCCTTTTAGTCAACAGCCCGATACGTGTCCATCACACTTTGTTAACAGCCAACGGCATTTCGTTAACGTTGACACTTTCTGTCAATACACTGTGGACTTTCGGCAGATTACAAAGTCACCCCCTGCTATGTCGAGTCAGCCACAGCAAGACATCGCAGCTGCCGTACCCTGCAGCTGTAAGTGCCCTCTCCACTTCAATAGGACTCTTGCCTGCTTGACGTAACATTTGGTAGCTGCCTGCCCCCCCATCCTGGAGCACTACCGTCTCTACCACTAACCCACCCTGCTCTGGCCATGTCCCCTCCCACAGCCCCCCTCTTCCCCACCCCTGCTTGATCGCTCCCTGTGCAATTCTGCTGTCAGTAACAGCAGCAATGACTGTGCCGGATCCACCCATGCTTGTGAGCCTTTATTCATTGTTACAAAGAGGTAAAGGCTGCTTGATGGGTCTTCAGGGGCACGCACACATGCACACACAGAGACAGAGGCTGTTTGTGCCATTTCTCCACTGCTGTTGTGCTTGGCTTGGTGTCCATGCTCCTAAAAAGACTTGCACACGTTTGGAAGCAGCAGGAAGCCATTGGGTTTCTCACTGTTAAAAGTAAGAGAGCGGCCCAGTCGTCTGCTTTCTGTCATTCTGCCTAATACCCCTCCAGCAAATGCTCCCTCCGCGATGCCCAAAACCAGTGGGATCAGTGAGAAACGCAGAGGCTGCTGGGATATTGATCAGCAACTGTCTCTCACTGCTCACTTAGTATTCAGTATCCCAGAAGCACCAAGAGACTGCCTTGCTTCACGCTCATTTCTAAAGACTGATCTGCATGTCCTGGCCCCACTTGCTCAAACACAAACCATGTTGGGTGACCAGATTTAAGAAACCAAAAACTGGGACATTTAATTAATATAGAAGTAGGACTACAACTTCTGAACTGATCGCGGGCCACAGAATGACTTCAGACAGGGCTCATAGACATTGAAAACACAGACAACGAGTTGCAAGGAATATAAATTTATGCAGTTTTTACACAGAGAATCATATGACCCAACCACCCTTAGCCGCTTACCTTTTTTCACTAACTCTGCTACTCTTACATCTGTTTCTTCTGTTCATATGTTTCTTCTCGTGTTCTCCAGAAGCATCCAGGATGGATCAAGGTCACAACTCTATGAGAAGGGTGTCACCTATATGGCTCAAAAGCAAGCCAATTTACTTCAACTTTTTAATGGAAAAAAGATAGAAAACTGTCACTTTAGTTGTAGTTTCAATGGATTTAGCAGTTCACACTGGTTCAAAGAGATTTTTTTCTTTTCCTCCAGCTGCTTACCATTGTTCACCAACTATGTCATTCTTATATCTATCTCCATAGTCTTCACCTCTTATCGGTCCCCAGCCTCTTACCTTCTCGTTGATTTTGCTCTCTTACACTCACCTATTCCATTCCCTTCTCCCTCTTCTTTTTGCCTACTTTCGCTGGTTCTGCCCATTCCATACACCTTATCCCTTATTTTCCCTCCTTCCTTCCCTTGGCTCTCACATTCCTTTGCAGGTTAAACCCTTTTTTATATCAACCTCTCCCCTCTCTATGCTACTCGTTATGTCTCATCTCACCTCTAAACTTATGTCACTGGTCTGCCCCTTCACATCCACCTCTCGCCTTCCACCCTCCCCCAATCTCTTACATTTTCTCACTGCTTCAGCCCATATTAGGTCCACCTTTGCCTTTCACCTCATCTCTCCCCATCCTCATACCTCATCTTGTGAACACTGTCCCTCTTACATCCATTTTTCTCCTCACCCCTCTCCTTCCGCCTTTTCCCTTCTCTTGATAGTTCTGCCTGTTTTACGTTCATCTTTCCCCCACCCCTGTACTTCTCTTCGGTCTCCAGCCTCTAATCTGCTGTCACTGGTCTGCCCCTTCTCATCCACCTCTCTGCTTACACACTGCCTCTCACCACAGATTCTTATTTTTTGCAGATTCTGACCCTTTTAGATCCTCCTCTACCCTCTATTCCCTACTTTTCACCTAATCACTCCCTCAGCCTTTTTCCTACTTTGATTCTACCTCTTACATCCACTTCTCACCTCCTAGCATCTCTGTCCAGGGTTCTTCCTTTCTCTTACTGGTTATGTCTCGCTTACATCAACTTGCTCTACACTTCTACTCTCATCCCCAGGATCTAACTTACTCTTGCTGGTTTTGCCACTTTAAGCTAAGTGTCTCCCTTCCCGGCAGCCTTCAGTTAAAATTAGTGATAAAAAATCTGCAGGGCCTTTCCAGTTGTCGCCTGGCATGAGGATTCCCCTCTAACACCTCACTCTTTGCACTTGGCTTTTGCAACATTATTTCATTGTTATTGAAACTCTTAGAATAAACAACTAGCAGAGTGGCCTGATGCCCACCCACTTATTTTCATTCTGCAAAACTGTGTTCTTTGAAACAACAGCAATAAACATGACACATAGTATCAACCTTTTAGAAACTCTTTACAAGTCAATAAAAGGAATGCAAAAGAGAACAGTCAGCACTGAGATTAAATACTACGAATATATTCAAGCAATACTTGATTATCACAATGTAGAGCACACAAATATAAATTAAAAGTGCATTCTATTAATCACACATATTCACTCTTCATTGACTGATTAGCACATGTAACTCAAGAAGGGCAATACTCAAAAGGGAAAAATACATAATATTCAATATGTAGGTATGAATATGTTTGCTGACATAGATAACATTATAAAGCAGTTATTCATTTTTGTGGAATCAATTTGTTTGAATGATATAAAGCTATACATGGTCGCTGCAATTGATAGTAATATAGTCACACAGATAGGAGTACAATGATGGTGCTGTTACACTCTCCTCCTATACACCTTGATGTATATCAATGCAATGAGGTAACTAAGAGATGAGGAGGCCCTCTAACGCTTAACTGGGGATTAGTGAATGTTTTCAAAACATATCGATTCTAGAAGAAACCCTGGAGTGACCACTTTAGTATAAAAGACCCTCACTCCCCCTTACAGAAAGAGAGGAGAATTCCTTCCAGGCTGGCCCGAGACTCTGCAGGCTGATCCTTCGACAGGCAGAGACCTGACATCTCTTGCGGGGTGCCATCCTGGACGCAGAGACGGGGTCCTTCATTCAGAACCATCAGGTGAGGGGTTAGCATTTACCCGGGGGATTCTTGGCTCCATTAGGATATATATATACTAGCACTTACATACACATGCTTCACCTACATATCTAGGCTAGGTACATTTAGGTAGGCTACGCATCGTAGGAGTACACCAATGATATTGGTTTATATAATCTGTTTATATTCATCTTATTAGCACTATGGTATAAATGCATTTACGATATTGGTGCTAGCGATCACATTTGTCTGCGCCTGTCTTTTGATTGTCGCATTGAATATGTTTCATACTAGACTGATGCTTGACCAATAAAGAATTATTGAAACCGTTCCAATCGTCAATCTATGTGTATTCTGAGAAAAGTAAGTACGAGTGACTGAGCGAAAGATACCGTATTGTTTCCACGATACCTGAGCAATCAGGGTTGTCATGTTCAGTGTTTGCCAGAAACTACATACACCATTGTAGAATACAGGGGGGTGGTTGTGGCACCGTAGAGCTAGCTGGTCTAACGGCTGACTCATCCTGTGGGGGTGTCCAGAGTCTGTCTGCACACCAAGCCATAAGTTTAGGTCATCCAAAACACGCAGGTCCTGGGGGATCCTAGTTGGGCGTCCAATGGAAATAATTACTGTCACAAAGCAGTAATGTTATTTATCTGTTCTATAGCTCACATTGAACTCCAATGGCCCAAAATGATGTTTTTAAACCATATACTCTGTTTTTAAACATGGGTCCTAGTACATTGCCCAGACAATGGCATTTATTAATTTTATGGGCCAAACGTATGGACAACTGCACATGGGTTCTTTTCAATAAAAAATACCACTAATAGTTGACATCGAAAAAGAAAAGAATAGAATGACTTCATGTTGATGAAAACTGCCTCAGATTTCAAATGAAAACAACAGACCTCAGGAGTTGTGCTCCAAAACCAAATGAGGACTATTCAAAGTATGTATAAATGATGGGGGAATACATTTTGATGAACCTGAGATACAGATGTCATATTGAAAGGGGCAGGGAAGCAGGCTTAGAAAAGCAAAAAATATAGGAATAGAAGTATATGAGATTTGATGTAAATCGGTATCCCCAGGGTAGATAAAGAAATGAAGTTACTCTATCTCTATCTGAGAACGTACTCTATGTTAATTCTCTGTCAGCATCAGTCTGCAGAGACACATGACTGACAAAGGAGATGGTGTTTGGTGGAGGCAGAATGCCACCTGTCTTCCTCTGCCATCTTAAATCTTTGGAGACTTAGAGGTTGAAGACCATCAACTACCATTCTGCCACTTTGCTCTGGTGAGTCAGGGGAACAACTGGGAAGCATGCGCTGCCTCCTGGTAACGTCACAGCAGAAAAACAACTTTTAATTTTCCACTCTAGTTAAAGTCAGAACAATGAATAAACAGATTCACAATTTAGGGCCTTATTACGATGAGGCTCGGAGAGCCTCTGATTGCAGGTTGGAGGCTTTCCGAGGCTCATCGCACTTTCAGTTCCAACCGCCGCATTACAATGCATGCGGTTGAAACTGAAACCAGCCGGTCATTCCGGCTGGCCCCCGACGGGCTCAAAGAGCCCGCCGGCCAGTCGGAGACCAGCACGTAATCCCAATGCATGGCGTTTCCGCCGTTGGGATTACAATGCTCGGTTTACGACAGGCTTTCCATGCCGGGCTTTCCGACATGGAAAGCCTGTCGGAAAGCGAGTTTGGGGGCCCCTAGCAGGGCCCCTTCTCCCTGTGGCCTCCGGTTGGGGGCCAAGGGGGCACCTATGGTGCCCCCTTGTTAAGCCCTGCACCATGTGGCAGGCACCTTGAGGTGCCTGCCACGCAGTGTAGGGATTAACAGACTCTCCCATTTCTCAATGGGAGCTTGTGCTATGGCCGGTTTAAGGCTGCAGCACAAGCTCCCATTAAGAAATGGGAGTATGGTACCGCACCATGTGTGGTTGCATTGTAATTGCGGTGTCGGGACCGCCAACCAGAGGTCGGTCGGTCCCGAGACCGCGACGGTGTCAGTCAGAGCAACTCCGACCGACATCATAAGTGAGCCCATAATATTCATGTGACTGACTCTCTATGAATAATCCATACACAAAGGGACATGGCTATTTATTGTGAAGCAGGTGCAATGGCACTGGGGCCTAGTGAACTAAGGCGACACTGAACCCTTATTATTGTTGTATTTTACTATTCAATTAGTGGTTAGGGGTCCCATTGATGTCATCAATGATGTCATTAGAGATGTCATCAGTGATGTCATAAATGATGTCATAGAACATGTCATGAGGGATGTCAAACATGAGGTCATAAGCAGTGCATGGAGGGGTCGTAAATTATAGTTAGTGCTACGAACTATAACTGTTGAATTACTATGTTTTTAACTTTAAAACATTAATGTTATCATTGAGAAATTCACCTAAATATAACGTTACTTTAATCTTTGGTTTATTCAGTGAATTTCTAGAGGGACTGGGCTCTCCTTTCAGATCTCTCTCTCAGATGATGGGTGTGCGTAGTAGGGTGTGAGGAGGGACTAGCCTCTCCTTTCAGACTTCTATCTAAGATGATGGGTGTGCATAACAGGGTGTGTAGATGAGCCTTAACTCTACCCACAACTCTTCCCAACTTCTCAAGTGCATAGCAGAGTGTATTCAAACATCACCAACCCCTTCCTACTTTTCACGATCCCGTGAACTATTTACTCATCACAGTACTTATCTCTTACACACTTCCTCTCAGAAAAAAGGACGACAATATGCATTCCTACTAATAGAGTAAATTGAGAACTCATCTACTCCTTCTTACTATTCACGATCTCGTGAGAGTCCCGCGAGATCGTAAAAATTAGTTAGTATACATTTATTTTCTTCACTGTAGTTATCCCTTAGACACCTGCTTACTAAATTTAGGGAACAGCATGCCTTTCTGCTGCCCCCTTACACAGCTTTTTTACGTAATTTCCACAAAACCTCCTATTTTTCCCAGTAAACAGAAATGGAGGCCATTTAATTTCTGACATTCCAACAGCCAGCCAATCAGAGCGCAAGCTCTCATGGGACTCGTGGGAGCCTCTCGTGAGAGTGTGAAGGCTCACAGGAAAAATGGGCCTCTCGGCCAATCACAGGGCTTCTTTTGATTTTGCTCTCTCGCGGGAGGCTCGTGGGATTCTTGTGAGCCCAATTGCCGAAATATACAATTATTTTTCACCCTTCATTTCTTAAAAACTACTGAACAGATTTACGCCAAATCACAAAAAGCACAATTTGCGGACCATGATCTAGCTTCCTGCTGAATTTTGTGTAATTCTGTTCAACAGTTATTGCTGTAGCTCTGCCTAAAGAAGTCTATTGAAAATCCAAGGAGGTCTTACGTTTTGGAACCCCCCTTTTTCCACGGCCCCTGCTTGATGGATCACCCTGAATTTTTTCAGGAAGGAGCTAAGGTGGATGAATTTTGATTTCGGAAGGTTTTGTGAAGATTCCACAAATGGGGCCAAAGTTATTAGTAAACCAAAAAACGTTCTATCTACAGAAAAGCAGACCTAGCTGTAACTAGCTAGTGGTGACCGCCACTAGGTTATATATATATATATATATTATCTACTGGCGGTCGCCAGTAGATAGTTATAGTTTGGACCTATTTTCCGTAGGAAATCCGCGACATTCTATTTGAAATAACTCTTGCGTCGGTTGACGAATCTTCGCGAAATTTTCAAACTTTATGGCCCGCTCCGGTCCGCTCCTACCCTGAAATTCTCAGGGTGATTCGTCAAGCGGGGGCCGAGAAAAAAGGGTGGTCCCAAAACGTGTTTTCCCCATTCATTTTCCCATAGGAAACTTTAGACACGGCTACGCCTCGAACTGCTGAACGGAATTACACCAAATTTGGCAAAGAGGTAGTTCTTGGTTCAGAAAGAACCCTTTTGTTAAATGGTGTAAATCCGTTCAGTAGTTCCTGAGAAAATCAAAAGTTAAGTCACATATATATCTATGGCCGAGTAGGGTCCGCGTACCCTCCCGACCACGAGCTGCATGCTAATTGGCTGTCAAGTGGCTGTCAACACTCCAAATCAGGAAGTGTTGGCAGCCATTTTGTCCCTCGGTAGAACCGAGGGACAGAAACAAGTGCGCAAAGCGCAAAAAGGGGACCGGGTAGAAACAGCCTGACCCCCTAGGTCTGCTCAGGGGGTCCCACAAGGACCCCCTGGGCAGAAAAAAGCATTTTTTTTTTTTAAATTGGCAGGATGCGCTCAGGGTGCGCGGATCCTGCCAATTAGAAAAAAAACCCAGAAGAAACAAGTGCGCAAAACGCACAAGGGAGGCAGGGTAGAAACACCCTGACCCCTAGGTCTGCTCAGGGGGTCCCACAAGGACCCCTGGGCAGAAAAAGCATTTTTAAAAAAAATCGTCGGGATGCGCTCAGGGAGCGCGGATCCCGCCGAGAAAAAAAAACGAAGCGCGGTCTCCCACGCTTCGTTGTTAATTGGCCCCGGGTGGGCCAAGTCCCGGGGCATGCAGGGGTTTCTTTTTAATATGTGGGGGGCCTCTAAGGCCCCCCAAAGCCCCGGGGACCATCACCCCCCGGGGCTTAAAAAAAATAATGGTGCGGGAGGGCTCTTTGCCCTCCCGCTGCCCCGGGGACCGCCACCTCCCCGGGGCTTCTTTTTTTAAATGTTTTAACCTGTGTGGGGGGGCTCCAGCCCCCCCACACGCCCCGGGGACCGCCACCTCCCCGGGGCACTAAGAAATTTAAAATGGGGGTCCGTTTTGGACCCCCGAAGCCCCGGGGACCACCACCTCCCCGGGGCTTTCTAAATGTGGGGAGGGGGGCCGCGCGGCCCCCCTCCTGGAGCCCTTGATGGCCCTGGGGACCGCCACCCCCAGGGCCGGCTCCCTGCAGTGTCCCGGGTGCCTACCCCGGGACACTGCTGTTTGCAATGACAGGACGGGAGCCTAGCGGCTCCCGTCCTGTCATTGCAAACTTGCTCGATATTGGAGCGAGAGCAGGAAACCTGCTCTCGCTTCCAATATCCAAAGCAAATTGCTTTTCCACATGGGGAGCAGCATCTTAGCTGCTCCCCATGTGGAAAAGCAATGCCGGCTCCCGTAGGACACGGGGAGCCGGCGGGACTGTGGGAGGTTTGGGGACCCCCCCACAGTCCCCAACGAGAGGCCAAACCCTGGGGGATGGGGTCCCCGGGGCCATAAGTGGCCAGGGAGGGGGGCCACGCAGCCCCCCTCCCCTAAAAAAAAATTAAAAAAAATATATTTAAAGGCCGGCCCCGGGGGATGGGGTCCCCGGGGCCTTAAATGGCCTAAGGAGGGGGGCCACGCAGCCCCCCTCCACATTTTTAATTTAAAAAAAAGAGGGCTTGGCCCGGTCGGATGGGGGCCAATACAGGCCCAGGGAAGGGGGGCCACGCGGCCCCCTTCCCGTTTTTTAAAATTTTATTACAAAAAAAATAAATCCTCAGGCCCCGGGGGATGGGTATCCCCGGGGCAAAAAGTGGCTGAGGGAAGGGGGCCACGCAGCCCCCTCCCAATCAAAAAAAAAAAAAAAAAAGACCGGCATCGTGCCGGAGGCCCGCCCCCCTCCCTGCAGCACTCTGCAAACGCGCCCCTGGCGCGTTTTGAGAAGGGGAAGTAATTCCCCTTGAATACTGGGGTCCCTGGGGGAAAACTAGCCCACCAGGAACCTCCAGTATGCGCCTGGGGGCTGCGTTGCAGAGAGGTGTACAGAGGCCACGCCCCTTTTTACACCTCTCTGCAATGCAGCTCTGTGGCGCTTTTTGGAAGTGCATGGTGGGCTAGTTGGACTCCAGGGACCCTCAGGATTCAAGGGGACTTAATCCCCCAACTTAAAACGCGCCACGGGGCGCGTTTGCACAGTGGTGAAGGGAGGGGGCAGGGCTTCAAGTGACATGTGTGCAAACAGGCCCCGTGGCGTGTTTTAAGATGGGGAATTAAATCCCCTTCAATCCTGAGGGTCCCTGGGGGCCAACTAGCCCAACAGGTACGTCCAGAAAGCGCCACAGAGCTGCGTTGCAGAGAGGTGTAAAAAGGGGTGTGGCCTCTGTACACGTCTCTGCAACGCAGCCCCTGGCGCTTTCTGGAGGTTCCTGGTGGGCTAGTTGGCCCCCAGGGACCCTCATGATTCAAGGGGACTTAATCCCCCAACTTAAAACGCGCCACGGGGCGCGTTTGCACAGATGTCACCTCAGGCCCCGCCCCCTCCCTTCACCATTGTGCAAATATTCCTCTAAAATCAGCTGAAATACGAATTCCGATTTACTCACCTGTTATCAGGAGAGACCTCAGTGCTGCATCTTTCAGCCCAGTACTGGTCCTGAAAAGTAATTCTAACCGTACTTACCAGTAACTTGAATTTCCTTCCATAGGCTAACATTGACTGGTTTCACTTGGAAATTCTTCTAAGTGTGCAGATTTGGAACTTTATAATATTCCTCTAAAATCAGCCGAAATACGGATTCCGAATTACTCACCTGTTATCAGGAGAGACCTCAGTGCTGCATCTTTCAGCACAGTACTGATCCTGAAAAGTAATTTTAACCGTACTTACCAGCAACTTGAATTTCCTTCCATAGGCTAACATCAACTGGTTTCACTTGGAAATTCTTCTAAGTGTGGAGTTTTGGAACTTTATAATATTCCTCTAAAATCAACCGAACTACGAATTCCGATTTACTCACCTGTTATCAGGAGAGAACCCAGTGCTGCATCTTTTAGCCCAGCACTGATCCTGAAAAGTAATTCTAACCGTACTTACCAGTAACTTATATTTCCTTCCATAGGAATCCATTGTCTGGTTTTCAGCAGAAAAGTTTCAAAGTGTTAATTTTCACAAACTACAAATATTCCTTAAAAATCGCCTGTATGACTTAAACGCATTCTTTCAACTGTTTACAGGAGATGCACCAGTGCTGGATCCAGGATCCACCACTGAGTAAGAAAAAGTAACGATAACACTACTTACCTGCTAAGTGAATTTCCTCCCATAGGATAACATTGGTGATTCTATGTGAAAAAGTTTCTAAGTGTCAACTTTTAAAATACAATAATATTCCTTAAAAATCACTACTGTAACCAAAACGCTTTTACTCAACTGTTTACAGGAGATGTCCCAGGACTGAATCTAGGATCCAGTCCTGTGGTTAGAAAAGTAATCCATAAAGTAACTAATTGCATTTAGCTAGAAATTCACATTGAGCTCAATGTTGCATTGTGTTTGAAATTGTGTTGCCCATTGCAACAACTGTAACTACTATACTTAAAAGTCTATTGCCTATTTGCAAAGTATTTAAACTAAAGTAATTCATTCTGAGAAAGTATATTTTGTAATGTAATGTATAATGTAATTACAATGTAATTTAAAAATAAAATATCTAAAAATAAATAGTTTAAAAAAATGTAGTAAATCAGTATCAAAAAAAATAAATATAACAATTAATACATTTAAAAATTGTCATTTACAAAACCTTTGCAATTCACTGAAAAAAACCATAGGTTTCAGACATGTTATAGTTAGGAATTAGCATTTAAAAAACCTTTGAAATTCACTGAAAAAACCATAGGTTTCAGGCTTGTTATAGTTAGGAATTAGCATTTTAAAAACCTTTGAAATTCACTGAAAAAACCATAGGTTTCAGGCTTGTTATAGTTAGGGTTTAGCATTTAAAAAACCTTTGAAATTCACTGAAAAAACCATAGGTTTTAGGGAAAGTTATAGTTAGTTGGACATTGCACTCGTACAAAACCTGTGAAATTCCCCGTTATAGTTAGTTCAGCTAACTATAACTCGCGCCCCACAATGCACTGCTGATGACGTCACATATTACATCACTCATGACATGGTCAGTGACATCACTGATGACATCACTGATAACATCTCAAATGACATCACTGATGACATCATCCATGTGAGAATTTAATGCATCTTCTCACACCCTAATATAACTTTTGATACACCCACTCTAAATTACAGACTGCCATTCTCAAAACCATACACACTCCAATATCAATAAGTACATACCCACTCACTGATTCTTAGGTCTACACACACACATCTACTCACTCACCCGTACAGTCACTCATACTTACAGTCACTCAGTACAGGATTATCATATGCACTCATACACCTATATAAACACTCACACAACGCAACTCATCCATAGAGGTACTCACACACCTAGTCAGTCATGCAAATAATTAATCACACTCCAATTTACTCACCTATACAGTTATACACACCAGCTCACTTACTCATAAAAATACTAGCACATTCTTACGCTCCTATGCAATCACTGATGCAAGCACACACTCATCCATATAGCCACTCTCACAATCACACACTCTCACTTATAGCCATTTATATACTCCAACACACATATATACTGCCTTTCACATATGTAGTTACTCACACATGTACCACTGAGATATACATTCAATCACTAACACACCCATACACACACTCACCCACCCATACAGTCCATCACAGACGCACTCTTGAAACCATGCACCCAGTGAATCACCCACTCACACATCTATGCACAGAGTCACACACACCCCACCCACACAAACACTGAGGCACCCATACAGATACTCAGAGAACCAATCCATAACCCATATAGACACTCATTTAGCTAGTCAGAAACCCATGCAGCTGCTTACACAACAACAGACAGACGGATACAGACATTCACACAGTTTAGTCACTCACCCATGCATCCAGTAAGATACGTTTAATCACTCACTTATAGACTCAGTCACGCACCTACTAAATCATCCATTCAGACGCTTATACACCCACTCATTCTTCAATACGCCTTTCCCTATATATATTAAACATATTTAAACTTTACAGAAACACACAGTCACTGGATGATGTCAGTGATGTCATCAGTGATGTCACTGACCATGTCATGAGTGATGTAATATGTGACGTCATCAGCAGTGCATTGCGGGGCGCGAGTTATAGTTAGCTGAACTAACTATAACGGGGGAATTTCACGGGTTTTGTACGAGTGCAATGTCCAACTAACTATAACTTTCCCTAAAACCTATGGTTTTTTCAATGAATATATATATATATACATATATATATACTGAAAAAAACAAAGTTTACAGGGACATTATAGTTAGGCTCAGATTTCACTCGTGCAAAACCATAGTAATTCAGCAGTTTATGAGCGTTAAACATACATACCAAGGTGCCACAAAAGTTTATAGCTCGTGTACTACTGAGTGATTCCATTTTTAAACATAGATTATGTGAGTGTCTGTGTAACATGTGTGTATCCATGTGTGAGTGGGTATGGTGTGTGGCTGTATGTGTGAGTGAGTGAGTGAGTGAGTGAGTGATTGAGTGAAAATTAACCAAGCTGCCAATTCCTCAAGCGAATTCTTCCGAATTTCTAAAGCCCTGCTTGAACCTTCTTCTTCAGGCATATCAATGGAATTGACACCAGCATGGTGCAATGAGCTAGCTAGTTTCTTTTACAAAAAAACTCAAGATATTTATGATTGGTTCCACCTTCCCCCCTCTACTGATACTCCCTCATTTAATGATAACTATGCACCTTACTCCGAGAATTCGCTTAAGGAATTTCCCATTATAAATTCAGACAAGCTCAGAGAAATCTTACTTCAAGTTAAGTCAGGTTCCCACATTGACTCGGCTCCCCCGCACATCTTAGCTAAAGTCGCAGATCTGATACTCCCATCCTTGCTCGAGCTGATAAATCTCTCTTTCTCCACTGGACATGTCCCTTTGCCATCGAAACTTGCCATGGTCAAAGCATTACTAAACAAGCATTGGCATAGCCAATAGGTCTCGCCTTTGGGACCTTATAAGTGTTTAGCCATGCAACAGTTGATGTTGTTGCACCAAGGATATTGTACTGCATAACTAAATACTTATAAGGTTCCAAAGGCGAGACCTATTGGCTATGCCAATGCTTGTTTGCTTTTCCATGTGTGCTGCCTTGTGCAGCACACATGGAAAAAGCAAATTACCATGGTTTGTTTATGTTCAGGAAGGTGTCCCCTACTGTACATAAACAAACCTTTTTTAAAAATGCCATTTTGTAACTTACATGTGTGCTGCATGAAGCAGCACACACGTAAGTTACAAACTGGCATTTTAGGTTTGTTTATGTGCAGGAAGGGACACCTTCCTGTACATAAACAAACCTCCCTGCTCGCAGACACCCTTGCACTCTGGTGCAAGGGTGCCTGTGTTGGCGTTAAGTCGTGAGACTTAGCGCCATCGCAGGGGGAAACGCCAGGCTGCACCATATCCTTGGTAATATGGTGCAGCCTCGCGTTTCCGAAGTGGCGGAGAGAGGCGTTAAGCCAAGAAGGCTAACGCCTCTCTCCGCCACTTCCTTGCTAATATGCCCCCAAGTGCACTGCTAATCTCTCTAACTATAAAATCCTGCTTTGGGCACTGCTCAGGTAGCCTCTTTTTTCTGCAGTGCACCAGGAGCACTGCTAGAAAGCCGTGTCTACCAAACCCTGTTGCTGGCAACGCTCATTCAGTCTCTGACGTCTTTAGTGCACTGCTAAAGTTCTGTATCTACCAAATCCTGTGCCTGCCAGAGCTCATTAGCTTTACAGTTCTGCAGTGAACCATGGGCACTGCTGGACTTCTCTATCCATCAAACCCTGAATTTGATACAACCTGTTCACTGCTACGGTGAGTGCACCAGAGACACTCAGAGTGTGCTGCGTTTAACTCTTGCAGTGCACCAGGGGCACTGCTAGTGTTCTGTGTCTATCAAACCCTACATCTGCCAGAGATCATTCTGCCAAGGGGCACTGGTAAAGTGCTCAACCTATCAAATCATGCACCTGACAGAGCGTTCAGCCTCTCACTGCTTCAGTGCAGCAGGGGCACTGCTAAAGCTCTTTATCTATAAAACCCTTTGTGTGGTAGCGATCATTTAACATCTCACTGCTGCAGTGCTCCGGGAGCACTGTTAAAGCACTGCATCTATCATAACCGATCTTATTCACTCTCTCACTAATGTATTACACCAGGGACACGGCATCTCCAGCGCCCCCACCCCCCTTCTGCCCCTCCCCGTTGCTCCAGGGCACCAGTGCACTGGTAAAGCACTGTATCCATCAAACCGTCTTTCACTGCATAAGTCAACCAGGAACACTTCTAAAGTTATGTCTATCAACTCTTCACGTCTGGGAGAGGTCATTCTGCCTCTCGCTGCAGCAGTGCACCAGGGCCACTGCTTAAGCCCTGCAACTATCAACACTGAAGTATAACAGAGCTCATGCAATCTATGACTGCTTCAATGCATGAAGGGCGCTGCTTAAGCTCACCACCTAACAAACCCGGCGTCTGACAGAGCCATTCACTGCCTCAGTGCACCAGGGGCACTTAAAATCCCCTAAGCCACCAGAGCCCTTGCCACCTAACAGTGTACCACTAGCACGGCGAGAGGCAAATCTCAGAAGACCTCGCACTGCTCCAGCTCGACACCAAGGCGACACAGAGACCGACCCCCGAAGCCAAGCCCGCACACTGCTCCAGTGCGCCAGGAGCACTGCCGGAGCTCTGCATCCAATTATAAGCTACGTGCCTGTCAGCGTCCTTCTGACGCCATGCACTGCACTGCACTGCACTCTGTATCCAGGCAACCTATGGCATGGAGCGCTCGCGTACTCGTACACTGGTGCCATGTGCCCACTTAACCCTGTGGCAGACTGAGTTCCTGTAGCTCACACCGCCACAGACTACAGAGCTCTGTGCCCTGAAACTTTCAGGGAGGGTTTCTACAGCTTGCCTCTCACTGCTGCAGTGCACCAGAGGCACGTACCTATAAAATCTTTTGTTGGGTGAGAACACATTCACATTCAGCCTCTTCGGTGCTGCAGTGCGCTTCTAGAACGCTACATCCAGCAAAGCAATGCAGTGCAGTATTCCGACGTCATCCAGCTGCTCCAGACCACCCAGTATAGACACCGCTAATTCACCGTTCTCACCTGACCCTGTGCCAGGCATAGCGCCTAGAGACTCACACTGTTCAAGTGCAGACGATAAACCGGCAGCGCTCTGTTACTGTGTAACCCCGTGCCACTGGTTCTTTGCCAGTGCGCTGCATATTTTATAAACCCTGCATCAATTACAGCTCCCAAAGCTTCACACTGCTCCAGTGAAGAAGAGGCACTGCCAACCATCTGTACCCACGTAGGACTGCGTCAGGCCCAGCTCCCAGAGCCTACACTTCTCTAGTAAAAGAAAGAGCCATTGGCCGCGCGCTGTGCCAGTGTGATCCTGTGCCAATGAGAGCTCCTGCTGCCTTACACTGCTTTGTAAAGAAAAGGCATAGACACCGTGCCACCATAACCCTGAACCAACCATAGCTCCCACAACTTGTCACTGCTCCAGTGGAGAAGAACACCGCTATGGCTCTATGCCAGTGTAGCTCTGTGCCAATCATAGCGCCCACAGCTTCATAGTACTGCAGTGAATAAAGCACCGCTAAGGATCTGCGCCAGTGTCACCTCCTGCCAGTTATAGCACCCGCAGCCCCAAACTGCTCCAATGAATAACAAGCAGCACAAAAGTCAAAACCGCTGCATTGTCAAACATCACGTGACCGCCTCTCATCACAAGTGCTTATCTTCACGGTGTTTGCACCAGTGCGTTTTTCATTTTTTTTTTCAGTTCGCGAGCGAGCGCGGCAGCCTGCTCAGCTGACCAGACGCTCGTGCGTCATGGCCTTTTGCCTGCGATAACCCGCACGGCCGGCATGTGTTTCCAATTATCGCGCTCGCGTCTGGGCACGATAATTGGAAACAGATGTCTGCCGTGCGCGTAACCGCAGGGAAAAGGCCATGACGCACGAGCGTCTGGTCAGCTTTTCAAACCCCCTAACATAAAGTCTTGCCAGAGCAGCGCTTGCGCGCTACTCGAGGCTCGACCTAAAAAGCCTAATTTGGATCCCTCGATGTTAGGCAACTACCGTCCTATCTCCCTTGTCCCAGGGATAAGCAAAATACTAGAAAAACATGCCAACCTGACTCTGTCGGAATTTCTAGAAAATCATAAATTACTTCACCCTACCCAGACTGGATTCTGACCCCCTCCGTGGCATGGAAACTGCCCTTATGACAGTGGTTGAGGAATCTAAAAGACTTCTCGATCAAGGAGGATCAGCTGCCATCATCTTACTTGCCCTGAGCTCCGCATTCAATACGGTAAATTATAACATCCTTGTAAAAAGACTAGTGAATGCTGGAGTCACTGGAAGTGCTCTTTCCTGGCTACAGTCCTTTCTTGAAGATAGGACTTTTCAGGTCTTTGAAGGAGTCAGCACATCCGATAGCCTTCCGCTAAAATGCGGAATACCTCAGGGCTCATCTTTGAGCCCAACTTTGTTCAATATTTATATGAGGCCACTTGCAGATATTGTTCTACCTTTTGGGATCACAATAGTCACTTATGCTGACGACACGCAACTGGTTTTTCATTGAACCAAAACCAGGATTACCCTTCATCCTCTCTTGGAAAGTGGCTAAATGGATGGAATATTCTTGTCTCAAGTTCAATGGAGACAAAACTGAGCTTAAGCTCCTGGGTAACAATCTTAACCCAGATCTGGGACTGGACTGGCCAAGCTGTTTAGGTCCAGCCACCCCTTAAATCTACCATCAAAAGCCTTGGTATGTGGCTAGGAAAATCCCTTTAATTTGACCATCTGGCAGTGAAGCTGGCGGCTACATACTATGGCTTTCTCAGAATGCTCAATAAAATTCTTCCTCTTCTGCTGTTCACTGCTAGGAGACTGATGGTCCAGGCCCTTATTCTCTCCTGCCTGGACTATGGTAACTCGCTTTATCAAGGAGCTCCAAAGGTTACTACAAGGAAACTGCAAGTAGTACAAAACTGTGCCGCTCCTCTGCTGCTCAATATTCCCAGGAATCAATTGGCCCGACAAGCTATGAATTAGGGGTGAGCGAAGAATTCCGCTCCGCCGGCAGAGTTCGTGTAGTTTTGCCCACTCCGTGCTCCTTGCGGAGTTCAGTAAAACTCCACGAAGTGACGCAGAGTGGAGTTTTTTTTCTCGAGCGGCTCGCCACAGGTAAGTTGGTGAGCACTTGCGAGAAAAAATAGCGTGCTAGACCTCCTCCTGGCGAGATTTCTCATTGCAGGCGGTCACGGCGGGTCACGACCTCTCCCGTTGAGAAATAAGCCATTTGCGTTGAGGAAGCTACCACTTAAGTAGAATGTCTACTCAAGAGGCAGCAAGCAACAACGCCCTCTGGTGCAACGTGTAGTGTACGGGTGAGTGAGTGGCTGTGTAGGTGAGTGAATGGGTGTAACAGTGGTGTATGGATAAGTGAGTGGGTATATGATAGACTGTATAAGTGAGTGAGTGGGTTTGTGAGTGTCTGAATGGGTGAGTGAGTGGGTCTGTGAGTGGCTGTATGGGTGAGTAAGTCAGTGTGTGAGAGGCTGTATGGGTGAGTATGTGCATATCTCAGTGACTGTTTAGGTGAGTGAGTACATGTGTTAGTTTCTGCATGAGTAAGTGAGTGGGTGTGTCAGTATCTGTATGGGGAGTGAGTGGCTGTGTGAGTGGCTGTATGGGTGAGTGAGTGGGTGTATAATTAGCTGTTTGGGTGAGTGAGTGGCTATGTGAGTGTTGTTTGGGTGTATGAATGGGTGTGTGAGTGTCTGTATGACTGGGTGTGTGAGTGGCTGTTTTGGTGAGTGAGTGGGTATATGAGTGGGTAAATGGGTGAGTGAGTAGCTCTGTCAGTGGCTGTATAAGAGAATAAGTGAGGGTATGAGTAGTTGTATGGGTGAGTGTGTGGTTGTGTGAGTGGCTCTATGGATAAGTGGGTGTGTGAGTAGTTGTATGGATGAATGAATGGTTGTGTGAGTGGCTGAATGAATGAAAGGGTATGTGAGTGGTTCTATGCATGAGTGAGTGGGTGTGTGAGTAGTTACATGGGCCTGTGAATGGAATGTGAGTGGGCACATGGGTGAGTGAGTGTGTGATTGGTTCTGTGGATGATGTCATCAGTGATGTCATTTGAGATGTCATCAGGGATGTCACTGACCATGCCAGGAGTGATGTAATATGTGAGGCAATAAGCAGTGCATTGCAGGGGCATAAGTAATAGTTAGCTCAGGCAACTGTAACTGATGAATTTCTATGGTTTTGTACGAGTGAAATCTGACCCTTACTATAACGTCCCTATGCCCTTTGGTTTTTTTTGAGTGAATTTCTAGGGATTTTTAATGTTAATTCCTAACTATAACATCCCTGTAACCTTTGGTTTTTTAAGTGAATTTCTAAGTTTTTTAAAATTTTATTTCCTAACTGTGACCAGTAACCTTTGACAGTGAGTGTGTGAGGGAGAGCATGAGTGTCTCAGTAGGTCTGTGAGTGGGTGTGAGAGTGTATGAGTGGGTCTGTAAGTGGGTGTGCTAGTTTCTTAGTGGGTCGAGAAGTAGCTGCATAAGTGTCTCACTGGGTGTGGGAGTGGGTGTATGAGTATTTGAATGGGTGTGTGAGTGTCTGAGTGGCTCTCTGAGTGGGTGTGTGAGTATCTGAGGGGGTGCATGAGTATCTGAGTGGGTGCATGAGTCTCTAAGTGGGTCTGTGAGTGGGTGTGTGAGTATCTGAGTGGCTCTGTGAGTGGGTGCATGAGTGCCTGAGTGGGTCTGTAAGTGGGTGTGTGAGTCTTTGAATGAGTCTGTCAGTGGGTGTGTGAGTCTATGAGTGGTTCTCTGAGTGAGTACATGAGTCTCTGAGTGGGTCTGTGAGTTGGTGCATCAGTCTCAGTGGGTCTGAGAGTAAGGGCATGAGTCTCTGAGTGGGTCTGTGAGTGAGTGCTGTGGGTCTGTAGTTGGGTGTGTGAGTATTTGGTTGGGTTTGTGAGCAAGTGAGTGAGTCTCCGAGTGGGTCTATAAGTGAATGCAGGAGTCCCTGAGTGGGTCTGTGAGTGAGTACATTAGTCTCTGAGTGGGTCTGTGAGAGAGTGTGTGAGTGTCTGAGTGGGTCTGTGAGTGAGTACATTAATCTCTGAGTGGGTCTGCGAGTGGGTGTGTGAGTGTCTGAGTGCTCTCTGTTTTGCTTTTTCTGCTTGTTTCTCTGCCATCTGTTTTGTCTTTTCTGATAATTTTCTGCCCTTTGTTTTGCCTTTTTGTGCTTGTTTTTCTCCCTCTAAAGGGGAGATGGGCCGCCATAATTTCAATGCAGGGCCGACTTTAGGACGGTGTGACAGGAGCAGGGCACCTGGCACTGACCTCGGGGGAGGTGCTGTGTTCAGAAATAACTTTTGGTTTTATAAGAACCTGCTGTTTCCTTGTTTCCAGCAGTTTTCATACAACAATAAAAATGTCAACGTAGGTGATAAATGATTTTTCTGGCGAGAGATTGAAGTTTTTTCTAGTGGCAGAGTGTACTCAATATAAAGTAGCCCAGAGGGTTAATATGCCTCCTGCAAAGAACGCGTACCATGCAGATTAGAGAACAATAATCCTCGTTGTTTTGTGTAACATTTCCTATAGACTTATTTACACATGTAAGATTTATTCCTTTTGCATAACATGTGTGTGATATAAAGTGCTCTGAAACTCTAGGGTTGGTATGAGTAGCACTATAAAACAAAATAAATGCACGGGAGAGAGGGGTTGTGGAGAGATGAGTGGCACTATTGGAAGGTGGTGGTGAGGGAATCTGTGGAGAAGGAGGTCATGGAGGTGCCAAAAAAGACTAACTTAAAAGCCAGCCCTGTTTCAATGGGAAAGAGATTAAACCTCCACTTCCAGCAAGTGGGAGCAGTTTGGCAGCTCCCACCTGCTGGAAACAGAGTGTTTGCTTGGTGGGCTCCCACCGAGCAAAAGCAAACAGCTATGTCCTAGGGGTGGGCACCCCGGGACATAGCAGAAGCCGTCCCTGGGTGGGAGGGCAGTCCCCAGGGCCATATATGGCTCCAGGAGAGGGGCTACATGGCCCCTCTCCTTTCTTGTGCATGTGCCGGCCCAGCGGAGGTGGTGGTCCCCGGGGCCAGATATGGCCCAGGAGGGGGGCCTTGTGGCCCCCCTCCAATTATTATAAACATTGCCCTGGGTAGGTGGTGGTCCCCGTGGCCCCAACACCTCCTCGGGCCAAGGGGAGCATTGGAGGGGGTTCCATGTGCCCCCCTCCTTTTATTTATAAAGCCCCAGGGAGGTGGTGGTCACTGGGCCAAGGGGAGCATTGGAGGGGTTCTGCATGGCCTCCCTCCATTTTTATAAATAAAGCCCCCAAGAGGTGGTGGTCCCTGGGGCTCCAAACAATGCCCGCAGGATCTGGCCCACCCATGCGCTATATTCAAAACAAGCATGGGAGCCTGCGCTTGGTTTTTTGGGGAATTTTTGCCAGAATTGCGGATCTGCTGTGAATTTTGGTAGAGAATGTTTTTAAAATGCTTTTTTCCCCCTGGCAGAGTCCCTCTGGGACCCCAGCACCAGAACTAAGGGATCTGGGTATTCCTAGCCTGCCCCCTTGTTTTTTTTTTGCTGAAGCCAAGACCCAAGATTGCTGTCAACTTCCTGGTTGAAGTGTTGGCAACCAATCAGATTGGGAGGATTCGCGGAGCCTTCGCGTCCCTAGATAGCAAAATTTGTGTTTTCTTTAATATATCCCAAACTATTGAATGAATTTACACCAAATAACAAAAATGTTACTTTCTGGACCAACAGCTACCTTTCTGACAAATTTGGTATAATTCCGTTCAGCGGTTCGGGCTGTAGTCGTGTCTCAAATTCCTATGAAAATTAACATGGGACATGCACTTTTTTTGACCCCACCTTTTTCTGGGCCCCCGCTTGACAGATTGCTCTGAAACTTTCCATGCTCAACTGGAATCACCAGCACACGTTTTTGGGGAAAATGTTGTGAAGATTCATCAAATGGTGCCAAAGATATAGGCAAATCAAAAAACTATTTTCCTATGGAAAACTAGGTCCTAACTATAACTACCTACTGGCAACTGCCAGTAGGTAATATATATATACCCACCACTTCCGATAATTTCTCTTTTCATCCAAAAAGAAGAAAACACAGTCCACGACTCAATGATCACAACGTGTTTTAATCCAGTATTGGCAACAATAACAGCCCGACGCATTTCGGGGCTTGTAGCTCCTTGGTCACGAGTCACCTTTTGTTTGCTAAAGCATGCATAAATCTGCCATAGTGATTACATCAATATAAAAGTGGGACTATGCAGGTGCCTCGGAGTTGTAGTTAATGAGGCGGCCATATTTAATTAACAGGATTCACTGAATACAATTATTATATTACTACATACTCAGTTGTTCTGTACATTCATTAATTCATGTAATACTTGATTAATCATTCCAATGCTGTATTGTTTTTTTCAAATTGCATAGGTTTCCCTTTCAAATTATCATATTATATACATGAATTTACAGCATGAAAGTATTTACTTTCCTACTCATAAAAGCGGCGGGAGCAATTTGTGTTCAGATACGTTTACACAAATTGTATGTTTGCCATGAAGAGGCAGGGAAACCAGTGATAAGGAGGTGAAGCATTGAGCGAGTATTTTCCCTGCCCGCCCCTGAAAGGATTGGAAACAGCCGGATAGCAGCACAGAACAGAGAGAAGGTCACGTCTGCGATTGGTGTGCGGGAATATTTACGGAGTAAGAGGGCGTCCCTGAGGCGATCTGTACTCACACACGGTAAGTGACCGTCCAGAATACCCGGGCTATCTGAATGCATGTTTTGAACGTTTATTCAAGCAGTGAGGATGATGGAACCGGCGTGGGCTTGCGTTGCAGGCTACAGTCGGGATACAAGGTTAAGGTGTTTCCTTTCATCAAAGGTGTCCCGAATATGAGACACTGTATTGATTAAACATGGCAGCTATTAGAGACTCACGAAGGAAAGAAGCGGCAGAGAAACTGTTTATTCAACCTTCAAATATGTCGAGCAATGTTACTCAAAAAGAAGGTACAAAAATAAATTACATTCAAACAAAAAAACAATTATGGGATAAGTTATGGAAGGCTTCCAAACAGGAACAATCCAAATGGTGGGAAGTCACCACACTACAGAAGTATATAGACTGTGGAAGGGTGCCTAGAGGATTGAGAATTTTTGTGACTCCAACCATTAACAATCCAGATCCAGAGTTAATTGAAGAGTGGGCTGCTAACAATCACAACTGCTCCACAAACATGCTATAGGTGCTAATTAAATATGCCATTAAAGACACTGAACGACTATCAATTGAAAGTGACAAACTGACCAGCCTACTGAAAGAAAAGTATACTAATGAGGAATATGATACAGAAATGGGCAAACTAAATTTAAGACTGGAAAAAGCAGAAGATGAAATTAAAGCCTAAAAAGAATGTAAGTTTTCTAGAGACCAAATTGATTATTAGAGAGGACAAATCCTAACTTTCAGCCGCAAATTTGACCATCTGAGGGAGATGAATCAAGAAAAATTGTATACTGAAAAACCCTCAACCTCAACCAAAAACGTAACCCAAGAAAGTACTGAATTGAGAACTGCAAAAAACATACAAGTTGATCAAATTGAAAGGGAAAACAGTGAAAGTGATGCATCACGACAATTAGATGTGGCAGGAGTAAAATCTAAAATTTTAGACGAATCCAATGAAGCCAACAATGTGCTTGAAAAATGTGTGGCAAATGAGTTAAAAACAATTGATAGAAAAAGAAAATACACACAAGGAAATCTGAATAAAAAACATCTAGAGACCATTAAGGAATTAAGAGACAATAAAAGTATTGTTATAAAAAAATCAGACCAAGGGGGATACGTTGTTATTTGGCCCATCAATATGTATTTGCAAGAAGGATACAGACAGCTAAAAGATATTACTAGCTATGAAATGTCTATACAAGACAGAATTGTGAAAGAGCTAATGAAACTTATTGAAAAAAATCTAATGACATGGAGAGATCATAATCTTATGGAATGGGACGAATATCAATTTTTGAATTGTAATTTCCCAAAATTACCTGCCTTATATATGTTACCCAAATTGCATAAAGATGCAGTCAATGCCCCGGGGAGGCCCATTGTTTCCTCTAATGCAAGCATGCTGGAAAATACTTCAAAGTATATTGATTTCTTTTTGCGACCTTTTGTACAATCACTTCCATCATATACAGAGGTGATTTTTATAAATTAATTAATGGTATAATTTGGGAAGATAACTATCTTTTGCTAAATCTTGATGTGAATAGCTTATACACCTGTGTACCGCATGAAGTAGGTATCAGCGCATGTAGGCATTTTCTTAGAGCACGCTCACTGTCTTACCTGTAGCATATGAAATTGTTATTGGATGTGATGTATACATGTTTGTCTAATAATTTTTTCATTTTTGACAAGAAAATCTATAGACAAACTCAGGGGGACGACAATGGGGACCTGCTTCACCCCCAGCTACGCCGGTCTCTACCTAGACTGTTGGGAGGAGCAGGTCGTCAGTAACATCAGACTGTTTGATCAGCATGTCGTCCTCTGGGCTGGTTACATAGATTATATATTTAGCATATGGAACGGGAGCACAGAAGATGCACAAGCTTTTGTTACTATCCTTAATGAGAATACACTAAGGACCAGATGTACGACCCTTTTTTGCGGCCGCAAATTGGAGATCCTCTTGTTTGCGACCGCAAAAAAGGGTAATGGCATGTACAAATGCTATTTTGTGAGTCACTGACTCATTGCGAGTCCAGCTATTAGGAAAGGACGTCCATTCCTAATAACGAGTCACCATGCCATGTACAATTGTTTTGCGACCGCATTTGCGGCCGCAAAACACTTGCAGTTTACCACCTACTTTAAGTAGGTGGTAAACCACTCGCAAACGGGAAGGGGTCCCCTTCCCCTTTGTGAGTATGTGAGAAAATATTTTTATGAGCAGGCAGTGTCCCAGGGACCACTGCCTGCCCTTAAAAAAATTAAACTGAAAAGTTTCATTTTTCTTTTTAAATGCATCCCGTTTTCCCTTAAGGAAAATAGGCTACATTTAAATGAAAAAGACTGCTTTATTTAAAAGCAGTCCAAGACATGGTGGTCTGCTGACCCCAGCAGGCCACCATCCCTGGGAGTGCTAGCCATTCCTAATGGCGTCGCAAATTGCGCCTGCCTCATTAATATTCATGAGGCATGCAATTTGCGACCCCATTAGGAATCGCAAACAGTGTCTGAGACACTGTTATACATCCCAATTTGCGAGTCAAAAATTGCGAGTTGCAAATGCGATGCAATTTGCGAGTCGCAAATTGGTGGGTCATACATCTGGCCCTAAATCTTAATTTCACCAGTCATATACACAACTCAGATATTGAATTTCTTAATGTATGGTTAAATGTTTGCACGTTGAAAGCTGTCATCCCAAAAACATAATTGACAGTATACCCTATGGCAAACTGCTAAGAGCAAAAAAGAAACTGTAGCTCAGAAAGGGCATTCTTAGAAGAACAAGATATTATGAAAGCCAGGTTCAAAGAAAGAGGTTACTCGTCCAAAGTCACTGAGCAAGCTTGTACAAAAATAAGACATGTAAAGAGGGCAGAACTATTAGCTCCCCAAACAAGGAAAGAATTGAATCAATCTCCAAACCATAAGATTCATAACTGCATTCAGCAGTCAAGTGTGGGAAGTAAAATGCAGCCTGATAAAATTCTAGCAAAACCAAAGGGGATGATGGACGGAGTGTTGAACATTGCAAGCACTCACCCCCAGTCAACTGATCTGGGTTTAATCCATCATCATTCTTTAGCTCACTCCACCACCCCAGTTCAGACATGGCAATATGCAAATCAGTCTGACCCTGTGCCTCATGGGAACAGTCCAGCCCAGACACAATTCTGGCAGGTGTTAAAAACAGACAATATTCTATCACAACATATTGGGGACAATCCACAAGTAACTTTTAAAAGATGCCTTTCATTAAAAGACACGCTGAGACAAAGTATGTTACAGTCAGAAACCAACACTAGCGGTTACAAGGCTTTTTTTACTTATAGAACCTGTAAAGCTTGCAAGTATAGTTCCAATTGCAAAATCATGCAACTATCTAAAGAAGAAAACCCCTACATCATTACTAAACATCTAACTTGAAATTCTGCTTTTTGTGTATATGCACTATGCTGTCCATGCAAATTATACTATATTGGCAGCATGATCCATAAGTCAAAGAAGAGAATTTTAAAACACATGAGGGCAATCACAAACGAAGAAAAACAATATCCCATAGCAAAACATTTCAAAGAAGAACATGATATAAATGTGAGCTTGCTGAAGTTTTGTGTACTCTATAGAATTCCCATCTGGGAAAGAGGAGGGAATAGAATACATGAATTACTTAATACCCGCACTCTCATTTGAAGTTGATCCAGCATATCCCTGCCAAGGAAATACATATTATTCGCTCAATCAATATTTTCAATTCTGCATGAGTGGATAATGTGTGAACATGATATTCATAAAATTCGGAATCTTTACCCCAGCATGCGGTTTTGTAGAATTCCCCCTGACCACATTGTGAATCTATTAAAACAACACTCCTCTGCCCAGGCACTCACTCACAGTCTGTCACTATAGCTCCAAACATACAGGACTTGATTAAAAAAGAAAGTTAAAATGGAATTATGAACGGAAAGATCTTTCTCTGTGGGAGTAATCCTCTGTGTGAATAGATATTTTTTTCCCTCTGGAAAAAGCCCTTCCCTCACAACCCTACAAATTGGGGGGAATGTCAAGATTAATCCACTCTGAGGAAGTTAAATACATTTGTGGTGAGGCGTTTTTATCCTGAATCTTGACATTTGTCATCAAGCATTCACCCTACAAAAAATAACAAATTCTAACAGTTTCTTTGAGTCTGATGTACCCAACAGAGTCTTTTTTGTTAGTGCATGGAGCGAGAATTTGACTAATAAACATAATTGTTCAAAAAAAATTAAAACAAAAGAAAATTATCAAAGCATTCTGACAAAAAAAATTGGCTTTTTGTAAAAGCACGCGGAGGCTTCAAAAAGGAACAACAATAGTCTTCAGAAACAGTACAAGAAATTGGGGTAGAAAAACTGGGTGATGTTAGGATTGGAATGATCAAAAAAAAATTGAAAGAGGCATTTATTGCTTTAATGAAGTAATGCAATCTTATAATCTCCAGGAATCAAAGCATGCAAAACAAGGTCAATTAAATAAATATCTCTATGTGGCTGTCAGTTCAGCTGAAACAATGGAAAATGTTGAGCCTTTACTTTCATCAATATTTTCCATGTCAGTTACATACCTTAAGCCATTCTCAAGTAGGCTACAAAAAAAGGCTACAAAATAACTACAAAATATGTCACATTTTAAGTAAGATGCGAAATGACAAACATAGATGTGATTGGGGAGCACGGATTGGTGAGAAAGTGACTCTAGAGTAGGGGAGCTCATTGTACTTTTGCCTGCCTGCCTGCACTTCGGACCGCTGCTACCGGACCCGACAATAGTTCCTGCGAGGGAGTGAGCCCAGGGGAACTACCATCCCCAAGCTGCCAAGCGGCGCGCTCGCCACCAACGTCATCGCACGCGCCAGGAGGCGCTCAAGTAGCGGCTAGGGCTTCCGCAGCGCGGGACGCACGCAGGCGTGCCCGGGCCGCGCCCGGGCCAAGGGCGGGCCCGTCTGCGCCCGTCCGTGGCAGGCTGGGCTGGGCCATCCCCCTTGGCTCCACAAGAGCAGTAGTATACAGAGACCGGTAAGGTGAAATATTGTTTCGTTGTGCACTTATTAGTGTTCACTGACTCTGTGGGAGTATGGGCAAAAGGAAATTACCGTCCTCTGTAGGGAAGCCGCATACTAAAAGTGCACCAATTACTAAGTATTTGAAAACTGCCATGGGGCTGCTTAATAGTGAGATCGTACACGTTGAGGAACAACTCACAGCTACTAAAACTGCACTAGACGCCGCACTGAAAGAATCAGTATTAGAGGGTGTGTGTGATCCCACTATAACCACGAGTGATGGGAAAGATAAGGATACAGAGGCACAGACTACCATTGTAACTAATAAGGACTGTGTTTCAAATATGGCCAACCCCTGCATTTTAACAACTGCATTGGAGATTTCAACCTTGTCTAACAACACTGATCCCCCTCCCCACCGGCTAAAAAATCCAAACAGCTGCCTCAACAGAACAAGCATTGGCATAGCCAATAGGTCTCGCCTTTGGGGCCTTATCAGTGTTTAGCCAGAGCTATTGACTTTGCCAATGTCTTCAAGCTGTGCTGTAGAGAAGTGTGGCTGCTGTGCAGCATGCTGAAAAGTTATAATAAAAAAGTGTCAGAAGCATTTTTGTTACTTTATATATGACCAAGAAGGCATTATGTAAAACTGAACGACCATATTAAAAAAAGTATTTACAATAAAAAATTTCCTCAGTTTTCTTTTGTTCTTGCAATGCTGGCAACTTGTTTCTGCCTATTGCAATGGTTGTTTGTTAAAGCTTTTTTTTTGTGGGGGCATAAACAATCAGAGGGTGAAGGTTGGGAACTAGTACCTGTATTATAACACTAGCAGCGGCCAGACGCTAGGGGAGAATCAACAGATGCCAGATTCCGAGAGCAGGCTGAGGTGGTGCTGAGTGATGCTGAGGTGGTAGTGGTGGTGGTGGTGACTGTTGCGGAGACGATGCTGAGGTGATGCTGAATGATACTCAGATCTTGCTGAGTGATACTGCTGTGGTGCTGAGTGATACTGCTGTGGTGCTGCTGAGTGATATTGTCTTGGCGCTGAGTGATGCTGTGGTGGTGCTGAGTGATGCTGTGGCGGCGCTGAGCGATGGTGTGGTGGCCCTGAATGATGCTGTGGTTGCGCTGAGTGATGCTGTGGCGGCGCTGAGTGATGCTGTGGTGGCGCTGAGTGATGCTGTGGCGGCACTGAGTGATGCTGTGGTGGCGCTGAGTGATGCTGTGGCGGCGCTGAGTGATGCTGTGGCGGCGCTGAGTGATGCTGTGGCGGTGCTGAGTGATGCTGTGGTGACGCTGAGTGATGCTGTGGTGGCGCTGAGTGATGCTGTGGTGGCACGGAGTGATGCTGTGGTGGCGGAGTGATGCTGTGGTGGCACTGAGTGATGCTGTGGTGGCGCTGAGTGATGCTGTGGTGGTGCCGAGTGATGCTGTGGTGGTGCCGAGTGATGCTGTGGTGGTGCCGAGTGATACTGTGGTGGTGCCGAGTGATGCTGTGGTGGCGCCGAGTGATGCTGTGGTCGCGCCGAGTGATGCTGTGGTGGCGCCGAGTGATGCTGTGGTGGCGCCTAGTGATATTGTTGTGGCGCCTAGTGATGCTGTGGTGGCCCTGAGTGATGCTGTGGTGGCCCTGAGTGATGCTGTGGTGGTGCTGAGTGATGCTGTTGTGGCGCTGAGTGATGCTGTGGTGGCCCTGAGTGATGCTGTGGTGGCCCTGAGTGATGCTGTGGTGGCCCTGAGTGATGCTGTAGTGGCGCTGAGTGATGCTGTGGTGGCGCTGAGTGATGCTGTGGTGGCGCTGAGTGATGTTGTGGTGGCGCTGAGTGATGCTGTGGTGCTGCTGAGCGATGCTGTGGTGGTGCTGAGCGATGCTGTGGTGGTGCTGAGCGATGCTGTGGTGGTGCTGAGCGATGCTGTTGTGGTGCTGAGCGATGCTGTGGTGGTGCTGAGTCATCCTGTGGTGGTGCTGAGTGATCCTGTGGTGGTGCTGAGTGATGCAGTGTTGGCCTGAGTGATGATGTGGTGTCGCTGAGTGAAGCTATGGTGGTGCTGAGTGATGCTGTGGTGGCGCGGAGTGATGTTGTGGTGCTGCTGAGTAATGCTGTGGTGACGCTGAGTGATGCTGTTGTGGCGCTAAGTGATGCTGTGGTTGTGCTGAGTGATGCTGTGGTTGCACTGAGTGATGCTGTGATGGCGTTGAGTGATGCTGTGATGGCGTTGAGAGATGTTGTGCTGGTGCTGAGTGATGCTGTGCTGGCTCTGATTGATGCTGTGCTGGCTCTGATTGATGTTGTGGTTGCGCTGAGTGATGCTGTGGTGATGCTGAGTGATGCTGTGGTGTTGCCGAGTGAGAGATAGAGTGAAGATAAAATGCCCAATTAGAGAGGGTGGTGAGAGAGAAAGAGAGAGAAAGGGTGTACATAGAATAAAGAGTGGAGCGGGATAGAGAGAGAGAAAGAAGGGGAGAGAGAGTGAATGAAGTAGTTTGAAAGAGAAACAGATAAAGGGGTGAGAGAGAATGAAAGGCTAAAAAAGATAGAGAGGGGAGAGTTAATTAAGTAGAGAGAGAATTAGAGAGGGGAGAGAGAGAGAAGGAGAGAGACAATAAGAGTGGGGGGTGTGGAGTTTAAATAGAGTGAAGAAGTGACGCGGAAAAAGTAACCTTAAATATAGCTTTGTGCTTTGCGCGAATAAATATAATTTTTAAAAAAACAGAGTGAGACAAAAATACTGGTAATTAGGCTGTGACTCCCAATGTAAAACAAATAGCGATATAAGGTGAAATCAACCCACCGAAGCAATATTTCTAACTAGACAAAAAAAAGCTTGCATTTCAATGCTAATCGCTGTTGTTTTTCATGTGACTGTAGTCCAGGGCCGTCAGTTGGTAATGTGAGCTGCTGCTGCGATTGAAACATTAGAGTCCAGAGAGTTAATGAGCCATGACGAGGAAATGAGGAAGAGATAGGAAACCCAGATGGCAGCTGCGCGCGTGCACGCTGGTCGCCAGCCGAAAGCCAGTGGGTTTGCACTTCCAAAACCCGCTTACTAAAACTTTCGGCCAGACCAGCGCAAGCGCTGGTGCAGGCCGAGACCTAAAAATGGCCACAGGGGGAACATGACAGTGAAGGCCAAAACAAAGCCAAAGGCAAAAAAAGAAGGAAATAATGCCGGAGTGATAAAGGGGGATAATAATTCAACAAGCAAAGTACAAGGGCCACAAAATATTGAAACGCTTTTTAAAAAGCTACATGGCAAATTGGATAGCATCGAGCGACGATTGATGTCTGAACTAAAGCTAGTCCAAAAGGATGTGACTTTTTTAACAGACTTGGTCTCTGAAATAATCCCCACAAAATGTCTGAGCAAGACTATTATTAATAACCCGGCCACAAGGCCAAAGGAAGACCTAGAAACCCCCATCCCTGCTGGTGAACCCAAGCAAAGAAGGACTCCTGCTGTGCAATCCCCAAGGGATAGTCAAAAGTTACGACCCACCCAAGCTCCAAGGCTTATTAAGGAGGATAAAGCCTCTTCCTTAAGACCGGTAAAACCAAGCCAGGTGGACACATTGAACAGGACTATGTATGTTGGTAATAACATAGAAGAGCCATTACATCTTCCCCCCCAGGCGACGCCATATGTCATTGTCTTGAAAAATGTTTCCAGATTAGCCGATAAAAGTCGTGAATCTTACGAGACATTGAAAAATCAAGTGGTACATTGGATTGCTGTAAAAACTAACTTTGGCATTAATGTGTTACAACAAAATATTATAATGCTAAAGAGAGTAAATTGGGTGGGTAGCTCTAGAAAAACATGCCAGGGGGATTGCTTTGTAGTGAATTTTCGCAGCAGGGATCTGGTAGGGAATTTGATGGAAGGATTTCTGAATAATACTACATTGCCTAATTTTAGCCAGAATGATCACATAACCGATGTTCCATTAGGTTTTTTTTATAGGCCTAATTACAGTAAAGTAGGTACACCCCATATCTTTAACCCAAACCAAATCGCTCCTACTAATAATAGGTATGAACCTCTGAGAAGATGTAGTGATATTGATTGACAGAGGGAGGATGTGGGTATTATATTAGAAAGAAGTCCGTAATGTATTGTAACTTGTAACGAGCCAGTTGGTGACTCCTGTGTACAAGCTCATAGGGAGGACTCGTGGGAGGTACCTACTAATAATCCGGTTAATATCTCTACCTGTAAATTGCCAGAAGTTGAAGCAAGTACACGAACCAAAGAATCCTTACATATCATGTCATGGAACATGGCTGGAATTAAAAATAAGCTCAATAACGAAGCATGGCTAAAAGCGATTGAGGGGTGCGCATTAATTTTGCTTCAGGAAACATGGTATACTGAGCCCTTTTTTATTAATGGCTTTCAAGCTATTTGTACTAATGCTAGCCCCTCTAGAATGGGGAGAGCAAAAGGAGGTTTAGCGGCTTTAATTACCGTAACTTCACCCCTAATTTTAAGGAAAGCCAATATTACGTCACAGTATTATCAGGTTTTATACCTTTATTCGGAGGGGAAACAACCCATAGTTGTAATACATTTTTATAATAATATTTTCGACGGCAGAAGATCCGGGGTTATCAAGTCATTGGAAGAAGACCTGGATTGTTTCATAAAGGCTGTTGGAGGGGAGTATATACTTATTTGGGCGGGCGATTTTAACTGTGAAACATGTGATATCTTTGGGGGAGAATCATGTGCATATTGCGACCGATTTGGTGACCGAATCCCGCATTTTCCACACAACTCTTACGGGGAGGCAATTAATAATACAATCCACAAATATAACCTAGCAGTTATGGAACCTGACAACTGCGATGGAGAGTTTGCTATGCATACATATGTAGGTGCCAGGTCATCCATTTCATTGTGTCAGCTAATTTCAGGGGTTTGGCAGAAAAACTTTTAATTTATGCAAATCTGCTTAGTGACCACTACCCGTTAATTCTGTCTCTGAAGCTTAGCCTGACTCATCAAGATAGGGGCAAAGCTGCAGATATAAATATAGAAACCCAGGGTAATAATGGAGTTTCAATAAAATGGACAGGCGTGAACCCTACAACCTTTATGGATAGTCTTAAAGGGAAAAGATTAAACGATATAAATATCTGTTTTTGATAGCTCCTCTATAGATGTGGAAATAATAAGTGCTTTCGGTAACATTACGAGCGAAATAGCAGGTGACCTTACATCTCAAAAAAGGAAAAATGTCCGTGACCATAATCCCAGATGGTTTAACCAGGATTGCTCAAGGTTAAACAGGGATTTAAAAATTGCCCTGAAACAAAAACCTAGGGATAGCACCCTGAGGAAAGGCTATAAAAACACCTTGAATCAAAGGAAAATTGAAATCCGTGAGGAGGTCTGGGAAAGATTAGTTCAGGCTACAGAGACACGAGATGCAGCCTTATTCTGGAAGACAATCGAACACCTCTTTTTTAAAGAGAACACCGCAGTGAAAATCGATATTGTCTTTCCTCCAGAAGATTGGATAACACAGTTTGAACTTATTTTTAATCCAGATGCTGTTAAAGCCTCTAAATGCAACAATGGTAATATCATACTGGTTGAGCCTGTAAATTCACCCCCAATAGCGCCAGATAAAATTAAAACAGCCCTACAAAAAAGCGCCAATGGGAAGGCCGCCGGACCGGATGGGGTACCTATTGACGCTTTTAAACATGATATTGATTTCTGGACCCCCATTTTATTAAATGTTTTCAATGCTACTTTAGGAGGGGTGCTGCCTGCATCCTGGGCAGAAAGCATTATTGTACCCATTTTCAAAAAAGGGGATAGAGGGAAGGCTAATTGCTACTGTCCAATATCCCTTCTTGACTCAACTTCCAAAGTGATGGGAAGAATCATGCTGGGAAGGTTAGAAACCTGGGCGGACGAGAACAACAGCCTAACAGAGGCCCAGTATGCAGAGACGTTTTAATGCATGGGCAAAGTGGGCTCTGGCCCTGGGCCCCAGCCTGTCAGGGGGACCCCTGACAGAGTCAGCTCCGTTCTCCAGAGTTTTGCCCCAATGACCTTGAATATTTCTTAAACAGATAGTTTTAAATACTGTCTTCCTTTAATTTATTTTTATGTACCTGATGTGTGAGAGTCTAGTACAGCCATTTTGCAGAGAAATGTTGTGTTTATGTTTCATGCAATATACATGAAAAAAGTTTCTTTTAGATCAAAACAAGGCCTAACATATAAGAAATGGGAGGGCGTCACAGAGATTATTTGCAGTAATATTGGTGAGCTGCTGCTGTGTTACAATATTGAAAACACACATAACTATCCCTAAATATTAGATGTAAACACATTTAGGGCCTTATTTATGAGAAGTGATGCATCGCTGTGTGAAAACAGGGATGCGTCACTTCTTAGTGCGCCTTCCTTGCGACATGATAGATTCGTCATATTTACTGTATGACGCATCATGTCGCAAGGAGTTACAGATACGTCAGTATTTCTGACATATCTGTAGGCGCAAAAGTGATGCATTGCTGGGGTGTGTCTGAAAATAGACGCAACTCCAGCAATGTGTCCTTTCACATGGGGCAAGCCCCATGTGAAAGGGCCTGCATCAGTCTTATGCCTGCTGTGAGGCAGGTGTAAGCTATTGACGCAATGGCGTCCTAGAAGTGGCGCACTGAGTTCTCATAGATTTCAATGCGCCACTTCTACAAGGCTTTTTGCGGGGGAACACTCACCCTGCATACATTATACCTGGCGCAGGTATAATGTGGTGCAGGGGTTTACAAAGTGACCCATCTGCCTAGATGCGTCACTTTGTAAATAGGGCGCAACATGGCACATTTTTTATGCTGCCGGTGCGTCACAAAAAGTGACGCACTGGCGGCATAAAAGTGAAGCAAGGCCTCATAAATAAGGCCCTTAGAATTTGGACGAGTGTTCCTTTGCACTGTCAGGGACCTAATGAAATAAAATAGTGTATTTAATAAAGCGCGCAGCTACTTAGACTAGAGTGTCCTGGCGCGTGACAGCGGGAGGAAAACGTGCGTAAAAAACCCATCAGTTATTAAAAAGCCAGGTTTTTAAGTTCTTCATGAAAGTGAGTAGGTCTGTGGTTAGTCTCAGAGACTCAGGGAGTCCATTCCACAATTTTGCGCCTAGAAAGCCGAGGGATCTGCCTCCAGTGCGGGCACGGCATATTTTAGGCATGATGGCCAGGTTGGCATTCGAAGATCTTAGGGGTCTAGATGTTGTGTAGCAATTAACGCGCTTATTTAGGTAGCCGGCTCCTAAGCCGTGGAAAGCTTTAAAGAAGATGGTCATCGCTTTGAAGTCGATCCGTTCTTTTATGAGGAGCCAGTGTAGAGACTTAAGAATAGGGGTCATACTAGATCTGGGTTTAGGTCTCAGGATGGCTCTGGCTGCCGCGTTTTGTACCACTTGTGGGAAGACCGAGGTACAAGCTGTTGACATAGTCAAGCTTTGATGTCACCAGAGCCTGCACCCCGATCTTTCTGCTCTCAAGCGGTAACAGTGGCAGGAATTTTTTTAGCATCCGGAGTATGCCAAAGCAAGTGCTAGTTAGATTTTGGATTTAAAAAGCACATGGAGAGTGTCTTGTCTATGACAATTCCTAAGTTTTTGACTTTCTCCTTTTCCGCGGGCGGGGGCGGCAGATCTTTTGGCCACCAAGAGCTCCAGTCAGGTGTTTCTGGATTACCAAAGAAAACAACTTCAGTTTTGTCAGGATTGCACTTCAGCTGATTGATCTTAAGCCAGTTAAAGACCTAATCATTGCCCCGTCAAAGTCGGTTCCTTTTTCACATGTGAAAATCAGCTGAGTGTCATCAGCATAGGAAACAATTTTGGCACCCTCTTCCTCTACCAGAAATGTAAGGGGGATAGATATATATTAAAAAGGGTAGGACTGAGAATGGAGCCCTGAGGGACACCTACATGCATGGCCGGAACCGGGGATGAGAAAGGGGGGAGCCAGATGTCCTGAGATCTATTTGCCAAGAAGGATGACATCCATGTTAAGGCGGTCCCCCCCAGGCCGATGTTAGCAAGTCTCTCCAGGAGCCTCTCATGTGGGACCGTATCGAAGGTGCTGACAGATCGAGCAGTATCAGAACAGCCTTGCCTCCCTGGTCCAGCTTACCCTTGAGAAATTCAGTCACTTCCAGCAGAGCGGACTCTGTACTGTAGTTAGCCCTAAAACCGGATTGGGACTCATGAAGGAGCTTCCCATCTTCAGTGTGTTTTTGGAGGGCCTTGTTTACATGCTTCTCTAATATTTTGGAGAGGGCCGGAAGAAGGGAGATTGGCCTGTAGTTGGCAGGGTCCGTCGGTTTGGCGTTAGCCTTTTTTATCAGTGGAAGAATCTTAGCATTCTTCCATAATTTTGGCATGTTGCCTGAGGAGAGGGAAGCATTAAAGAGCTGGTTTACCGTGGGGTTTATGGTGGGAGCTAATAGGTTCAGGATATTCGCTGGAGATGGGTCGTTAGGCGAGCCAGACTTAATGCTTTGGAGAAGGGTCAGTGACTCTTCAAGCTGAAACTCAGGGAAAGCAAGTAAAGATGGAGGATCCAAGAGGCGAAATTTGCTATTAGAACTAAGGTAGAAGGTCAGTTCTTCCTCTGAGATGTTAGTGAAGGCTTGTTGGATCACGGAGATCTTTTTGTGGAAGAATTGAGCTATTTACTTAAACCATTCTTCCTTTGTGCCAGCTTTTGGGGCGGTAAAGGATTTAACTATGCTAAAGATTTCCTTACTCTTATTTTGGGCCTTTTCTATCTTGGTTTGAAAGAAGTTTTTCTTGGCTGCCTTCACGAGAATGTAATGAGCTTTTAAGGTGTCTTTATACACCTTCCTGTCCTCAGGTAGATAGGATTTACGCCATTTCCGTTCCATTTTTCTACAATTTCTTTTGCTAGATCTGAGGGAATCGTTAAACCATGGAGCTGGTGGGGCCGACCTCTTTGAGGAGCGGGAAACAACAGGTACCGCTGCACCAATGTTGGTTCGGAGACATGAATCGATTGAGAGGGCGTCGGAGTCGGGGCAGCCACACAGCTCCGGTGAGGAACGACCTAGGGTGTCTGCTAACATCGGGATGAATATTTTATGGAACATCCTGTAATTAGGGACCGTCTGCCCTGAGTTAGCCCAAGGGGCTGTGGCAGAGTTGGGAATGACAAATTTTAATAGGAGGTGGTCAGACCAGGTAATGGGAAGAGGTAGGCTTACTGATATGTCAAAGTTGTGAAAGATTTGGTCTAGGGTATGGCCCTTCTCATGGGTGGCCGAAGAAATAGATGGAAACATGTTGCAGGCAAGGAAATTGTTGGAGGGTCTTTTCCATTGTCCATATGTATATTGAAATCTCCCAGAATAAGGCAGTTGTTGTATTTTAAGGCCAGGGAGGTGGTGGCTGTATTAAGCGTAGTAATAAAATTTCCAATTGCACCGGGAGGTCTGTAAATCAGAAAACCAGCTATGCTATGATGGGGGAAAAAGGTACAGCAGAAGCCTAAGGACTCTGCGCCCTCGATGTTTTCCATCGGGATGGGAGAGCAGTCTAGTTTTTTATTGTAAATTATGGCGACACCTCCCCCCTTCCCACTCCGTCGGTCCCTCCTAAGGATTTAATAACCCATAGGGATGGCCGAGGTGATAGTAGGGTTGGAGGCTTCAGACAGCCAGGTCTCAGTGAGAAATAAAAGATCAGGCTGTTTGTCTAAAAGTAGGTCATAAATGTGTGGTTCATGCTTTTGCATAGAGCGACAATTTAAAAGGGTGGCCTTTAAGTCCTCTGTTTTCTTACTGTTTTTACACTTATTGTTGCGTGGGAGGATCTTGGGTGCGAGTTTCCTGGGCTGGAGGAGAGACCAGTCGCACTTATTGCATTGAAAGTCTACCTCCAAGCTCGGATCAGCCGCTGTACACTGACATAATGGTAGCCGCCTAAGTCTAAGCAGTTTTTCCCCATTGTAATATAGTGGAAGAAACTCACCGGAGGGTAACTGGGAAGCATGGCCGGCGCCGGACGCCTCCTGGACGCTGACGGGTGCAGACGGGCTTGCCTTTGGCGTGCCAGCAGCGCGTGTCCGCTGTGCGCGTCCGTTTGCATCGGGAATATATAGGCTAATGCCTATGATGCAAACTGGATCACTAACGCAGCTGAGGAAGCGGAAACTGCGTGGGCGGAAGTGAGGAGCCCGTTAGTAGCCCCAGCACTCTGCACAATCGGCGTATCAGCCGCGGCGGACCAGGACTGGAGGAAAAGCGAGATGCGAATCGGAGCAGCTAAGGAGGTGTAGGCAAGCAGAATCAAGTAAAGTGCAAGTGCGCGTAGGTAGGAGAAATTGTTAAAAAGCACAGAGTAATTCAGCCACACATATACAATTTAAAAAGTATTAAAAATCTAATAGCAGGGCAGGAAACACTAAATCCTACCGCTGTCAGCTGCACTCATCCGTTTGCATCAGGAATATATAGGATAATGCCTATGATGCAAACTGGATCGCTAACGCAGATCAGGAAGCGGAAAATGCGTGGGCGGCAGTGAGGAGCCCGATAGTAGCCCCAGCCCTCCGCACAATGGGCGTATCAGCCGTGGCGGACCAGGACTGGAGGAAAAGCGAGATGCGAATCGGAGCAGCTAAGGAGGTGTAGGCAAGCAGAATCAAGTAAAGTGCAAGTGCGTGTAGGTAGGAGAAATTGTTAAAAAGCACAGAGTAATTCAGCCACACATATACAATTTAAAAAGTATTAAAAACCTAGTAGCAGGGCAGGAAACACTAAATCCTACCGCTGTCAGCTGCGCGTGTCCGTTTACATCGAGAATATATAGGCTAATGCCTAAGATGCAAACTGGATCGCTAACGCAGCTGAGGAAGCGGAGACTGCGTGGAAAACAGGGGCTCAAATTGGATCATAAATTCAAAGCTGTTCTGAACAGGGGCCCCCAAAATATGTTTGGCCCAGGGCCCCCAAAATCCTTAAGATGTCCCTGCCAGTATGGTTTCAGAAGGGGTATTGGAACGGTGGAGCAATGTGTAAATCTGGAGCTACTGATAGGGAAATATACCCTAGCCAAGGAAGGGGCTTTACACCTTTGCTTCGTGGATCTCACCAGTGCGTTTGATCTTCTTAATCACGCCAAACTATGGCAATCAATGAAAGAGCTAGGTGCCCCAGTAGATATTATTATATATTTATCCCAGATTTACACTCATTTAACTTCTAGAGTACGTTTCGGTACTATGGGTGAATGTACCCCGGGCTTTAGGGTCATGCGGGGAATCCGACAAGGATGTGTTTTAGCGCCCCTCCTTTTTTCCCTATATATTAATAACGTAGATTCCTTTTTACAAAAGCAAAAGGTTGATGTACCAAAAATCGGAGCACGTCCCACTCCGGTACTTTTGTACGCGGATGATGCTGTCCTGTTATCAAGGACAGCGAATGGCCTCCAATGCCTAATAGAAAAATGTGCACTGTACATGTCAGGAAAAGACCTTTGGTTAAACCTTAACAAAACATTTGTCATGACATGCGGGAGCAATTGGCTGAAAAACAGACAACATCATGTGGGAGGTGTAGTTATAAATAGAGTATCATCCTTTTCATACTTGGGACTGCTTTTTAATAGAAAAGGTAGCTGGAACACACACATAGATTCATGTAATCTGAAATTTTTGAGAATTACGGAGGGTATTTTCAGATTTTCTGCCAAAATAGGAATTAAACCCATACGGGAAATTCTTCCCCTGTATAGGAGTAAGTGTGTTACAGGTGTTTGCTATGGGGCAGCCATATGGGGAAGAGCCAACATCACTTCGCTGCAAACTCAAGAAAATACATTTTTAAAAAGAGTATTGGCAGTCCCAAGTTCTACAGCTAACTACATAGTGCATAAAGAATTGTCTGTACCAAAAGTAAGTGATTCTATTCACATAGCGGGACTTACTTTCTGGCGAGGGATTTGGGCGAAAGATGAAACCAAATTTACCAAAGACCTAATCATGGATTACTTGGCCCTCGATCACAGTAGGAAAATTCCCTGGCTAGAGCATATGCACAACTTGTTAACAAGTTGTAAGGTAGATATTGACAGAAAGAATCCTGCGCTCATTTTGGAATATAGTAAAAGCGATCTTAAGCTTAAATATATCACTGCCAGGGAACGTGTAAGAATGGATGATGCTGGTTGTAAGCAAAGTGTTATTTCCTATTGTGAACGCCCGTTTGTGATGGGTATACAAACATACCTAATCCTGGTAAGAAACACACAACATAGGTTTTATCTAACCAGACTTAGGCTTGGTACCTTACACTATTTAATAGCATTTCCCAGAACCGAAAAGTGGTCTCATAATCTCCTGAATTGTCCGTGCGATGGAAAATCACCCCAGTCTACATTGCATTTTATACTTTTTTGTAGTTTTTATAGGGATATCCGGAAATCAATTTTAAAACCACTCTTCTTATCAAATATGCTTTTTTTATTACAAACATGCTTTTAACTTTATATGTGGTTTGGATAATGTAAAAATTATGAACTCTGTTATCCTGTTTATACAAAGGGCTAGTAGGAGAAGAAGGGATCTTTTACATCTGGACGCACTAATATATGAAAAATCTGACGATTGAACTTAGATACGTCATATAATCCCATCCAGATATTAGCTAATATTTTGCACGTTATGTATTTTTATGATATAGGCTACCTTGCAATCTATGATATAGGCTAGTTTGCACTTTTATCTACTAAGTCAATACATCGCACTTTATGTGAAGTTTATCCTCTAACCCGAAATATGCAAACAGCTTACCCTTTATGAATTATATATGTAAATGTACATTCTATTATGATGTGTCATTTTTCCCATCCAGACGCTATCTAATATTTTGCACTTTATGTATCTTTACGATATAGGCTATTTTGCACTTTATGATGTAGGCTATTTTGCACTTTTATCTTCAATGTCAACACATTAAATTCTATGAGATGTTTATCCACTAACCCGAAATATGCTAACAGTTTGCACTTTATGAATTATATATGTAAACGTATATTCTATTAAGACGTATTGACTGACCGTGAAATCTTGTTGCTCTCCTTTTCATCTCTTTTACTTTTTATCTAGTATGGTTTTAAAAATGTTTTATTTGAATAATGTAACATTTTAAGAAGAAAACGATAATTGTATTTCTTCATTAGTATGCTTTTATGGTTGTCTTTCTTGCACCCAATAAAGCTGTTTTGACTTGACTTGACTTGACTCTAGAGTGTAGTTGCAACACCTCTTAAAAGTGAGCAAACGAGGGACTGACTTTAATCTTACATTGGTAAAATGAAGGATTCTGTGAAGCGCACTTTTATATCCAGTAAAGATACTTACATTTACCTCTTACGATAATTTTCTGTAGTGAAAAGCATTTCACCATACCTGCAAAGGTAGTAACGAATAGTAACTTATGACATCAATGTTTTAGCAGTTCTAATGTTGAAATATTTTGGAAGATAGTAACATGACTCTTGAGACCCAAAAAAGAGTTCTATTCAGTGGCGGCTCGCAGAGGAGTGCTGCGGGGCGGTGAGGCAGGGTGGGGAGGGGCAGGGTGGGGGTAGTGGAGTCGGACATACGAAGGCCAGGAGTAAAGTAAGTAAATAAATAAATAAAACGATTTATCTTGCGGTCGCTGCATCGCTGAGTTGGCGATGCAGCAAGCGCAAGGTAAATAGTTTCAATTATTTATTTATTTACTTTACTCCTGGCCATCGTATGTCCGACTCCACTACCCCCCACTCTGCCCCTCCCCCTCCCCGCCCCACCGCCCCGCAGCACTCCCTCTGCGAGCCGCCACTGGTCATATTCAACGAGCAGACCCACAACAGAATGCAGGATTCAGGTCATAATGTTTGGATCATTAGAGCAGTGATGTAGGGAATTATTGACCGTGTCTAACTGAAAAAATGTGGTTTTGTAGTTACAAATGCTAACTACTGTGGCTTCACAAAAAAATAACTTTATAGTGTAATAATAGAGTAATGAAAATCCACACTGCCGTCAATTTTCCAATCACCACCACAGGTTGTGGCTCCCCTTTAATGATTGCTGATTGTTATAGACACTGCTGTATTGACTTTCTATGTTTCACAATAAATAATTACAACACACAAAAAAAGAAAATCCAGTCTGTATGGTGATATTTCTTCGACTTTTATGGTGCACCATATTTGCAAATATTATTCATAGTGGATCATAGTATAAATAGGTATTCCTTTCTCCCTTTTCTTCCTGATCATAATATTTATTTCTTCCCATACTTAGCAGAGGTAGGTGCAGCTCCCCCACTAGGGATCTGTTCCCATGTAAAGTTCAGGTGCCACTACCTAGGCTAAATTGCAGTCCTGTTCTGCAGCTCTGGATCCTGAAAGGACGAAGCACATTACTAGGCCCTACACAAAAAGGTCTATTGAATGACTCTGCTCAGAGAAGGGCAGATACATAAACATTAACGTAAGGAGATAGGTACTAAATCCCTAAAGGCTAATATTGAAGCAAAAGAAGAAAGACATTCTGCATTATATCAAGGATAACCTGGTATCAGGGATGGAGCGAGGCATTTCAGCACTCCAGGCAAAATCGAATTTTGGCAGCGAATTCACTCCCCATAAGCCTTAAAAAATGTCATTTAAAAAGTACATTGAGAATTCTATAAAAAATTTAATTTCAACAGCTGGTAAGTGGCAAAAGATTGTGAATGAATAAACTAACTCTAAACAATTTTAGACCAACTCATTGCTTCTCAAACTTTCTGTGAAGATCTACAAACCTTCTGCATCTCCGAAATACAAACTATTAGAGAAAACATTAGTGAGAATTTAAACCTCCTGAGGTTTCGTAGATAGCAGTGCCCCACCACCTGGACCGACTACATACCCATAGATGAGTTAGCACGGCTTACTGGGAAATGTAGTTCACCGCTGGCGCTCTGCTGCACAGCACACACCCCACAAGTGCACAGCCTGAATTGAATCAGTGCCAATACTTTGTAATGGCCGCCAACATTTCAATTGCTAAAAGGCACTGAGCAAAGATGGCTTCAAGGTACTACTTCTTTGCCATTGGATCGGTTTGAAATGTAAATGGCATCGCAGCACCAGTTCCTGACAACCGCATTCCTTTTTTCTTCATTCTGCCACTAGACAAATCTTTAATTACGTCTTTAATTAATATTCTTAATGCATCTCTCGAAACAGGTCTTGTTCCGGCCACTTTTAATTCTCGAAGGGTTCTTCCACTAATGAAAAAAAGACTTGGCCCTCTTAATACATCAAACTATCATCCCATTTTCTTCTTGCTGTTGCTGAGGTCTTCTAAACATTTCTAGCCAAACGTCTCTCTCTTATCTCGAGACAAATGAGGACCTTGATGATGCACAAGTTGTCTTCTACTGTAACAGGAACAATGAAACAGTTATTTAATCAATCTTGGGAAACTTTAGACTTCCTGCTGACACCAACAATTTCAGTGCGCTGATCTTACATGAAGTGTTGGCAGCTTTCGACACACCCTTCTCTTAAATGGACTTCAGCAAGCGGGTATCCATGGACAGTGTGTGGGTGGAATACACTGCTCTTATCAGAGAGATCACAAAGCATGTCACTTGGTCCATTTCTTCCACCTGCAAATAATATTTCTTGTAGTGTCCTTCAGGGCAGTTCCCATTCTCCATAGCAGTATAAACTATATGCCAGATCCCTTTAATCTCTTATCCGATCACAGTGTTAGGAACCCTTGTAGTGGGAGGCTAATCCCACCTTCTCCCCTCAGAGGTCATCCTATATCACTATCCAGGAGAGCAGGGAGCATCATTTGGAACTTAGTGGAAGAGGGGTTAAGGGATGAGAGAGAGACAGAGGCAGAAAGACCCTTGTTTCCAGCAGGATGGATTTTCGAAGATCTGGACAGGACGCTCTAAGGTACAGGTTGGCACAGTGTTGCAGAGGCGTCCTTGCAGTATTTGGGTACCTGTACACAATTCTATAATGGGTAAGTACATCATCAGAAGCGTGAGTGGCTTACCCTGTGCGAGGCAGCATGCTGTGAATAGTCCCTAAGAAAACCAAGAAACGTGCCCAAGACCCTAAGATTAAAAATGAAATATACATCTCCCCCGGAGGTTAAAGCCAGTCACCAAAGCCGAAAATGGAGTTCCACAGCGAGGAACAAAAGAAGGTTCCAGATAGTCCAGCCTAATAGCAAAGGAAGTCAGGAGTCCATGAAAAACTATAACTATAGCAAAGTCGAAAGCCAATGATCAGACCAAGACAAAAACACAAGGGTAAAATATAGGGAGTAAGTAGGTAGGAGGGAAACCGAGGGAACCGGTAAAAAAAGAGGGGAGGGACCAGAGATAGGGGTGTGAACAAAAGTGGCAAGTGAAACAACCGAAGTTGCCAGACACCATCTTCAGTGTCGCTACTTATGATGCTCTACCGTCCGTGACCTTGAAGTCAAGTACTGGTCCTCGGGTGGCTGGGGCAGCATGTACCGGAACTGACCATGGAAGTTGTTGTCCTCCATGATCGTAGTCTCCACTGATTCGTCCTCCATCGCCTTCGATTCCTGACTTTCTCATCTGGGGGCATATGTACAAAGAAGTGGCGGAGTGAGGCGTTAGCCGTCATGGCTTAACGCCTCACTCCGCCACTTCAGAAACGCAAGGCTGCACCATGTTTACAAGAATATGGTGCAGCCTTGCGCTTCCCCCTGCTGCAGCGCTACACTTAGCTGCCTAGTGCCAACGCAGGCACCCTTGCACCATAGTGCAAGGGTGTATGCGTGCAGGGGAAGATTGTTTATGTGTAGGAAGGTGTCCCTTCCTGCACATAAACAATCTTTAAATGCTGTTTTGTCACTTCTATGTGTGCTGCTTAATGCAGCAGACATGGAAGTTACAAAATGTCATTTTATTTTAAAGATTGTTTATGTGCAGGAAGGGACACCTTCCTCCACATAAACAATCAAAGGTGTTTTGCTTTCCATGTATGCTGCACAAGGCAGCACACATGGAAAAAGCAAAAACGAGGAGAGATAAAGCATTTCTCCTCATTTCGTCTTAATTTTGGCGCTGCCTCCTATTTATGCCTCCATTGTAAATAGGGGTCAGCATCAAAATCAATGGGTGTTGTGGTGGAACGCCCATTGCAACACCCACTGCCCTCCCCTTTCACACTAAGCATAGCGTGAAAGGGAGCCTTATTTACAAGGCAGCGTTAAGCCACGTTAAGTGGGTTAACGCTGCCTTCTAAATAAGGCAAAGCCCCTATCGCCACAGGAACGTCCTAAAAAGCGACGTTCCCGTGGCGATAGGGGCTTGTACATATACCCTAAGGTGTCTTATGTTGAAATCTGACACACGGCCTACACTTATGTAGCTACACTCATGACACCCAACTTTTTTTCATACTAAGTGGACGGCTCTTCAACAACTTGTCGCAGAGAGCCTCTGACTTGAAAGACTGAATGGACAAGCACCGGCTAAAGCTCAACTTATTGAAAATAGTAATTCAGATTGCTGATGAAAAATCAGGGCTTTGGCATTCTGCTCTCAGGACCTAAGACCTAGAAATCAAATCAGACACCCTCTCATTGTGTTAAAAGCTTAGGTGTTAAGCCAGATTCTGCCCTTTAGATAGACACTCAAATATCACCGGCCATATAATCCTGTAACATCTGACCGAGAAACATTTGACCCATAGTCCCCCATATTCCTCAGCGTTAAATCTTCATTAAGTCATTGCCTACAATTTGTTTAACAGCTGGGATCGCGAATTGCCCATTTGGATGGGCACAGACGCTCTCCTTCTCTCCACCAATCAGATGCTTCTTCAAATTCCGCTTTTCTGGAAAGCTCCAAACAAAGGTCGGGCCTTTTCCATGCACGCGCCCACCCTATGGAAGATGGAACGCATTTCCACCTGCTTTACTGTCTTTTTCCTCTCACCTTTGTTTTGGAAAACTGCTTCACTTTTCCACTCATATTTTGCATGAACGGCCAGCTTTTGCTGGGCCAGTCTTCGGGTTAATTACTGCCAGCGCCAGGAGACCCTCTGGGTGACAGTGCGGTGGATAAACATTTTACAACATGGCATTATGGGAGCAGCGGCCCTGACTGGAAATTACTGTGGAGGAGAAGGACTAGGGGGACTGGCCTTCCACCTGGTGAATGCTTCTCTGTGATCTGCCCAAATGCGATGATCTGGCAATAAAAGCATCAAGAGAAGAATAATTGTGCGAAAGTTCATGCCCAAGAGGTATCTGGTGGAAGAAGCTAAAGGGGAGATATCAGAGGGGTTCATGTGGACCGGGCACGTGGCCTAACACCTTTTGTTTATGACAAAAGAATGCGTGAGTACAACCGTTGTGATCAAGGAGACTTTGCTGTCCTTATTACCTTTCAAATAATTGTTCTGATTCTTTTTTAGTTACTGATAAGTTTCCTAGTGCAAAAATACTGAAACATTCTCCAGATTGTGGCATTGCAAACATTACTTCTATGGCAGGCCTTGCAGGTTTATGTGCATATCCATGAATAAGACATGGAGCCATACACTTGTGCAAAGAAGCCTCGTGGTGTCAGCGCCAGGGTCCAAAAACGAAGACAGTCACAAGTGCATTTACATATAAGGCCCTTGAATTTTTGATCATTGCCAATTTTCATTGAATACAGTGCCAGTAATAGATTAAATTGCCAAATGCCTTATAGTGCAACCGCGAATAGCCATAGAAAAGAGCCAGATTTAAACAAATGGCCTCAAAAAAAGATTTCATTGCTAATCTAAAGGGAGCACCTAAATGACAAAATGCAATTTTGCCACAGTCTCCACATCCCTTGCACTGGAGTTGATGGCATCACCAGGCTGTGGGGGATTGTTGACAGTGCAAACATGCAAAACTTTCACAGTCTATTGGTTACTCTCTCCGGGCCTGATTCACAGAACTAACTTACGGCAAAATCCTAAACTTACAACAATTTTGGTATTCACAGAATGAATTTACACATTTGGGTATTCACAGAATGAACTTACACATTTGGGTATTCACAGAATGAACTTACACATTTGGGTATTCACAGATTGAATTTACAACAATTTTGGTATTCACAGAATGAACTTACACATTTGGGTATTCACAGAATGAACTTACAACAATTTTGGTATTCACAGAATTAACTTACTCATTTTGGTATTCACAGAAGGCACTTACTCATCAATGAGTAAGTGCCTTCTGTGAATACCAAAATGTGTAAGTTACACAAAATGAGTAAGTTACACAAAATGTGTAAGTTACACAAAATGTGTGTCTTCTGTGAATACCAAAATGAGTAAGTTTATTCTGTGAATACCAAAATGAGTAAGTTCATTCTGTGAATACCAAAATGGTAGTAAGTTTAGGATTTTGTCGTAAGTTAGTTCTGTGAATCGGGCCCTCCGTCATTTATGTACACACTCAAAACCACTCTTTCATCATCAAACCTGTGTGCATGTATGTGAGTTAATTATAGGACATGATGTTCGCTTGATGTTTTTTTCAATAGCTTTATTACCAAATTAGATGCTTTTAAATTGATTACAAGATGCATAGGATTTATGTCAATTTTAACTACAAAGTTCAGTTTTCAATTCGGCCACAAGGTGGCAATAAAAAGCCAGGAATGTTGGATAGTTGTTTAGGCGACCAGGTTATTTATTCATTTTTGTAGTTTTGAGTAGCGTAGAAAACGCGCGAAGGTGTTAGGGCCTTAAAGATAAGCTACATAAGATAAAAATTGCAGACGACAGTGACAACAATGGGAACAACAAACAACAGCAGAGTTCAAAATACTGATTTCAGTGGGGGCAAGATCAGTTAGGGAAGTCGAGTTAAGAGAGGGTTGCCATAGTTTATCCTTGACAATACGAGAGACTGGACAATCTCTTAAGGCCTTGTTCAGCGATAAATTGCTGAATCCCGTAAAGCAATTGCAGTGGCCGAACGAGCATTCTTGGCCATTGCGTTGATTTGTATCTTTAGGTTAAGGGGCATATATTGATGGACTGAGTAATCTGCTGCAAACGTGATTGAGTACCCTGTTTGCCAAACTGACAGTTAGGGTGACCAACTGGCATAGGTGCAAATTCAGGACGGTGAGTGTAAAAATTCAGGACAAAGGGCCAAAATTCAGGACAAAAATTCAGGACACAAGGTCAGAATTCAGGACAAAACTTCGGGGGGAAAAATTACGTTTTACAGACACAGAGGAAGTTGCGCAGTAGTATACATACATAAAGGGGCCTTTGGTGAGCCAGCATCATTCATTGGCCTGTTAAATTGTTAAATTTACACTTTGCTTCAGCCCACCACAGCTTACAGCAAGGGCCTATAGGTCAACCCACTTTATCATTGTGCCCTTCAGTGTGAGCGATGGCACAAAGTCACAGCCACTGTTCATATTTGCCTAAAAATAGTTCCTTTCTCTTAAACTACAAAATGGGTTAAAAGTGTACTTTTTAAATTCTATTTTTTTAATTAATTTGAAATATTGTTATATTGTATTCACTTCTGTTTAAAGTTCATGGGCTGTGTGTCTCCTAAAGCTTAGCCATTCCTGCCTGGTGCCCTAGGCATAGATTGAGCCAGTCTGCCGACAGGGAGGGTATAGGCGCCACCAAAAACAAAGAAGAAGAAAAAAAATGTCAGCTCAACTAACCATCAGGAAGCTGTACATGGCAGAGTGACACACACTAATTCAAACATCCTGGCAATTAGGTGGGTGGTGGTGTCCCCAACAAAGAGATGGGGAAAGCAGGTGACAAAAATACCCATCCCGCAGGGTGAAAACTATGCAGAAACGGGGAGTGAGAATTATTGGGCAGAGTTTGGTTCCTGGAATGCGCTGGACTGACACTCCACAAAAACACAACTCTCAAACTAGAGGCTGCGCAGCCATCGCTGTCCTTGGGAGTGAAAGCAAAATACTGTTTCTATTGTTTGGCAGTCAGGAACATCCCCAGCATTTATAGCACCCGACTCTGCAATGCAGGCACAGACACACCACATGCTGTAACTGCAGCATGGCCCAGTGTCATTCTGTATGAGAGAATCGGCACAGACAGAATGACAATGGGGCTAATTGACAAGTCCGGCCCTGGGAGGAGCTGTGGAAGCCTCGTCACTTGAAAGAACTGCGAGCTGGCCCCCAACAGGGACTGTTGTGAAACCCCTGAGGCTTCTTAAAGATGTTATGACAGCCACGCTTCTCAAGGGGGTCATCCCTGCAAACCCCAAAATTACGGACAAAAGGCGTCCGTAAAAAGAATTATAACGAACAACGGACTAGACACCAAAATTACGGACCGTCCGTGAAATTTACGGACGGTTGGTCACCCTACTGACAGTCCGTTTCTCAATAGTGTCTGGCGGCCTATCACGTTTCCTCTGGCATTGCACCCATTGGCTTTAACAACGGAAACCTTAGGCCGATGGCCAGATGTAGTTCGGTCTGTCGGTCTAAGTACATCAGACTACCTGCCCTATTTACATTGGATGGTCTGACCTACTTTTTTCGCTGTTCAGGGCTGCTTGGAAATGCCTGGGGGTCATGACTAGAAAAATTAAACAAGCATTTGCAATGCAATAGGTCTTGCATTTACGAAACTCTTGAAAATGCGAGACCTATTGCATGGCAAATGGTTGTTTGTAAAAGCGTTCCATTCCGTGCTTTCAGTTTAATGGTGGCCCTGCCCCTTTCCTTAGACGAGGCTTGTGAAAGCGCGGCATGGGGTGCTTTTACAAACAAAAGTTAAATTAAAAAATAGGGAAAAAAAACCATGCAGCAGAGTTCGGCTCCGCAAAGCGGCAGCAAATAAATCAAAGGCGCGGCCGCCACTGTGGCATGCCGTGCTATGAGAAAAAAAATAAAGCCTAACGAGAGAGTTTGGTGAAAAGCATTTAACAAAATAGTGCTCGTAGGCTCTAAGCCTACCGAGCCCCAACATGTGTAACAGGGGGTGTCCTCATGGGAGGTTACAAATGAAGACAATGCAGTACTAAGGAGGGACTAACAAGCCTATTAATGATTTAGAAGCCAGCATTCACCAAGGACAATGATACAAGCCAATGAAAAATATGGGCGGAGAGTGGGCGGAGCTTCAAGTCCCTACCTGAATACAGCTTGCCTTGCAGAGCAGGGCATGCGCTGCCCAGGCTCGACCTAAAAAGGAACCCTAAAACCTGGAAGAAAACGCCCAGGGAGTCTGGGTCATGGGTATTTTATTTTTCAAAAACAAACTCCTGCTTTGGCAGTTTGTTTTTGAAAAACAAAAAAGTTTGCTGAGCTGCTGCATGAACCATGGCAGCCGCTCAGCAAACTCCCATTGCCTTCAGAGGAGGTGTTGCGGTGGCGACTGCTCTGAAGGTATAGAGATCTCCAGGGGCATAGCTTGCTCAGTAAGAGCTTCAGATTTTCCGACAATAACGCTAGCATATCATTACATGGGAAGCAGCGCATGAGGGGGTTTAAGGGCCAGTGGAAGGAGAAGGGAGTGCAGATTGTGAGCGGTACATAACACAGTATTCTGTAATATGACCATGTTTTAAAGCTTTCAAAACAGATACAAGAGTGTGTGTGTGTTTTTGTCTGAGTTAGTATTTAAAAATACCACATGAAATCTGACCAACACCTTATCATACATGACGGGAAGCTCCTGTACCCAATTATTTATTAAATAGTACATTTATTAGGCGGGTGTAACGCCCCAAACACTCCTCCCCACTCTAAATATGCTGGGCAGCAATACGTCAGTGTGGTAGAGATTATGACCTCCACCCCGCGGCTGATAGTGGGCTGCCCGCCAGAACTCTAAATAAGGCCTTGAGAGTCTCATTATGAATTGCCCAGAGAAGTATTCCTGTGGGGTGATGCCGCTCTGGTCAACTACAAATTTTCCAGTCAACCCAGGCCCGCAATTATCGAGTCCTCTAACTCTACACCCACTAATTAAGGGCCCAGAGATACCGGTTCCGGAGGCATCTGCAAAACTACTGGGGCTGTAGGCAAGTGCGGTGCCTGAGCCCCACCTGCCTGTGTCCTTCAGCATGGGGGGAACAGAAGAAACTCCCCCAGGTGAAGAAGAAAGATGCCTGTCCTCCCGCCACCCCTGCCCCCATTCACCTGTCCTAGAGCGAAAAAAGAAGCCTCCATAACACTTGCCACCCGCTCCAAGCAGGCAATACATGTTTCCGTATTTTGGCCCGTTATTTCCTTCAGAAGGGGAGGGATATGCAGAAATTGATTCTGTATTACCAGGTCTGCGTGTTATTTCCCAGTCCAGGTGCAATCACTTGTGATTCCTTTTATCTCATGGTAAGTTACTGCCAGATATCATTAATTCTGGGCTGGTATGTCCTGGGGGAGATAAAGGGGAACTCATAAAGGAGCCCTTAGTCTTTTGTGGCGATGGCCACCCCTCGATTTGTCACTATCAATGATGGTAGGTTTACAGTCAGGAACACCAAGCATAACAATCCAGGAGTCAGGTGGTGGTGGCGCCTGAGATGATGAGATGAGAAGTAACTCAGTTTTTGTACGATTGAGTGTTGGAAAGTGGGCTATCATCCACTCTTGGACAGATTTTAAAGTTTGAGAAATATGGTAGACATCTTTGGAGAATTCTTGAGATATACCTCTGTATCATCCACATAGCAATGATGTACAGCATCCCAAAGTTCTCAAGTATGACTCCAAGTGGTTCAATATACAAACTGAAAAGAGTAATAGGTCAGAGCAGAGCTTTGTGGGACTCCTTGAGTTAAAGCAACCAAATTTGAAAAACATGAGTCAATTTTAGTTTGATGCGACTGATTTGTCAAGTAAGAGGTGAACCAACTGAGGACAGTCATCAATGCCCATGCATTCCTTGAGAGTCTCACTCAATATAAAGTAGTTCACTTTATCAATCGCAGCAGAAAAGTTGAGAAGGACAAGAAAGCAAGAGTTGCCAGAGTTGAGGATGCTGAGTGTGTCATCAACTACTTGTAGCATGGCAGTTTCCACACTGCACCCTTGTCTGAACCAGGCTGGACCTCACTGAAGAGGTTATTCTGTATGTTGTGAGTTCAATCAATCGGGGATCTGTGAAGCGCGCTATTCACCCGTGAGGGTCTCAAGGCACTGGGGGGGAGGGAGGCGGGGGGGAGGGAAGGTTGTGCTGCTCTGAGTCAGCCGAAGAGCCAGGTCTTGAGGCTTCTCCTGAAGGTGTGCGAGTGGGGGAACGTCTGATGTTGAGCGGGAGTTCATTCCAGGTCTTAGCTGCGATGTAGAAGTAAGCTCTTCCACCCACGGGGTTTCGGCGAGGGCGAGGTCGGCGGACTGGAGGTTTCTCTTGGGTGCGTGGAAGGAGACTCTTTCGTTGAGGTATTGGGGTCCGGTGTTGTGGAGGGATTTGTAGGCATGGGTGAGTAGCTTGAAGGTGACTCTCTTCTCGATGGGGAGCCAGTGAAGGTCTCGTAGGTGCTGGGTGATGTGTTTGTGTTGTGTCGTGGGATGCCTAGGACGAGCCTGGCAGCGGTGATCTGGATGGTCTGGAGTCTCCGGAGCAGGGATTTGTTGATTCCGGCGTAGAGGGCATTTCCGTTGTCCAGTCTGCTGGCTATGAGTGCGTGGGTGACGGTTTTTCTGGATTCGGGGGATCCACTTGAAGGTCTTGCGAAGGATACGGAGGGTGTTGAAGCATGAGGAGGAGACAGTGTTGATCTGTCGGGTCAAGGGAGGAGTTGAGTATGATGCTGAGGTTCCGGGCGTGGTCCGTGGGAGTAGGGGGGTGCCACAGGCAGAGGGCCAGCAGGTTATGTCCCATGCTGATGGGGTGGGTCCGAGGTCGAGGACTTCTGTCTTCTCCGAGTTGAGCTTCAGATAGCTGCTGCTCAGCCAGGATGCAACGTCTCTCATTCCTTCCTGGAAGCTGAGTTTGATGGTGTCGGGTTGCCTCATGAGAGCGAGGATGAGCTGGGTGTCATCGGCGTAGGATACTATGCTGAGCCCATGCTGTCTGACGATGGCGGCGAGGGGGGCCATGTAGGTGTTGAAGAGCGTGGGGCTGAGCACCAATCCTTGGGGTACTCAGCAATTGATCTCTGTGGGTTCGGAGAGGAAGGGCAGGAGTCTGATTCTTTGGTTTCGGCCGGTGAGGAAGGAGCGGATCCAGTTGAGGGCAGTTCCCTGTATGCCGGCATCATGGAGTCTGGCGGTGAGAATGCAGTGGGAGACGGTGTCGAAGGCTGCAGAGAGGTCTGGTAAGATGAGGGCCACCATGTGGCCCTGGTCGCGGAGAGTGCTGATGTCGTCTGTGGCAGCGAGGAGGGCGGTCTCGGTGCTGTGGTTGCTGCAGAATCCGGATTGGGAAGGGTCGAGGATGGAGTTGTTTTCGATGAAGTTCGTGAGTTGGCTGTTGACGATCTTCTCGGTGACTTTAGCCGCGAAGGGGAGGAGAGAGATGGGTCTGTCATTTTTTAGGTCCGTCGGGTCTGCGGAGGGCTTCTTGTGGAGGGGCTTGACTTCTGCATGTTTCCAGTCATCAGGGAAAGAGCCGGATGTGAAGGTGGTGTTGATGGTGCGTCGTAGCTCGGGTGCTATGGCGGCTCTGTGGAAAATGTGCTGTGGGCAGGGGTCCGTGGGTGCTCCTGAGTGAATGCTCTTCATGGTCGTGGCGGTGTCTTCGGTGGTGAACGGGGTCTAGATGGCGATGGTGTGCTGGCTGGCGTTGCTGGGGGTGGGCGTGGTTTCGGTGTTGGATGTCTGTTCATTGCAGTTGTCATAGAGGGACTTGATCTTGAGATGGAAGTAGGATCCAAGTTTGTTGCAGAGGTCCTGGGAAGGGGTGACGTCCGAGGCTTCGCTTGGGGGTTTGGTGAATTCCTGGATGATGCTGAAGAGTTCCTTTGAGTTGTTGGAGTTGGCGAGGATTTTGTCCCGGATGAAGGTTTTTTTGGTGGATCTGATGCGTTGGTGGTATTCTGTCATGGCGTTCTTGTAGGTGGTCCGAGCTTCTGGGTTTTGGTTTTTCTCCATGATTTCTCGAGATGTCTGCAGGTGCGTCTGGATTCACGGAGGTCGGTGGTGAACCAGGTGGCTTTCATAGGGCTCTGTCTGTCGGAGTTACAGAGGGGGGCGAGCTTGTCCGCGCAGTTGGTGATCCATCTGTGGAGTTCGTTGGCTGCAGAGTTGATGTTGGTGGTGGTGGGAGGGAGGTCTTGGTTGAGGGTGGAGTTGAGGTGCTCCTAGGTGAGTTGTAACACAGCTCGCTGTACCTTTAGTGAGAAAGGGAAGATCTGACACAGAGCAAAAGTTATTGAGGTCGCCCACATCCAGAGAAGGTTTTACTTAGAAGTAGGGTAACTTGGACAATCTTAAGGGAGTCAGTGAAAACTCCTTGACTAAGAGGTTCACTAGGTCAGTTCAATGAGGCAAAATCACGTATAGCTAGTTTTTGGCAATGTTCCCCAGTGTGAGATCTGCTAAGTGGTTGGCTGATTTAGTCTTTATGATAATTTTTACAAAGCCAAGACTAAGTCAAAGTGGTGCCACATCACCTTATATTTACAGGGAAAATTCCCCTTCATTTGTGAGTCCAGGTCAGGTAATGACTGCTCAATGGATTTTACTTTTTGATCAAGGAACTTAGCAAACGATATCTAATAATTGTTGTATGGGGTTTTTGGCGTCTGCTGAAACATGGTTTAGGGAAAATGTAAATTTTGTTGTGCATTCGATTCTCCCTTTAGATCAGCTCAACTCCACATACATAAAATAGAGGCTGTAGTAAATGTTTAATAGATGTGCATTTCTCTCCCTCCCTCTGCTATGACCCTTGTGTCTGAAGTGCTCTGCATGTCATTGGCACAGCAAATATTTGCCTGTGGGTCAATGTTCTGACTGGGTTAGAAGCACAGCTGGAATAAAAGGCTGCTCCGATTCCAGAGATACTTGTACTGAGAGGGCTGCTGGGGAGCCCAATGAAAGGACACTTCCAAGACAAGGGAATTCCCATGAAGATGCAGCTCTTCCTACCCCTGCTAGCCCTCCTTGCTCCTCACTGCTCAGGTAGGCCTGCTTGTTTCACTGCTGCACCCAAAGCCCCTGTTGGTGGCTGATCTTGTCTGTTTTGCCTGCTAACTTCATCCTTCTGCGCCTGTCGTCCGCAGGACTCCCGGCCTGGATAAAGGACTATGACTCTTCTCTCTTCGAAGATGCCATCAATGCCTCCATAATGAAGGTGAACCGACAGCTGTACAGCCACAACCTCTTTGGAGTGGTCAAGAGCTCCGTGAGAACAGTAGGTTTTATGACCTTTGACCAATATTGAGTGAGTTGAATGTTCTCACCCATGGCGACTTCATTGAGTTGGGAAGTGATAGTGGTTGTGTCATCAAAGAGGAGCCCCAGAACCCTTGCTTTTGGAGGGCTGCAAAGAGGTAAAGATATAGCCATCATGTCATTTGAAGGGTACAGAGTCAGGTACTGTGTCACTGATCATAATTGAACCTGACGTAGTCTAGAGCAGAGGTCTTCAAACCTTTTTGATCCGAGCCCCCCTAAGCAAAACGCTTTGATGAGGGGCCCCCTCCAAAACTTTATGGTAAGATTTGGGCGAGTGGGTGGAGCAAGGCTGATAGGAGGGGGTGGGAATTATGAGGTCATTCTCTGGGTTGCTTTTTCTTTAGCTCTTACAGAACACTAAACATGAAACTTCTAAAAGAACAAATCACCAAACAGAAGTTGACTAACACACAACTACTTCCCATAAATGTGGTGTTGTCAGCCCCAGTCACACTGCTAGGCTCCAACGCAACTGCTACACTAATAATGCCTATGGCTGTGAGTAGCAGGCTGTCTCCTCTGCCTCTTTCACCGCTTGTCCACCATGCCTGACCATCACTCCAATCTTGAAATAGACTCTCTGTCTCTTTCAGAAAAAAAGAAACTGCCATGGGTTGCTCGCCTCTTTGCAGCAAGGATGCCTTCGGGCCTAGTACCAGCAATGAAAATGAGCCCTCATGGCTCTTTTGAAAAGTTAAACAGTCAGAATTGTGATAAAATGGGCCACTCACCCTTCGGGGCTCGAGATCCACTGCACCTGCTTTACTAATGAGAGATTTTCCTTTTAATTGATTTATAAAAATATTTCCAGTAGGCACAATCTGCTTACCTATTACTAAAATGTATTCTTTGAAAGCACTTATTTTAGCTTAAACACTAAATCATTTTGTGGCAGCCTCTCTTATAAGCTGGGCAACTGGATTCATGATTCTGTGGTCACAGGCAGCATTTTCTGAATATGCCACATAATTCGTCATCTGAAGTGTAATCTGCAGATCTTAACAAAAAAATAATTGTTTGTTGCTCAAATGGAACAGAAGTTACTAAAACATGGTAATATGTGTCCTTGTGCAGTAGAAAGCCTGTCACAAAGGTTGACTGGTCATCTTTCAATTGCATATTACTGTATTTGGATGTTTAACCGGTACTATCTTTGCCCAGGCAGTGCTACAATGAGTAAAAGTTATACAAAAAAAATAATACTGTCACAAAATGTGCTGCATTTGCTTTATAATTTGCCTTTTCATGCTGTTTAATTCATTCAATCCTGCCTCATAATTTGGTCCTTTATAGCCACATAATTCCAGTAGCTCTGCTTATACTGTGCTTAATATAATGACTTTTATATTCACAAGGCTTGCTGTTACCTGTTGGGACTTCTTAGCACTGTAAATACACAATTCACTCTTCCGAACTGAGTCAACTAGGATTCAATTCTGTGGCTATATGGTCTCATTGACAGACATTTGGAGTGATCGCATTAACCAACTGAAATTTCATTACATAAAAGAGAGCCTCTCTCACCATTATTTGAAATTGCTTTTATTTTTCACTTAAATATTTGCACATTATTTTATATGCCGTTGTCTACAGGTGAAAAAAACAACAAAATACTTTAGAATAGTTTGTTCATTTTAGCCGCCTCTTTGACCCTGCCAGCCCAGAGTTCTGGATTACAATTGCCATGCTTGTTTTATGCAGTTGAAACGCTGGATGTAAATGAAGATGGCCTGTAACGGCAGAAAATAATCAAAGTCTGCCTTCCAGGCCATCTTCATTTAAAAGTACTGAGAGGTATTTGCACCCCCCTGGGACCACTGCTACGGGCCCCCCTGGGGGGCGCGCCTCACAGTTTGAAGACCTCTGGTCGAGAGGGATGCTAAATGGGACACCCTCCACCCAAAAAGCATTATTTGATAAAAAGCCAAGTTTAGACACACACCTTCCAAAATTTAGTAATGGTTACAAATCCTCACTTGACGTAAGTGTAGGGGTTTGTACTAATAACTTAGGGACTGATTTAGAGTTTGTCACAGTAGTACTCCTTCACAAACGTGACGAATATCCCTCCCAACTTTTACAAGTGCATTAGGATATATTGCACTTGTAATATAGCCTTATAGCCCGCCGAAGCGGGCTATACCGGCTATTAAAGGCCCGGTCCCGCGTTAAAGGCCCGAGCCGAAGGCGAGGGACTCTAACAAGGGACCGGGACTTTAATAGCCGGTATAGCCCTGCTATGAAGGGCTATAAGGCTATTAGAACATTCTGCCACTAGAGGGCAGAATGTTCTAACAAATAAAACAAAGGCCTCTCGAAGCAGAGGCCTTTGTAAAACTTTGGAATGTTGCTCTGCGGGCCTTTACCGGCCCGTAGAAGCAGGGAGAACTCCATTGTCTACAATGGAGCTCCCAACATTCCAATGTTCTAATAAGGCGAACGGCACATCTGTTCCATTTGGGATGCAGTCCCAGCCCGTCTAACTCTAGATCAGCCCCTTAGTATTCAGTGACATACCAACTGGTGTATCCATTATCAGTTTCTGCTGAGATATGAGAATAGGTCAAAGTGGCGCCATGTCACTTCTGATTTACATGTACCCCACAGCTCTTGTTTAATCTATGTCTGAACATGCCATACTGTTTTTGATCAAGTGCTAGCTGACCCACATAATAAATGCACAGGCCACCTCAGACACATCTACCTGATAGTCCAAGCACCAGCTCATTAATTGAGGACCAAGACACCGTAGGGGAGTGGCACTGCACACCAAAGAGGTCTATGACAACACACGCGGGACACCATGGGGTAGAGGCCACACCAGTCACTTCGAAGATCTGCAATGACGGCTAGGACACTCAGGACAGCACAGCAACATACACTGACTGCCCCAGAGATTCCCTCCTGCACACACAGACACAAGGGCCACCTATAATGGGGGAACTGAACAGGCACAATCAGGGTACCCCTGTGAGGTGTCTCCTTTAACTCCTGGTAGAGGTCTTCACCATATCTCGTCAGAAACTGATGCTGCATACATCACTGGTGGGTTACTAAACGCTAATCTGTTAGTGCAAAGCCCTACACTTACATCAAGAGAGGAATTGTAACCATTACCCAAGTTTGCGAGGTGTGTGCCTAAATGGGGATCTATATGAAATAACTGTGCTGCTGATCACCAGGATCTCATTTTTGGCACCGTTCATGCATAGGAAACATTCCTTCATCCATTGGAAACTATGGTCCAAGCAAGAGCTGATATTGGCATATTGCCAGAACCATTTCCCATGGAATACGGATGTGAGTGTCACCAATGTACATTTGGAAGCTCAGCTTAAAGCTTTTCAATGAACTTCGCCTGGAGATGTACCTAGATATTGAAGATAAGACATGGGAGGCCTGATCCTTGAGGACAATTGGGTTCCACTAGGTGGGTTTCGGATTTTACAGACTTGAGTCTACCATTTTGGCTGCAGTTGGTGAGAAATGAATGGTTCCAGTGTAGCAGAGAGCCTGATCTGTATGGCTAGTGTTATAACCTTTCCAGCAGAATTGGACGGCCAGCAGAAATGTCAAGTATAAGAGCCCTTATCTGAGCTGTGGAAATTTTGGTGTCCCTCAGAGGCGGAATCCAGGCCTATTGTTGTAGAAGAGGTGGTTTAGTGCCAGTCACTATTGGAGTTTTCCCATCACCTCCCTTTCTCTGATTTTGCTGAGGGGGGTGGGGGGGTCGCAGGTTGGTGATGGGCTAATAGATGGCCAGTATTTCAGGGTCAGCAGATGTTTTTCAGAAGTGCAGTGACGGTGTTGAAATGGGAAGAATTCCAGCCTGAAGAGAAACATTAATCCGTTGCAAGGGGAGGGGGTGGGGGGGTGTTTGAGGGAAGTGGCTGTGCCGAGGTCCGGGGGATTTGGGAACTTTCATTTTGTGGGTCAGATTTAAGACCTCAGAAGTTTCCAAGGGTGTGATGGGGAGAAAGTGGATTGTAAAGAAGTAAGTGAAATGGGAGATTAGGGAATCAGTTACCCGGGAATTTATGATGGGTTTGCAGGTTTTTAGCCTACAGGACCTCACGATATGAGGCTGAAAAATACAACTGCAGATGTAATCTGATGCTTTATCACCTACAGGAATGAGCAAGCTATCCAATCGAAGAGACTCTTTGCAGGTCAAGAAATATTAACTTTGCAAATTTGAGGCAAAATAAACAATTTTAATAGTAGCAACCTGTTTGAACCAGGTCAAAAATGTGAGCCATGGCTCCCAGTTGAGCCATTTTAAAATCTGATTCACCATGAAGTTGTATGGGGTCGGTTCCATTAATACCGAAGACACTGTGGTATATTTATTCATTTGTTCGACGTAGGGAATGGGAAAGCAAATTCACATGATAGATTGCAAACTGTAAGTCTGGTGATTCAATTTACACTTGTTTACAACCATTCGTTCTATTTGATTTAAAAAGAAATTACTCATAGTGTAGGATGAATCAGCTCAAGTTTGTTCAGAAAAGGCAAGAAAATAACAAAAAACAGACTCGACCCTGAGGACGTTCTCATTCACCTCTGTGGCAGTGGCCCAAGGGTTTTTATCCAATACGCCTTTTCATCTCCTATCTGCTTTCAGGAAAGTATGTTACATGTATTTGTACAGCACACTATCACCTGTGAGGGTATACTGGCGGTGAGCAGGTGTGGGTGCCCAGCTCTTCCTATGGCAGGTTGGTTAAATAAAAGAAATAAAAACTTCTTGCGGAATTCAAGAAGAGATGAGGAGGCTCTCCTGTAGAGTGGGAGGCCATTCCATGCTTTAGGAGTGATGTAAGAAAAAGCCTGTCCTCCTGATCTGGCTCTGCATATGTGTGGGATCGGTGCGAATAGGAGCTCTGAGGTAGTGGGTAGTGGTTCAAGGAGATGCAACTGTTCAGGTAGGTGGGGCCTGAATTGTATAGTGCCTTGAATGTGTGTTTGAGGAGTTTGAATTGAGTGAATTTGTGTACCGGGAGCCAGTGGAGCTCCCTGAGGTGTGGTGTGATGTGAGGTCTGTGTGGGAGGTTGAGGATGAGCCTCACTGTCGAGTTCTGGATGGTTTGTAGTCTTCTAGTGTGTTGCTTGGTGATTCTGACAAAGAGAATGTTTCCATAATCCAACTCATCACTAGGGCGTAAGATAACTATCATTCTGCCTGCGTGTTAGAGGGAGAATGATGCGTGATAAACAAGAGACTTGTGAGTCTACACAAGGTTTACTCTGCAACTGATCAAGACGCTGCTAAGAATTTAATGATTTTGAATTTTGGACTGGACATCCCAGGGTCTAAGGTCACCTCATATGCTCATAGGTGGACTTCCGGCTCGATGACATCATCATTCTGGTCTTGAACTTGAACATTCAAGAAACGACCTGTACAAAAGCTTCTGGGCAGGATCCAGCTACCTGTGAGTTCCAGAGGGGGCCCTATGCGGTAAATATCATCACATTTGTTTAATATCAGATTGTTTTTGCACTATCTCTCCTTGATTTTCTTCTTTTGCACCGTGGTAATATTTGCACAGAAGATGAATTTGGAAAAGTCATATCTATGAACAGCTGGCGGTGGAAGATTTTATATCTGGTCATGTCCCTTTAAATTGCTGTACATTAGGCCCCATCATCTCCCATGGCACTTTATAAAGTTGAGGGGCTTATTTATGAGATGCTTGTGCTACCAGAGCGTCACTTTGTATGATGTTCTCGCAACGCAAGACTCCCAATCATATCTTTGAGGTGATGCAAAGCCACTTTGCGTGTCTTTGCATGGCTTCATAGATATGGAGTAAGACAAAGCAGTGCAAATCCCTACCTTGCCTTAGTCTCCATCAAGGAGGTGCTCCATGGGTGTTGTGGTGCATTTTCCCACGCAACGCCCATGGATTTTGATGCTGTCCAATGATTTATTTAATCACATAAACCTGGGACAGCGACAAAATCTTACGCCTCCCCAGAGCAGGCATAACAAGAAAAAATATTTTTATTGCTCCTCGTTTTTTGCTTTTTCTATGTGTGCTTCATTCTGCAGCACACATAGAAAGAGGAACAAGCTTCTCAGGATTGTTTCTGTGCAGGAAGGCACCTTCCTGCACAAAAACAATCCTGGCTGCAACGGAGTCACCCTTGCACAATGGTGCAAGGGTGCCTACATTGGCGCTAGGCAGCAAATTGTTTACCAGCGCAGGGAGAAAGGACAGGAATTTCATAAATTTCACATTTCATAAATACGGTTCATCCCTGCACTTTCACATTGGTGTAGGGCAGCGCAGCAAGAAGACTTGCGGCACTGCCCTACGCCAATTCCTCATAAACGAGGCCCTGAGTTCTCCAACAGCGCGCATTTTCTAGGAGCTATTTGCAAGTTTCCTCGTTTGTCTTTCTTCGAAAATGTTGTCTGTCACATTTATTTAAACAATGATCTGGAGCAAATAAGCACTTTTAAACTGTGTTGGCAGCAGTCCAGCCGCAACAGATGACCTTTGAAGGTTGGCAGTGATCGGCCGAACAAAGTATGGCAGTCCGATATGCAAGAGAGATCAGGGAATAGGATGGGGATTGCCTCAAAACACATTCTGCGAGACTTGGCCCAAAGCAGGCATCTTGTAGCACATTTTCACATTACATGCCTGAAATTTTAGGAAAATACATGGAATGTGGTATGATTCAGCACAATTTCCCAACAAACCTGCTAGAATGATACAGCTATCAGACGCCTTCAGAATCGTTTATGCAGTTTAAATACTTCAAAATGTTGATAGACACGTCCTTCAAAACACTATTCTCTTCCTTTCGTTTTTCTGACATGTCCCTTCCAAGTAGATTTTCTGTCATTTTGTAGGGCTGGGAATCTACTTGTGAAGGTCAGACTCTGGAAAGTGAAGGTTACATATATGCCACAATCAGAGGTTCTAGTTAGCAGAACGAGGCAAATATTATTTGCAAGTGCTTTGGTTACAGAGAACTTATTAAGTATACTCAGATTGCACTAGTCAGACAACACAACTAAAAGTGATGTAAAAAGCTTCATTAATACAGATAGTGACATATCTCCACATGGGTCATGAAATAACAGTTACACGTACAGGTGCCCTTGGTACCAAAAATCAGCAATAGGTTTCCTTAAATTATCTGCTGCTTAATGGTGACCCCTCTGTGTTGTGTATCTGTTGCTTGATGTTGACTTCTGTGAATTTTTCCTTAATATTGACTCATCTGTGTATCTGTTGCTTGCCTGGTGTTGATTTATCTGCATGTTCACTCATTTTTCTATCATTCCACAGAAAGTGGCTTACTGCAGGAGCTGGGTACAGGTGTCAGAAGAACAGGTCCAGGGAGCCCGTGTGCAGTGTCAACCTGAAGACTCCAGTTCAGAGTCCTCAAGCAGTGAAGAGGTGCAGACTGAGGGAGCTAGATTTGTTTTTGACTGAGGGATGTTGCCAGCAATACATATGTAGAGGGGGTTTTGAAGCCACCCTTTTTTGGAATTGACTAGTTCCCTTCGACAACTAAGTTTTTCTAAATAAGACAATTAGTTCCTCTAAAGATCTAAGAGTGAGGAAATAAGATGTGTGTGGAAAGTCTTTTCTTAAAAGATGGGTGTGAGATGTACCCTTACCACAGGCTCTGCCAGTGCATCTTGAACTTAACCTGCAGGACTCCCTGGGCTGTATTACGAGCAGTGCCCCGGGGCGCAATGGGCATGAACGCCTGTCTTCTACACCCCTGGTGCACTATAGTATTACAGAAAGTGGTGCAGGCACTTGTGGGCCATCTTCCCCAATACCGATAGCACTGGTGCACATAGAGCACTAGGGCCACCCAGAGAGATCATCAGTGATGTCATAAATTATGTAATCGAACATATCATGAGTGATGTAATATGTGCGGTCATAAGCAGTGCGTGGCAGGGACGCAAGATATAGTTAGCTCTGCTAACTATATCTGGTGATTTTCTGTGTTTTTTCTAGTTCAAAAAATTACGCTGGCACTGAAATGTTCACCTAACTATAATGTCACTTTAACCTTTGTTTTTTCCAGGGAATTTCTAAGGTTTTTTCAAAAAACAAAATCAGATTTTATCACATCTAACTATAACATCATTAACCTTTAACATCAATAACCTTTGTTTTTTTCAGTAAATGTAAATGTAAATTTAGATATAATTACAATTCCTAAGTATAACTCCACTTTAACCATTGGTTTTTTCAGTGAATTTCTAGGGTTTTTAAAAATAAAGTTATATTTTATTACCATACGTAAAGCCAACTCATGCTATGCATGGCCTTTGGTGGAGGGAGGGGTGGTTGCAGGGTATGGCCTGTGGTCAGGCCCTGCAGCCAACCCCCTGCAAGCAGCCAACTCCCGCCGGGGAGTGGGTGAGATTGCACAGCCCCCTCCCCAAGCCACTATTGATCCCAGGAACTTCGGACCCTTTCTTTTAAAAAGGGAACACTCCTGGTGCCAAAAAATATATTATTAAGAGAGGCGGATATGTGGCCTCCCTCCCCAACCTTAAAAGGTCCAGGAGAAACCATTCCTTGGGGCCAAATACATTAAGATAGATTAGGGTTGGGGACATGTGGCCCACCTCCATCACCCCTAATGGTCTCTGGGGATACCATTACCTACAGCCATACTTTAATTATAGGGGAGGGGGCAAATGGCCCTCCTCCCTGAACTTTAAGAGGCCATGGGGAACCCATCCCAGAGGTCCAAATAGTTTTACATTAGGTGACAGGGCACATGGTCCCCTCTTAAGTCCAAATGTGTCCAAAGACCCCACCCTCCAGGGCCACAGTTTAATTATAGGGGAGGAGGGTGCATGCCCCACCTCCCCAAGCCTTAAGAGGCCCCGGGAACCCCAACCCCCGGGGCCATATTTTAACAAGCCCCAGGGACCCCATCCCTGGTCTCAAATACCTTACTATTTGGGGAGAGGGGCACGTGGACCCCCCAAGCCCAAATGGGACCTGGTGACCCCAATCTAAGGGACCATATTTTAATTATAGGGGAGGAGGATGGGGCCTCCATCCTGACTTTTAAAAGTCCCTGAGGACCCCACCACCCTGGGCCCTGTTACATAAGGGTAGGGGATTGTGTGACCTCAAGCCTAGTGTGGCCCAGGGACCCCATTCCTCAGGGTCAAAGTTAATAAGAAAGGGCCTTATTAGGTTCCAGGGCTGAATTATATTATTATGGTGATGGGGCCATGTGGACTCCTTGCGAGCCTTAATAGACCTCAGGGACACCATCCCCGGGCCGAAAGGGGAGCGGGCGCTCAGCTCCCCATCATTGAAATTTATTAGACCCAGGACACCCCATCCCTGGGGCCAAATGCAATACAAAAGGGGAGGTGTCAGCGCGCCCCCTTCCCCAAGCCTTATTAGGCCCTGGGGACCCATCCACCAGGGCCAAAAGCAATGATAAGGGGTGAGGGACACACTATCCCCTCCCTGAGTCTTATTAGATCTCAGTGACCCCATATCCTGGGGCCGAATTACATTATTAATGGGAGGGGACCATGCAGCATCCCTCCCTGAGCCTTAATAGCCCCCTGCGACCACATTCCTTGTGGCTGAATTACATTATCAAGGTGAGGGCCGTGTGGCCCACCTCTCCAAGCATTATTTGGCCAAGAGGACCCCATCCCCGGGGCCAAATGTAATACAAAAGGCCGCAGAGGGAGCCCCAGGGTCCCAGCAGCTCCAGACAGCTCCCCTCATAGTGCGAGAGCCAGCACTTCTTCCACCTGGTTGGTTCAGCTATTTTTGCTTGCTCCCACTCGCCAGGAGCAATCTATGTTTCCCTGCCTGCATCAGTGCAGGCAGGGAAACAGAAGTCTGGTCCTATCCAGCGGGTGCATTTTCACATTTTTACTAGCCCCCTGGGACCCTATTCCCCATGACGAGTTACATTATTATTAAGGTGAGGGGGCATGCGCCCCCCTCCCTGAGCCTTATCAGGCCCCAGGGACCCCATCCCTTGGGACCAAATGAAATTCAAACGGGGAGGGGGCTGCACGCCCCCCCCTCCCCTAGCCTTATTAAGCCCATTAGACCCCATCCCGGTGCCAAAAGCAATACAAAAGGGGAAGGGGCACACCCCCCCAAGCCTTATTAGACCCCGGGGACCTCATCCCCTGGGGCCAAATTACATTATTAAGTGGCGAGGGGCGTGCGGCCCCCCTCCCCAACCCAAGACTTAAAAAAACTGAGGGCACCATCCCCTGGGACTGAAAACATCTTTTTATGAATTTGGCTTCTGGGATGGGGTCATCAGGGCCTTTTAAGGCTTGGGTAGGGGGGCTGCCTGCCCCACTCCACTAATTAATGTTTTGGACCCCAGTGGATGGGTCAAGAGTCCGCCACTTGCTCCTGGGGGGGCGCACTCCCTTCCACTTAAATAATGTATTAGGCCCCGGTGGATGCGGGAAGGGGGCCCCACCCATGCCCCCTCCCCAAATATTTTGTTTTTAAATGGCAGGACAGCATTTTCTTTTTTTTTTGGCAGATCCTGCGGAAGTCCTGTGGGATCACTGCAAAAACACAGATTTTTTTGATTTTTTTTTGCCCATAGGGGTGCGTCCCTCAGGATCCCCACCCCCCACCCCCCCAGGGCCGAGAGGGGCAGGGTGTCCTACCCTGCCCCCTTAGATATTACTTTTATTTTCAAACTTCAGGAACAGGCGACTAAGCCCCGAGTCCTTTAATGGCTGTCAACAACATTTTTTCGTGTTGCTGGCAGCTAATCAGCGTGCTCACTCCTGCAGGTGTCTGAGTCCCATAGGAGCAAACTGGCCTAAAGGAAAAAAGTTCCCTGGGCCAATCAGAACGCTCTATTTTTTTAATTTCGTTCGAGGTACTCTTGTGAGAGTCCCTCGAACCCAACCATCCAGATATACAAATATGTTTCCACCTTAATTTCTCTTAAACTGCTGAAGGGATTTACACAAAATCACAAAAAGCACAATCTGTGGACTGAGATCTAGCTTCCTGCTAAATTTGGTGTAATTCTGTTCAGCAGTTTTTGCGAAAATGCTTCTGACAAAAGTCTATGGAAAATGCATGGGGAAATTAGCAAACCAAAAGAAGCCTTATCTGTGGATAAGCAATCCTAACTATACCTACCCAGTGGCAATATATATATATATATATATATATATATATATATATATATATATATATATATATATATATATATATATATTCACACAAAAAAACATAGGTTTCAGGGACGTTATAGTTAGAAATTAGCATTTAAAAAACCTTAGAAATTCACAAAAAAAAACATAGGTTTCGGGGACGTTATAGTTAGAAATTAGCATTTAAAAACCTTGGAAATTCACAGAAAAAACCACAGGTTTCAGGGGCGTTATAGTTAGTTGGACATTTCACTCATACAAAACCAGAGAAATTCGGCCATTATAGTTAGTTGAGCTACCTATAACTCACGCCCCGCAGTGCACTGCTGATGATGTCACATATTACATCACTCATGACCCATCTCCCGGGGCCGGCCATCACGTTGGGGACAGCAGGGGGAGCCCCAATGCCCCCACGGTCCTAGCCGGTTCCCCGCCTCCTGCGGGAGCCAGCATTGCTTTTGGACAAGGGGAGCTGCTGACATGCAGCTCCCCTTGTCCAAAAGCAATCTGCTTTGCTTCGTGGAAGCGAGAGCAGGTTTCCTGCTCTCGCTTCCATGAAGCAAAGCAGTGTTTGCAATGACAGGGCGGGAGCCGTGCTCCCGCCCTGTCATTGCAAACTGCAATGTCCCAGGGGTGGGCACCCCGGGACATTGCTGGAGCCGGCCCTGGGGGGTGGCGGTCCCCAGGGCCATGGAGGGCTCCAGGAGGGAGGCTGTGCGGCCCCCCTCCCAACATAAAGATAGCCCCGGGGAGGTGGTGGTCCCTGGGGCCGGGGGGCCGCAACGGACCCCTGTATTTCAATAATTAGCGCCCCGGGGAGGTGGTGGTCCCTGGGGCAGTGTGGGGGGGCTCGAGCCCCCCACACTTATTATTCATAATAGCCCCATGGAGGTGGCGGTCCCCAGGGCTGCAGGGGGGCGCATGCCCCCGTGCATAATTAAGAAAAGCCCCGGGGAGGTGGCGGTCCCCAGGGCTGCGGGGGCCTGCGCAGCCCCCACTTATATTTTGCATATTGCCCCCAGAACCTGGCCCACCCGGGGGCTCATTAAAACGAAGCACAGGAGACCGAGCTTCGTTTTTTTTTTTGTTCGGGATTCGCAAATCCCGCCGAATTCCTCTTTTTTAAAAAAAATGGTTTTTTGGGTCCTGGGGGTCCCTGGGGGACTCCCTGACCGGGCCTAGGGGGTCAGGGTGTTTCTACCCTGCCCCTTTTCTTGTTTGTTAACCTTTTTTCTTGTGACTCGGTTCAACCGAGTCACAAGATGGCTGCCAACACTTCTTAGTTTGAAGTGTTGGCAGCCAATCAGAATCAAGCTTGTGTTCTACCGCCAGTAGGTAAAATATATATATATATATATATTTTTTTTTAGGATAACTTTGTATATTGAGTGCCAGACAAGAAACACTCGCACTCCAGGATCGTGGTCACAACAGATTGTTATATTTGTTTTAATGGCAACGCATTCCGACCACAAGGTCTTTTTCCAAATTGTATTTATATACCACTTACTACCCATGACGGGCGTTGATATAACGAAGATGTGGAGTTAACCGCAGTAAATCTGTTCTGTACTTACCAATATATACCTATATACTTATTTAAATGATATCAAGATAGTCAGTATTCTGGATATAATATTTAAACACAATATTTTGTACCTCCTAGCTACTGGGGACAGTTTTAAAATGAAGAGTTTTTACCCCATTTGTCTTTTTTTGTGGCAGATGTTTTGGGGAAGGCAGGACCTCAACAGACAAAGAAGTAACACAAAGTTTTCTTGTAAGTAGTGATTCCACAACCTCTCTTCACTATTGATCTGATTTATAAAGGTAAGTTTGCAAGTGTCAATGTACTCACATTTAGCTCTGCTTCTACACCTAGGTGTAGCTCTTCACCTTTTTCCAAGTGGATATTTACACCTAGATGAATACTTAAGAGACTCCATCGCATAAAATGGGAGGGTGGATGCTCTTACAGACCTTTTACCACCATAAATATACTATTAGTAACTATTTGTAACTTTCTGTCTATTTGTGGAGATCTCTGCCACCAGGGTGGAGTTCATGGTTTAGGAAACTGTAGGAAAATTATTAAAGTCTATTAAAAAAATTAGTAGAATAGAAATGAAAATGAACTTAAACTAATTTACTTGGAGCTAATAAAATAAAGTCACAACATATTACCCCCACATATTTATTTTAGATTATGTTTTAAAGTTATATAATTCTATTTAGACAGATTAACTTTTAAACAATAATGTAATAATAAAATCATCCACTCTCACTAATAAGTGTATTTAATTTGCAACAAATGTACGGCCTGATTTAGATCTCAGCGGATGGGTTACTCTGTCACAACGGTGACAGATAACCCGTCCACTGAAATATAAATCCCATAGGATATAATGAGATTTATATTTCGGCTGATGGGATATCCATCACCATTGTGATTGAGTAACCCTTCCGCTGAGATCTAATTCGGGCCCTCAAATAAAAGTTACATTTTTAATTTATTGTGTATATTTTTAGATTTTAAGAAATAAGTTACAAAGTTGAAGCCTTTTTAAATGAATTGTAATATTAAGTGTATAAAACTTTTTTAAAAACTCAATATATAGGCTTATTGTGTAATCATTAAAAAGTTTAAATTATTTATAACCTAAATCTAGAATTTTTTAATTAATTTACCAGAAATTTTAATGAGGTTTTAGTTTAATTCCTTGCCTCCAATGATTTCTCTGGGAGTGTGTTGCAGCACCAGCATTTGGCCATGAGAATTGCTTGACTTATTCCAAGACTGGGCTGGAGTATTTTTAAGACTATTTTGAAACTATTAGTGCTGTAGCAAATTTAGAAGTGTATTTTGTAAACTGCAATAATCTTACTGTTTTATAGGTGTGTGTTTTGTGTTCGCAGGTCTTTCTCTAAACCCCTCCTTAAGTTTCACTAAATCCCACTCATTTTGTAGAAATTCTTCCACATTTTCCCACGATTACCCCAGCTCTCTGACTTTAATTAGTTAAATGTATACCTATGTGTACGGAAATCTCTGCCACTGGAGCGGAGATCTCCGCACAGTTAATATAGGAGTGGTGGAAAGCTCCACCTGTAGATTTCTGAAATACATTTTTGAGTGAGTAAAAAGTACAAATAGAGTGCTAGGTACTCCAAAATACAAATTGTGAATTGGGTCCTATAGTACTCACAGGAAGTCCATGAGAGGTGTGGTTAAAGGGGGGGGGGGGGTTCTAGTAGACAGATTTACCCAGCTCATCCAGAAGTTGTGTTAAGCCCAAAGATCAATTTCTCAACTCTGAAAGGACAAAATAACTAATTCATACCAGCTATGAGACCTTTATACCGAAATCCTGACCTACAGCACTTGCTGATATTCCAGTATTAGGAATCACCATACAAAACACAGCATGAGCCATGTAATTTAACCCTCTCCTGCAGCACTCCACTGCTCCTTCTACTGGGGACAACGCTTGGGACTGGCCCACCACTTTATTCTTGTATCTCATCCCATTCCACCGCTGTGGTTCATGCACAGTTTTAGCCTCACTCCCAAAACACAGGCCCACTCCTGCTCTCCACGTGTATGGAAAATGGCATTTTGTATTTCATTTATGTGATTATTAGTGTGGGATAGACCAGGTATAACTCTCATGCCCTTGGCCTCAAAGCCAGCCATTTCTCTGGCATCTTTTTCTCTCTTGGGCACCACCCTGCTCTTGCCCAATAGAAAGTAACTTCCACAGCTCACCCCAAATCTCCAATGCTGACTTGGAATGCCACTTTTACCCGAGATCTCCAATGCTGACTTTGGCTGTCACTTTCAGTCGAGATCTCCAGTGCTGATTTGAGCTGTCACTTTGACTCCCGCTCTCCAATGCTGACTTGGGCTGTCACTCTCACTTCCGATCTCCAGTGCTGACGTCCGTGGGTTTTAATTGTAATGCCCTGTTGGAAATCTATCCCTATTAAGGCGTTCAACGTGGCCTCCCTGCTACCGCCCACACTCAGAATATGCCAGGTTGTGTCCGCAGTGCATATGACCCACAAAGGGTGTTGTGAAACTTGCAATGTCTATATATTTTAGTGCCATCTGTAATGTATTAACTGAGTTCCTAGTGCATTATGGCTGCGCCCAGGTGCGTAATGGGATATACCAAATATTTAACTTTTTTTAAAGGTCATGGTACTTTGATCACTTACTGTTTGCTCTTTAACTTTTTTCTTGTAGAAAGATATTGGAAGCCATCCCTTTTTGGTACAAACACACTTTCATTATAATAACATGGGGTGGGGTTGAACGTGGAGTAAAACATTATTTGGAGAAAGAAGACCCGACGCCACTGATCACAAAGATAAGTCGGTCTATCTCTGGGAATACCGGAGTCAGGTCTCTTTTCATCAAATATCGACACTGGAACTATGAAGCAATGGAGGGGACAATTCTATGTCAGGTTTGACAAAATTATGCTTCAATAAAAGGCAGATTAAGCGACATACTGTGCCACAATCTTTGCCAATTTGTTTCCTTATTTTGTCATTTAAACACCCATCGTCTGGGCAAAGTTGCATCTTTTATTACTAGATGTTTAATACCACAGTACAGTAATCTGCTACTGAAAGGTCATCAGTTTACCCTTGGAAAGATCGGCAATTGTGCAGAACCACTTTTTGGCCCATTTTATTAACTTTTGGTGCGTTTGAGATAGAGGCATTTTTTCCCTAACATCTTTTATTATGTGACAAATGTGCCAAAGCTATAATTATGCGGAAAAAACTAAAGCCACAGAATCACATAGTTCTAGTGGTTCAGGAAATGTTATGTAACCAATGACATTGAAGCAAAACAAAAAAGTGAGAATTTAAGTATATATTCTGGCCTAACACCACGTTAAGTGCCTATACCCATCACTAGGTGTCCTTCGAGCATGTCATGAAAATCGATAAATAATTTGCTTTATATCCTCATTCTAGCAAAGATGCATCCATTGCCAACATCCGACCTAATTAGATGACGAAGTTGAATATAGATGTGATGTTCCAACCTGGAAATTCCTACCAAAGATATAAATACAAACTATATATACTAATGACAATTGGCACCTAGTTGTATAAAACTCACATTCTTGGAAGTGGTCTCAATAAAGTCATGATTAGGAAAAATATCACTTTTCACAGCCCACGATGTGGCTACGCCAGGAAGATAGCAGATATCCGCATCTTACGTCACTGATCACCACCATATGGTGACTTGGAGTGCATTATGATCTGTCAACCTTATGGCAATACAGTAAATTGAGTTGACTTAAACGTATAAACAATTGTTTTTCTCCATTAAAGTTGATTGAATTTCAATTAATAACACTCAAATACGGTACCTCCCAAACATATATTTATACAAACGCATTCGAGCAGTGTCTTGTGCTTTTACTGCAAGTGCATAGAGTAGTTTGTTACATATGTGTATATGTTTTCCCGTGATTCACTGTTATTTGCAACTAAACATGGTACTTTTTAAATGTACCTTGTAGCTCTTAGAAAAACAACACGCAGTAGGGTCATCGACCATGACTGGTGCTAACCCATCCCTCTTAGGGCCTGATTACAAGTTGGTTGATGTTTTCCGACCAGTGCGTAAACCTGTGTTTACGCACCAATCGAAATTACGAGTTGGAAGTAATTTAATGTATCCAATAATTATCAGAGGCGTTAAAAACCTCAACCTTCATTAAATTTTGGCAGGTCAAACCTGCTGAAATTTAATGGGGGAAAACCATACGGTATTTATCGCATCATACACATTTTTCTGCATTAAACAACAAAATCTACATATTATTCCCCAGAAACTTGTAATAGGTGCTCCTGCTCTCCTCGTCTTGACTCGAGGAACAGGAAGCACAGCCAGGCTCCCCTGACCAACCACAATGCTGCAATGCAGTGTTGTGATTGGTCTGAGCGTCCTGGTTATACGCTCAGCCAGGGAATGGAGGCCTGGGCATGTTCTCCACGCTGGCTGAAATGCAGCCTGCATGGAAAACAGGTAAAGCACGCATGACTGTTTTGGGCAGCCTGAGAGGGCCAGCCGAACAGTCATGTACACTTAGGAGTGGGCAAACCACTCCTCCCCTGCCCTGCTCGAGAGCAGACCAGCCCTGCCCACCCGTCCGCCCGCGCATCAGCATAGAAACATAAAATGATAATAACTCAAAGTCAGTATCATTTTATGTTTCCTTTATGTTGCACTGCTTAAAAGCAGTGGGGCGACGCTCCTCCGCCATAGCTGAGGAGCCACCACTGGCTATTTGTTGCACACTGTTATCGGGTGTTACAAATAGCAACTATAGTCATAATCAGGCCCTTGGTCTTTACAAGGCCTCCACTTGCCTGTGGTCCTGGAAACAGATGGACTAAGAGCTGGGGAAAATCATATGAAGTGTCAAGGGCACCTGCTTAGCATGCACTGAGTGCACGTAATTGCCACCAGCAGTATGCATGCTGAGTAATCAGTGCATGGCTTATAACGCAGCATGCTGGCCAGGATCATTCTGACACAATTACCATCTCATTAAACACACGCAGCCCGAGCCAAGCTGTATGTACTCAGTAAATGCCCTGAACAGTCCAGAGCGGTGGGAGGTGGGCAAAGTGAAATGAACATTTTGTAGCAACGCCGCATGTACATGACACTTAGGCGTCTTTGTTTGGTAGTGCATCAATATTTTTAAATCAACAGAAATTGATTGAGCACGTTTTCAATGACCTTAAGTGGGCTCATTATTCTTACTTGTGTTTAATATTTTATCTATCTGGGAATCTGCCATTGGGCAGACCCTGCAGGTGGACGTCTTGTGCAGGAGCAGTGCAGTTGGATGACGAAATATAGATCACAAAAATATTGTAGCTCGAAATATTGACAACCAAAAATCTGACTTTACATACATACAGTTTAAAGTACAAGAGTTTCAACTACAAAAATATGTTGGACCAGAATATCGACATTGCTTCGGAAAGGATATGTGCTTCAATGTAATTAACATTATTGTAATTGAAAAAAAAGTTACATTACTTTTTTTGATAAAATGTAATCCATTTAAAAAACACTTAACAAAAAATAGCATATAAACAATAATTTAATAACTATTACAAATCTAATTTCTTTTTTTTATTGAGATCCATGAAAAGTTCACAAATTCATCCAAATAACACAAAACAAATATCCAATAATAAAACCTTGCACAATAGCCATATTGATCATAAAAAAGTCAGTTGAGAACAGGTTACATAGTCAGAAGAAAAAAGAATAACCTTAGATAGCACAAACCATTAGAGATCAGATACAGTATTCTTTCATCAATAATTAGATAATCACTAGAGTGCGTATCAAGCAGTAAAATATAAGTCTGAGTAAAAGCTGAAAGTAATGCCGATATTAAGGCTACTAATGATGTTTTGGCATACAAAAAATCAAATGCAACGTCGCCTGCCAGTATCTAAAACTGGCTAAGGTGTGTATAGTGCATTGGGTCCAATAAGTTATGCAAAAATATCAACATATAAGTCATAGTTAATGTTTCAGTCTCCAGTCCAGGAACTCGGAAATGCTGACCGGCTGAGTACGCTGTCAGCCACACCCCCCCCCCTACACTTTCAGGACGCCGGAGAACACGCAGCAACGCTGTGCGGTCAGCTGGAATGGCCGTGGTCGTTTTTCAGAGCGTTTTGCAGAGCGGGAACAGGAGTCAGTGAGGCTCTGGGGCTCGCCATTACTGCGCATCGCAGCGGGGGCAATTTCCTCTCCTCTCTTGGACAGCAAGAAGTGGCAGGAAGCGGCGGTTGAAGGCAAAAAATAATACGGCAGGCCAGTCACAGAAAAATAGGGTGAGAGCCTCTTTATCGTCTATATGTGGCTTTGAAAATCCGGTTGGTGGGAGCCTTAACATCAAGCAAGCTCCTGGTTTTTTCCTGATCCCTCCTGGGCTGCGCTGGGACAATACGGAGGCTTTAAAAAGAACATTAAGGACGCATTTGTAAAAAAGGGAAGAAAAAAAAATAATCTTTTGGCTCGAGCAGCATTACCTCCCAGCATTCAAGCAGGATTGTTACCTCGGAGATTCGCTTCCATGGCACCATTAGGAACCACCAGGTTTCTCTCCAAGGGGTAAGTGCATGTGCTCTGCTGCCTGTTGTGCATGGGGCTTTTTGTGCTACTTGGTAGAGGGTTGCTGGGGACGTTCTATGCGCTAAGCCCTCTTTCTCCTTCCTGGTATTTGCCGATAATTCATCACGATAAGGTTGCAGAAAACTTTCAGGACTGTCAATATGCGCAATTTCTCCAGAAATACAGCTGCATCCCTTCTTGATTCCCAAGTGCTGGCTCAGAGGGTTAAAAAGCGCGCTGGACAAGCAGCAGCTCGGACTAATCGTGCAGCAACTCTCAGGAAAGATTTTGGACTGCCCTCAGAAATCTCGGAGATGGCCACTGCAGAGCTCTCCCAGAAATACTACCCGGGAGGGGCCTCCGCTGATTTGGACACGATTACCAGCCCCGTCCTTGCTGTCTCTCCTGAGGTCGGTCCCTTAACTGCGCAAGGCTTGGAGGATCCAGACGCGATGACTTCCGGGGGCGACGCTGTGGCTGGGAAAACCAAGGAACTAAAAAAATACCCTCTATTTTCCAAAGCTAAATCTGGGTTAGCATCAGGCATAGAGGGGGCGGAGAGTGCGCCATAAATTGCTGAACAATCTGCGGACTCTATTAAGGGGGCATCTCTTTGCAGTGGCAGTTTTTTACAAATTCAAGTACAATCTTCCCCTGGACGAAGTTTATCGGATCTACCCGCTTTTGAAGATGATGGGCAGGCAGTTCTTGATAATACTGTATCTTCTGCAGAGTCCGTTGTAACATCTGCAGCGCAGTCTAAAGCCGGGATTGAATCAAATCAGGAAAATTCTTTTCAGGATAATAGATCATTTTCTTTACAATGGGACGCTAAGAGCCTGCTCAACTTAATCCTGGATGAGATTAGAGAGCTCAAAACCTCTCAATCCTTGGAAATCGCTGCCATCCATGCCCGCCTCTCTCAAATCGAAGAGAACATGGCTCGGGTTCCAGCGCGACTTTATGAGGCGAAGACAAGGATCTCACAGTTGGAGGATCAGGTTGCTACTATGAACAACAAGGTTGCTGCTTATCAGGGCCAAAAATCCGCAATGGACTTCAAACTGGAGGAATTGGAGAATCACTCGAGGCGCTTTAATCTCCGTGTCCTAGGTATTCCAGAGGGGCTTGAGGGGCAGCCGACATTACAACGGGTTGATTCGTTCATTTAAAAAAACGTCCTCCCGGAATTTAATGGAGATCTGACTATTATGAGGGCCCATCGGGTGCCCGCGCATCTTCCCCCTAACGCTAAATTCACGCGGACAATTCTTGTTTATTTTGGGGACTATAGGGTTAAGGAACAAATCCAATCAAAGGCAATAAAGCAGCGACAGTTCACTTCCACGGACGTCCCATTATGTCGTATTTTCTCTGACATGTCTGCCTCCGCAGCTAAAAGGCGGAAAGAGTTGGTTAAAATGTTGCACTTATTTAAAGAACAGGGGGCACAGGCAATGATTGCACAACAAAGCAAACTAAAAGTGCTTGTTAAAGGTAGATTTCATGTTTTTTGTAATATCCCCGAAGCACAGGAACTACTGCAACAAATTTCTTCAAGCAAATCCTAAATTTCTTAGTTTAGGGCCTCTATAGTTGCCGTTATAATTAAGTTGTGCATTTGCCCTTTTCTCTGCTTTTCTTTCTTCTCGAGTCTGGTTTTCTATTTTTCTATTTCTTTTAAATTTTGAGTCTTATTCCCCTTTTATTTTCCCACGTTCTGGTTGAGGGGGGGTGGGGTATGTAGGCCGGCAGCTCCTGGCACAAGGTCAAGGAGCCAGTTTTAGGGTATTGGGTAAGCCTGTCAGGTGTGAGCAGGGAAGGTGCACTGCTCACCGCAGCTTTTCGGGGAGGAGGCGTTCACGGGGGTGGAATGGGTAGCAAGAGGAAAAAAAGAGATCCATTTTAAATTCTAGATTCATCCATACTTTACTTATAAGTCTATAGTCTCTCAGGACGAGTGGGGGAGTAATGTCAGATCATTCCGTGCAGGGTGTCAATGGAAAAAAAGGAAATCCTTAAGGTGGTTTCTTTCAATGTAAACGGACTCAATAATAAAAAGAAAATGCGGGCCATTGAATCATGGGTTAAGTCAGAAAATCCGCCCATTGTTTTAATTCAAGAATCCCATATAGCAGAGGGGAAGCTAGCAGACTTTTCTATGTTTAGGTCCTGGGCAACATACCGGGGCTTCTCCTCCTCTTCCGCATCACATCGCGGCATGGCGATTTTCTCCGGCAAAAAACTTCAAGCTACGGGGGTTAATTTTGTAAGTGATCAGAAAGGAAGGTGGTGTTGGGCGACCTGTAATTTGGGGAATAGATTTTTAACCTTTGCTAGCATTTATGCCCCAGTAGAGGAAGATCCGGCACCATATGAAGAGTTTTTTCAATCCCTAGTGCAAACTCCCGGGGAAGTGATTATAGGGGGGGATTTCAATTTTCTACTGAATCCAAAAATTGATTCCTCAGCTATTTCTAAAGAACAATTAAAACACAAAACCTGTAGAATTATTCGAAATTATAGGGAAACTCTGGATATAATCGACACCTGGAGGGCAGTATTTCCGACTAAGATTGCATATACCTGCTTTTCGGGCAGATTTGGCACCTCCTCTCGCATTGATTTCTTTCTTATATCTAAGACCTTGATTTTTAGTCAGTAGAATATCCTTCCGAATGGATTTTCAGATCATGCTATGCTTATTTTAGAGCTTGAGTTAGGTAAAATCTCGGCTCATTCTAAGAGATGGACTTTAAATAGGCAATATCTCTCGGAAGAAAATTGGGTATTACTCTGTAAAACAGAGATACAGGAGTTTCTCGCTAGAAATCACGGGACGGCTCCTTCCCAAATTGTCTGGGATGCTCTGAAGGCATATATTCGGGGCCTGGCTATTGGAAAGGATGCTGAAGGGTCTAGAAAAAAGAAGGAAAAATAGCGAAATTTGGAACAGGAGGCGCAGAGGCGCTATGATATTTTTCTGAGTAACCCTTCGGACCCTAATCAACGAAAACTCGATCAGGCCAAACGGGATCTAACCGAAGCTTATTATGTAGAGTGTGAAATATTTCATAGCAACCATAGGCAAAAGGTATATGAAGAGAGCAATTTCACTGGGAGGTTCCTTGCATGGCAGGCCCGGGAGCGGGCCGCAAATAACCGGATTAGTACTTTGAGATGTCCTGTAACTGGCGCCCGGAGTGAGGAGCCAGCGATTATAGGGGATATAATGCTTCAACATTATAAAAATATTTATGGTCAAAAACAACCTATTGATAAGGCATCCCTTGACAAGTTTCTCCAGGAACAGGAAATTCCAGTACTTTCTGAGGCTGATAAAAGTAGAATGATGTGCCCTTTCTCCAGAGAAGAGCTGGGGGATATTATAAAAAATCTCCTGAAAGGCAATGCCTGTGGACCGGACGGTCTCCCGGACGAATTTTTAAAAACATTTTCAGATGTAATTTTAGAATATTTTTTGCTGGTTGCTAATTCAATCTTAGAGGGAGGCCCAATCCCGCCATCATTCCAAAAAGGGAATGTAGTTAATTTTTTTAAAAAGGGAAAAGACTGCGAAGACCCCAATTCATATCGCCCAATCACACTTTTAAACTCTGACTATAAGATCATTATCAAACTCTTAGCAAATAGATTCAATGCTATAGCCCCGAATTAGATACATTCCGACCAAAACGGGTTTATAGCAGGGAGACAGCTTGGGACTAACACGCATTATCTAGCAGAAGCATTGGATTATTTTGAGACAAATAAAACTCCAGCCTTGGTTCTTCTGTTAGACGCCGAGAAGGCGTTTGACCTCGTGGTCTGGGAGACTTTATTCCATATCCTTTCCAGTTTTGGTATACCTCCTAAGGTCATGGGGTTGATTCAGGGAATATATCTTAACGCAAAAGCCAATATTATTGTTAATGCGTCCGAGGCAGGACAAATCAGTGTAAAACAAGGAACAAGACAAGGCTGTCCATTGTCCCCCATTTTATTCGCTTTCTTTATTGAACCTTTGGCTATTGCTATTCGAAATAATGCAGATATTTGCCCCCCTTTACCTACTATGGGGAAATTAAAATTATATGCGGACGATATCATGCTTATAATCAAAGGTGATAAGGGGGTCCTAGCAAAAGTCTTTGACGTATTTGAGCAGTATGAATTGCTCGGAGGGTATAAAATCAACAAAAAGAAAACGGAAATAAATCAGTGTGGATGCAAGCCCGATGTGCTACATCCTGACATTTTGTCCTGTCTAAATTCTAAACCAAAAATATATCTGGGGGTTTATTTCTCATCTCGAATTGCTGACTTCTATGATTTCAATTTTGTCCCGCTTCTGCTCAAAGTTCAAGATTTACTGCTTCGGTGGAACTCGCTCCTGCTCACTATTATGGGAAGGGTCTCACTGATTAAAATGTCTGTTCTCCCGCTATTTAATTTTTTATTTTCGGCAATTCCGTGTGTTTTAACAGCACCCTTTTTTGCCAAAATAGGGTCCATGTTTACATCTTTTCTTTGGGGAAAGAAAACTCCCCGAATTGCACTAAGCACTTTATACGAGGAGCTGGAGAATGGTGGGTTAGCTCTCCCTAATCTCAGGGATTATTATTTTGCATATTTTGCGCAATATATGTCTAGGTTTAAGCCAGATTTGAATACAGGACTATTCGTAAATTATTTTATGAACTTAATCTGTAAAGAGTATCAGATTCACTGTCCATTAAAAGTTCCGAAATCTCCCAAATTAGTGCATTATAAGTGCATGCAGTGGTTCTTTTATAAACGTCAGGACTTTTTTAGAAGATACACAGTTCCAGTTATTAACTCATCAACCCCGCTTTCCGAACTCATTTCAGTATTTGGGGCTAGAGAATCGACTGAAGTTATTCTAAAGTGGGCTAAGGCTGGCTTCCGTAAGATCTCAGATTTTATAAGGATCGATAGGTGGCTGAATATTTCCGAAAAACCTGGCATATGCCCTCTTTGAAGAAATTTCAGTCAGGAAACCAGGGCAGTGGAAACTTTTTTTAGCCCCTAACAGGGGTTCGGATCTCTTAGAAAAAGCAATAATAAAATGGGAAAAACACGAAGGCTTGGAGGTTACTGCGAGTTTGTGGTCCGAATTAAATAAACTTAACTTTACAACGTTAAGGGGCGCGAATTGGCGCCGGATGCTATTCTTCAGCAAATGGCTTCTATATAGAACCCCACATTTTTTATCTAAGGTTTACCCCAGCCAATCCGGTCAGTGTTTTCGCTGCTTAAATCACCCAATAGCCAATTAGACGCATATTATATCACAGTGCCCTTCAATTCAGGGATTCTGGAATGAGATTTCTCGTCATCTTGAGGCTGAATGCTTCATCACGATAGACTCCAATAATTGGCTGAAAGTCCTTGGCTATGACCCTTCTTTACACCTCTCTGATAATTTAGTTAAATTTCTATATATTGCAACGGCGGTCGCCAGGTCACTCTTGCTTCAGAGATGGCGATCAGACCTGGGACCAACAAAATGTGAATGGGCTCGGGAAATGAAACAGGTTAGGAACAGTAAACGCTTGTATGCATTACGAATGGGAGGAATTAAGAAGTTTGAAAAAGTTTGGGCGGCCCATTTCAACTGAATTTTAAATAAGAGCTTACATTTTTCAAGGTTGTCCAAAAATGCAGAAATTTTAACTACTGTTGTTTGTGTTGACATATTAGTTTACTCGTTTGCACTTTATTGCCCTATAGACACTTATATTGTAGCACTTTACTGCACTATAGACACTTTAGCTTCCTTTTTTATATTAAAAAAAATGGCTAGTCAACAGGACAAATCTAATTCTCACTTATCACATTTATGGCGAGTTTGAACACTCGATACACCAATTATTTTGGAATTTAAATTTTTTCCCTACTACGTTTAACATTAGGGGTATCACATCACACATCCAAGTCGTTTCCGTGGTTTGTCCCTTTCATTTACTTTTTTTCACGTATATACGTTTTTCACGAGGTTTGACAATTTGCTTTGGTATTACGTAATCCTACACGGACGACTAGGCATCACGTGGGCGAGCGTTTCCAGGTTAAGTGGCGATTCTTATTCCGGATCGCACTAGACGCGAACACAAATCATCTGCAGACTACTTTGGGACACGCTTCCGGATGTAATCTTGATCACCATGGGTAAGCGTTCGCTTATTTCACACACCGCACGCATACAATAGTCTTGGATAACGGGGCACTATTAAATTGTGCAATTTCTTTGACCTTCCAGGCTTAATAAATTACGGGATCAAACCTCGTACATCATTGAAGTAAGTCACTCTCATCGAGAGTGTCCGTTAACGCACGGTAGCATGGTCACCATCACTTTTAACTTTTTAATCACCGGGTCACTGTATAATTGTTGAAAGCAACGTCACCACTTGGTGTTACGTAGTGGTTTTACTCCGACATGATATCCTGAGTTTTTCCGCACCTCTTTTATTTTATCCGTTTTTCACTATTTTAAGTCGCGTTCATGCAAACATGCATGCATATACTTGATCGAGTCGAGTTTTCGGCAAGTAGAAACTAGACACACACCTCACATGGGTTAAGCATAGTCACAACATCATATAATTTTTGAGAACTCTGACAAATTAACCCCTTGTGTACACTCACAGATATAAAAAGAGTTTCAACTATTTTTGTAGGAGCAAGCCCCTGATGAAGGCTGTGGCCCGAAATGCATTGGGCACAGTTTTGTTTATGAACTATCATGTATGTCATCATATAACCAGAATGGATTCTATGAGATGAACATATTATCATCTATGAAAAGAAAAACGAAATGAAATAAAAATTTCACTGAAGAACTTGAATAAACTGGACGAATACGTTTTTTATGAGTGCGGTTTGGAGACGCTCCCTAATATTTAGGGAAGCACCACTATTATCCCAATGGATCCCATCTTGAGAAACATGTAAGGCCCCCAACCTTCCTCAGCAAATCACTGTGCCAAAGTGGGGTCTGATCTGTCAGTTTACCTTGCCACCCTAAAAAGTGCGTGGCCTCCCTACAGACCTAACAACCACCTGTGTTTAAGATGGCAGACTCATTTCTCTTTGTTGCTGATAGAGGATATCTTTGTATCGTCCTTGGTCCATCGCAATCCTGTCTGCACGGTAGGCAGGTTCCTGTTGGTCTGAGAAGACCCAATCATTAACCACTATTAATTGCATCGCCCATTAATACAGTAGGATATCAGGTACTCTCAGACCTCCCTCATATACTCCCCTCTGTAGTTTATGCATCACAATTCTGGGGGTAGAGCCATTCCAGAGGAGTGTATGGACTTCCTGTTCTATTCTCTTGAACATCTCTGATGGAATTCGGAATGGAGTGTTTTGCAATTTAGATAATAGTCGCGGGAGGGTCATCATTTTATAAAGTGATGCCCTGCCCATCAACAAAAGTGGTAAGCTCTGCCAATGGGCCACATTTCCCGGAAGTCTCTCCAGCTGGGAAAGTACATTCATACGGAAATATTTGTGTGAGTCCCAAGTAATATGTACACTTAAATACCTAAAACCGTCCAGCACCACTGGCACCACACAGTCCGAGGGAAGTTGTGGCACACCTCCTGCTAGAGGGAAAACCACTGACTTAGACCAGTTTATCTGGTAACCAGAGTAGTTACCGAACTCATCAAATAATTGCAGTAGTCTACCTACGGACCAATATGGTTGAATCACATACAAGAAGACGTCTGCATAAAGAGATATGCATTCCTCCCATCCTCCGGCTGTCATCAACCCCCTGATCAGTGGGTTCTGGTATACCCATGCTGCCAGTGGCTCGAGAGCTACTGCAAAAACCATTGGTGAAAGGGGGCACCCATGTTGCATCCCCCTATGCAGGGGAAATACCCGGGACTACACACCATTAACTCTGACTCTCGCCAGGGGAGCTTAGCATAGGAGCCTAACCCATCTACAATAGTTTGGGCCAACCAAAATGCCCCCTCCGAGTAGAGTGGCTCCATCAGATGTAACACCCCATGTAGGAGCCTGAGGTTGAGACAAGTGCTCCTGTGCGGCATGAAGCCTCACTGATCCTGGTGTATCAGTGAGGTGATTACCCCTCGTAGTATAGTCGGCAGGGCCTTGGTGAGCACCTTTGCTTCCATATTGAGAAGAGATATTGGTCTATAGGAGCTACATTGTGTTGGCAATTTGCCCGTCTTGTGGAGAACCACAATTGTGGCAAGTCGCTGGTCTCTTGGAAGGCAGCCCTCATCGCACGCCGCTTGAAACATGTCTAACATAGGCTTAGTCACCCCAGACGCACAGATCTTATATAACTCGGCAGGCAGACCATTAGGGCACACCACCTCCCCAGACTGAAAATCTCGAAGGGCAGCTGTCACTTCCTCCGCTGTTAGATCGGCATCCAAAGTATCCCTTTCGTCTTGTGTGAGTGTCCACAGATCAATATTTTGTAGAAAAGCGGTACAGTCAGTGTCAGTCATAGGCACTGCAGAGGAGTATATATCTTTGTAATAGGAAGTGAATGCCTCCGCTATGGCTGCGTTGGTCCTCCGCAGCATCCACTCTTAATCAGTTACCTGAGCTTGTTGTTCTAATCAGGCCAACAACTTGACAGCCTTATCACCTACGTTGTAGAGACAACACTGTGTTGCCTGTGCATGGTATCTTGCCCTGTTCTCAGCAAGGGCATGAAGGACATCTTGTTAAAATTGCAAATGATGGCCCAAACCCTCTGTCCTGTCCTCCACCACTCTACCTTCCAGCGCCATCACCTCTTTTTAGATGGCTTCACATTCAAGCTTTTTCTCTTTCTTCTTTCCCCCTATTAGGGCCAAAACTTGGCCCCTCAATACTGTTTTGAACGCTTCCCAGAGATCACAGGTGGAGGCCACCGAGCCCTGGTTTTCTTGAGAATAAAGAGGAGCCCTGTTTCTAATTTTGTCCCTCATGCTTTTGTATTGGAAGTACCAGATATCGATCTTGGGGACCAGAGGAAATTCCCTGGATAGACACTTCAGCAGAACCCCAATTAGGAAATGGTCAGAGATGCCTCTCGCATAATTTGTTACATTTGAAAAGAATCCAGCAGTCAGGGCGTGTGTAAAAAAATAATCAAGTCAGGAAAAGCTTGTTTGTGTGGAGGAAAAGTATGTGTACTGGTGTGAGATGGGGTTGTGTTGCCTCCATATCTATATAAGCCCCATCGCTTCCACAAAGAAGGATAATGGGCCCTTTCCACCCCTAGGCACAGCCCCGCTTAATTTATAAATCTCTGGCTCCATAACATCGTTCATGTCTCCACCAAGAACCAGAGTTCCAGTAGGCAAGGCTAGGAGAAGAGTGCTTATGTCTAGAAGGGTGCCAGGGTGAAGACGCAGTGGGATTTAGAGGGAGCAAAGGTTAACTGTGCAGTCATCCCACGTAACAGTAACTGCCACATATCTATCTTGTGGCTCATTCCATGTACACTGTACAGTAAAGGGCACTGACTTTTTTTAGCAATATTCCCACTCCTTTCAAATCTATGGTATAGCCAGCAGCGGCTCCTCCGCTGAGGCGGAGGAGCGCAGCCCCACTGCATTGTGAGCAGTGAAAAAAGGAAAAAGAAAATAATAATAACAAAATGTTATTATCATTTTATTTGTCCGTTGTCAGGCAGGTTTACGGGGCGGGCGGGGCTTGGCTGTGTCACAGCCAGCAAGGGAAGGAGTGGTGGGCACTTAAGTGTGCATGATGGTCTGGCTGTCTTGGGCTGGTCAAACAGTCATGCACCCCACCAGGCTGTAATACACAGCCTGGTGAGGAAAATGCACAGACTCCCACTTCCTGTCTGAGTGGCAAACCACGGCACTCAGACCAATCTCGATGCTGCATTGCAGTGTTGCGATTGGCTTAGGGAAGCCTGGGTGTGCTTCCTGCTTCAATCAGGAATAGAAGAGGACGACGCAAGGCGGTGGTCCAGCAGCAAGGTAAGTCATTTTCTTTTTTCTTTTTCTCCCCCCTCCCGCCCTCGCCCCACATGTGCTACTCGGTGGAAGCTGCCACTGGGTGTAGCCTGAATGCTATCAACGTGTAGCCAAACCTATCAAGGGTCCTATATATTGCGTGCCTTTAAGGTGCATTTCTTGGAGCAGAACTACATCAGGGGCTTGCCGCCGCAACATTTGTAGGACTAATTTACATTTAGTCTTGTGTCCCAACCCATTAACAATCCACGTCCATATATTCAGATCTCTTTGTGAGTGTTGTGCAAGTGTGACGTAGATGGTGTGTAGGTGAGATTATGTCTCCCCGGGAGTACCCATGAGCCGTATCAGTTGTTTAGAGCCCCAGAGCGCCATCCCTCCACTTCCACACCTCCCACAGGTATCTGTCTGTGATGATGCATCCATGCAACAAAAAAGAAACAAACATACAAAGCATTTCTTATAAACCCCCCTAACACCACACTCCCTGCTGTCCTGCAATTTAAGCCTCAACATGCCCACCCCCCCAACTTACAGAATGCCTGTCGCCCATTACATAACATATATGACAGTGGGAGGGCATCTCACTCCACCACAATATATGAATGAATGAACAACATAACTAGATAATACCTATGAACAGGACTCCTCTAGGAGACCTGATACCAGTGCCAAATACATGATGCCATCAAGGGCAGATCACACCTCATTCGCAAAATCTCCAAAGGAGCTTGAAATGGGACAGTCACCAAAACGTCTCCAGATACTCATCAATCAAGGTACATGAATCAACAATATAAGACACATAGGGTGTCTGCTCACGTGTCCACAAAATGATCTGGAGATTGCTGTCTTTCAGAGGAAGCTTGTCATTGTGGTGTTGCCCCTTGCCTCGAATCACAAGCTCCTCTAGTCTTAGCACCCTTTCGATTCCCCAGTTGCCAACCCTCTACCCAGTTCCAAGCCTCTTCTGGGGGGTTGAAGTCCCAGGTCTTGCCATACGCAATAACACGAAGTTTAGCTGGACAGATCATCATATACTTGATGTCTTTGTCTCGTAGGGCTCTCTTTACTGCCTCGAAACTCCATTTCTGTCTTTGTACCTATAAGGTGAAATCTGGAAAGAATCTGATATTCGCATTGTCCATGCATAGGTCCCTGTGGACTCGTACAGCCTGAAGGATTGCATTGCGGTCTCTGTAATTGAATATCCTGGCGACTATCGTGTGCGGGGCACCCGGTTTCAGTTGAGTATCCAGCGCCCTACACGCCCGTTCAATTGAGAAAAATTTGAATAGTTTCATGCGGCAGAGTGTGTTGAGAATCAAATCCTCTAAGGACAGGTCCACACTTGGTCCCTCGGTTCCCTCAGGGACCCCCACAACCCTGATGTCATTCCTTCTGGATCTGCCCTCCTGGTCAGCAATCTTGGTGGTGAGGATTGCATTGTTTCTTGTCAACATTTGAACTTGCTCCTCCAACCTTTTAGTTGTAGATTGTAGACCATTGAGCCTTTACTTTATCGGCTATGTTTCGGACATCTGCCCGCAGTAGATTGACATCTGTCGAGAATGTGTCTAGTTTTGGCTCAAGCGTGCCTCAGGTCCCCTATTGTTGCCATTATTTCTCGCAGGGTAGGTTCTTCCGTGGATTGAGGGTCCTGCCTTTCACCTCCTGCTTTGCTTTGGGATGCTCCTCCTGCGGTGGCCATAACAACAGCGTATTTATCGAGCTTATTGGATTACGTGGGCTTGGACCCACGATTTCTGACCATGTCCTTAACAGGCTAGACCACATGTGAGTCCTGTTATTTGTCTCCAGGGTTCCACAGCATTCACTGGCCCTACTATAGAGGCAGTCACTCGATCACTTGACAGCCAGTTTAATTTGCCACACCTTAGGGCCGCACAGCAAGAACAGCTTGGACCCTCGACCCAATGAGGCCTCATCAGGCTTGAACGCTGTTAGATACTGTGCCTTTACAGTCACGGGAGGCATTCAGCACAGGGCGTCCCTCCGGATTGCCATTTCACCAGAAGGGTCTTTGGCCATATATTTCATCCCTGGGGACCTGTCTCTTTGGGTTACTTGGTCTTCGGAGCTCAATTCTGTCTCATTAGTCCCATTTAAGAACCATACTGCCCATTGTGGGCCCCGCAATGTTCTGGGGCACCCATGCTCCTAGGCGCAGCACGAGTCCAGTAACAGCGGGGGTAGGCCTCTCCTGTATCGATGCCCGGAACTGCTAGCGGGGCCCATCACTGCCCAGGCCCGTGTATACTTTGTCGGTCTTCTGCAATCGGCCACACAGCAGTGCCGCTTTTGCCTGCACAATATTCACCCTCTGTTCACCTGCTTGGGGAGGGCCACCACCTGTCTTTACTCCCCCGATGCTCCTCGTTAGCCCCGAATGATGCCAACATGGCCACAGCCGCGAGCTGGCAGGCCCACCATCCCCAGGCCGTAGTCCTCACTGAGCTGCAATTGAGCGCAAGAACTCAACGCGGTCATAGGTACGCCCAAGCTCCCTCAGTAGGCCGCCGGAGCTTTCCCCCCTCCGGAGGTACCTTGTTGGATGCCGCTGATGGGGCTGCTCCCTCTTTTGGGCTATGCCAGTGTGCCTGGTCCCGCTCCAGGCCTTTCTTGGCTCCGACCGCCAGTTTTTCCACCAGCTCGCAGCTCTCTTCCAGGTGGCGCAGCGTTTCCCTGGCTGCCTCTTTTTCTTTGGCTCTCACACTTGGAGTTACTCCGGACAGGTCACTACCAAGGACAGTTCGCTCTCGCTGTGATCATCGTCGTTGGGCTTCTTCCCTCCGCAATGCTCGCCTCTCTCCTCACGAGGCCTTAAAGTCTGAGGAGATCCCAGTCCAGTCTCCGAGCATCGGGACCGCTATCATCCCGGCTCTAGAGGTGCTTGTAGTCACTGCTGTTCTTCTTTCTATGGGGATTTTGACGGATGTTTAGGGATGAAGTCACTGGCAGCTGCGGAGCTGTTTCATTGTGCGGCCATCTTAGTTGGCGGTTGGACACGCCCCAAGGCACACAAAAGTTTTATACTGACTATATTTTTTCCAAAATACTATGCTAATATTTTTGATTTGCTTTTTAAGTGGAATACCGAGCAACAGTGCAGGGGCGAAGGGGACAACCAATACATAACTGATACCTCATACCCCTCTTTCAAACACAAGGAAGAAATTCTCATCCAGGATGGCACTAGAGGGCTGCCATTTCACCTATAATACTGTCAGGTTGTGATTGCTAGGCCATTGTTGCAATTTTATGACATTTGAAGTCAGGCCCTAAACCCCAGTACACGATTGCAAAATATTCAGCCAGGCAGAGCCATACTAAGGCTGGCGCTCCTTTTCATCACTCAACCGCATTAAGTCCCTGCCTCCACTACCGACATATGGCCAAGCCTCACCATCTTCATAGTCATAATTAGAAACTGCCTTTCGGTTATAGATTTGCCATGTTAAACTAACATGCCTCCAATATAATAATGCTGCATGTGCATAGTGTATACTGCCACAAGTATGCAGTTCTGAAGAATTATAATCACAGGTGTTACTGTGACGGCTTCTTGATGGAGTTTGTAAGGATATAATTCATCCTAATGCATTTGTAATAAATCGGATGTGATATCTGTCACATTTGTGATGGAGAACCTGCCTGCCAAGGTCTAAATCAGGTCCTACCACTTTTCTCAGGGCTCTCTGACTCCCCATTCCAGCTTACTTTACCCTCCCTATCGCCTCTCTATCAATCCCCTGTCTTCTTTTCTGTCTCACTACCCTTCTCCTATTACTCTTCCTTTTAATCTCCCGCAGTCTCACCCCAGCCTACCCCGTTTTACCACCACATTCCACAACATCCCATTCCACCCTCGCATTCTAGAGTTTTTCTTACAGTTAGGTATGTGTGTATGATCACTCCTTTTTCTTAACACAAATGTTTTTCTTTACCGACGTTGTCTATTTTAATCCTACTGTGAATGTTATTTTCTTAAACATAACCCAATAACAACTCTCATTCACAGAACTTCACACATCACTATAGCAAACCTTCAAAAAAGGGATTTAACAGTTGGAGAGAGGCTCAATTGCTGTATTTTTCTTTTTGTAAAAACAGAGACTTTGCTAAGAAGAATCCATAATCACATTTTTCTTTGCCTTGCAGCCAGAACCACCAGCCAGGCCTATCCAGCTGGGAAAAAGAGCGGAAAGAGCCAAAGAACAGTGGGCAAATCCCAGAACCGATACAAGTTTGAATAACTTAATTCAGGTAGTGTAATCCTTTCGTGTTTTACCAGAATATCGTGTTCTAAATACCTCCCTATAAAAAGAAAGTAGACAGAACTTCTACTACTACAATATCACTAAGGTGAGTGCATATAGATAAGTATAGATTTGGTATTTTTAACTCCACATACATTTACTTGGCAGTATATTTCTGGATGGCGCTATAGATGTGGAGTAAATCTGCACTTACCTATATTTAGTTACCGTCAAAATATTGTACTAGCAGATAATCGGGTAGCATATTTCCGTAGGACGATATTCTGACATATAACCATTCTTTCAAAGTTGAAGTCTCTCTTAGTCAGACTGAGATTAAGGGCATAATTACGACTTTGGCGGTACTCCAGCGGTGCCGCTGCCGCGCCGTCTGCTGGAGGACCACCAAGTCCGTGGTGCACCCGCCCATCAAAATACGATTTGTAGTCCAGGGTGGACGGTTGATGCATCAGCAGTCTGATGGTGGTGGTCTGTTAGGCTCATGGGAGAGCCTAACATGCCGACCGCCTTCATGAGAGCGCTGACTGCATGTTCCTTCATGGTGTGGCATGCATGCCATACCGTGCAGAAACTGGGGGTGCAAACCAGGGGGGCACAACATGTGCCCTCCTGCATGCACTGGTGGTCTGTTAGGCTCATGGGAGAGCCTAACATGCAGACCGCCTCCTTGAGAGCGCTGACTGCATGTTCCTGCATGATGTGGCATGCATGCCACGCCGTGCAGAAACTAGGGGTGCAAACCAGGGGGGCACAACATGTGCCCTCCTGCATGCACCCCCAGGCCCTGGAGCGGCAGGCTGCCACTCTACCATCCTTTTCATGGTGGGCTCACCACCATGAAAGGGGCGGAGGAAAGCCAACTTGCAATAAGCTCAGTGGTGCCGCAGCGGCACAACCAGCATATTGTTGCGCCTGACCGATGCGCAACCGCCGCAGGATCCTGGATCTCCAGCAGACGCAGCGGTCCTGTGCCGGTCCGACCGCCACACTCGTAATACTGCAGGCTGGCCCGCAGTGTGGCCGTGGTTGGACCACCAATGCGAATACAGCGGTCCTATGGACTGCCGTACTCATAATAAGGCCTATAAACTAATTGTCTGTCTCACCGACAGACTAGCTTCCAAACGGGAATGGTATTTAGAGATCAGAGGGCACAATGAAACACAAACTTTACATTCCCTTAAAACAAAAATGGGAACCGCAGCCATGTATCTGGTGATCTGTGGTGTCCTTCTCACTGCAGAACTAGAGAAGGCGGACATCATTTTGGTGTTGGGTGATAAGGATCATACTCCGATTTTGCTTTTATTTGAAAGTTTAACTGGTCTCCTGCCGTATACCTAACATAACCTATAGAATCTTCTCATTCATGCCAGTTCAGGGACCACTAGGCAGAGCATCACTTTTCATTGCCTACTCTTTGATGCAGGATGGTCTATTCATGTTTCATATCAAATCAGGTGTTTATATAGAGTGAAACTCGCAACCAGAATGCTGAGGAGTAGGGTGGGTTTTAGGGAAGGATTCACATATTGTGTACAAAGAATGATTAGAGGACGTCCCAGGCTCATGCTAGATTCGGCCGATGGGCAAGGTCTTGGGAGAATGTTGTTTATGAGTGATGGGTTGGACCTGGCTCTTTTTGCAGGGTTATCCTGAAACTTTTTGCCTTCCTCTGACTATCTTTCTGCCATTCTTTTTGTTGGCTTTAGGGCTCTGGACACTTTACCACTGCTATCCGATGCTAAAGTGCATGTGCTCTCACCTCTAAAGAAGGTATGATTGGTTTACACCTGTTTGGCATATTTGATTTACTTGTGAGTCCATTTTAAAGTGGTATCCCATACACCCAGGGCCTGTAAATTAAATGCTACTGGTTAGCCTACAGCACTGATTGTGCAACCCACAAAAATAGCCTTTCAAACCTGTTTCAGGCCTGCAACTGCAGGGTCTGTGTGTGCAGTGTACTGCCACGTCAACATGGCATTTAAAACTACTTGCCAAGCCTTAAACTCCCCTTTTATTACACAGAGATCACCCCTAAGGTAGGCCCTAGGTAGCCCTATGGGCAGGGTGTTGTGTAAGTAAAAGCTAGGATATATGCTTTTATGTGTGGCATGTCCTGGTAGTGACAAACAGCCTATTTCGTTTTTCACTTCTGTGAGGCCTACTCCTCTCATAGGCTAGCATTGGGAATGCCCTTCTATATTTTTAAGGGGTAATTCCTGATCAGAAAGGAGTGGCGTTGCCATGTTTGGTATGTTTAGAATAGTGGTGCTAAATCCTCGTTACTGGTGTAGTTGGAATTTACATTACTATTTTAGAAATGGCACTTTTAGAAAGAGTGTATTTCTCTGTACTTATGACTCTTTGTGCGTTGCAGCCTGCCTCCAATACACGTCAGGGCTGGGTGACAGCTGCAATTTGTGCATACTTTCCAGACAGTCACAAAACAGCAAGGCTGTGTGTGACAGGGGATACATCTGCATTCATCTGCATACTGATAGTCTTCCTGGGCTGGGAGAGGGAGAGGTGGTTCACACTTTACATTTGTATAGGTCATCGGCAGTCGGTGCAGGTAAGCGCAGTGGGGCAGGGTGGGGGTATGTTGACAGATGACAGAATAGGGAAAATTAAATAAATAAGTAATATGTCGACATCCCCACAGCCCCGCCCCACCGTGCTTACCTGCACCGACCAGCGCTGGTCTAGGTTGTGTTCTGCCCTCACACAAAGGGCTGATTTACCCTGTACAGATCGTCTGGAGTCAGGGCTGGGTTGAAAGGGATTGTTGCACACGTCTAAAGGTTACTTTGAAATCACCCCTTGATCAAAGACATTTTTGAGTGTAAGTACTGGGGGTCTGACCCCATGTTTGTAGACACTTTTGGATCTTCAACTGGACCTGTGTCACAAGAACTGCTGTGCTGATCAAAGAACTCAACTGGACTGCTTTTCTGGAAGGAATGCTGCCTGTGTGCTGCCCTACTGACTGCTGCTCTCTGACTCTGCTGAAGGAGAGCTGAGCTCTACGTTCCATCCAAAGGGCTTGTTTAGCTTGCCTCCTGTTTTTCAAAAGTCTTCCTGCAATCCTGCTGTTGCTGTTGGACTCTGCTGGCTGTGGGTCCTGCCCTTGCCTGAGGTTCCCTCTCCAGTTCTGGGCTTCAGAAGTGGGTGCAACAGCTGCTTTTGCCACAAAATCGACGCAATGACGACTTTGTGGCGATCGGAACCGACGCATTGCCCTTCAATGATGACACAGAAATCGATCATCGACATTGCCTCGACGGACTGCGTGGCTCGACCTCGTTGCATGCCGACGCATGCCTACGCTTTTAGCTGATTGCCAACATTGTTTCGACAGACTGTGCGGCTTGACCTAGATGGACAATGTGGCTTGACATGGATGCAGCGCTTGTATCGAAAAGGGGTTAGACACTGAAGTTTCTATCAACGGTGTGGATCGGCAGCGACGCTTGCCTCAATCTGCAGATCGAGAACAACATGGCGCCTCCTCGACTCCTTGCCTCGAGTCTTCCACGTCGACACTTTGCTCCATCCAAGGTACTTTGCCAGCGGGACCTCTCTAAGTCCTGTAGCTGGCTTGCCCTTGATCGCAGTCGGCCTGAACTTTGGATTTGCACTGGTCCCTTGCGACCTCAACTAACCATTTAGTGCTCCATGCTTTCAAGCACTTTATTGCATTTATTCTTCTAAAATTCAACATCTCTACTTCTGTTTATTAAATGTTTGTCGTTTTAGTCTTGTTTTGTTTACAATATAATAATCTATTTTTATAAACCTGTGTGGAGTCACTTTTTGTGGTGTATTCATTGTGTTACTGTGTGTGTGTGTGTTGCACAAATGCTATGATGATAAGCCTGCATGCTCTGCGCCAAGCTACCAGAGGGTGAGCACAGGTTATCTTTGGTGTGTAACTGACTTGCCCTGACTAGGGTGGTGTGTTTTACCTGGCTTTGGTGCATACCCTAGCCAACCAGAAACCCCATTTCTAACACGATGAAGTAAATGGTCCTTGGAAAGGTGCATTTTGAGGGTATTTCTGATTCGCTAGAGAAACTTGGTGAGTCTGATGAGAGGGCAATGTTTCACATGTAACCACAGAGCACAGATTCAGACTTGCTTCCAAGTTTTTTTTGTTTTTGTAGTTTTGAAGCTTGTCCGGTGAGGCTATGGTTCACGATTTCATTATATGGTTCATTTCCCCATTCGTTGGAAATTGGCCTCTATCCTGCCCCTTTTAAAAAAGCCCAGTTTGGATCCTAAAGACCCGAACAATTTTCGCCCTATTTCGAGACTCCCATTGCCAGCAAAATTGATCGAAAAAATAATGAATAGGCAATTAAGCCTTTTTTTAGCAAAGACTCAAGCGTTGGATCCCTCTCAATATGGTTTCAGAGAGGGACACAGCACAGAGTCCGCACTCATTAAGGCCACAGAGGAGATCAGGGAGGCTGTTGATCGGGGAGGCAGAGCGGCCCTGATCCTCTTGGATCTGTCCGCTGCCTTCGACACGGTCCATCACGGTATACTAATGGACCGTCTAAAAGCCTTTGGAATCTGTGGGAAAGCCTGGGATCTTGTGAGATCTTTTCTTGCTGACAGAAGACAAATCGTGGCACTGGGAGACTATCAGTCCAATTCTTTTGCACTGCCCTGTGGCGTCCCACAGGGGTCCTCTCTCAGCCCAACGCTTTTCAATGTTTATGTCAGTGCTTTGGCTCCTATTATAAGCGCATTTGGATTTGGACTCACCTCCTATGCGGATGATACCCAAATTGTGGTATCGTTGACACCAGGCAATGAGGCAGGCATTGAGGGACGTTTCCAGGACTGTATGCTGTCAGTGGGAAATTGGATGGCAGAGAACTGCCTAAAGCTTAACTCGGGCAAAACCGAGGTAATATTGTTCGGGAACAATGCCAACTTTTGGACACCCAAGTGGTGGCCGGACTCGATGGGCACTCTCCCCGCTCCCACAAATAAGGTAAAAAACCTGGGTGTAATAGTGGACGAGAGACTTACCTTCGGGCCCCAAGTAAATGCAGTGGCATCGAAAACAATGTTTGTCATGAGAATGCTAAGGAAAATATTGCCATTCTTGCCCTTAGAAAGTAGACAAACTGTGGTCACGGCTCTCGTGATGGCGAGATTGGACTATTGTAATAGTCTTTACCTAAATGCTCAACAGAGATCCTTGAACAGGCTACAGGTGTTACAGAATGCAGCAGCTAGACTGCTCACAGGAACATCGAGATTCTCTCCGGTATCTCAAGACATTAAAAAGTTGCATTGGCTCCCAGTAAGGAGTCGAGTACGCTTTAAGGCTTTATGTATTGTTTTTAAAGCACTCCAGGGCACAGGGCCGGAGTACTTAAAACGACGACTCCAATGGTATACTCCGGAAAGAACATTACGATCAAAGGGGGCCAAGCTGGTCGTAGTGCCACGTGTAAAAAAAGCCCAATGGGGTGGCAGAAGTTTCCTTCATTGTGCGGCAAAAGCTTGGAATGATTTGCCGTTTCATTTAAGAAACACCATGGATCTTCTGTCCTTCAGAAAGGGCTTAAAAACATGGCTCTTTTCACAATGATCCGGTCACAACGTTCTTTATTCCGCCTACGGCCCTCAGAAGATTAAGCTAGCGCCAGGACACCTCCGGGTAATCGACGCGCTTTATAAGTGTCATTAACATTAACATTAACATTAACGATGATGGGTTCATCTTCATAGATATTCTGTTCAACTCCTAGATACAATGGTGAGTTAGGCATCTCTGGTCTGAAAGTGATGCACCAGGTCATAACGATTATGGTGGGTGGCAGAGACAACCATGGCAAGTTTATCAAAGTTATTGTGTTGTTCCTTGATAAGACGGGTATTGTATTGTAGAATGGCATCAATGGTGTGAAAGTGGTATCAGGGATTTTAGTGATTAGGGCATTGAAAGGACCTGACTTGGACGGTGGCCTTTAAGTCTAATTTAAACAAATATAACATTGCAGGGAAAAGTGATACAATGGCATCTGAATCTTCTTTGTGACTTATTGATGTAAAGGCCGAGCGATTTTGCACAAGTTGTGGACATGGGAGTGAATGTTGCTAGATTTATGTCTTAGAGTCATGAAGAGTGTGTGAATGGTTGATTTTGTTGGTGATGATAAGAGAAAATTCAGTTTTGGTGGGAATGCATTTCAGGTAGGTGCTGGACATGCAGGTTTGAAAGACAGAGAAAGCAAGCTTTGTGGCTCAATCAGATGTTGTTAAATGACAACAGTTTCTCATATATTTGGGCGCTGTGGACATTACCGGTACATGATGATTGCATGATCAGCCGTGAAGACTCCAAGGGCTATAGGTGCCGGGGGTGCTATGGACAGTTGAATGAGCAATAAAGATTCCTTTAAATTATGTTTTTATTTTGTGACATGTACTGTGAGTTCAAAGACAGATGTCAAATGTCAGGCTATGCCTTCTGACAATTTGCTGCATATTCTTTTAACATGGAGATTGGTGTTTACTTTTCTTTTTCTGATTGCAGAGAGAAGATTTTGTAAAGTAAACTATGTGGCAATCATGCTAGTGTGAAAGGAAAGGCTGCAGGATGTAATTTCTTTCTAACACAGAAGAAAATGTAAATACCTATAAATGAACTGTAAAAATATTTAATACATGTCAACAGTTAGGAAAGAACAAATGAAGTGATTTGGTAATTCTGAAGTGATATGGGAACAAAGATTTTAATAGAATCAAAACAAATCAAGACACTTAAATTGGTGATACACAAATAACAAACAATCACTGAAACACAATTTGCACCCAATATAGTTTGTGAACCTATGTCTGTACAAAGTCAATGGCCATCTAAATGGAGAATGTTCTGTCAGTAAATGAAAATTTGCTGTCACGCCATGCTTTAGTAATGTATTAGCGATAATGTGCTCCAAAATTAACCACTCAGTCCTGTTCAATGAGTGTGGCTCTTTAGTTACACTTGTTCTATGTGTGACGCTTGGACTTTTCAAAGTCCCTATGAGTTCAGTGATGAAGCAATGATGGCAGCACCCCCACTCTGAAAATTGTTCCAGTTCCACCGCTAAGAGCTCCATGAAAAGGGGGAAAATCGGCCTACGTGATTTTTCTTCAGTTACCCACAGATATTTTATGGAGATTCTGTGAAAATTTGGATAACCTGTGTTATGTGTCCAAAAGGGATCCTAAATTCATTCAGGTACACATTTGTGGTGTGATTCACATGCTCCTGTTAAAGTCAGCCTTATTAAATTTCTGTATGGCTTGCAAAGGCGGACAGCCCCCCTGCAGAGAATTGCATGTGTCTTTAGTTTTTTTTAAATATCTTGCAGTGAAGCGATAGAGTGCAGACCAAATCATGTCACTACAAGCTTTTTTGATGTTTTTTGAATATCTTATTGGTACAAACCCCCAGGGATCAGCACATACTTCCTCCCAGTACTTAATTTGAGCACCTAGCTCTCTGGCCCTCCGTGGCCGGGCAGTTCGGGCTGGACTGTTCCATGGAGAGCAGGGTCAAAACTGATTTCTGGGGTGGTGTTGTGAGCAAAAAAATGATGGATTAAACCCAGATCTGTGACTGAGGGTGAATGTTTGATTTGTTCTGCATTCCATCCATCATCTGTTCTTTTTTCTTTTGTCACCCTAAGGGGAAGGGTATGCCCTGACGTGGGTCCCTTGTTCACTGCGCTACTGGACTCAATATAGCCTGCCTGATGAGGGGTGATACACCGAAACCAGTCCCAGGATGCTTGTTTCTGTTCCAGGGAGGACCTGTCCTGGCAGCTCGGGCTGGACTGTTCCCATGGTGAGCAGGGTCAAGACTGATTTGCATATGGATGGGTCCAAACTGGGGTGGTGAGCAAAAAAAGATGGATTAAACCCAGATCTGCGACTGGGGGTGAATGTTTGATTTATTCAGCATTCCGTCCATCATCATTTCTTTTTCATTTTGTTGCCCTGGGTGGGAAGGGTATGCCCAGATGTGGGTCCCGTGCTCACTGTGCCACTGGATTCAAGTTAGCCTGCCTGATCAGGGATGATACCCAGAAACTGGTCCCAGGGTGCTTGTTTCCGGTCCAGGGAAGACCTGGCCTGGCAGTTCGGGCTGGACTGTTCCGAAGGGGAGCAGCTTCAAGAATGATTTATATATGGCTGGGTCCAAACTGGGGTGGTGTGGTGAGCAAAAAATGATGGATTAAACCCAGATCTGTTGATGGGGGGTGAATGTGTAATTTGTTCAGCATTCCGCCCCCATGTGTTCTTTTTCCTTTTGCTGCCCTAAGTGGAAAGGGACTGCCCAGACGTGGGTCCAGTGCTCATTGTGCTACTGGATTCAAGCTAGCCTGACTGATGAGGGGTGGTACCCTGAAACCGGTCCCAGGATGCTGGTTTCCGGCCCGGGGAGGACCTGGCCTTGCATTTGGATCTGAACTGTTCCAGGGGGGAGCATGGTCAAGACTGATTTGCATATGGCTGGGTCCAAATTGGGGTGGTGTGGTGAGCAAAAAAATAATGGATTAAACCCAGATTTGGGGGGGTGTGGTATCATAGTCTATGGGCAAACCACGCCAAGTAAGATGGTTTATTCTTTACACCCCATGACTGTCTTGTAAGGTTCAAGCATGAGCAACCATGTACCCTTACTAAGACATCACAAGGTGAATGTTTGATTTGTTCAGAATTCCGTCCATCATCCGTTCTTTTCCTTTTAACTTTCTAAAAGTGGCATTTTCAGACCTTCAATTTAAAAAACAACTTCACTAGAAGATGTGTTTTTAAATTGTGAGTCCAGAGACACAAAAACTCCAATTTTATATCAGCTCCCAATTAGAAGATACACTTGTAAAATGTTACAAGGCAGCTGCAAAGCTATCCTAAGGGAGAGATAGATCATGCTGTAGTGAAAACGAATTTAGCACACACAGGCTCTGCAGTGGCAGGCCTGAGACATGTTTGAAGGGCTACTTATGTGCCTGGCACAATCAGTGCTGCAGGCCCACTAGCAGCATTTGATTTACAGGCCTTGGGCACGCATAGTGCACTGTACTAGGGACTTACTAGTAAATCAAATATGCCAATCATGGAGAAACCAATTACCATCATATTTTAGACATAGAGCACTTGCACTTTAGCACTAATTAGCAGTGGTAAAGGACCCAGAGTTCTAAAACCAGCAAAAATGCATTTCAGCACACATCAAAAACAGGAGGTCAGAAGCAAAAAGACAGGGGTAAACCACACTAAAAGATGCCAGGTTTAACAGGCTATAGCATCCATTTTGAGGACTGCTCACATAAAAAGGAAGAAGGCCTCTTTGTGATAAACAAGTCTTCCTGGACCTATACCCAAAGCAAGCAAGTGATGCTCAACTCTATGGAGCAACTGACATGCTACTGAAAACAAGGATTTTTATTGATGAAATCTTGTTCTGTCCAATCTGTCTGTCTGATCTGTCCAACTAACCGACACCTCCCCCTTGGGTGACTTCAATCTCACAGACAGCCCGAGTTCACAAAAAAAAAAGACAACCTACTTAACCTCACCAACACACTCAACGTGACACAGCACGTCACGCAGCCAACACACTCCACATCTTCAATCTTGTTTTTTCAATATCACCAACAATGCAATGTAATCCACCCATTCTCCTGGACTAGTCTCTCCACCACACCATATCTATCTTCCTGTTCAGCATCCTACCAACAAACCAAGGTCAACCCAAAGTCCAAACTTTCAATTCCTTCAAAGACTTCTCCATCTACAATCTAATGCATGAGCCACATTTAATGCAAGCACCCTTCTAAACTACATTAATGCTTTTTGAGGAAACAATATGAGCATCCACACTCTAAAGAAAAGATCTAAGTGCAAGTCAAAACCTTTAGCATACTGGTACTCTAAAGGCCTCACTGACAACAAATGCTCCATTAACAGATAGGGAAGAAAATGGAAGAAAATTAGAAATCCTGATGACCTCAGGATGCTTAAATGTCTCTGTGCAACACACAGATAGCTCATCACATCAACTAAAGCAGTGTACTATACCAACACCATTATTGAAGCCACCAACAAATGCATAATATTTTTCAAGGCAATGAAGCACTCCATCAACCCCCTGCCTCACCCATCTATCCCACAATCTGCAAACAAGTACAATGTCATCAACATCTTCTTCAGTGAAAAAATAAACGTCTGACAGCACTTCAACACCAATCTTGCTTCTCATCTTTGAAGGAAATAACCTGGTTAGGGCCACCCGGGTCACTCGCGACCACCTCTCAGCCTTCCATACAAATGAAGAGTCGGTCAGACAGTAGAGAATACAAACCAAGTTATTTTATTAGTATTCGCTCAAGCGGAGTCCAGTCTGACCAGCCTCCTTCGATGGCTGCCGAGGGACTGACTTCAGATCACTTGGTAAAACATAATATACATTTCCAATACCCACAAGACACGCCCAGGCTGGAAATTTCCAGCTGGGACCAGTTACACAATGAAGAGACAGAGGGATAAGTTTTGATTCTGAGTCTGAGCACACACTATCTGTGCATCAAGGTCACTCTGCCTGCCGTCGCAGCTGAGCCAGTGGGAGCAGGCTTCCATCTCATGGGAAAGGTATGTAGAAGTACATAACAATGTATTCATTAGTACAGTGAGGCCCAACCTTGAGAGACAGAGAAAATTCAGCACGGTTACTACTTGCAGAGCCAGGGAGCAATTAATTGCGATCATTGCCTAGAATTGGCGGCAATTAATAAAGTGACGCCGCAAAGGCTAACTTAAGCATCATTATGTACGGTAGCATAGATCAGACTTTTCATTTAATTCCAACAGACCCTCCTTTTAGCCTTAGCTAAGTCATTTTATACTAAGGAGGGGAAACATCTCTAGTCACATGAACAATATATTAATACTCAGAACTGTTCAAATGCTTGTTATTAAGCAGGGAAACTATAAGAGGCATGTTGACCTAAAAAGTATCTACATCTTCGCTCATCAACCCTTCGATCTCTTTCTGAAGCATGATCTTAGCATTTGTATTGCATGGATATCCTTTGCTTAGGAGTCAATGTACTTACGCAGCAGGCACAACAAGCTGGGAGACAGTGCAGCATGGAAAGATAATACCAGCAATTATGACTAAACCAATAAGTATCTTCCAACCTCATGTCACAAACAAAATCCAAAACCACCCTGACAATGTCCATGTACCTGTCTCTTCGTGTATTTCAGCTGATAGAAAACATTTTCAGTATAGGACAATCTATGAATGGCGTATGCAGAGCCAAAGTCACAAAAACATGTTCAGGCAGTGAGTGTGTTGTACCAACCAAAGAATAAACATGATTTTTCTCATCCAGAAACCACATTATCCCCAGTACTGTTATTAGGAAAATCACAACAATCAATATAAAAAATAATTTCCCCCTTTTTGTCCAACTGGGCCAACCAACCCCATCCCTCTCCTAACGTGGTGCTGCAAAAGGCTGTTCCTCCTCAACAATTGGGCGACCAAAAGGATACATGGTAATTGGGGGGAAAACGCAATGCAATGGGGTTGGTGACAAGGAAACAAGAGGATGGGCAAAGAGTTTCCAGCGTCCTTCAGAGCCTCACTGGGAGACTCCTATTGTTCATCTACGGTGGTGCTACTGAGCACAGCGGTGGGGCAGCAGGATCGCGGCCCGTTGAAGAAATTCCACGTCGTCCAGGATAGGGCACCCCCCCTTTAGGGAAGACACCCTCAACTTATCCCGTTCAATGTTTTGGACAATGCACCAATCTCCCTTTCCCTAAGCTATCGGTACCACAGACAGGGTACATACACCCTACTCTTCATCCATGCAGTCCATCCCTACTAATCTGACTTCTCCCTTGGTGCACTGTACCTCCATCCGAGGGCACAAATTGTAGGTACAGAATGATCGAGGAATTGTTACTCCTGGATAGCTACTCTCTCTTTTGTTTTTTGGTGGTACTGCCTCATTCAGCACTTCATTATTCTGCAGATCCATCTTAGTCTTATTCACTTCAAATTGCCCATAACAAGCAGCTAGGCTGGGCATCACGTCCGGGCCCCTCTGATGTGACTGCAGGGCGTCCCGGACCTATGAGTGTATAGAATACAAACTTTCAGTTAACTGGCAAAGATAAGTTTTTTTACCAACAATGAGTAGTGGAGTAAGCCTCAATCCATTTACTAAGCTCTTAAAGAACAATCAGGACATACTTTGAATTATTGCATCTGTCTATTCCTATATTATTCATCTGAAGAACCTCAAAAAGAAAAGTGTGTGGTGCGAAATTATCGGGGGGCATACCCTTTCCAGGATTGTGCATCATGCGCACCATACAGTACACGGGCTGAGCAATGTGTCATCATAACCACGGGAAATACATATGCATCTGGCAACATTCTTTTTTCTTCCCTGGCCTATCAATTCACCATCCCTCGTCCTTTCAATTGTGCCGTACTTTCAACGTAAACATCGTGACTTCTGGTACCCACCCAGCAGGGCCTGCTACAAACATTCTTTTCATTTCAGTTTGATCATTTTCCTTAGCTGTCTGATCTGCAAACACATTATCCCTTCCCACATCATCAGTTACTTTCCGGTGGGCACTACACTTACAATTCACAAGCTCTAATAAAGTCGGCTAACTCAGTTACTCAGGCTAACTGATAAGGGACTTGTGATGTCTCTGCGACTGTATGTAGTGTTGCTGTAACATAAGCAATAGTGGTGGTGCCACCTGGGAATTTAAACAAGAGCCATCGACATATAGTTCCCTTTGAGGGTCAGATAAGGGAACATCAGAGAACAGGTTATTTGGACTCCCCCTTTTTCCTCTCCCATGCCCAGTTTAAAGGTGGGAGTACCTCAGGGCTCCTGCCTCAGCCCAACGCTTTTCAACCTGTATATGTTCCCCCTAGCAACACTGGTGGAGACCTATGGTGCAAAGATAATTTCATATGCTGACAATACTCAGCTGATTTTCTCTTGCAACAGAGACAATGAGTTTGATGGGGGCGTGATTAGATCTTGCCTCACAGAGGTCTTCGGGTGGCTGGAGGAGAACCAGCTTAAGTGCAACTCTGACAAGTCAGAAATTGTCTTTTTTGGTTTGCCCCTAGTGCACGATTGGAGTCAATGGTGGCCTGAAGAATTTTCCCCTCCCACTGTGGCTCAATCCACAGTTAGGAATTTGGGAATCCAGATTGATAATGCTCTCTCTATGCGTCCCCAAGTTCAGGCCCTGGTGGGGACCTGTTTTGGACTACTTCGGATGGTGAGAAAGTTCCTTCCGCTTCTCCCGTTGGACTCTAGGAGGATTGTGATCCAGGTGCTGATCACATCCAGACTAGACTACGGGAACATCCCCTACCTGGGCTTGCCGGATTTTCTCCTACATCGCCTTCAGGTGGTGCAGAACGCTGCAGCTAGGGCTATTCTCCGCCCAAAACCCAGGTCCCACATGGCACCTCATCTTAAAGCCCTCCATTGGCTCCCGGTGAGGGAGCGGATAAAGTTTAAGGCCATAGTAACTTTCTTTAAGGCTCTTCATGGCAAGGGGGCCAGCTACCTCATAAGACGTGTCGGTTGGTACACTACGACAAGAGCACTTAGATCAACTTCGGCAGCATATGCATGTGTCCCTAAGGTGCGTTTGGCACGTAGGGGCGGCAAATCCTTTAGCCTCCTGGGAGCACAGGCTTGGAACAAACTCCCGCTGCCCCTTAGACTTTCTACGGACCTGACAAATTTTAAAAAACTGTTGAAAACTGGGCTCTTTGGGAGTTAAACCATCTCTATGACAGTATTGTGGGATTCGGTAGCACCGGGACACTCCTTTGGGAGTAGCTGAGCGCTTTATAAATTCCTGTCATTCATTCAGTCAGGTCTACCCGTCCTTTCATCTCCTTTTCCTTTTCAATTCCATCATTTGGCAGAAGGGAGGGGCAGTTACATGGCTGAGTTCAAAGTGGCACATCTTTTAATCACGATATTTTTGGCGAACAATGCTAATTTATAGCCAGTTAGACGTGCACTGGTAAGGTGCTGTGTCTCTTTTTTATTCAAGGGCGTGTTCACCGCATGGGGTACCATAAATGTGAGATCAGTGGCTAAAACGAGTCCAATCGATTTTCTTATGGAGACGGCAACCGTCATGACCGCACCTAGACAGCTCGGGAGGGCTCTTGCGACAGCGTCAAAGACAGAAAGCGCACAACAAGCCATCTCGTGTACTTACAACACAAAACGGCACGCAATAATTTGTGTACCAAGCACAGGTGTACAAAGCGCAGTTTGTTAGTTGCCCAAGTGTTAGTTGCCCAAAAGACTGTTTCAGGCATTCAGGATAAAGGCTCATGCACCTCATGCACTTCTTTCATGTGTTAGTTTGCCAAGGAGCTAATCTCCTATCCCCCTTCGACAATAGGTGACCTAAGTAGGTAACTTCCTGTCGTCAATACTTACCCTTGGAAAGGCATACTCCATGGCCATTCGAAGTTAAATCAATGTGGATGGTGGAATGCACACCTTTGTACACAATAATTTCCTCTTTGCTTAATGCTCAATTTCTTCAACACGGTATCGGCGTGCAAACTTGATAGCGCTTCGCCCAGTGCGCTTTGAAAGTACATGCAATCGAAGAGGAACCGGGGTAGGTCCCTACACAAGATGCACAGCCATGGATGAATCAAATGAATCAAAGTCATAAATTTTACTCCTCTGTTTTATCTTTATTTAATCCGTTATTTTTCAACCATTTACTCAATATTTTACCCCGGTTCCTCTTCGATTGCATGTACTTTCAAAGCGCACTGGGCGAAGCGCTATCAAGTTTGCACGCCGATACCGTGTTGAAGAAATTGAGCATTAAGCAAAGAGGAAATTATTGAGTACAAAGGTGTGCATTCCACCATCCACATTGATTTATAGCATATGAAGTTCGTCCTTTGGTTGGATTGCACCCAGGATTAAAAACGGAGAAATTAAATATGGACTAAATGAAGTTGGGACTATGTACATTGCAAATTACCATCTTTAGCACAGAGGAGGTTTTCACGGTTTCGAATTAAGACGATCTGCAAGGAAACACAAGAGACTTGAAATTTAATATGTTTTTATTAACACACGAAACTGGGCATATTGAATATAATGGATACTACACTCTGTAGCAGGGATTATGCTAAGCACAGTTAATTCGACAACAATTGCTTCTTTTTTGTAATTAGTATGGTTTGTTGGATATCAGGGACGCCGCGGGTTAGGTATTTCACATGGGTAAAACCCTGATGCATGTTGGGAAATGTAGTATTGATGGATCAGTTGAGGGGAAGATTGAGGTCAAGTTGGAAAAGAGGAGTGTTGTTTTAAAAAATGCACGTGTGGATAGTTAGAAGGGTGTTGTTAAAAAAACTGAGCGCGCTTAGATCGGGATAATATAGCTGCTGTTGATGGTGTTGCGTGTTAAAGTTGAGAAGGAATGATGGTGCAAATAAGAGTTTTTTAACATGCGAAGCAGCGCTGTAAGGAGTTGGCATTAAGCTCTAATGGAGTACGAGGCAGCATGGGACAGTTAGTCACGGTAAGCACATTTCTGTTGGAGGGTTTGGGAAGGACAGTTTGTAAAAGAAGGGCATTCAGGGTGAATGGGGTGATGGGCGCAATTCAACACAGTGGCAATGTTGTAGCAAAATACGTGGGGGTGCAATGGACGACATCGTAGGGTGTCGAAACATGTACAAGCTCGGTGTTGAGATATTACTTTGGTATTACTTTTCGTATTAGAATAAAAGTTGGGTATATTTGTATGATGCTCTCTGATACATTATGGGGAATATACGAGGCATAGTTTGTACTAAGTATGTAGTGTTGTATGTCTGGGAATTGGGTGAGGAGTGGGATGATAATACTGATTATCTTTTTTGAATTATTTTAGATATCCGTGACGAAGGGAACAATTCCCGAAATGCATTGGATTTTTTTAAAATATTGTGACTTGTGGAAACGTTTTACTCTCCTGTGCTCCACGAAAGACCTTTCCAAGGGAAGTTGAATGTAAAAAAATGAATTGAAAATATTGAGTAAATGGTTGAAAAATAACGGATTAAATAAAGATAAAACAGAGGAGTAAAATTTATGACTTTGATTCATTTGATTCATCCATGGCTGTGCATCTTGTGTAGGGACCTACCCCGGTTCCTCTTCGATTGCATGTACATTCGAAGTTAAATGCAATAACTATTGAACTGTACTGTCCCTACAACTTTGCCCTGTGTCTGAAACGATGAGCAAGTAACTACCCCTTTTTTTTTTTATAGATGCTCTGTCTTTCTGCATAGTCCTAAGAAGCGCCGCAGAGTCTAGGACTCCTACCAGCCAATGTGAATCCGTACAAAGACCTATAATTTTTTTTTTTAAATAAACAGTACTGCCAAAGAATGCATTTTAGATCAGTGACAGAAAAATATTGAGCAGCAGGAGGAACCATTAGCAGAAGCATAGCAATGGCTAGAGCAGCAGGAAACTGGGGAACCACATTTTCGTTCACTTCACACAAATCAGTCACAAAATTGTAAACACAATCGAAATAGTGGGGCTATTACAAATATTAACAGTGGTATCCTCAATCACGCCTTTCTCAACCGAATCTTGCATCATGCACAACAAGGCTCGCTGCCCCACCCATTGTATCCGATAGTAAGGGATACGAGGCAAGATAGCATTGTCTGTATCCTGGATCAAAAACCCGCGACATCTGTAGCAATCCCACCTCTGCATCGCCTGTTGCCCACAAAGTGAATGGCACATCCGCAAAATTCAGGGGGGGAGACAAATACTATTCACTGGCAACCACGACACTGCTTACATTAAGACCCATCATCATACATTCACCACAATTAAACATTAACACAAACGGAGAATCCACAGTAAGAGGACCAATAGTCAAAGCAAGAGGGCGCAAAATGTGTGTTACAACTGGTACATCCTAAAAATCTATAGAAACACTCATAACATTGTGCTATGTTAAATATGTAACAGAAAGAGGCAATGTAGACCAAATACTCTCAAATGTCTGCAACTAAGTCGCTATTTCAGAAAACGCATTAGAAACGGAGAACAAGACACAAATCCTGCCCACTATAATCTAGGAACACCTTCAAGTCAAGTAAAAAAAACAACATCAGACACACTCTCATCTTTCCTCTGGCGACAAGCCGTTAACTTATCCCAATCTTGTCTTTTTTTTGGGGGGGGCGGAATAAGAGAACCCAAATACATGACAATGTGGCCTAAGAAAATAAGTATCCCTGTTAATATCACACAAAACCTGCGGCGCAGCATCTTTGAAAACACTGCTCCTAGAAACCAAGCAATATAGCAGTCATATTCCTAAGGACAAACTGTTGCACAAAAGGCTCATTATTTCTATCACATTCCACACACCTACCACACGAATCCACTGAGCAACTTAATTAGCTACTACCCTCTTCTCTCCATTTCCCACTTCAGATCACACGTACGGACCCACACGTTCCTCCAATTTCATCCAGTCTCTATCCTCAAATCCACATACCTGTGTCCCACTACTCACTTATGTCGGGGAATGAAAAACCACAGTGGGAGTAGCAACAGAAATAACAGACATTATCATCGCTGCTGGCTGTGTCGCAAGTATAAGTGTTAGCGAAAAAGGGAGACTTTGCATAAACATGAGCAATTGCAAATGTAAATAAATATTTAAGGCAATAATGAGAGTTGTGAGTAGAGTTTAAAGTATTTATTTTCTAATCGAATTTAATGTTCTCTGACTTTTTATTCATTAGTCAAGTATCAATCATGTTACAGAATTGAATATAGGACAAAATAGAATTAATACAGAACATATTATATATTGCATACAAAACACTCCATAAAGGAAGGAAACCCTATTTCTATGGGACGTGAGGCATGAAAGTCAGTCAGGACTCTTAAAGAACGCAGGAAATATAATGGAAGAGTTATTTTAGCATACAGGTAGATCAATAATTAATAATTGCAAAATCTCCCATGAAGAGAAATAAATGCATCGGACAAATTAAAACTTTAGAAAGCCAGTTAGTTAAAGCATAAAACTTAGAGTTCTACCATCTAAATCTGCCCTCGTTCCCTTAGCTAATTCCCTGTCTTCGCGTTGTTCATCTCTGTCTGCCTCTCTGTGTCTCCCACTGAAGCTGCCCAATGAGCCCCTCCTCCCTGCTGCAGAACTCAAGGAAAAAGCTGTGTATTTCTGCATGCGTCCTTTTCATGAGGAGACAGAAACGGAGAGAAAATTCCATTCTTATCTCAAAGCCGGACAGTGAGCCTTCCAAAGCAAACTAAATCACGAGCTGTGCATTTCAGCTTTCCTACTACACTTTTAAAATGCGTGTTTATTCAGCACACATATATGCTACCTTGAATGTTTAAAACACATTTTCCAAATTAAATGTACATTCTATAGTGAGGTCAAATCAAAATTAAACACACTCAAATCAATCATGAATTAATTAATTGAGTATTTTTTACATTATTCATTAGACTGAAAGCATCTGAGCAGGCCTCATTCATTGTTTTCACTTTTCATGCACCGAATTTCCGTGTGCCATTTTAAAATGCAGTTTATGTCTGAGACTCAAAGCAGCTTTTGTCATTTAGCAATGCCTAAAGCTATAGGTGAAATCTGGGCGCCATCAACCCACCCCCTCTTGTTTTTTTTTTACATCATGCGCTATAACTTTCTGATTTTGCATTCTTCCCTTTTTGTACATTCCTTTCCATCCTTTATCGCCTCTATTAGCCTCTTTCCGCCATGTTCAAAGGGAATCAAACATAGACTGCCTTATTTTCCTATGTAAAAACAAACATATATATTATTACAATTATTTCTGTTCAAAAGTGCCCATCAACGGCCATTTCAACTCGGCATTGTCCCTCATATATTTGTGCCATAGTGTACTAAACATAATAGGGCCAAGACCATTCTTCACGCGCATCAATATTAAGAGTGCCTTCTGGAGGCGCCTGCTGATCTTCTTCCAATCGAGCATCAGCAGAGCAACAACGACAACAAGAGACCAAAATTAAGCTCATTCCAGGCATTTTTAAAAAGGAGCCAAATTAGTTATTTTGCCTGGCAAAGCAATTGCAAGTGCTTTTTCCCAAAAGACAGTCCTCAGACCGTACCAAAAACAAATCAATGTTGTACAATGTTCACAAAGAACCCAAACAAATTCAAGCACTTGTTCCAAAGACGGTCCTCAGACCGTGTCAAACAAAGAAAACCAAAAGTCAGTCCTCAGACTGCACCAAAGAAACAAATCAGAGTCGACACCACAAAACCAAAAGCCAGCCAGATCCAAGGCATTTTCAAAAGTGAGCCAAATCCATTACGTTGCCTGCAGACACTCTGTACCCAAATCGGTCCGCAGACCTACCAAGTGCAAATCGAATGGTCCACAGACCATACCAAATATTATTCAAAAGGGCGCCATATTCACAAAGAACCAAAACAAACTCACCTGATGCACACAGGTCGAACAAATTTATTCTCCACTGCCGACTCTTCGGACAAAATGGTCAGATCCAAGGGTTTCGCCTTTCAGGACCCCAGCCGGTATGACCACTGGGCAAGGCACCGCCTCAGACAGGCGGGGCAGCTGCGAGTACTAGGCTCTATCGTGCAGGGATCCCCGATCCGCCCATCTGACCCGACGTGGCCCGTCCTCCACACCCGTCTGCGGGCGAAGATGGGTCACACGATGGGGTCCCTGTTCGGGCGCCAACTGAAGGAAGTGACCCAATTAGGGCCACCCGGGTCACTTGCAACCACCTCTCAGCCTTTCATACAAATGAAGAGTCGGTCAGACAGTAGAGAATACAAATCAAGGTATTTTATTAGTATTCGCTCGCGCGGAGTCCAGTCTGACCAGCCTCCTTCGATGGCTGCATAGGGACTGACTTCAGAACACTTGGTAAAACATAATATACATTTCCAATACCCACAAGACACGCCCAGGCTGGAAATTTCTAGCTGGGACCAGTTACACAATGAAGAGACAGAGGGATAAGTTTCGATTCTGAGTCTGAGCACACACTATCTGTGCTTCAAGGTCACTCTGCCTGCCTTCGCAGCTGAGCCACAGCTGAGAGACACAGAAAATTCAGCACGGTTACTACTTGCAGAGCCAGGGAGCAATTAATTGCGATCATGGCCTAGAATTGGCGGCTACTAATAAAATGACGCCGCAAAGGCTAACTTAAGCATAATTATGTACGGTGGCACAGATCAGACTTTTCATTTAATTCCAAAATCTTATGCATAGAATCCCACAATGGCCATCCTTTAAAGCTCTGTCTCTCACATATCTCGCTTATAAATTCAACACCCTCAAAGCCAATTCCTATGAAGATGAAGTCTTATGCTTGTGCTTCAACAAAGTACACTCCGGGGAAGCTTTCTCACCATGTGAACACTTTCTTCACTCAAGGTATCGTCCCAGGTGTTCTCAAGATAGGCTAGATTCTCCCACTACTAAAGAAACGTACATTAGACCCTGATGACCTCATCAACTACTGGCCCATCACTCACCTACCCTTCATTGGCAAGATAAGTGCAAAAGCAGTCTGTGCTCTACTCCAGGATCACATCAATGCTAGCCATCTCTTGCATTACTACTAATGTGGCTTCAGGTTAAACTGTACCATAGTAAACCACTACCTACACATCGTAGGCAATATCCTTAGACCGTAGATGCTGGACCTCCCAGCTGCCTTCAACACAGTTGACCATCCAACTCTCATTCATTCCCTGGAGTTTTGAATGGAATTCACTAGCAATGCCCTTCACCGATTCTCCTCCAACCTTCCCAATAGACAACAGTTTCTTATTATGGGCGCCTCAAGGTCCCAAAAGAACGCACCATGGTTACATACTGTCTCCTGTCATCTTCAGGCTCTACAGGGAACCCCTTGGTGCTCAAAGATAAAAACATCTAGATTCACCAATATGCTAACGATACACAACTCTACCTAAAAGTCTCTTTTGATGAGACATTCAATGCCTCAGATACTGTCAGCACCTCATCCACACCTCGATATCCAAACACTACCCGAAGCATAACCCAACTAAGACAGAATACCTGTTATTTGCCAAGAAACAACAAATAGCACAAACCTGGTACATTTGCCATGAACCTTGATGGTTTCAATTATTTACTTTCACCAAATGCCAGGTCACTTGGATTCACTTTGGGCACCAATCTCAGCCTCAAAGAGTGCATTTTCAAAAGCGCAGAGGGTACCAGATCTTTCTTCGAAAGAAAATGAAACTGTTTCTCCCAGAAAGCAACTTCAGAAGTGCTGTTCAGACACTCGTGCTGTCACATCTGGATGGTGGTAGCACCTTGCTCAATGGCTTTCCAACTCTACACTGGCTCCCCTTAAGGGCATCTACACTCTGCAGCACATCTCATCCAGGACAGGAAGAAATATGATTGCGTCACCCCAGCCTGATAGAAACCCTTAGACTGTCTCGCCGGGATGCACCATCTTCAAAACCAGCTGCATCATGTACAAAGCCATCATGATCAGCCCCTTATCTTGCACACAAGGTCACCATCTCTGGTGTCTCTTTGCACACCATCACACTGGAAACTGAGAGGTGTGAAAACGAAAAAACACACCTCTTTAAAGAACACTACATCACAGTCCGGTAACAATCCAATAACCAACTACCTCTCCTATCACTTGTTGACTATATGCTTGCCTTTTATCCTGTACAGTGCTCCTCTGTTCTTTCGGCTAGAATTGCATACATACATGCATCCACCTTTTTGGGAAGGCTTTGTGGGCAAGAAATTAGAACCAGAATATGAAATAAGACACAAAAAGAAGTGAGGCACCAAGACTTCTTCTGTGGCTCTCTTGGTACACACTTGTGTATCCTGAGTGCAACTCAATATGCTCTTGATCCATTTCTCATGCACTCCAGGATCACAGTGTCCAGACAATGCTTTGGCTAGATGCTCCCGTCCCAATTATTTTTTCTTTTCATCTGGAGGTTTTACAGGAGGAATCTGGGCCTTCTATGGCTGGACCAGTTCACTTTCAGCCAAGACTCTTTGTTCCCAGCATTTTTAAAAAAAGACAGGGTGAAGGGCTGAAAGGAGATGGATTCACACATATTCCTGTGGCCCCGGGAGTTGTTTATCATTCCTCCTTCTCCTCTACCTCCCAGAGGTCTTCGCAAAATTAGAAAGTGAGTATAGTGGCTCCAAGTGGGTCTTGGTTACCCCTGCTGCACCTATTGAAGCTATCTTGCAATATTCATGTGATATTTCGAGCAGCCCTGATGAGGTAACATGTATGTCATGTCACAAAACACGTCTAGGATTAACACAGATCGATGATTTTTAATTATGAAATCGTATAGAAAGTTGTTGCCTCTGAATTTTCTTTGATTTTGCAAGACAAAGAAAGTGATTTAAAGGACGGAAGAGAAAGGGAGTGGGAAGAGAAAAAGCTAGAGAGGTGGGGAGCAAAGAAATGAGATGGAAAGTAAATTGTGAGGAAGAGAAAGAGAAAATGAAAGACAGGGACAGTAGGAGGCAAGGAGCAAGAACAAAGAAGGGAAGAAAGGAAGGAAAAGGGGGGTGACAAAGCTAAGGTGAGCAGGAAGGGGATATTGTAATGAAAGGGAGGAAAAGGAGAGCAAGGAAGAAAAATGACAAGACGAAAAAGGAAGGGATAGAAAGAAAGTTTAAGACAGTGGATGGTGAAAAGGGAATGGAGAGGGAAATTAATTGTGTTCGGAGAAAGGAAGGATGAACTAGAGCAATTAGTGGGAAGCAAATATGGAAGGAAGAAACAGGCGGGTACAGGGAGACGAAGGGCCGGATAAAAGAAAAAGGGTTTGGGAAGAGAGGGAGTGAGTAGAACAGGCATGCATGGGTGGTGTAGTGATCAGACGCAGAGATCTGTCTTGTCCACCATGCCTTCCTTGGGGGTTTGACGCTTTCGCCATGGTAAACCTTGCATCTCCACACCACATTCTCATTTCTCTTCAGTCCACCTCTAGAGAGTGCTATCCTAGGCTGCAGCGCACAGGGCACAGACAATTCTCTCTCTTACATTCTAGGACCATCTGAGTCAGCACCAGATTTACAGTGATGTTCCTTCGATTTTAGGAAGATGCAGCCATGCCAGATTGCAGCAAGAAGTGAGAGGCCGACATCCATGGACTGAGAACAAGGCGCAAATAAGGCTTTTTCCTAACAGAGTGTGGGCTACTTTGACTGCGATCTTTACTTAACCTCACATCTTCTTCACCTAAGATTTAGAAATGTTCCGGTCACGGGGGCATGTTGTATGAAGCAAGCAAATCTAACAATAAACTTCTATGACCACTCTTCAGGCAGAGTCCCCAGCTGACCCCTCACAGCAGAGACAATAGTTTACAGTAACAAAATACTCATATACTTGGTTTAGGGTACAACAAACAGCCCCAGAACAAGTCTCCTAACATGTAAGAGACCGTGAGCACTGCTGTGAACACAGCAAATTAAAGAGTGAGAGGGGCCTAAACATGAACTGTGTTCCCAAGCCCCCCCCCCCAAACACACAGAAAACCCCCAAACTCTGTTGAGCATACGGAATACAGGAATTTGGGCCAACCTCTGCATGCCACTTTTACGGAAGACGAAAGGCTCAAAACATATTCTGAGATGATAGAGATCAAAACACCAGTAGTTATTTCCCCTACTTAAGATACAAACAAGCCTTGAAAAAGCCGTGGGTACCCAAGTCACTTCGGGTGAAACATGTGTTGCCTGTCTGGAAACATTTGAAGATGTAACATAAAAGCACCGAACTAGAAGTTCTAAACAAGAAGAATAAAAGTTTATTTGAAAAACAGTCACTCTTAGAAATGTCTGATGAATTTCTACCCAGTGCTTTAAATATTGTGTATTTATGTACTGCTGAAAAATAACAAGCCAAATGTTCTATACTGTGGTATGATCTGCATATGCTATCTGATTTAATAAATACTGGACTTTTTCTGCTTGAAACCCTACCCACTCTATCACAACCTTTGAGCAGTGACTGCACCATATATCCAAAACACGCAGGGGGAATCACTGTGCCCACTTACCCAGGTAGGTATTTAATATAGTAACGATTTGTGGTCCATGGCACATACCAAAATCTTAGCAGGCTGCATCACACTGCAAGTGCATGCTATGGTAACAGAATATTCATTGCATTTGTGTTACTATAGCTGATCGGATATATATATATATATCTTCAAGGTATGTAGATGGGCAGTTAAGTTGAAGTAAACCTTTAATTACCTATATATGTTCACCTTCTTGATATTTTGGTCGCAGATAGTTTATGGCAGCATACGGCCAGGGTGGCTGACTCCGGACACTGGGGCTCACGGTTCGATCCCCGGCGGCAGGTTAGCCCTGCACCATGTGACTCTGGGCAATAGCTCGCTTAATCTTCCTGACAGCCCCCAGCACCTTGACACCCTTAGGGGTAATTGTTTGCGTTTTACAAATACCGGTATAATTTAAAAGAAAACTCGACTGACATACAATCTGTCAGGCATCACTCACAAGCACAGCATTTGAACATTGTTGCATGGCTCCTGTCCATGCCTGGTAGCTAGTGAACTGGTTATTATGGGACTGGAAGGGGTTGTTGGGGGGACTAGATCATCCTGGGGATCTTTCCAAGTACCACACCCATGAAGATCAGATAAACGCTCAGTGATGCCTACCAGGGTGGGCAGATCAGCAAAGTTCCACCCTTAGCGGCTGCGGCGTAACAGTGCAGCACTGTGCACATCAGCGGTGCTCCACCGTAGTCACAGTCTGTGTTGCACAGAGACATGTTTCTGAAAAGGTTGGACAGTGCAAATTCAACCTAAGAGGGTGAATCAAATGCCTAAAGCAGGCCTATGTGAGTAAAGCTGCGCAATGTTGCATGTATGAACATTGTGCCGCCACAGTTTGCTTCACATTTGTTAGTTATGACCAGTTACGGCCCGTCCTTACAGGCAAAGGGGCCCAGCCCCCCCACCCCCCACCTTTTTGCTTGGTGAGCAAAGGTCAGCCTGACAGACACACTTTATGTTCAGGTCAGGCAGCGAGGTGCTAGACATACGCTGAATGCACAGGCTCCTGGCTGCCTGAGCTGAACTCCGCTGGGCTGAAGATGTCACAGATCCTGAGGGTGTGATCTGTTTAGCCTGGTAAAGTGCTTGGAGAATCTCCTCCTCAAGATGAGGGGGAGCGTCACTGATAGACCTGGGCCTAGGCTGTAGTGTAGTGTAGCTCCTATTTCCCTAATAGGCTCTGCGCATTGGAATAATATCCCCTATAGGTTTGACATAGGACTAAGGTCAGTATGTCCCTATCGAGTATATTAAACTTAATTACTTGTGCCAGCTAGCTCAGAGGCCACTAGAAACTCCTTGGCAAACAAGAAGGGAGTAGTTTCTGGCAGCCGCAAAACATGACAACTTTGCTTCCCTTTAGAATCAGAACGTGTCCCAGAGTCGTAGAAACAATAGATAACTATTTCACTCAGCTCAATCGTGCATACTTAGTTTTCCTCAAAGTTACACAGAAAGAATAGACGGGCGTTTCAATAAAAGATTTATTGAACAGTCTTGTTTCTGGTGTAAGTTAAATGTGCTGTTACGATCACAAGACAGTATGCAAGATAAATAATGTACACCGTAAGCAGTAGAAATAAATAATACTGTGCTAGCATGATCTTTAGTAGATATTCATTTACATAAATAACACAGACTAAAAATGCGAGTACTCATACGATGCGTTGCTAAGCTAGTTCTACCCCAATGTACCTAACCTAACCTAGGTGTAGGGAGAGGTATGAAGTAGGTGAAGTATTCCTTACTATGGTATACTAAGAGTATGTTAAGTCTAGTATGCCTAGTATGCCAAGAGTCCCTCTAGGTTCTAGTCAGCTCCATACCTTTAGAATGAGAGAGGTGGGAATCTCTTGCCAGACTCGAACTCCAACACCCCGCGAGGGAAGTCAGATCACTGGAAGCTGGACTCTCTGCGTGCAGGGATGACAGTGTCTTCTCAGTGCGTCAGGCCGGGAAACGGGCTCCTCTGAAGTCGAGGTCTCCTCTGATTTACAGGGGCTAGGGATGGTATATTTATACCTGAGAGGTACCTCAGAATGTTAGCATTGACGTGAATCGGACAGCGGAAGACGTCATGAATGAACCCCTAAGGTATAACGGTTCATGCATAATAGATGAGTCCTTGAAGAAATCAATAGTCCTGTGCTAGGAAACTCCCAAAGCCTAAGGGTCTGTTCTTCAAGAACTCGTTGTGACGTTAGGGTGGATGGATGTCGGAGACCATGCCTGTATTTGGAGTGCACGGTTTAATGCCTAAATAAGGACTGGGATTTTATGCCTATATAAGGGCAGGGCGAATTGTGCCTATATAAGGACATGATACAGGAAAGCCCGTGTATGGACACCCTAAGAGGAATACAACACCCACTCTACTTTCGTGTGTACGATAATACTAAAATGCTAAACATTTAAAATGCTAAACATTAAATGGAGTACCGCATATCGCTAAAATATTTCATAAAACCATTTAAAAGGCATTTAAAAAACCTATTAGAATGCAAAAGGTACTGTACATTTTAAGCATTGCTTTTCATTTCAGGCATATATTTAAAATAAAATGCAATATGAATGAAATAAGCAGTAATATTTATATGTGACAAAAAAAAATGATCGATAAGTTGTTTAAAATCAAAGTCATTTCATGTCATGAAAATTAATGAACTTTATAGACAAAATAAGATGACAAAGTGTCTGAGGAAGTACCGCGAATTCTGTACTATAAGGCTAGTTCTACTTTAAGCAGATTGAAGTGCCATTTTAGTTCGAAAAATGGGAAAAAGTTCAATTTTGGAAGAGTTCCAAGTTTTTGAAATATGAAGGCCAATTGTTACTGCATCTCTGGAACACTGTGGGTTGAATCAGAGTCAGTTTACGGGTCTGGTGTAAACATGAGATCATCTATTTCTGTAGACAAAATATCGTCCACTGAAGTTGGTGTCAGTTGGAACACCTCGTGTAGTAGATTAATTGCACAGAGATGTGAAGCATCGCTTTCAGCATAGGTTGCCGCAGCAATGTTCGCGTCCGTTGTTACCTGTGTGCCTCTAGATCTTTCTCGTACCTCAGCAGCAGCCGGAAGCGTCTGTGAGATCTCAATGAATGCTGTCATCAGGATTGGTAGCCTCTGGGGACAACACAGAGCATGGGCCGTTATCGGGACCAGCAGAGTATCGACATCCGTTGGCGTTGCTGATGGAAATGTTAGACAGGTGTCCAACACGCATTCTTCACCGCATAGCAGGCATCGTAGAACAGGTAAGATGCAATCTTGCCAGATTGGTCTGAATGACAGGAACCACGTGGTATTAAGGTCCCGTAGACGAGTCATGCCCAAAGCTGTACTATTCGCTCACGGCACTTTCGTTCAAGGAGAGCTTTCTCCATTTCGCTCGGAGTGATGTCTGCGAATAGGCTGGCCATAGCGTAATAGCAGGAAGAGAAATAGAATTCCGGCAACAAGTGCTAGAATTTATGGTATGCCACCAAACACCGAATGTGCAAAGTTCGGGATGATTCCGAGTATTGCCTGGAAAGGTGCTAACAGACCGGAGCAGATGCTCTTAAATACATGTACAATTCCGGTTGTATCAGACATGTTAAAGATACGTCCTATCATTTCCACGAAATGTATAGGGCAGTTTGTACGTATTAAAGTCTGTATCTCAGCCGAAGTCCTTGCTACTTGTAGATCATAGGTTTCTTTGTCCGAGGTCAAAGGCACTGTTTGCTGTAAAAGCATGGCTTTCATTCTGCTCAAAGTATCAAATCTTATAAAAGAGTCGTTCAGCGAAGGCCATAGAGGCGACTCCCTGACTGTGTCTATTGGGGCAAACAATACTTGCATACAGCAAGTGACCCTGGAGTTGACCGTTACTAGATATGGGATGCCTGGCAACATGCCGCAGCACCTCTGATCATTCAACATGAGGTAACTCCCATTAGAAAGTTGTCCAAACGTTGGATTAATCACAGCAGCTGGTGTACCCTGCTGATGGCAAGACAAATTTGCCACAGAACCATTACAAGCCCTGTGTAAAGAAATGTCCTGACATATAAGTGAACCGCTCAGTGCACGTTTACAGTGTGTACCGCTCAAAAACACTTCACTATCCCCACTCCAACATCTATATGTATACGGTAAATTCCAAGATGTCTTAATGTATTCCTTACCCAACCTTTCATATTTGCCTGCTTGCATTTGTCTGAGGCAATACTGAAACTGAAAAGTAGTCACAGGTAATGTGATTTTGCCATGAATGAGCCATTCTGTAGCTGGTTTTTCTGCCACTGTGAATGGTAACTTTTCCAGTTTTTCAATGCTCAGCACTGTATACTTTGCTCCTCTTTGTGCCAGTTCGATCTGTTTATCAGTTAGATTGTATTCTGCAAACAGAGCTGACGTGTTGATGAAACGCCAAGGCACATAGCCCGCACGCAAAGATTGCAGCGTCCAGCTTAATAACACAATAGAACGTAATTGAGATTGGCCTTGTTGTAACATCGCCAAATCTTGTTCTAGTATGTCGATAGCAGAGGATACAATGTTGTCCAATGAATATATTCTGGAGGACAAAGTTGTTAACCCATTGTCGACCACAGAGAGGGTTTTCTCTAAATTAATACGATCAAGTTCACGTATTCGTTCTGCGGCCTCCATCTGTGACACTTTCCATGCTTCATTATAGGCAGCATAAATGCCGGCGTATATGAAACGTTTTTGACGCGGTTTTCTTGGTCCAAGCAAGAATTCCCTAAGGTCTGCGTCTTCTTTAAGTAAGGATAAGTGTTGTTTCACATCCTGTAGTGTACATTTCTGAAGCCAATCGAGGCATAATTTACCTACACTGTATGTTGTTACTACCCCAGGATGCTGTCTTTGGACGTATCTTGGGTCTGGCCTATGAATAGTAAAGCCCTGAGTTTTATTCAGGAATCTTTCCTGACAGTTGTTCGTGTCTGTGGGCCAGATCAACCATTTTCTCCAATCAGGATTAGATCTGTTGAGTTGTAGTATTTGGTCAACTGTAACCGCTGCCTGTGTTTTGTTATCACCGGCAGGTGTTGGTACAGAAGGTGTTTTCATCTCTTTGATCTTGGCTAGTCCAAGACAAGATGTTTGTTGGACAGTTTCATTCAAAAACATTATTTGTTCAGGGATGATACAGGCTCTAAATAAAGTTTCTATCCCCTGCACTTGCCAATCTTTAGTACCCCAGACAGTTTTTGTGTCTATTGTGTCTTTCCATAAGTCGAAACCCTGTCTAGACAGTTGGGCAATAAATGCTGCAGAGTAAATCTGTTTTGTATTAGTTAACATAATTTTCAGTCCTGTTTTGATTACATTTTTGTAGTAAAACGTTTCTGGATCAGATGTATTGTAACCTGAAAAATATGGAAACTTGTTAGCAAATGTTTTAGAACTACCTTGTGGGAGTCGACAAAAGTGATGCGTGTCCCCATTATGGAGAATGCTGTTAAGTACCTGCTTTCAGGTGCTATGTTTTGGCAAAAGAAATCATTTGAGATGTCTAATGTTGTTTTGTATTTTTTACGCACAATGTTATTCATTAATGCTGTGCTATGTGCATTTTGCACTGCAAAGGTTTTAGAACAAGTGTTTAGGTGTCTGTAATCCAAAACTAGACGATATGTATTGTCTGGTTTGGAGACAGGAAACAAAGGATTGTTGATTGAGGAGGTGCATGTTTCAATCACCCCTTGGTATTCAAGTTGATCTAAGATCTCCCTGACCTGTTTTTTAGCTTCTTGCTTTATTGGATACTGCCTTTGTGCAGTAGGTTCATGTTTCAGATGTATTTTATGGTGAGGGGAGTCCTCATCCCATCCTACATGATTTTTATATAATGCTGGGGCCTGGGCTACTGCCCATTTCCTGGCATATGTATATTTTAGGTGAATTGGAATATGGTTGGAGAAGGCAGGCATAATAATGTCCTCGCCGTGTGGGCACTCCCTGACAAATTGTGGTGGCCAGTCTTTTTCTGCTAGAAGTATGTCATAGCCCCTTGATAGTCTTTCCCAAAAAAGTGCTTTCACCTGTCTAGGTATGTCTCCCTCCATCCGGAGTGTTATTTTCATATAACTTTTGTGGAGTACAAACCCTGGTGTCTACAGTCTCAACTGTAATGTACTCATTCAAGTCCACTATCTCCAGAAGTTCCTTCAGGTTCTGGTGAGCTATTGTGACTTCTGCTGCACTGTCCAGCATTGTCTGAGCCCATTCTCCGTTCTTGAGTTGTGTTCTCAGTATTCTCGGCATGTCTGATCTTCAGACCTGCTACTTTCTTTTGGAGAATTGAGGTTTTGTTTTATTTTTTGGAGCGTGTTTGTCGTCTTTCGATTTCACACGTTCTTCTCTATGTTCTGACCGTCCTCTTCTTTCCGAAGTCTGTGATGAGATCTGAAAGGGACGAGAAGAACGTGTATCAGTATCTTGATACCTGTCAGGCTTTCTCAAATGATCCCTATTCCTGAGGTTATACCCCCTTTCAGAGGGCTCCTTTTGAGGAGACCTACCTCGGGATTGAGAACGTTTCTCGTTTGAATTTTGTTTATTAGTCTCCCACCTCTTTTTAGAAGATGTAGGAGTTTGTTTAATTGTGTCCTTCTCAGGGCTTTCAGATAGTTTCGGCTTCACTGGTCTTCCACCCAAACTATCTCTGCCTAATTCTGCATAAGATTGTTCTATAATTCTGGGTAGCTGTTTGATGTTCTGTAACATCAAATTCCCTAAATTTTTGGCGGATCGCCACTGCTGCTGCCTCCCCTTTAATATTAGATAATATTATTGTTGAGACCTGGTCGAAATTTTTCAGTAATTTCATACCTAAATTTAGAGCAGGCTCTGCCCCGTATTCGTTTTGAATTTGTTTTAGGACATCAGGTATTACCGCAATTGACGGAATGCCATGTGTTTTAGTATAGATGGCAGCAAAGACTGAGCCCCAAGTGGTGTAGTCTTCCAGTTGTGGTGTGATACCCATTGGTAAACAGATGGTTAGGATTCTGTGTTTCTCATACGGGCTAGTATTTGGAAATACTGCTTCGATTTGAGTAATTTTTTGAGCTATCCAGAATGGAATTTGCTCACGTTTTGTGGGCATTTTACCCATGACTGCGTATAGAGTCTGTGGTGTAATTTTTAGTGTATTCCCCTGTTGAGGAGTTTGATTTGGAAGTGTCAGTGGTGGTTGGACTGTGAAAGTCCGCATGACATATTGGACCAATTGTCTGTATATTTTTATTAACTCTGTAAGTTGAGTAAGTAGTTCCTCATCTGACATTATATCCAGTTCAGGATGAGGTGTGTAGCCGGCTAGAATCAGCCATGTTGCTCCTGGTCTACCTAGTGGACCGAGCCTGGTAATGTTTCTGTGATGTTTTAGGGCGCCTTTAAACCAGAGCTGATGCTCTTGGTATGTTAATGGAATTTCTCTATCCTCGAAAGGAATGTATTCCTCTGGTGGATCATCTTCTTTGTAGAAGTGAAACATTTTTGTAACTGAATTTGATTCAGGAAATATTACCCATGAATAGAATACCTCTGTCTGAAAGGATTCGTGTGCCTCTATCACGAAAACAGCTCTACCGCCTCTTGGTGGTAGGCCATGTTTTATAAGTTTTAGAGTGATGGCTCTTCTTAAGTTTGGAGGGATGTCTATAACACCCTCCTCGGTTTCAATAAAACCTGTAATGTTATAAGCTGCTGTGGCTGGGTCAGCCGCAGCTCCACCGTTTCCGGTCTCAGTGTCGGAGTCAGGCATTTTGTTGTTTGAAAAATGTAGAACAAGTTTCAAGGAAACAAAGATAAGGTGCACAATATTTTGGAACACTGTATCCTTCAACGTTGAGCAAACCAAGCAGCTAATATATAGGGTGCTTCCCTATGTAGCCGTGGCGGATACTTAACCCTGCCCACTCCAGACGTCTTTTGGAGTATATGGGTAGGGGTCTCTGAGAGAAAAAGCACGGCTGAGTTACTCAGTATCTAACGTTAAATTACCGCCTTACCAAACCGTTGGGTGCCATGTAGTGTAGCTCCTATTTCCCTAATAGGCTCTGCGCATTGGAATAATATCCCCTATAGGTTTGACATAGGACTACGGTCAGTATGTCCCTATCGAGTATATTAAACTTAATTACTTGTGCCAGCTAGCTCAGAGGCCACTAGAAACTCCTTGACAAACAAGAAGGGAGTAGTTTCTGGCAGCCGCAAAACATGACAACTTTGTTTCCCTTTAGAATCAGAACGTGTCCCAGAGTCATAGAAACAATAGATAACTATTTCACTCAGCTCAATCGTGCATACTTAGTTTTCCTCAAAGTTACACAGAAAGAATAGACGGGCGTGTCAATAAAAGATTTATTGAACAGTCTTGTTTCTGGTGTAAGTTAAATGTGCTGTTACGATCACAAGACAGTATGCAAGATAAATAATGTACAGCGTAAGCAGTAGAAATAAATAATACTGCGCTAGCATGATCTTTGGTAGATATTCATTTACATAAATAACACAGACTAAAAATGCGAGTACTCATACGATGCGTTGCTAAGCTAGTTCTACCCCAATGTACCTAACCTAACCTCGGTGTAGGGAGAGGTATGAAGTAGGTGAAGTATTCCTTACTATGGTATACTAAGAGTATGTTAAGTCTAGTATGCCTAGTATGCCAAGAGTCCCTCTAGGTTCTAGTCAGCTCCATACCTTTAGAATGAGAGAGGTTGGAATCTCTTGCCAGACTCGAACTCCAACACCCCGCGAGGGAAGTCAGATCACTGGAAGCTGGACTCTCTGCGTGCAGGGATGACAGCGTCTTCTCAGTGCGTCAGGCCGGGAAACAGGCTCCTCTGAAGTCGAGGTCTCCTCTGATTTACAGGGGCTAGGGAAGGTATATTTATACCTGAGAGGTACCTCAGAATGTTAGCATTGACGTGAATCGGACAGCGGAAGACGTAATGAATGAACCCCTAAGGTATAACGGTTCATGCATAATAGATGAGTCCTTGAAGAAATCAATAGTCCTGTGCTAGGGAAACTCCCAAAGCCTAAGGGTCTGTTCTTCAAGAACTCGTTGTGACGTTAGGGTGGATGGATGTCGGAGACCATGCCTGTATTTGGAGTGCACGGTTTAATGCCTAAATAAGGACTGGGATTTTATGCCTATATAAGGGCAGGGCGAATTGTGCCTATATAAGGACATGATACAGGAAAGCCCGTGTATGGACACCCTAAGAGGAATACAACACCCACTCTACTTTCGTGTGTACGATAATACTAAAATGCTAAACATTTAAAATGCTAAACATTAAATGGAGTACCGCATATCGCTAAAATATTTCATAAAACCATTTAAAAGGCATTTAAAAAACCTATTAGAATGCAAAAGGTACTGTACATTTTAAGCATTGCTTTTCATTTCAGGCATATATTTAAAATAAAATGCAATATGAATGAAATAAGCAGTAATATTTATATGTGACAAAAAAAAAATGATCGATAAGTTGTTTAAAATCAAAGTCATTTCATGTCATGAAAATTAATGAACTTTATAGACAAAATAAGATGACAAAGTGTCTGAGGAAGTACCGCGAATTCTGTACTATAAGGCTAGTTCTACTTTAAGCAGATTGAAGTGCCATTTTAGTTCGAAAAATGGGAAAAAGTTCAATTTTGGAAGAGTTCCAAGTTTTGAAATATGAAGGCCAATTGTTACTGCATCTCTGGAACACTGTGGGTTGAATCAGAGTCAGTTTACGGGTCTGGTGTAAACATGAGATCATCTATTTCTGTAGACAAAATATCGTCCACTGAAGTTGGTGTCAGTTGGAACACCTCGTGTAGTAGATTAATTGCACAGAGATGTGAAGCATCGCTTTCAGCATAGGTTGCCGCAGCAATGTTCGCGTCCGTTGTTACCTGTGTGCCTCTAGATCTTTCTCGTACCTCAGCAGCAGCCGGAAGCGTCTGTGAGATCTCAATGAATGCTGTCATCAGGATTGGTAGCCTCTGGGGACAACACAGAGCATGGGCCGTTATCGGGACCAGCAGAGTATCGACATCCGTTGGCGTTGCTGATGGAAATGTTAGACAGGTGTCCAACACGCATTCTTCACCGCATAGCAGGCATCGTAGAACAGGTAAGATGCAATCTTGCCAGATTGGTCTGAATGACAGGAACCACGTGGTATTAAGGTCCCGTAGACGAGTCATGCCCAAAGCTGTACTATTCGCTCACGGCACTTTCGTTCAAGGAGAGCTTTCTCCATTTCGCTCGGAGTGATGTCTGCGAATAGGCTGGCCATAGCGTAATAGCAGGAAGAGAAATAGAATTCCGGCAACAAGTGCTAGAATTAATGGTATGCCACCAAACACCGAATGTGCAAAGTTCGGGATGATTCCGAGTATTGCCTGGAAAGGTGCTAACAGACCGGAGCAGATGCTCTTAAATACATGTACAATTCCGGTTGTATCAGACATGTTAAAGATACATCCTATCATTTCCACGAAATGTATAGGGCAGTTTGTACGTATTAAAGTCTGTATCTCAGCCGAAGTCCTTGCTACTTGTAGATCATAGGTTTCTTTGTCTGAGGTCAAAGGCACTGTTTGCTGTAAAAGCATGGCTTTCATTCTGCTCAAAGTATCAAATCTTATAAAAGAGTCGTTCAGCGAAGGCCATAGAGGCGACTCCCTGACTGTGTCTATTGGGGCAAACAATACTTGCATACAGCAAGTGACCCTGGAGTTGACCGTTACTAGATATGGGATGCCTGGCAACATGCCGCAGCAACTCTGATCAATCAACATGAGGTAACTCCCATTAGAAAGTTGTCCAAACGTTGGATTAATCACAGCAGCTGGTGTACCCTGCTGATGGCAAGACAAATTTGCCACAGAACCATTACAAGCCCCGTGTAAAGAAATGTCCTGACATATAAGTGAACCGCTCAGTGCACGTTTACAGTGTGTACCGCTCAAAAACACTTCACGATCCCCACTCCAACATCTATATGTATACGGTAAATTCCAAGATGTCTTAATGTATTCCTTACCCAACCTTTCATATTTGCCTGCTTGCATTTGTCTGAGGCAATACTGAAACTGAAAAGTAGTCACAGGTAATGTGATTTTGCCATGAATGAGCCATTCTGTAGCTGGTTTTTCTGCCACTGTGAATGGAAACTTTTCCAGTTTTTCAATGCTCAGCACTGTATACTTTGCTCCTCTTTGTGCCAGTTCGATCTGTTTATCAGTTAGATTGTATTCTGCAAACAGAGCTGACGTGTTGATGAAACGCCAAGGCACATAGGGGCACATGCATCAAGGTAGGCTTTTGCGATTCCTTAATTGCGATTATTAAGGAATCGCAATTAAGGAATCGCAAAAGCCTATGCATGTAGGAATCGCTATAAAAATAGCGATTCCTAAACATTCCTTATTTGCGACTCGCTAATTGCGAGTCGCAATTAAGGAATACCTCTCCATTAATTCCTATGGGCCTAGAGGCCCATAGGAATGAATGGGAAGACATTCTCAATTAGCGATTCGCAATTAGAGAATCGCAAATTGAGAATGCAATTTCAAGGGTGCCAGGGTGTCAAAATGACACCCTGTTGCACCCCTGAAATTGTGATGTGCACCCATGTTGCGCACACACATGCCCCAAGGGCATGTGTGTGTGTAACCTAAAACTTAATAAAATGCATTTTAGAGCATTTTTCGAAGGTATTGCAAATTACAGACAAGTTTGATTTGTCTGTAATTTGCGGTCCCAAATAGCGAAATCGCTATTTGAAAGTGCTTCTAGCATTGCATTTAAGGAATCGCAAATTGCGATTCCTTAAATGCAATCGCAATTTAGGAATTCGCAATTAATTGCGAATTCTTAAATTGCGCATAGGAAACACTTTCATGCATCTCCAAAGGCCAATTTGCGATCGCAAACGGCCGATTTTTGCGATTCGCACCGTTTGCGATCGCAAAAACCTTTGATGCATGTGCACCATAGCCCGCACGCAAAGATTGCAGCGTCCAGCTTAATAACACAATAGAACGTAATTGAGATTGGCCTTGTTGTAACATCGCCAAATCTTGTTCTAGTATGTCGATAGCAGAGGATACAATGTTGTCCAATGAATATATTCTGGAGGACAAAGTTGTTAACCCATTGTCGACCACAGAGAGGGTTTTCTCTAAATTAATACGATCAAGTTCACGTATTCGTTCTGCGGCCTCCATCTGTGACACTTTCCATGCTTCATTATAGGCAGCATAAATGCCGGCGTATATGAAACGTTTTTGACGCGGTTTTCTTGGTCCAAGTAAGAATTCCCTAAGGTCTGCGTCTTCTTTAAGTAAGGATAAGTGTTGTTTCACATCCTGTAGTGTACATTTCTGAAGCCAATCGAGGCATAATTTACCTACACTGTATGTTGTTACTACCCCAGGATGCTGTCTTTGGACGTATCTTGGGTCTGGCCTATGAATAGTAAAGCCCTGAGTTTTATTCAGGAATCTTTCCTGACAGTTGTTCGTGTCTGTGGGCCAGATCAACCATTTTCTCCAATCAGGATTAGATCTGTAACCGCTGCCTGTGTTTTGTTATCACCGGCAGGTGTTGGTACAGAAGGTGTTTTCATCTCTTTGATCTTGGCTAGTCCAAGACAAGATGTTTGTTGGACAGTTTCATTCAAAAACATTATTTGTTCAGGGATGATACAGGCTCTAAATAAAGTTTCTATCCCCTGCACTTGCCAATCTTTAGTACCCCAGACAGTTTTTGTGTCTATTGTGTCTTTCCATAAGTCGAAACCCTGTCTAGACAGTTGGGCAATAAATGCTGCAGAGTAAATCTGTTTTGTATTAGTTAACATAATTTTCAGTCCTGTTTTGTTTACATTTTTGTAGTAATACGTTTCTGGATCAGATGTATTGTAACCTGAAAAATATGGAAACTTGTTAGCAAATGTTTTTGAACTACCTTGTGGGAGTCGACAAAAGTGACGCTGGGTCCCCATTATGGAGAATGCTGTTATGTACCTGCTTTCAGGTGCTATGTTTTGACAAAAGAAATCATTTGAGATGTCTAATGTTGTTTTGTATTTTTACACACAATGTTATTCATTAATGCTGTGCTATGTGCATTTTGCACTGCAAAGGTTTTAGAACAAGTGTTTAGGTGTCTGTAATCCAAAACTAGACGATATGTATTGTCTGGTTTGGAGACAGGAAACAAAGGATTGTTGATTGAGGAGGTGCATGTTTCAATCACCCCTTGGTATTCAAGTTGATCTAAGATCTCCCTGACCTGTTTTTTAGCTTCTTGCTTTATTGGATACTGCCTTTGTGCAGTAGGTTCATGTTTCAGATGTATTTTATGGTGAGGGAGTCCTCATCCCATCCTACATGATTTTTATATAATGCTGGGGCCTGGGCTACTGCCCATTTCCTGGCATATGTATATTTTAGGTGAATTGGAATATGGTTGGAGAAGGCAGGCATAATAATGTCCTCGCCGTGTGGGCACTCCCTGACAAATTGTGGTGGCCAGTCTTTTTCTGCTAGAAGTATGTCATAGCCCCTTGATAGTCTTTCCCAAAAAAGTGCTTTCACCTGTCTAGGTATGTCTCCCTTCATCCGGAGTGTTATTTCATATAACTTTTGTGGAGTACAAACCCTGGTGTCTACAGTCTCAACTGTAATGTACTCATTCAAGTCCACTATCTCCAGAAGTTCCTTCAGGTTCTGGTGAGCTATTGTGACTTCTGCTGCACTGTCCAGCATTGTCTGAGCCCATTCTCCGTTCTTGAGTTGTGTTCTCAGTATTCTCGGCATGTCTGATCTTCAGACCTGCTACTTTCTTTTTGGAGAATTGAGGTTTTGTTTTATTTTTTGGAGCGTGTTTGTCGTCTTTCGATTTCACACGTTCTTCTCTATGTTCTGACCGTCCTCTTCTTTCCGAAGTCTATGATGAGATCTGAAAGGGACGAGAAGAACGTGTATCAGTATCTTGATACCTGTCAGGCTTTCTCAAATGATCCCTATTCCTGAGGTTATACCCCCTTTCAGAGGGCTCCTTTTGAGGAGACCTACCTCGGGATTGAGAACGTTTCTCGTTTGAATTTTGTTTATTAGTCTCCCACCTCTTTTTAGAAGATGTAGGAGTTTGTTTAATTGTGTCCTTCTCAGGACTTTCAGATAGTTTCGGCTTCACTGGTCTTCCACCCAAACTATCTCTGCCTAATTCTGCATAAGATTGTTCTATAATTCTGGGTAGCTGTTTGATGTTCTGTAACATCAAATTCCCTAAATTTTTGGCGGATCGCCACTGCTGCTGCCTCCCCTTTAATATTAGATAATATTATTGTTGAGACCTGGTCGAAATTTTTCAGTAATTTCATACCTAAATTTAGAGCAGGCTCTGCCCCGTATTCGTTTTGAATTTGTTTTAGGACATCAGGTATTACCGCAATTGACGGAATGCCATGTGTTTTAGTATAGATGGCAGCAAAGACTGAGCCCCAAGTGGTGTAGTCTTCCAGTTGTGGTGTGATCCCCATTGGTAAACAGATGGTTAGGATTCTGTGTTTCTCATACGGGCTAGTATTTGGAAATACTGCTTCGATTTGAGTAATTTTTTGAGCTATCCAGAATGGAATTTGCTCACGTTTTGTGGGCATTTTACCCATGACTGCGTATAGAGTCTGTGGTGTAATTTTTAGTGTATTCCCCTGTTGAGGAGTTTGATTTGGAAGTGTCAGTGGTGGTTGGACTGTGAAAGTCCGCATGACATATTGGACCAATTGTCTGTATATTTTTATTAACTCTGTAAGTTGAGTAAGTAGTTCCTCATCTGACATTATATCCAGTTCAGGATGAGGTGTGAAGCCGGCTAGAATCAGCCATGTTGCTCCTGGTCTACCTAGTGGACCGAGCCTGGTAATGTTTCTGTGATGTTTTAGGGCGCCTTTAAACCAGAGCTGATGCTCTTGGTATGTTAATGGAATTTCTCTATCCTCGAAAGGAATGTATTCCTCTGGTGGATCATCTTCTTTGTAGAAGTGAAACATTTTTGTAACTGAATTTGATTCAGGAAATATTACCCATGAATAGAATACCTCTGTCTGAAAGGATTCGTGTGCCTCTATCACGAAAACAGCTCTACCGCCTCTTGGTGGTAGGCCATGTTTTATAAGTTTTAGAGTGATGGCTCTTCTTAAGTTTGGAGGGATGTCTATAACACCCTCCTCGGTTTCAATAAAACCTGTAATGTTATAAGCTGCTGTGGCTGGGTCAGCCGCAGCTCCACCGTTTCCGGTCTCAGTGTCGGAGTCAGGCATTTTGTTGTTTGAAAAATGTAGAACAAGTTTCAAGGAAACAAAGATAAGGTGCACAATATTTTGGAACACTGTATCCTTCAACGTTGAGCAAACCAAGCAGCTAATATATAGGGTGCTTCCCTATGTAGCCGTGGCGGATACTTAACCCTGCCCACTCCAGACGTCTTTTGGAGTATATGGGTAGGGGTCTCTGAGAGAAAAAGCACGGCTGAGTTACTCAGTATCTAACGTTAAATTACCGCCTTACCAAACCGTTGGGTGCCATGTAGTGTAGCTCCTATTTCCCTAATAGGCTCTGCGCATTGGAATAATATCCCCTATAGGTTTGACATAGGACTACGGTCAGTATGTCCCTATCGAGTATATTAAACTTAATTACTTGTGCCAGCTAGCTCAGAGGCCACTAGAAACTCCTTGACAAACAAGAAGGGAGTAGTTTCTGGCAGCCGCAAAACATGACAACTTTGTTTCCCTTTAGAATCAGAACGTGTCCCAGAGTCATAGAAACAATAGATAACTATTTCACTCAGCTCAATCGTGCATACTTAGTTTTCCTCAAAGTTACACAGAAAGAATAGACGGGCGTTTCAATAAAAGATTTATTGAACAGTCTTGTTTCTGGTGTAAGTTAAATGTGCTGTTACGATCACAAGACAGTATGCAAGATAAATAATGTACAGCGTAAGCAGTAGAAATAAATAATACTGCGCTAGCATGATCTTTGGTAGATATTCATTTACATAAATAACACAGACTAAAAATGCGAGTACTCATACGATGCGTTGCTAAGCTAGTTCTACCCCAATGTACCTAACCTAACCTCGGTGTAGGGAGAGGTATGAAGTAGGTGAAGTATTCCTTACTATGGTATACTAAGAGTATGTTAAGTCTAGTATGCCTAGTATGCCAAGAGTCCCTCTAGGTTCTAGTCAGCTCCATACCTTTAGAATGAGAGAGGTGGGAATCTCTTGCCAGACTCGAACTCCAACACCCCGCGAGGGAAGTCAGATCACTGGAAGCTGGACTCTCTGCGTGCAGGGATGACAGCGTCTTCTCAGTGCGTCAGGCCGGGAAACGGGCTCCTCTGAAGTCGAGGTCTCCTCTGATTTACAGGGGCTAGGGAAGGTATATTTATACCTGAGAGGTACCTCAGAATGTTAGCATTGACGTGAATCGGACAGCGGAAGACGTCATGAATGAACCCCTAAGGTATAACGGTTCATGCATAATAGATGAGTCCTTGAAGAAATCAATAGTCCTGTGCTAGGGAAACTCCCAAAGCCTAAGGGTCTGTTCTTCAAGAACTCGTTGTGATGTTAGGGTGGACGGATGTCGGAGACCATGCCTGTATTTGGAGTGCACGGTTTAATGCCTAAATAAGGACTGGGATTTTATGCCTATATAAGGGCAGGGCGAATTGTGCCTGTATAAGGACATGATACAGGAAAGCCCGTGTATGGACACCCTAAGAGGAATATAACAAGGCGCTTCAGTTTTAAGCCCTGAAGTGCCCAGTGCTGTGTGTCTATCACTAATACCTCGTCACAGAGTGGGGTGGGGTCACCAAGCCTCACTGACACTGCGACAAGGTAGAGACCGAAAGTCAGCCAATGAGAGGAGGCAGAAGTTCCAGCCCTCCTGAAACCTCTGAGGCTTCTCTTCAAAGATGCTGCAGGTAAGTTTTATGTTTTGTAATGTTTGGTGCATGCGTGTGTGTATGTATGAATTTATGGGTATTTGTGAGTGCGTGTTGTGAATGGGTGTGTGTGTACATGTGTAAATGCATGGATGTGAGTTTGTGTATGTGTGCCTCGCCCGCCCCCTCCCTGCTCAAATTACCAGCCGCCACTGATTATGACTAAGCGAGGCTGAGTCAGTGAGTATATTATGCAAACATAATCTGATCTGGCTGCCTCACTGGGATATTTCATGTAAGAGTGTAGGTCCCAGCAACATTGTGGCCTCAAGCTACGTCTACTCTGGAATGCCTGTCTAACACTTACTCATAGGCACATTTTCAGTACAACACTGCCTGGAGCATTGTTTCGTTTAAGATGCCTTCTGTGTCTTACCTTATCAGACCACTTAGCTTTTGAGGGCACAAGTGGCATTCTGGACGTCCCTACCCCTTTCAGTTGCAGGCCAGCTCACCATCTCAAAGATGGTAATGCTTCCATGTCTGCTGTACTTCTTTACAAACTTGCCAGTACAGTTTCCAGCCGCTATTTTTTAAACCCTGAATACGTTATTGACCAGTTTAATCTGGGATACAGGCCGCCGTCGGTTGAGCTTAAAGAAATTACAGCTCCCATCTAATGCAGGAGGACTAGGAGCACCCGACTTCTATGCCTACTGCCTTGCCGCACAACTCCAATGGTTGTCATATTGGTTGGCTGGCCGAAATTTAGGTGAAATTGCATATACTCCACAAATGCTTGCACAGGGAAGGTTGCACCGATTGCTGTGTCCAAACGTTGTGCCCCCCCCTACATCTCATATACTCCTCAGAATAGCCCTAGATTACCAGAGAAGGGCGTGCGATATACAGCAGACGTTCCAGCATGCGCGCCCAATATACCATTATTAGGCATCCCCACTAACACCTGACGTTAACTGCTCGACAGTTGAAACCTTGGACGCAAGCTGGGGTGGACACGGTGGGCGACCTATTTGGGGATGGAACATTGTTGACACATACTGATTTTGCTAATGAACGGGGTGTACCAGAAACGCTGTTTCTAACTCATGCTAGCCTAACAGCTTATTTTAAGAAAAAGTGGACTCCTCAAGGAACGGAACCCCCAAAAAATGAACTTGTTCATCTAATGTATCTCATGGGAACAGGTAACCACCTAACGCGCTGGTTTTGTCACGGTTACGTACACACCAACCGTCCCCGTTAACTGCAGTGCGCAGTAAATGGGACCGAAACCTCAATAGACCTCTACTAGACAAGGAATGGGCTGTCATACTGGAATATCCGAAACGCGTGACCCGAAATACTCGTTTTAAGTTTATCCAATATATAGTAACCCAGCGAGCATATTTAACACCACATAGCATTAACACCATATATTCTGACGCCAATGCACTATGTCCCAGATGCTCCGACCAAGATGCCGACTTGTTACATATGTTGTGGACTTGCAACAAACTACGAGGGTACTGGGAGGAGACAGCACAACTATTGACAGAGATACTGGGCGACATGGGGCTTTACACGCTAGAAATTTGTATTCTTGGGCTATATAAACGACGGAAGGGTCGCGAGGTTCATGCTAAATTTATAGATTTGGCCCTCTTGTTGGCCAAACGGGGTATAACTAGGAGATGGAAATCTCCAACAGCTCCTACTTTCCTAGCCTGGAAGGACGAAGTGGTTAAATGGGGACTAGCGGAAAGAGTGGCCATTCGCACTGAAGAAAGTAGGGGACTACGGAAAGTTCCCATAGCCATGAGCTGGGACACTATATTGGAATCTTTTAAAGCAACTGACGGCCTTACTCCTAGAAATGTATAGGCCTTAATGTATCTAGTATTGAATAAGTTTGGAATGCATGCATAGTGGAGTTTCCTGTATTACTCTGTATGGTGTCTCTCAATAGGACTTGTTGGATAGCAGAAACTCTGTCACTAGGACACGTTCCAATGTACCCTGTTCCTAGGATGACTTGCCTTTCTTCCTTCCTTTTTAGGTCTCGCCTAGCGATGCAGCGCTTTGCGCTGCTCGCTATGCGAGATCTATTGTCGTCGACTTGGCTCGGAAGGGGGACAGGACATGTGCACGTGTACGGCAATGCCTGGACAGGAGATGTGCACGCGTATGGTGCGAGCAGGAGTTGTAATAATGCCGCAAGCCGTACGCGTGCACATCAACTGTCTGTGCCAAAGCTTAACAGACAGGAGATGTGCACGCGTACGGCTCGCGGCGCTCTCACAACTCCTGCTCGCACCATACGCGTGCACATCTCCTGTCCAAGCGCGGCGCGCCCCACTCACCGGCTCTTGTGGGGACTCTGCGCTGCTCCCCGGCTGGTCTCCTCCATGTCAGGGTGACTCTCCTCTTCACCCGGTCACTCTGACTTCCCTCTACGGCTTGCCAGTGCGGGGTGGGCTCCCGCCGCGCTTCTCCTACATGCGGGCTGCAACACGCGGGACACCCTCAGCTCACGGGAGCCCCGGACACTTCCGGCCGCGCGCTCCATGCCCCGCCCATGTCCCAGGCAAGCTTGCCTGACTTCCGGGTCGCACTGAGAGCGGCCCGGAGAACGCTTCCAGAACGGCTCGGGCTTGTTTTAATGAGTACCTGCACTTATTTGTCCCCATTTAAAGCACTCAGTACACAGGATACTTACCGTATTTATAAATGCTATGGTGAATCCGCTGTAAAGCGTAATCGCAAAACATTCTGGCGAAATTCGATTTATCAAGACGAGGTTGGACCCATCACTTGATTATAATGCTGCACTGACTTTATGCTGCTCAGACTTTGCACGTGCAGTCGGTGGGCGTGAAGGGGCGCATCACTGGTGCAGCATTCGCACAGCACCGGGATTTCGAAGACTCGGTCTGAAACAATCCTTTCATTTGTTGCTCTGAGACGAGTTGGTTTTCTCAACACTGCGTGTGTTTGCAGAACAATGTTTTCTGTATTCAGCTGTCCAAATGGCTGCATTATATCCACAGTCATGTGGCCAGGCCCCGCCTGTTAAATGTTGTTCTATAACAGTGTATAGCTAGAGCCCTTAACCTCTCGTTGCTTTTGTATATCATATAAAGAATATTCGTGGAAACTAGTGAAACCAATAGGCTAAATATGAGGAATTCTCTCTCCCTCGCCCTGGTAACGTATACACTATTTAAGCATGTGTTGTGTGTGGTTTTTTTTAGAAACGGACACAAAGCGATTATGGTGGCTCTCTTGGACTTTCCCGCTCCTCCTCTGTTTTCTTTGAATTTGTTGTAGGAAATTATACTAATGTTTTTAGAACAAATCCCTACTGTTTGATGTCAACAGTAGATTCCCACCCAAGGCTAGAACGTGGAGCTCTCCTTGGAGTGCACGACACTGACCCCGCTGTGGAAAGTAAGGTGGTAAATGTCGTGATTTTAAGAAATGCTGCTGTCAACCACCAGAGCGCGGGTAAGGGGGAGATGACTGGTTTACACTATGAACATGAGATGTATTTGGCAAAAACGCCTCTCGTCCTCTTTAGAAACAAGCATTTGCAATGCAATAGGTCTCGCATTTACGTGAGTTTTAGCTATTGGCATTGTAAATGACAACTTTTATTTATGTTTTGGTTTTTATTTATCTGTTTTGATAATTAACAGGCATTGTCATTTACAATGCCAATAGCTTCAACTCGCGTAAATGCGAGACCTATTGCATTGCAAATGCTTGTTTCTTTTGCTATCATGGAACCGTCAGCGGGGAGGTTGGGGGGATTGTTTTAAAATGTATTTGTTGTATTAAAGAAATGTCTACATTGTAATCCTGGCACTACGCAAGCGGGACTGACACTAACGGTTATTATGGGAGTGCGCGGACGATCGTTGTACTGGATGACACGGACTGCACAGTCACCTGAGTTAACATTCTAATGTAAACTGTCACATTGTTTCGCTTATATGATTACTTATCTTTTCCTGCTGAATAACTGTACTATCGGCTGCTAAGTGGAAAATGAATAAAATTTGTTAAGAAAAAAAAAACAGACCGCCTAGCTTCCAAGGTGAAACAATATGACTCCCCCACCGGCCATAATGCTGGGAACATGGACTAAAGCAGAAATCTGGGATTCCAAATATTCCTTGATTCTTCCTTAGGGGCTTCCTGACAGGGGCCCACCTCCGACGCTAAGGCGGCACTAGTTCAATGTAGAACCTGGTTGGCATGCACCAGTGCCATGGTACTTTTTGATTATCCTCATCACAGGTTACGAAGAGTAAAAGGTTTCATCTCTCAGGTTAACAGATGACTCCACAGCGCAATGGTCCAGGAGAGAGGAAGGGAGAGAGATGGAGGGGGAGAGGGAGAAGGAGAGAGAAAGAGGGAGAGGGAAAAGGAGAGGGAAAGGGGTAGAGGGAGATGGAGGGGGGAGAGGGAGAGGTAGAGAGAGAGATCAGGTGTCTGAATTTCAGCATTTGAAACCGGATAAACTCAAATCAATAACTCTTACCTGCTTCTCCAAATTGTGTGATCCTCAGCAAATATTTTATTTCACAGAGCCTCCTTTTTATCATTGTTTATGAGAGGACTTTTAAATACTCGAGTTAAGGATGTTGCTCCATCTATAATAAGACTCTAGGCCATGGTTAGGGTTTACATGACTATTGCCATGCCTCTTAGTTCACTAACGGCATTGTCTTTTAATAAATGACTGTCTATGCAGTCATATAATCTGATATACTACGGTGAAATGCTTCCGCATGTTAAAGAAATAGAAATAGTTGCATTTTTAGAGTGTATCACATGTTTAGATTATGTTTGCAGCACGATAAACATACCAAACGTTTTCATCGCGTGGCTCGTGCATAGGCTTTTAGAGCCAAACAAGACCCTTGCCTTGGCTTTAGCTCTGCTCACCCTAATAATTTGCTGGCGCTCCCACCTGTATTTGCACTCAGGCTTAGTACATCAGTCACTGGATAATATGATTTGTAAGTAGTAAGAACTGGAAACATGGAGTCCTGCCATCATGCACCGATTTGACAAGTCTACCATAAAGGCTTCTTGTAGCAGAGACGAACAAAATTGCGTGCAATGAAAATACATTTAAAGCAAGAGATCCCAGGAAAGGGTCTCCAGGCCGTTGTGTTTTATATGACTATAGTCATTGGTTCCCAGGGAGAACAACTAGGCCCAGGTGGGAAAGGCAAGAGCGTAGCTTCACAAAGAGTGTTTACAGGGCCGGACTGCCTACCGGGCGTTTTGGTCTGCTGCCAAGCTGGGGCCCGATTTTACTGCCGTGGGGGCTGATTTATGGTGATGGGGACCTGCATTTGCTTCTAAGTAAAGAAAGCAAAACAAATGGTTTTAAAGCATACTTCAAAACCATTTGGTCTTCCATTCTTTACTTAGAAATGCCCGGTAGCCAGTCCGGCCCTGAGTGTTTAGGGTGTGACAAAACTCCAAAATGCATTCTTAGCTTGTTAGTTGGGTCTGCTGTGCCTGTGTGGGTTTTTCTTGTTGTTTTCATTTCAGTAAGAGCAGTTAACTTGTTCATTTATTGGAGTCTAAACTTAAATATATATAGTGACTGGTTTGCCAAGCAATAGTATATCTACACTCATAGAAGTACTCTTTGAAAGGGTGAAAATTTACAAAATTATCTGGAATCCACAAACATAGGCAGTAGTAGGCTTGTAAAGCTGAACCAGTCTCAGGATTCCAGGCTTACTACTAGCAATCTAACACCAAAGATTTAATGAGGTGAATGCTTGCAACTAGTCTAACCAGTGGCAGCCACTCGGGATAGCATTCTTACCCATCATTTTTTGCCCAATGTGCCACTCTAGACAGAGGCCCATCTACTCCACGTGGAAACAGTCCATTTCAACCCTTGGTCATCTCACTACCTCATCCTGCAGCCCACTGTTCATTTATTTAGGAAATTTGAAATTCACCCCCCCAAATCTTACTGACTGAGCTACATCCCCGGGTACTCTTTTACAAAGAAGTCCTGCAATAACTGAACCCTTCCTTCACTACCGGCAATTCGAAAATTTAATTTACCCAATATTGAGGAGTTAAAATTGGGTTACTTGAGAGTAAGAAAATATTTAGAGTTTCCTTAAAACAGATCTTTAGATTTCAGAAGCAATTAATAAATACACAATAAAAAATATAAAAGACTAAACCACACAATAGAGCTAATATTTCAAGCAGAAAATATTACCAAGTCAAATCTCACAAATGCCTCACTCCCAACCTTATGCAAACTCAACTCACCAGACCAAACCAGAGTATTCCAGATGGTTTTCTTAGGCCCACGTTGTGTGGACACATGGAAACATTGTGAATTTCTTTCTCCTCTGTTGGGCATAGAGGACAGAAGCATGAGAGAGAAAACTGAGTTGATATATGCAAAGATTGGAAAACCTACAAGCCATTGAAAATCTAGCCAGAACAACTAGGGGCACGGCAAACAACTTTCAAAGAATGTAGAACATAAGTGTATTTTCCCACACCTGGGATTGCTTCCGAAGATCCAGCAAACTACTTCCCTCATCATATCGAGCCTGGATCATGCCAGTGGCTTCTACCATGGAATACAAACTGCTGTGGGCAAGGCAATGCTTACACGTAAACACATGAGACCACATCTCCCCAATATTGAAGTCACTTTATTGGCTTGCTCTCACAAGGAGATCTACTTGCAAAATCTCTGCATTACACTTAAGGCAATAAATGGAAAGGGTACTGCTTTCCTACCAAAATAGCTGAAGAGATACTCTCAAAAAATTCCATTACAATCCAAACTGGCACCACAATTGATCAATCTACAGTACAAAAAAACTATTGTTTGCACCTCCTTTTTCACCCAAGCCACTGATCCGGCGCCAGTGATACCCATTGATCAGGGATCAATACACAATAAACCACTGCATTGGCCCATACACATTCAACCCAGAAAAATCCCTGATTGCGCCAGGGGTCAATTTGTTTTGAGTGTTCGTTTATCTCATTCCTTAACTTAACTATTTATTGTTAACTTTTCTTCTACTTGGTCGATGGATCAATTAGTTTAATAGTTGATGGCAATGATAAGACTAGTCTGACTAAACATTTTGTTAAATAATTCAGACTCTTGGTAGGGTTAATAAATGAATTTTATCTTAGATTTCAGAGTAAATGCTCATAATGCATTAGGTCACAATTACAGAAATAAACACCAAATCTCATGGAATGACAGTTCAATACATAGATCTTGACTCAAACTCTCAACGACATTGTGCAATGAAGGTGTGGATTGAGTAAGAGACATAAGGGTTCAGCAAGATTGATTTATGCCAAACAAATATAATATCTAACAGAAAGATAGATGAAGAGACAATAGATTCATCTAAAGAAATACATAATCATTCATTGTTGATGGAGTGGATAGGTGGAGAGACAAAAGGTTCAATTTCGAATGCATAAATTCAAGGATATTTTAGATAAACACCTAATCTATATACGAACCTAGTAGACTGAAGGAAAATTTGGAAAAACCACCCCCTGGTCCCAAGGGATGACCAAGATTCCCAAAGGAATCGTCAGGAAGATGTGGAGTATCTGGACAGGTACAGGATAAGATGGGAACAGCTAGGCCTCTCAGGAAACCGACGGTTAGCGGCGAATCTTCCCCTCCTCTCTCTCTAGCAGCATCCCAACTGCAATCTCCTACAGTGTATAACCCTGCCCCTAAAGTTCCTAAATATATAGTCTAAATTGGCATGTCCATCCCTAAAAATGTTGCATTTATGCTCTAACTTGCACACTGATTGGTGGGCTGGGGAGGTGGCACTGTCACACCATCGTGAGTCTGCATTTTATTCACTATTTCTTTTGTACGCAAACTTTCCCAGGGTCTGGTTCACAATTTTATTCAAATGTTCATATACTTGCAACAATTGATATTATTTTATTAAGAAAACACAGTTCTTTCACTGGGGCATCTCCGGTCTCACGCTCCTGTTCAGTAATTGGCAGGCGATGCATGCACTGGTCTTCACTCCTTTATGTCATCTTCTGCGCACAGCGTCCCTTGCTCTCCATCATGGCAGAACGAGCTCACTCCTAGCAATCCCCCCTCCCACTTCGGCTAAGTTTAATAAAATGGCGTCTTCACTCAGAACACTAAAGTGGATAGAAATGAACATTTATTAATTATGTGATAATGAAACCTTCACTGTTTACCTCCCACCATTCTCTACTTCCTGTTAAGGTTACCTAGCATTGGCAAAAATGCAAGCAAGCAGCATTAACCATTACTTTAGAAGCGGAATGCGACATGCAATACTGAAGCACTTGCGGCCTACTCATGCAATTTCTTTGTTTCTTCAAAAACACAACAGTTATTACAATACAATGTGATTACAGGTTAGTTTAAAACATGTGCAAAGCAATTCCCCTGTGTTTATGTGGGTGCATGTTAGATTTATCTACATCTACTTACTGTTTGTATATATTATGGGGGTACATGATCCGAGCAGGTTTCATTCTTGCGAAACCTTGCTCCATCAATTTCCCCCTCTGATGGCTTTTGAAAGCCATCATAAAATACCTACCATACCGAGTGCCATCTTTCATTTCAAAATTTGTTTAAAATTCTGTTTTCTTTCCTCTTTTTATGGCACCCTCATTTAAATCTTTCATTAAATCATAATATTCTCCTTTTATCTCTTCTAACTCTATCTCTTCTCTCTTTCTTTTTCTTGTTCTTCGCTCATTCCCTGATTCTATCAGTTTTCTTTTCTACACTTACATTTGCAACATTTGTATGTTGTCATTATCATTAATACTATTATAGCTGCAGAAACAATTGGGATTATTATTTGACCTAATAAACTACTTGCAAAGGTGGAAATCCATTTACTCACTGAGGAGAAACCCTTACCAAGTTTCTCCCATACACTGCCAACCTCCAGTTGGGTCAAGTCTGTATGTAAGTTTGTAATATTCTTTATATATCCCTTTATACCTTTACTCTTGTCAGGAATATAGGTGCAGCAATGTTGAACTTTTAACATCCCACAGACTCCACCCTCCTTTGCCAATAATATATCAAGGGCAAGTCGATTTTGCAAAACCATTGATCTAATTGCAACCATTTCTGTGTCAATCATCAAGAACCCACCAGCAGTATCTGTAGATAACCGGTCAACCACTGTGGAAAACTTTCGAATTTTGTGTGAATTCAGAACGACTCCAACTGAGGGTATTAGTGCACCAAAAATATCACCTACTATTTCTGAGAAACTTGCTCTTTTGTTACGTGTTAGTCCAAGCTCTACTTCGTTCATTTTGTGTTTACTTAGGTCCATATGGTAGACCTTAGGAAAGACAATAGCAAAGTAGCAACTCCCATACCAATGTGCAGGCAACCTACAGTATGCTTTCTTGCCACACACATAGTAAACACCAGGAAATACAGGATCTGTCCCTCCTTTCAACCCCCAACCTCCAGTTATTTGGAAGGTGTGCTCACATTCACTAGAACCTATAAAGTAGTTATTATAATTAGTTTTAGTTCTAAACAGACAAATCTTTCCTTTCTGTGACCAGTCCATTGACATTGCAGCATAGCCCTCGCCTTTCTCATAATTTCCTTCTCTAAAATCCCATGGAGGTATTCGGGACTTTTGTTCAGCAGCTTTCTTTTTAAAGTTTTCCCTTCTAATTTCTACCATTTCTAAGAATACCTTCTCTTCAATCCTTAATCTACAAGTCACGTTATTTCTGTAAGCATTTTCTATATCTAAAGTTTTTGTAATGTAGAAGAACTCTCCCATATATCGTGCATTCTTGGCACTCAGCACTTTATTCAATTCTTTAATTATAGGAATTTCTGAAAATACTAAGGGGCCGATTCCGATCTCGGCCGGTAGTGCTCCGAATCGGATTCGGATTCACCGGATCCGATTCGGAGCCCTGTTTCCCGACCGAATCGTATGCGGGTCCGGCCGAGCGAGTACGATGCAAGCACCCGCGAAATCGCCGACCGACTCGAACGCGGCTTCAACACGCTCCGACCGACTCGCATGGACACGTCTCGCACCGCGCTATGGAGACGTTTCCCGGCCGGGTAAGTACGATGCGCGCCGCGAGCAGTCCGACTGACTCGCGCCATCCGGCTCAAAAAAGCTGTCGGAGCCGGACTTTGGGGGTCTGCGTCAGTACCCCCTGTACGCGTAGGCGCGCGAGTCGCACACAGGGGGGACCCATGGGTCCCCCCTACCTGTGCATGTATGCCGCGATGCGCATGGACGCGTACACGCTGTAGGGGGCGCCCTTGTCCGCCTCGCACCCATTGAGTCAATGTGAGCCCGCGTACGCGTTGTACGACCGGCTCCCATTGACTTCAATGGGAGTCCGACCGAATCGAGTCCGATAGCATGCGAATGCATCGTACTCGTCCGGTCGGACTGCTAGGGTCCGATTCGGTCGGAATTCTCTCCGGGTCCGGCTCAGTCGGAGAGATTTCCGGCCGGAATCGGAATCGGCCCCTAAGTCTATATTAGAATAGTGATACTCGAGTTTTCCTGTTGCATAGAACAAACTGGTAAGTATACTACAAGACACACCATATGTTAGTGGTAGGTGGTGATAAGTCACCCCCTCAGAGACAGACGAACGTAACTGCATGCACAGATAACAATCACTAACATTCATTGTTTCCACATACTCATACAATAACTTAGTGAAAACATTTAACGAGAAATCATTAACTGATTTGTCCTGATGGAGAATCAATAGGTTCTATTTTAGTATCTGGGGTTTGATTAGTGACATCATTCATACTTTCACTTGTTACGTCACCAGTATTGTTTCTTTTGTTTGTCACCATTAGAATAGGTACTAGAACAGTTAATAACAACCACATAAGTGTTAGTATTATGACACTACATAAGCAAGCTTTAATACAACGATGTTTTAAACTAGATTTTGGAAGTTCAGTCACTTCTGCTTTTGCCATTTTCTTTATATATATATATATATTCAGAGGATATTGTGGCTATTAGAGGCAGCTACAACTGCAGGACTGAGTTTGCTGTGTATGTCCTGACTTGCACCTGCGGCTTGCGTTACGTTGGGAGTACCAAGCTGCAGGTGCATGTCAGGATTTTGCAGCATCTCAGAGCGATAGTAAACAATGATAATTCTTACCCTGTCGCAAGACACTTTAAAGCCACACATGACAATGATTTGAGTTGCCTCACATATTATGTGATTAATGCCATTGCACCCCTCAGAAGAGGGGGTAATAGGGAAAAACTCTTAAGGCAGCTTGAAACACGTACCATTCTAGATTTAGACAGTAAGGCACCCAATGGATTGAACACGACTGAAGATATGCACAACTTTTTGTAAAAAGCGATGACATAAAGAGACAACAATGTGCCCAGGCAATGCAGTGCAATCAGGTTCAACTGTATAACTGTGTGTTATCACACTTTTATTTTATCTTGTAGGAAGTCAGTATTATCATTATTAACGTCTTTTATCAACATATATTCACTTTGTTTACATCTTTCTATGCACTTTTATAGTGACTAAAAGTTACTGTTTTTTAGCCGCTATCATGTTAGATAGTAGGTGTCAAATAGGATTTTTTATATGGGTTTTTAGGTCTATTCTTAGAATAAGCACTAGCACGGATTTTAGATAGGTATTTTAGGAGCACTTAGCACTTTATTTACAACACATGTTTACATATTGCAATGAGCTGCTAGGCACGGAAGCACTTTTTTCATGGCGCAGGCACTAGTTGCAACAAAAATATAAAGGAAATTAACATCAGGGAACTGCATATGACAACAAATAGAATAGCATAGTTCGTACGAGCATTTATGCTGACAGAATGAAACAAGATCAACTATGTGGTCTTTTGCATTTGTTAAATAATTTATACATAGGGGGAACGAGATGAAATACCATTGTCATAATATTGCCGCAGCAAAAGCCATTGTCTGATTCGTTTAACAGGCGTTTTCATGATTTTAAATATTTATGGATTTGTAGTTCTATAATATTTATTTATTTATTTATTTATTGATTATATACGGAATATGTTTGCACAATTGTATTTTTAAACGTATATTTTCGAGTACCAAATATGTACAGCTGCAATATACTGCCGATATGTAATATATGTAATATCATGTACAATGCACAAATCGAAATGCCATGAATTTTCTTATCTAACATAAAATAAGACTGAAATGTTCTGCATAACGTGCTTAGTGCTGACAGCCAAGTATTTCTTCCATTGCATTGGTCATGTGACACAGGGGGGTGGATACCCAGCATTTAAAAATGTCATGGCGGACAGTGTTCTCTATGTGTGAACAAGAGCACAGGGTGCTCGAAACACGTCACGAAGTGAGAGGAGGATAAAACATCTTACCTGCCACTATTTTCTGGGTCTGTCTCTCTCTGTTCGCCGACGTGGAGGTTCGGAGAGTGCATTTGGAGGAAATATATATATATATATATATATATATATATATATATATATATATATATATATATATATATATATATATATATATATATATATATATATATATATATAGTGTAAAAATCTATCTATATCTCTTTACTTTTGACTATATAAAAAAAAAAAATGAACAATAGAAGTGTAATCCTACACTTCAATGCCTTCTTCTTTACCCCCCTTTCCTTATTTTTCTTCTTTGTTTGCTTTTGAAACCTTAATTCATTTGAATCACCAGTTTTGCACCTTATTTTGTCACAGTCTTTTAAGGAGGTCTTAATTTTCTTTCATCACTTTACTCAATATCAGTTTCGTCTTTTTCTTCACTTTGATTTGAATCTTCAAGTTCTTCCAATATTACATACGTCCATTCATGAGCTGTACTTTCTACTTGGAATTCTTACTCTTCGTATTTTTCGTACTAGTCCTTTTCCTGACCTTTCTTGACCTGTTTGACTGGAGATCTCACAACTTTGTTCTGGTCTTTTTCTTAGTCTTCTTTTCACAAGAGTGTATTTTAGTCTTTTTACTCCCTTTGGCCAATTATCACCTTTTCTTGGTTTCTTCGCTTGAACTACACTTGCATCTGCTTCATCTGGTTCACAAGTTCTTTTGTTTGCCCTTTCTTCAGACTGGGTTTCTTCTTGTTCTTCTTGTTCTTCTATAACTTCCCTTTCAACTGTAAATTCGCTTTCTTTAGGCTCAAGTATATTTTCACCTGTTTCAGATTCGGATGAAAATTCACTCTCCTCTGGCTCAGGTATATTTTCCCCTGTCTCTGGTTCTGCTGTAAGTTCACTTTTTTCTTGTTCCATTATATTTTCACCAGTTTCAGGTTCAGTCGGAGATTCACTTTCTTCTGATTCATCAGTGAACTCACTTTCTTCTTGTTCTACGACAGTCTTTTGAACCCCAGAATTTCCTGTCCACCCGGCTCGACTTGTGCTTGGCTGTTCACCATCCGTTGGTTCGTTAGAATCTGTCACTCTAGATTCATCAGCCTCACACACTTCAGCCACTGACCTTTGATTTTGGTTCTTCTGTAGTGGCTCTCTCGGTCTTTCGAGTGGATTTTGGGTTCTTTTGGTATGGCTCGCGTGTATCCAATTGGGCAAGCCAGCACATTTCACTGCCGTTGTCGTCACCAGGATAATTTGATAAGGTCCGTCCCATCTGGGGTCTAAACACGTTTTTCTTACATGTTTCTTGACGTAGACCCACTCGCCAGAACTCAGATCATGAGCTTGATTCTGATGTAGTGTTGTGGAGTCCTCTCCAACCTGGTGAGACACAGAACATACCAGTTCAGCCAATCCTCTGCAATAGTCAAGCACCAGATCATCAGATATATTTATCAGTTTGTTTGCTGGTACATATGCCTGTCTCATGGCTCTTCCCATTACGATTTCATGGGGACTCAATCCAGTCTTTTTGTCAGGAATGCTTCTTAGACTCATCAGCACAAGGGGTAAAGCGTCAGGCCATTTCAGTGATGTGGATGCACACACTTTCCCTAACCTAGATTTTATAGTGCCGTTAATTTGCTCGACCACTCCAGATGCTTCCGGTCGATAGGCACAATGCAGCTTTTGTTCAATTTTGAATGCTTCACAAATCAGTTTTATTACTTCATTATTAAAATGGGTTCCTCTATCTGACTCCAAAGTGACTGGAATTCCAAATCTTGGTATCAGTTCTCTCAAAAGCAGTTTGGCCACGGTGAGATTATCACTTCTCCTCGTGGGGTAGGCTTCCACCCAACGTGAGAATATACAAACAATGACCAATACATACCTTAGTCCATTGCAAGGGGGAAGCTTGATAAAATCAAGCTGAAGTCGGGTAAATGGGCCTCCTGCTCTCCCAATTGTTCCCCAACTTACAACTGTCTTTCTCCCTGGATTCTGTTGTTGGCAAACAATGCATCTTTGGCATAGGCTTTCTGCAATGACTCTGAACTTTGGATTATACCATGTCTGCCTGATGAGTCTGATCATGGCATCTCTTCCAATATGCGCATGTCCATGGTACATCCTGGCCATATGGGAAAGCAAAGAGTCTGGCAGAACTGGTCTTCCATCATGATATACCCATAAGTCATCTTCTGCTCTTTTTGTACAGCCTCCATATTTATTTTTCCCTATTGTCTGTCTCATCCTGCATTTGCATTTGCTTCACTTCATCCCAAGTCTCAAACATAGTGGCAGTTACAGACATAAGATGGCATTCAGTATTTTGTCTTTCAGTTGATCTGTTCAGAGCAATTGTATTTTGGGCACAGAATCGTGCAATTTGGTCCGCATATCTGTTGCCTCTTGTCACCAGATCACTCCCTGATTGATGGGCAGCACATTTGACTACTGCAATTCTTTTAGGCAACTGTAATGCTTCCAATAATTCTTTCACTTATTTTCCATTGCGTATCGGAGAACCTGATCACTGTCACATTTTCAGCACCTAGAATCACTCTTTCATATTTAGTCAGCCGACTAGAAGTGAGGTACTGAGTTCTGGTTCGTGTCAAAAGGATTTCAACAGAATGTGGCACATACACCTTAACTTGATGACCCATCACAATCGACTCACTCTGTTCCAGACTCATGCAAGTAGCAGCTACTGCTTTCAAACATCCAGGTAATGTAATGCTGTTGCTACTGTGTCCAGAGTAGCAGAAAAATATGCTACTGGACGTCGGGCCATTCCATGTTTCTGGGTTAGGACTGAGAGTGCGCACCCATCTCTCTCACAGCAGTACAATGCAAATTCTTTAGTATAATCTGCCATTCCCAGAGCAGGTGCTCTACAGAGACTGTTTCTCAATTGTATGAAAGCATTCATACCCTCCTCAACCAAAACAATTGGATCTTTTACATCTTTTCTGGTCAATTTATTTAATGGTTTAGCAATCAGTGAGAAACCACATATCCACTGGCGACAATAACCAACCATTCCCAAAAACATTCGTACTTCCTTCTGAGTTCCGGGTGGTTTCATCTGTTTTATTACACGGATTCTTTCTGGGGTCACTTTTCTGACTCCCTTCTCAATTTTATGTCCAAGGTATTGTACTTCTTGTTTACAAAATTGCAATTTTGCTGGGGACCCCTTGTGTCCTCCTTCCGCTAAATGGTTCAATAGAGCAATGGTATCTGTTACACATGCCTCTTTTGTCTTTGATGCCAACAATAAGTTATCAATGTATTGAACCAAAACTGAGTTACTTGGCAATATTAAAGTCTCTAGACATTTTTTCAAGATTTGGTTAAAGATTGAGGGGCTTTCAGTGTACCCTTGAGGGACTCGGCACCATGCCAAAACACGGTTTCCAAACCTGAAAGCGAATAAATACTGGTAATCTGGGTGTAAAGGAATCGAGAAAAATGCTTGACACAAATCAATCACTGTGTACCATTCTGCATCACAGGGAATTTGGTAAAGAATCACTGCTGGATTTGGTACTATTGGACAGCAAGGCTCTACGATTTTATTTATTTTGCGCAAATCCTGCACTATCCTGTACTTTCCATTGGGCTCTTTGATACCTATGATAGGTGAATTACAAGGACTGCTCATTATTTCTTTCAGGATTCCTTGTTCAATCATTTGGTTAATTACTGGTGCAATTCCTGCCATCACATCTAAACTCATTTTGTATTGTGGGGTATTCGGATATACAGCACCCTTCTTCGCTGTTACCTGTATCGGATCTACCTTGTTCATTAAACCAAACTCTTTTCCTGTAAAATCCCACACATCCGAATTTACCGTACTTTTTAATTCATCAGGCAGATTGTCTTCAGTGAGAAGTGAAAACAACTCATCCACTTCTGTTCCCTGTTTTGCTAACATCATCTTAAACTCCACATCTTCATCTGGGGTTTGAAATGCAATTCCATCTGAGGTACAATAGATGGTGCAGTTCATCTTGCACAGCAAATCTCTTCCCAAGAGATTTACCGGGCTTGAGTCACACACTACAAATCGATGCATGTCTTTGAAGTTTCCATTATGAACTTCAAATGGCTCGTGACGGGTGTTCTAATATGTTTATTTGAGACACCTACAACTTGGATAGTTTCTCCCGAGAGGGGTAGGTTTGGAATTTCTGCTGCTCTCACAGTAGAACGGGTAGCACCAGTGTCCACTAAGAATGTAATATCATTCCCTTCCACCTTTCCATCCACAAATGGACCTGACTGATCTACCGCCAAAGAGGCGCCAAGTACGCACTCTTCCTCCCCCCTCAGGCACCGTCATTGAGAAGAATCCGAATCAATTCCATTACACTGCATCCAATACTGCTGACTCACACTTTGATTCTTACCAATCGGGTCTCCTCCTGTTCACATTGTACCTTTGCATCTGAGCATTCACATTACTTTGTAGGGGAGCTCGCGGCACCTGTAACTGTTGCGTAACTATCTGCTGCTGTTGTTGCTGATTTACACCCAACTCATTCTGCATCTGTGAAATTAAATTTTGATTTCCCTCATTATTCTTTTTGTTTGATCTACACTCATTCCTCCAATGTCCAAACTTTCCGCACGCATGACAAGGAACTTTTTTCATAGCTTCTTCTTTATTCAGCTTACCCCTTCCTTTACCTCCACTGTAATTCTGCCCATTTTGATTTTGTCCATTTACTTGATTATTGCTGTTTTTACTCTTCAAACAAGCTCCAGGTAGACTTTTTACTGTTCTGGGGATAAAACCAAGATTTCACAAGAGGACTTTTTGGTGTAAAAAGGAGTCTTGCTAATTTCCTGGAAACACGGCCAGAATTTCGGAAATGGACCCTTCACTATTCAATCACTCCTACTCACATATGAAATTCCCTAAGTATAACACCTACAGCCCTCCGTAGCTTTTAGGCATTATTTCAACAGACAAAGTACTTCTGCAGTGTGATTTCTTTACCACACTCTCCTTCTGCCTACTTCCAGCAGATTCCTTCCCGGGATTTCCTCAGGTATCTCCGTACCATGAGTGCTAGACAACATAGAACATGACACTAACCTTTCGTGTTAGAACATATAATCAATAATCATCACCAAACTAATCAATAATTAAACCGTCCTCTGCTACCAAGAAGCTGATCCGGCGCCAATGATACCCATTGATCAGGGATCAATACACAATAAATCACTGCATTGGCCCATACACATTCAACCCAGAAAAATCCCTGATTGCGCCAGGGGTCAATTTGTTTCGAGTGTTCGTTTATCTCATTACTTAACTTAACTATTTATTGTCAACTTTTCCTCTACTTGATCGATGGATCAATTAGTTGAATAGTTGATGGCAATGATAAGACTAGTCTAACTAAACATTTTCTTAAATAATTCAGACTCTTGGTAGGGTTAATAAATTAATTTTATCTTAGATTTCAGAGTAAATGCTCATAATGCATTAGGTCACAATTACAGAAATAAACACCAAATCTCATGGAATGACAGTTCAATACATAGATCTTGACTCAAACTCTCAACAACATTGTGCATTGAAGGAGTGGATAGAGTAAGAGACATAAGGGTTCAGCAAGATTGATTTATGCCAAACTAATATAATATCTAACAGAAAGATAGATGAATAGACAATAGATTCATCTAAAGAAATACATAATCATTCATTGTTGATGGAGTGGATAGGTGGAGAGACAAAAGGTTCAATTTCGAATGCATAAATTCAAGGATATTTTAGATAAACACCTAATCTATATACGAACATAGTAGACCGAAGGAAAATTTGGAAAAACCACCCCCTGGTCCAAAGGGATGACCAAGATTCCCAAAGGAATCGTCAGGAAGATGTGGAGTATCTGGACAGGTACAGGATAAGATGGGAACAGCTAGGCCTCTCAGGAAACCGACGGATAGCGGCGAATCTTCCCCTCCTCTCTCTCTAGCAGCATCCCAACAGCAATCTCCTACAGTGTGTTACCCAGCCCCTAAAGTTCCTAAATATCTAGTCTAAATTGACATGTCCATCCCTAAAAATGTTGCATTTACGCTCTAACTTGCACACTGATTGGTGGGCTGGGGAGGTGGCACTGTCACACCATCGTGAGTCTGCATTTTATTCACTATTTCTTTTGCACGCAAACTTTCCCAGGGTCTGGTTCACAATTTTATTCAAATGTTCATATACTTGCAACAATTGATATTATTTTATTAAGAAAACACAGTTCTTTCGCTGGAGCGTTTCCGGTCTCACGCTCCTGTTCAGTAATTGGCGGGCGATGCATGCACTGGCCTTCACTCCTTTATGTCATCTTCTGCGCACAGCGTCCATTGCTCTCCATCATGGCAGAACGAGCTCACTCCTAGCAATCCACCCTCCCACTTCGGCTAAGTTTAATAAAATGGTGCCTTCACTCAGAACACTAAAGTGGATAGAAATGAACATTTATTAATTATGTGATAATGAAACCTTCACTGTTTACCTCCCACCGTTCTCTACTTCCCTAGCATTGGCAAAAATGCAAGCAAGCAGCATTAATCATTACTTTAGAAGCGGAATGCGACATGCAATACTGAAGCACTTGCGGCCTACTCTTGCAATTTCTTCGTTTCTTCAAAAACACAACAGTTATTACAATACAATGTGATTACAGGTTAAACAACAGGATGTGGGAGCACACCGCTGACCTCTCAGTCAAGGTTCGCCCCTGGCATTCTGGGAAATGCAGTCTCTTGTAGCACGGTTCGATATTTTTGAGTGTTTCGCCAAGGTTGGCGCAGATAGTGCTGATCTCTAGACACGTGTTTCTGGTTTATTAACCGTCATCAGTAGAGAATACAGTCTTGTATTTTGGGGTTTGCTGAGTAGGCTGCCAAACATTATATCAGGTCCGGTACCTCTCACTGGCGCGCAGGTGCTTCATCCACGAGCTCGTCAGCTCAATGACTCACGGGAGTACTTTAAATAAACAACAGGATGTGGGAGCACACCGCTGACCTCTCAGGCAAGGTTCGCCCCTGGCATTCTGGGAAATGCAGTCCCTTGTAGCACGCTCTGATATTTTCGAGTGTTTCGCCAAGGTTGGCGTAGATAGTGCTGATCTCTAGATACGTGTTTCTGGTTTATTAACCGTCATCAGTAGAGAATACAGTCTTGTTTTTTGGGGTTTGCTGAGTAGGCTGCCAAACATTATATCAGGTCCGGTACCTCTCACTGGCACGCAGGTGCTTCATCCACGAGCTCGTCAGCTCAATGACTCACGGGATTACTTTAAATAAACAACAGGATGTGGGAGCACACCACTGACCTCTCAGGCAAGGTTTGCCCCTGGCATTCTGGGAAATGCAGTCTCTTGTAGCACGCTCTGATATTTTCGAGTGTTTCGCCAAGGTTGGCGCAGATAGTGCTGATCTCTAGATACGTGTTTCTGGTTTATTAACCGTCATCAGTAAAGAATACAGTCTTGTATTTTGGGGTTTGCTGAGTAGGCTGCCAAACATTATATCAGGTCCGGTACCTCTCACTGGCGCGCAGGTGCTTCATCCACGAGCTCGTCAGCTCAATGACTCACGGGAGTACTTTAAATAAACAACAGGATGTGGGAGCACACCACTGACCTCTCAAGCCAGGTTTGCCCCTGGCATTCTGGGAAATGCAGTCTCTTGTAGCACGCTCCGATATTTTCGAGTGTTTCGCCAAGGTTGGCGCAGATAGTGCTGATCTCTAGACACGTGTTTCTGGTTTATTAACCGTCGTCAGTAGAGAATACAGTCTTGTATTTTGGGGTTTGCGAGTAGGCTGCCAAACATTATATCAGGTCCGGTACCTCTCACTGGCGCGCAGGTGCTTCATCCACGAGCTCGTCAGCTCAATGACTCACGGGAGTACTTTAAATAAACAACAGGATGTGGGAGCACACCGCTGACCTCTCAGGCAAGGTTCGCCCCTGGCATTCTGGGAAATGCAGTCTCTTGTAGCACGCTCCGATATTTTCGAGTGTTTCGCCAAGGTTGGCGCAGATAGTGCTGATCTCTAGACACGTGTTTCTGGTTTATTAACCGTCATCAGTAGAGAATACAGTCTTGTATTTTGGGGTTTGCTGAGTAGGCTGCCAAACATTATATCAGGTCCGGTACCTCTCACTGGCGCGCAGGTGCTTCATCCACGAGCTCGTCAGCTCAATGACTCACGGGAGTACTTTAAATAAACAACAGGATGTGGGAGCACACCGCTGACCTCTCAGGCAAGGTTCGCCCCTGGCATTCTGGGAAATGCAGTCTCTTGTAGCACGATCCGATATTTTCGAGTGTTTCGCCAAGGTTGGCGCAGATAGTGCTGATCTCTAGACACGTGTTGCTGGTTTATTAACCGTCATCAGTAGAGAATACAGTCTTGTATTTTGGGGTTTGCTGAGTAGGCTGCCAAACATTATATCAGGTCCGGTACCTCTCACTGGCGTGCAGGTGCTTCATCCACGAGTTCGCCAGCTCAATGACTCACGGGAGTACTTTAAATAAACAACAGGATGTGGGAGCACACCGCTGACCTCTCAGGCAAGGTTCGCCCCTGGCATTCTGGGAAATGCAGTCTCTTGTAGCACGCTCCGATATTTTCGAGTGTTTCGCCAAGGTTGGAGCAGATAGTGCTGATCTCTAGACACGTGTTTCTGGTTTATTAACCGTCATCAGTAGAGAATACAGTCTTGTATTTTGGGGTTTGCTGAGTAGGCTGCCAAACATTATATCAGGTCCGGTACCTATCACTGGCGTACAGGTGCTTCATCCACGAGCTCGTCAGCTCAATGACTCACGGGAGTACTTTAAATAAACAACAGGATGTGGGAGCACACCGCTGACCTCTCAGGCAAGGTTCGCCCCTGGCATTCTGGGAAATGCAGTCTCTTGTAGCACGCTCCGATATTTTTGAGTGTTTCGCCAAGGATGGCGCAGATAGTGCTGATCTCTAGACACGTGTTTCTGGTTTATTAACCGTCGTCAGTAGAGAATACAGTCTTGTATTTTGGGGTTTGCTGAGTAGGCTGCCAAACATTATATCAGGTCCGGTACCTCTCACTGGCGCACAGGTGCTTCATCCACGAGCTCGTCAGCTCAATGACTCACGGGAGTACTTTATATAAACAACAGGATGTGGGAGCACACCGCTGACCTCTCAGGCAAGGTTCGCCCCTGGCATTCTGGGAAATGCAGTCTCTTGTAGCACGCTCCGATATTTTCGAGTGTTTCGCCAAGGTTGGCGCAGATAGTGCTGATCTCTAGACACGTGTTTCTGGTTTATTAACCGTCATCAGTAGAGAATACAGTCTTGTATTTTGGGTTTGCTGAGTAGGCTGCCAAACATTATATCAGGTCCGGTACATCTCACTGGCTTGCAGGTGCTTCATCCACGAGCTCGTCAGCTCAATGACTCACGGGAGTACTTTAAATAAACAACAGGATGTGGGAGCACACCGCTGACCTCTCAGGCAAGGTTCGCCCCTGGCATTCTGGGAAATGCAGTCTCTTGTAGCACGCTCCGATATTTTCGAGTGTTTCGCCAAGGTTGGCGCAGATAGTGCTGATCTCTAGACACGTGTTTCTGGTTTATTAACCGTCATCAGTAGAGAATACAGTCTTGTATTTTGGGGTTTGCTGAGTAGGCTGCCAAACATTATATCAGGTCCGGTACCTCTCACTGGCGCGCAGGTGCTTCATCCACGAGCTCGTCAGCTCAATGACTCACGGGAGTACTTTAAATAAACAACAGGATGTGGGAGCACACCACTTACCTCTCAGGCAAGGTTCGCCCCTGGCATTCTGGGAAATGCAGTCTCTTGTAGCACGCTCCGATATTTTCGAGTGTTTCGCCGAGGTTGGCGCAGATAGTGCTAATCTCTAGACACGTGTTTCTGGTTTATTAACCGTCATCAGTAGAGAATACAGTCTTGTATTTTGGGGTTTGCTGAGTAGGCTGCCAAACATTATATCAGGTCCGGTACCTCTCACTGGCGTGCAGGTGCTTCATCCACGAGCTCGTCAGCTCAATGACTCACGGGAGTACTTTAAATAAACAACAGGATGTGGGAGCACACCGCTGACCTCTCAGGCAAGGTTCGCCCCTGGCATTCTGGGAAATGCAGTCTCTTGTAGCACGCTCCGATATTTTCAAGTGTTTCGCAAAGGTTGGCGGAGATAGTGCTGATCTCTAGACACGTGTTTCTGGTTTATTAACCGTCATCAGTAGAGAATACATGCTTGTATTTTGGGGTTTGCTGAGTAGGCTGCCAAACATTATATCAGGTCCGGTACCTCTCACTGGCGCGCAGGTGCTTTATCCACGAGCTCGTCAGCTCAATGACTCACGGGAGTACTTTAAATAAACAACAGGATGTGCGAGCACACCGCTGACCTCTCAGGCAAGGTTCGCCCCTGGCATTCTGGGAAATGCAGTCTCTTATAGCACGCTCCGATATTTTTGAGTGTTTCACCAAGGTTGGCGCAGGTAGTGCTGATCTCTAGACACGTGTTTCTGGTTTATTAATCGTCATCAGTAGAGAATACAGTCTTGTATTTTGGGGTTTGCTGAGTAGGCTGCCAAACATTATATCAGGTCCGGTACCTCTCACTGGCGTGCAGGTGCTTCATCCACGAGCTCATCAGCTCAATGACTCATGGGAGTACTTTAAATAAACAACAGGATGTGGGAGCACACCGCTGACCTCTCAGGCAAGGTTCGCCCCTGGCATTCTGGGAAATGCAGTCTCTTGTAGCACGCTCCGATATTTTCGAGTGTTTCGCCAAGGTTGGCGCAGATAGTGCTGATCTCTAGACACGTGTTTCTGGTTTATTAACCGTCATCAGTAGAGAATACAGTCTTGTATTTTGGGGTTTGCTGAGTAGGCTGCCAAACATTATATCAGGTCCGGTACCTCTCACTGGCGCGCAGGTGCTTCATCCACGAGCTCGTCAGCTCAATGACTCACGGGAGTACTTTAAATAAACAACAGGATGTGGGAGCACACCGCTGACCTCTCAGGCAAGGTTTGCCCCTGGCATTCTGGGAAATGCAGTCTCTTGTAGCACGCTCCGATATTTTCGAGTGTTTCGTCAAGGTTGGCGCAGATAGTGCTGATCTCTAGACATGTGTTTCTGGTTTATTAACCGTCATCAGTAGAGAATACAGTCTTGTATTTTGGGGTTTGCTGAGTAGGCTGCCAAACATTATATCAGGTCCGGTACCTCTCACTGGCACGTAGGTGCTTCATCCACGAGCTCGTCAGCTCAAGGACTCACGGGAGTACTTTAAATAAACAACAGGATGTGGGAGCACACCGCTGACCTCTCAGGCAAGGTTCGCCCCTGGCATTCTGGGAAATGCAGTCTCTTGTAGCACGCTCCGATATTTTCGAGTGTTTCGCCAAGGTTGGCGCAGATAGTGCTGATCTCTAGACACGTGTTTCTGGTTTATTAACCGTCATCAGTAGAGAATACAGTCTTGTATTTTGGGGTTTGCTGAGTAGGCTGCCAAACATTATATCAGGTCCGGTACCTCTCACTGGTGCGCAGGTGCTTCATCCACGAGCTCGTCAGCTCAATGACTCACAGGAGTACTTTAAATAAACAACAGGATGTGGGAGCACACCGCTGACCTCTCAGGCAAGGTTCGCCCCTGGCATTCTGGGAAATGCAGTCTCTTGTAGCACGCTCCGATATTTTCGAGTGTTTCGCCAAGGTTGGCGCAGATAGTGCTGATCTCTAGACACGTGTTTCTGGTTTATTAACCGTCATCAGTAGAGAATACATTCTTGTATTTTGGGGTTTGCCGAGTGGGCTGCCAAACATTATATCAGGTCCGGTACCTCTCACTGGCGCTCAGGTGCTTGATCCACGAGCTCGTCAGCTCAATGACTCATGGGAGTACTTTAAATAAACAACAGGATGTGGGAGCACACCGCTGACCTCTCAGGCAAGGTTCGCCCCTGGCATTCTGGGAAATGCAGTCTCTTGTAGCACGCTCCGATATTTTCGAGTGTTTCGCCAAGGTTGGCGCAGATAGTGCTGATCTCTAGACACGTGTTTCTGGTTTATTAACCGTCATCAGTAGAGAATACAGTCTTGTATTTTGGGGTTTGCTGAGTAGGCTGCCAAACATTATATCAGGTCTGGTACCTCTCACTGGCGCGCAGGTGCTTGATCTACGATCTCGTCAGCTCAATGACTCACGGGAGTACTTTAAATAAACAACAGGATGTGGGAGCACACCGCTGACCTCTCAGGCAATGTTCGCCCCTGGCATTCTGGGAAATGCAGTCTCTTGTAGCACGCTCCGATATTTTCGAGTGTTTCGCCAAGGTTGGCGCAGATAGTGCTGATCTCTAGACACGTGTTTCTGGTTTATTAACCGTCATCAGTAGAAAATACAGTCTTGTATTTTGGGGTTTGCTGAGTAGGCTGCCAAACATTATATAGCCTGTAATCTCTACTGATGACGGTTAAAGAACCAGAAACAAGTGTCTAGAGATCAGCACTATCTGCGCCAACTCTGGCAAAACACTCTGAATACTAGAGCAAAGCAAGCAACAAGAGATTGCATTTACCAGAATGCCAGGGGCGAACCTTGCTGGGCGGTGAAGCGGTGTGCTCCCACCCCTGTTCGTGATTACAGGTTAGTTTAAAACATGTGCAAAGCAATTCCCCTGTGCTTATGTGGGTGCATGTTAGATTTATCTACATCTACTTACTGTTTGTATATATTATGGGGGTACATGATCCGAGCAGGTTTCATTTTTGCGAAACCTTGCTCCATCACCACTATAGAATGGAACTCAATAGCAGCAAGAATTGTAGTAACCACAGAATCCTATTTTGTGTAAGGAAAATACCAAACACCCACAATAGTGTCTAAATGACAATCCTCCAGCATCCAACACACAAGACTGAAAAGACTACAAAAACCTCATTCTCAAAGCCAATCATAGCAGACACAATTGAATTAACACGATTTATCAACAATAGGCACAAGCAAATAACAAAAAGGAAATCCATTCACGATTCCAAAGCATAATAACACTTATTCTAATTAAAGTCCATTACAGCCTTCTGAGAAACTGTAAAATCCTCCGCATACGTTTACACCCTGCATATTAGATTTAAAAGAGGTCCTCTTAGAATATGCATGAACTACATATTTACAGGAATATCCTTTCCGTACATCAAGGTTTTCCTCTCCAATTAAACATAATTCTATACTGCAGCTTTAAATGAACATGCTCATCAGACTAAATTGCACCTTTTATTACACTATGCAATAATTTCTCGCCCACAATATAATGGAGCTTGACAACAATACAGATTAACAATCTAATATCCTTATGCATGACAGTTGTTACCAAAAGTGTGAAGCATCTGATCCAGCGCTAACAATAAAAATAATTCTCCTAAATGCTTTGGTCATCCAGGTGCAACTATTCCTCTAACACACACACTATATCCATATGACGGTGGGGCCCATAACACCGCATATACATTCACTTACTCATTTGTTCCCTGGATTTCCTCCGTCAATAACCTAGGAGAAAAACGATTCGCTGGAAGGAGACGGGATACCTCTTTAACATGACATAATATTTCTCATTTGTTTTAAGGTATTCCGCTCATTGGTCGATGGACCAACTAGTAGGAATCAGTTGATGGTGATTAAGACCAGCTCAATCACAATAAACTCTTTAACAATTTCATTTTAATCATTGAGCTAAAGAATCACTGAGTCATTTGTTTAAAGAATAATAAAGTTTATATAAAGTTTTTATGCAAGAAATGAGGTTAAGTTTATTATTCTGATCATTACATTTATAATCACTATAAGAATAAAATGAAATTGCAATGCATATCTATTAGACAGAAAAATAAGGTTATCATAGTAAGAACTCTAAAGATCAATCTATCTATCTGGGGAAAATCTAATAGTTCTAAAATAAAAATCTATCATGAAAAATTCTCCTAAAGCAGCATCTTATACTCAACTGGAAAAGAAAAATAGCAGCAGCAGCATCAGCTCGTCAACATCAGCAACCGCAACTTCACCCATCTACAGCATCTAACTTCTCCAGCATCTCACTCTCCAGCAACTACCTCAGCAACTCCCGCAGCAACTCCCGCAGCAACTAACCCCTCCCACCAAGAGTAGGTCTTCTTATACCCTAATTCTAGCTTACAGAATAAAATGTTTCATCTTCATGGCGTGATTCTTTCTCATTGGTCAAAACTCAGGCCCATATACATTTTAATCAAACTTCCTGGTCTTAACCAGTTCCTTGTGGAATGTCCATGCTTGCATCGTTTCCCACAGTTTATGTCATTGCTCATCCGTTTCGATCAGTCCAATTTGTATCTTTTTCTGCTACATTTTGGGTTTAACAGTTCCGTCCATTGATTCAGTTGAACTTCTCACGCTTCTTGCTGATCATCTTGGCACACATCTGCTCAGAAAGGTCACAATAGCCTTGACCATACTTCCATCTTAGCCTCTCAGCACCAGCACGTGATCATCCCTTTCCACAGCCTCTCTCCTCTATCACATGGTCCCCCGCTCATGCGTACTCTAGCAACTGGTGGCCATTTTATATCGCTGCTCAACAGGCCTAAGCGCACTATTTTCAAAGATAAACAAAATATTGTTAAAACAAAGAAATATAAACCCTTTCGTTTCCCTCCCATCTTTCTACGTACCCCAATTAGGTATTACCTAGCAAAAAGCAACATATAAAGCTGTCCCTTACTTACCATCGCTTTATTTTGCAACCACACGTTTTATTTAAAAGCACAGATCATGCATTTATTATATAATTAGTACGCAAATATTATGTTATGTTAGACACGTAAACAATTATAAGTTGATTAATTTGCACACGGAATAGCGTGTTACCTTTAACCCTTAACATGTAACATACATTGTTGGTTATTTACTTAAACGAACATGTTTATTAATTATTTTACGAAAATATTAGGAGGTTAAAAAATGTTCATTTACCCTGCTCCATCAACTCCCCCTTTGGTGATTTTTAATATCACCACAAAACCCAAGTTATACAATTTTCTCAGACAGCATATATCTTTTATCCGTTTGCTTTTGTTAATTTACACAACTGTATCCCTTTCAACTTGTCTCTTCGTTTTCTTGTACATGTTCTCTTTTATTTCTTCTAACTCTATTTCACCCATTTCTCTCTCTCTCTCCTTGTTTATCATGTTTTCTTTTTCTATTTTATTCTGCCTTCTTCTTCTTTTATACATGTGATTGCAAGCTTCAGTACTAATATTATTATTATTATCACGGTTGCTATTATTATAACTTTCCCTATTATTAATCCACTCATTCTTGTTAACCAATTTATTATTAAGAAAACCCTTTACCAAGTTTTCCAAACGCACTTTCAACCTCCAGTGGAACAAGTTCTTTGTGCAAATTTGTAATATTTGTTATATACTTCTGTATATTTTCGCTTTTATCTGGAATGTAAGTGCAACAATGTTGGACTTTCAGCATTCCACAGACTCCGCCCTCTTTTGCCAAAAGAATGTCAAGGGCAAGTCGATTTTGCATCACCATAGCTCTCATGGCAACCATCTCGGTATTTACCATCAAGAACCCTCCAGCAGTATCTGTAGATAAACGATCTACCACTGTGGATAATTTCCGAATTCTAAATGCATTCAAAGATATTCCCACTGCTGGTATCAATGCACCAAAAATATCACCTACTATTTCTGAAAAACTTTCCCTTTTTCTACGTGTAAAGGTATTTATCATTTTGTGTGTTCCTTTTTCTTTTCTATCCATATGAAATATCTTTGGAAAGACCAGGCCTAAGTAACATGACCCATACCAATGGTCCGGCAACCTATAATAAGCCCTATTTCCGCAAACATAATAAATCCCTGGAAATATTGGATCTTTTCCCCCTTTGAATCCCCATCCACCTAAAATTTGGTAATTGTCATGGCAAATACTGGAACCCACAAAATAATTGTCATATCTTGTCTTATTTCTTCTAATGCACAACCTTCCCTGTTGGGGCCAATCCAGAGTCATAGCTGCATTTGTCTTTTTCTTGTCATGATTGTCTTCCTCAAACGCCCAAAGAGGTGTTTTTGTCTCTTCTATCACTTTTCTTTGAAATTTCACTCTTCTCTCTTCAACCATCTCTAAAAATACCTTTTCTTCCTTCTTTAAACTCACAGGTAAGGTTGTACCTAGTTATACTATCTAATGTTAAAATCTTATCCTCTAGAAAATATTCACCAAACGTTTTTCCCTCTTTTATTTTGTTCAGCTCGGGAACTACAGAAACTTTCGCAAAAATCTTATTTATGTCAGTGTAATAATATTCTAATCTACCTGTTTTATAAAATAAACTTGCTAAGACACTACATGTTATTCCATACGTCAAGGGATAAGTCACACCCTCTGCTACAGATGCAGGCAACTGCATACAAACATAGCAATCTCTTACATCCATTGTTTCTACATACTCATACAGTAATTTAGTAAAAACATTTTTAGAAAAATCTGTTATTGATTTGTCCTTGTGTAATTCTGCACTACTCTTTAATATAACTGGTTCTTGAGTGTTAGCTCCTTTTTCTTTCTCAGTGTTATTAGACATTTCTACTACAGCTAAACTAATTGGAATAGTGATTGCTAGAACCACCCATACTGTTATTAATAATCCTGTACAAAAGCAACACATCTTGCACCATCTACTTAAAAACTCACATGTACATTTTCTATCTCTAGTATTCTCCATTTTGTTTGATAACCTTATTTATTTGTTTTCCAGAAAATTGTGTCACTACACCTCAGAAATGACTTATTTGCCACTCTGTACTCCAATGTTTTGTCTTTGCTTGGTACTTTCTTTTAATTCTTTCTCAGAATTCTTTCTTTGTCACATCCGGTAAATTCGTCAGATCCAGTGTTTTGTCAAATCCGGTAGAAACTATTTAAACTTCTTCAGGTTTGTTGCACTTCACTTTCTCCCATCAGGTTTCTTTGTTCTGGGTTCTCGTGAGTGTTCTTTTCTTCTTTGTTACTAGTCAAAGCAAGATACAACCATTCAGGCGATCTATACTTCGGATTTACCTTCTTTATTCTTTTCGTTTTCTGCAAGTGTTTTCCACCTTGTTTTTCTTGCTCTCTCTGACTTGTTATTTCATTCACTTGTTCAGCACTTTTCCCATCTAACCTTATGATTCTGTATCTTAATTTTCTTACTTCGTTGGGCCAATTGTCTCCTTTTCTTGGCCTTTTTGCCTCACTTCCTTTTTCCTCTCTTTCTGTTTTCCAATTTCTTTTTCTTGACTCTAGTTTTTGGTTTCTTTCTTCTCCACTTTCTTCAGACTCTGTTTCAGTTCTTTCGTTACTGCCTCTTATTTTGAAACTTATAATGTCATTTTCTTCCTCTACTTGTGGTTCTTTTCTTATCTTCCTTCGTTCACTTATTTCTGTCCCTCCTCGAGGTTCTTCCGAATTTGTGTCAGTTTTCCTTTCTGCTTCTAAATTTCCCTGTTCTTGTGTTTGACTATTTGTCCCTATTGCTCCTCGGGGATCTTCCGATTTTTCTAGCTTTTTGTTTGAAACTCTCCCTTCTTCATCTATTAATATTATCTCCGAAGGATTTTCACCACAACTTCTACTTGGTTGCTCACTGTCACTATCTTCTGGCTCAGTTTCTTCTCTTATGCTTTCAAAATTCCAATTTCTTTTTAGAATTTCTTCACAATCCGAATGATCTGCATCAGATTCTGAACTGGTATCTGATATTTCCAGATGTCGACTTACAGGTCGATCTTCAAGTTCTGGAACTTCAGCTATTTCCTCTACTTCTTCTGTCGTTGCACTTGTAGTTGGGTCTTCCAGATGTCGCCTTACAGGTCGATCTTCAAGTTCTGGCACCCTGTTTGTTTCTTCTTCTGCTTCTGATGCTGAACTGTTATCCAATATTTCCAGATGTCGACTCACTTGTCGAACTTCAGGTTCTGGAACTCTGATGGTGTGACTGGCATGCACCCAGTGTTTCACTCCTGCACACTTGACTGCAGTGGTCGTCACCAGGATCACTTGTCGTGGTTCGTCCCAGCGAGGAACCAAACAGTTTCTTCTCCGGTGGACTTTTATGCGGACCCAATCTCCTGGATTCAAGTCGTGAGCTGGTTTTCTTTCATGAGTGGTCGCATCCGGTGCAACCTGATGAAACACAGAACGCACCACATTAGCCAATCCTTTGCAATAATCCAGCACTAGATCATCAGTTATAGTCAGTAGTTTGTTCACAGGTACTTGTGCTTGTCTCATTGCTCGTCCCATAATTATTTCATGGGGACTGAGTCCAGTTTTCCTTTCCGGAATACTTCTGATTGTCATTAAAACTAATGGCAAGGCGTCTGGCCATTTGAGTCCTGTAGCTTGACACATTTTTCCTAACCTGTTCTTGATTGTTCCATTCACTTGCTCTACGATTCCAGAAGCCTCTGGTCTGTATGCACAATGCAGTTTCTGTTTAATACTAAGTGCTTCACAAATTAGTTTAACCAATTCATTTTGGAAATGTGTTCCTCTATCCGTTTCAATCGTGACTGGAAAACCATACCTCGGAATGAATTCTCGCAGCATAAGTTTTGCTACCGTTATTCCATCATTCCTTCTTGTTGGGTATGCCTCCACCCAACGAGAAAACAAACAGACGACCACTAGGACATACCTTAGTCTGTTGCAAGGTGGCATTTCAATAAAATCCATTTGCATTCTAGTGAAAGGACCTCCTTCTCGTCCTATTGTTCCTAGACTCACTACTGTCTTCCTTCCTGGATTTAACTGTTGACAAATAAGACATCTCTGACAAAGACTCTCAGCTATGGCTCTGAATTTTGGATTATACCATGTTTGTCTAAAAAGTCTGATCATTGAATCTCTCCCAATATGGGCTTGTCCATGGTACATCCGTGCCATGTCAGAAATCATGCTATCAGGCATAACTGGTCTCTCAACTCTGTAAACCCAAACATCATTTTCTTCATGTTTTCTACATCCTGCTTTTATCCATGTATCTTTTTCCTCATCATCTGCAGCTTCTTGTAACTGTCTCACCTCATCCCATGTCTCAATAGAGTTAGTAAAAAGCAAAGGACAAGAAATATGCTCTCTTTCCCGACTTTTATTTAAAGAAACCACATTCTTTGCACAGTACTGTGCCATTTCGTCAGCATATTTATTACCAACAGTTATGTAGTCTTCCCCATTTTATGTGCATTGCACTTCACAACAGCAATCTGTTTAGGCAGCTGTATCGCCTCAAGCAGCTTTTTCACAAAATTTCCATTTCTAATTGGCGTTCTGGCAGACGTCAAGAAACCCCTTTGTGACCAAATCTGACCGAAGTCGTGCACCACCCCAAAGCCGTACTGGCTATCTGTCACAATTGTAACCCGTACATTTCTTCCCAACTTGCATGCTTGAATCAGAGCTACTAATTCTGCGACTTGGGCAGACCGTACACCTTTCAGACAAGATGCTTCCATTACAGTTGCTACTGTGCAAATTGCATATGCTGCACTTAGAACTCCATCACTCGTTCTCAAACATGAGCTATCCACAAACAGAATATAGTCTGATTCTTTCAAAGGCTCATCTCGTATGTCAGACCTTGGTTTTGTACAGTATTCAAGCACATTCAGACAATCGTGATCTACTTCATCCATTTCAATCACACTCTCTTCATCTGGCAATGATGTCGAAGGATTCACATTCATACATCTGTCAATGGTCACATTATCTGCACTCAAAATTACTTTTTCATACCTGGTCTGCCAACTATGTGTCATGTATTGGGTTTTCGTTCTTGTCAAGAGTATTTCCACAGAATGGGGAACATACACTCTCAGTGGATATCCCATCACTATGCCTTCACTCTGTTCCAGACTCACACAAGTAGCAGCAACTGCTTTCAAACATCCAGGCAATGCTTTCGCTACAGGGTCTAAAACAGCCAAAAAATATGCAATGGGTCTTTTCATAGTTCCATGTCTCTGTACCAAAACTGAAAATGCACATCCATCTCTTTCACTGCAATACAGCTCAAAATCTTTCTCATAGTCAGGCATTCCTAATGCTGGAGCCTCACATAATTTCTTTTTCAGCTCTCTGAATGCTTTCATTTCTTCATCATTCATTTCAAAAGGATCTTTAACATCCTTCTTTGTCAGTTTTTGCAATGGTTTAGCAATCAGTGAAAAACCGCTTATCCATTGTCGACAATATCCAACCATTCCCAAAAACATTCTTACCTCTCTTTGTGTCATTGGAGCTCTCATTCCTTGAATCATTTTTATTCTTTCAGTCGTTACCTTTCGCACTCCTTTCTCAATTTTATGCCCTAAATACTGGACTTCTTGTTGACAAAACTGCAATTTTGAAGGGGACACTTTATGTCCTCTTTTTGCTAAATGATTCAGCAAAGCAATTGTATCATTGACACATGCTTCTTTCGTTTTTGATGCCACCAGTAGGTCATCAATATACTGAACCATCACTGACTTTTCTGGCATTTTTAAATCTTCCAATGATTTCTTTAGAATCTGATTAAAGATTGAGGGACTTTCTGTGTACCCTTGAGGAATTCGGCACCATGCCAAAATACGCTCTCCAAACCTAAACGCAAATAATGGCTGGCTATCTGGATGCAATGGAATAGAGAAAAATGCATGACATAAATCAATTACTGTGTACCATTCTGCTTCACGTGGAATCTGGTTTAGAATCACAGCAGGGTTCGGTACTATCGGGCAACAAGGCACAACAATTTTGTTTACCTTCCTCAGATCCTGTACAATTCTATATGTTCCGTTTGGCTTTTTCAGTCCCATTATTGGCGAATTACATGGACTGCTCATGATTTCTTTTAGAATCCCTTGTTCAATCATTTTATTTATTACTGGCTTTATTCCTTCAATTATTTCTGGTGTCAATTTATTCTGGGGCGTATTTGGGTAACTCGTTCCCTCCTTCACTGTTATTTTAACGGGATCTACTCCTTTCATTAATCCTACATCTTCTCCTGTAAAGTCCCACACTTCTTCTTTCACTGTCTTTTTCAATTCATTTGGGATTTTCTCTGCATCAAATACAGGAAACAAACCATTTACTTCTGGTTCTAAATTCACCATTGTCATTTTATACAGCACATCCTCATCTGGAGTCTGAAATGCAATTCCGTCTGGGGTACAATAGATAGTGCAATTCATCTTGCACAATAAATCGCATCCTAATAGGTTCACGGGACTACAATCGCATACCACAAATCGGTGCATTTCGCTAAATGGACCAATTCTTACCTCCACTAATTTAGTAAGAGGCATCTTAATTTGCTGATTTGAAACTCCAACTACTTGGATATGTTCACCTGAGAGAGGAAGGTTTGGTATTTCCACTGACCTAACAGTAGAACGGGTAGCTCCAGTGTCAACAAGGAATGTTACATTTGCACCATTCACTTCTCCATCCACAAATGGACCAGACTGATCTACCTCTAGAGTTGCGCCAAGCACGCACTCTTCCCCTCTCCTAGGCACCGTCAGAAACTTTCATCCGTGTCATCCTCATCCTGTCGTAACCAATATTGAGAAATTGCAGCTGCACGCGGCAACTGTGTTACCTGTTCTCCTCCGTAGAATCCTGTTTCTGCACTGTATTTCTGTTGGTTAACACTCTTGGGAAGTGGTGGTTGTGGCACCTGACCTTGTTGAGTAACTACCTCACTCTGCACCTGTGAATTTAATGATTGATTTTCCACATTAGGTTTTGGAGGAAATTTACACTCGTTTCTCCAATGTCCTAGCTTTCCGCAATTGTGGCATGGCCACTTTTTCTTTGCCTCATCTATGCTCATTTGTCCTTTTCCTTTACCTATATTAGGTCGGGATCTAACCTGTCCTGTTTCATTACCAGTATTACTCAATTGAGCTTCTTGCTTCTCTGCAACTTTCACCTGTGCCCACATGGCCTTTTCTTTCAATTTACGCTGTCTACTCTCAATATCATCACTGCAATACTTAGCATATCTCAAAACCTCATCCACTGTGCTATTCTGCCAACAAATCATATGCTGCTTAATCATTTCACTTATCTCTGGTTTCAATCCATACACAAACCTATATACAAAATGACTCATATCCTTCTCATTCAGTGTCTCATAACCACTGTACTGTTTGAAAACCAACAACAATCTCTCATAGTAAGCGTGCACTGATTCTTTACTTTCCTGCGTTGTTCTGTCTATTTTTACCCAATCTGTTTCTTTAGGTGGAATCTTATTCTTCAAAAAGGTAATTACTTGGTCGTACTTCCTCATCACTTCTGGTCCTGGCGCTCCTGTTTTAGCGTCCCTGGATATTCTACAGTTGGCCAATCAATAGTAATCTTACATTCTGTCCACAAATCAGCTGGCACTACTATATCAAACAATCCATCCAGATCTATCCACAACACCTTTGAAACCTTCGCAAATCTTTCCACTTGTCTGTACCATTCTACTGGCTTCTCTCTCAATTTTGGGAAGTCATTTGTAAATGACAGTATATCCTGTCTGGTCCATGGAACATGCACATAACTACCACCTGGAGTTTCTCTCATCGGGTATTCCCTAACAACTGGTTCCCTATCTGTCACTGCAAAAGCCAAAGATGCTTTATCTGTTGTTTTCTCATTCTTTTTCGACCATCTATTTCTCCATCTTTCCACATCACCCCATTTTCTCAATAAAACAATTAACTCTTTTATTTGGGTCAGTCTTCCTGATGTGTTCAAATTCTCTATGTCTTTCTCACAAAAATCTACTCTGTATGGTTTCTGCAACGTTCTCACTTTCACAAATTCCACTCCTAGTTCATTTGCTGTCTCTTCCAATTTGTCATGTAAATTTCTAGCTCTCCATGTAAGACTTTTGCACAAAAACATAATCTCATCATCCTGATAATTTTTTAATTTTTCTGTTCCAATTGTTCCCAAAATCAGTTCTTCCATGTCTATTTTCAACCTAATTACATCTAATGGTTTCACTTCCGGTTCTTTTGTTTTTAGTGCTTTCATCCATTCATTTAACTCATCTGGAGTCGGACCTACAGGCGTACTATTTAATTCTATCCAATTGCTGCTTCTTTCTGGTGTTCCTGATGCGGACTCCGTCACCATAGGCATTCTCCTAATCTCATTTTAATTTATCGTCAAATTAGTAGGTGGGCTTGGTCTATAGGTACTAGCCAAATTGTGTGCACCTTCATTATTCAGCTCCATCCCTTCTCTTTTTCTTTGCAAATGTGAATTCATGGGAATAACTAAAGAACGTTCATCAATTTTCTGATTCTCAAAAATTGGCATTACTGGACCTATCGTTACTGGTACAGTTACAGCTTCCATATTCTTTGTCAATTCTCTTATTTTCTCAGTCAATTCTCTTGTCGTTTTTGCTAATTCAGTTGCATTGTCACTTTCTATCTCTTCATTTTGTGAAGTTTTTAATTGATCTTGTGACCTATTTGTCTCATCTCTTCGTTCGGGATTTTTATTCCTCCCAGTTTCCATTGGCGGTGCATTAGGTGTCACCACCGCAGAAGTCTGTTGGTATGGAGGTGGGTTTCTGTTTAAAATATCTTCCAGCAATTCGTCATCTGTTTCACTACCACCATACACATACTTTTCTACCACTACATGTTTCTTTTTCTCTGTACACTTTCTCTTTGCTTCTTCCTCAACTGTAAAAGCTGGAAACAAACCTCCTGTCATGTTAGCATATCTCCAACGCTTTATTCTGTCCTCATGATTTACTCCCCATAACCTTCCAGGCACAAACTCATGATTCTTTAATCCTCTGAATCTCTCTCGCTCATACATCTCATCTTCCCATTCCGTTAAGGCTTCAAACTGTGTCGGTCTAGGTCTAGGTTCTAACATTGCCATTTTTTCTCTCAAGTTCCGTAGTACAGCTACATTAAATGAACCATTCTCAGGGAAAGCCAATGCTCCATCATTCTTGGTATATTTTGTCCAATTTTCTAACCATATGCATGTATGATATCCATATTTCAGCATCATATGCGAAGCTGGTGATTTCGGCGGAGGAATTATTTGTCCCTCTCTAGTCACTACCTTTTTGTCTTTCTTAAAGAATTTCTTAACTTTCGACATCCATGACGTTTTCTCTCTACCATACTCATAATACGACATGATTCACAACCTCTTTTCTCCTTAAATGATCCGCAATTCAACACTGTTCTCTATGCGTTATTCCAACCAATACTAGCGCGACTCACACCAACACTCCAATCAGAGCGATTTCTGTCTACCGCGCACTGTCCAATCCCAGCGCGGCTTCTGTCTACGTCAGTTCTGCTCCTGTTTCCATGTGACTAACGCACTGTCCAATCCCAGCGCGACTCTTGTCTACGTCACTTCTGCTCTTGACCCCTCCTTTACAAAATTTATCGGCAATTTCTTTTTCAACAATTCTTCATTAGTTACAACATTTAAAACACATTTCCATTGTCTGATTCGCTAAACCGAAGAGATAGCTTTGACCATTTACACAAGAACTCTGTATTTTCCAGTAGGCAGCGCTTGCCTCTACCCTACCACAGAATTTTTAGTTTTGCCGATAAAGTAGTACTTCCCTCTACCTTACCCTTCTTTCAAGCAATCAGTAAACCCATTTCTCTGGGGATAAAACACATGTGGAGACTATACTGCTCCTGAGAATTAAGGCCAAAGTTTCACAAGAAAACCGATCACTATTTCACTTACACACCATTTATACGGAAAATGTCCCTATCATAACACAACCTGTGTTATTTCCAAAAATGAACTCAGACAATGCACAATTCCATGTGACTTCTCTTGCCACACGTGTTCCACTTCCTACTTCCCGGAAGCGTGAAAACTTACATATAACATAACGCGACTCAACAAGAAGTGTTAGACATGAACTTATCAATAATCAATAATCACCAAACTAATCTATAGTAACCATAACTCTGCTACCAAGAAATCTGATCCAGCGCTAACAATAAAAATAATTCTCCTAAATGCTTTGGTCATCCAGGTGCAACTATTCCTCTAACACACACACTATATCCATATGACGGTGGGGCCCATAACACCGCATATACATTCACTTACTCATTTGTTCCCTGGATTTCCTCCGTCAATAACCTAGGAGAAAAACGATTCGCTGGAAGGAGACGGGATACCTCTTTAACATGACATAATATTTCTCATTTGTTTTAAGGTATTCCGCTCATTGGTCGATGGACCAACTAGTAGGAATCAGTTGATGGTGATTAAGACCAGCTCAATCACAATAAACTCTTTAACATTTCATTTTAATCATTGAGCTAAAGAATCACTGAGTCATTTGTTTAAAGAATAATAAAGTTTATATAAAGTTTTTATGCAAGAAATGAGGTTAAGTTTATTATTCTGATCATTACATTTATAATCACTATAAGAATAAAATGAAATTGCAATGCATATCTATTAGACGGAAAAATAAGGTTATCATAGTAAGAACTCTAAAGATCAATCTATCTATCTGGGGAAAATCTAATAGTTCTAAAATAAAAAATCTATCATGAAAAATTCTCCTAAAGCAGCATCTTATACTCAACTGGAAAAGAAAAATAGCAGCAGCAGCATCAGCTCGTCAACATCAGCAACCGCAACTTCACCCATCTACAGCATCTAACTTCTCCAGCATCTCACTCTCCAGCAACTACCTCAGCAACTCCCGCAGCAACTCCCGCAGCAACTAACCCCTCCCACCAAGAGTAGGTCTTCTTATACCCTAATTCTAGCTTACAGAATAAAATGTTTCATCTTCATGGCGTGATTCTTTCTCATTGGTCAAAACTCAGGCCCATATACATTTTAATCAAACTTCCTGGTCTTAACCAGTTCCTTGTGGAATGTCCATGCTTGCATCGTTTCCCACAGTTTATGTCATTGCTCATCCGTTTCAATCAGTCCAATTTGTATCTTTTTCTGCTACATTTTGGGTTTAACAGTTCGGTCCATTGATTCAGTTGAACTTCTCACGCTTCTTGCTGATCATCTTGGCACACATCTGCTCAGAAAGGTCACAATAGCCTTTACCATACTTCCATCTTAGCCTCTCAGCACCAGCACGTGATCATCCCTTTCCACAGCCTCTCTCCTCTATCACATGGTCCCCCGCTCATGCGTACTCTAGCAACTGGCGGCCATTTTATATCGCTGCTCAACAGGCCTAAGCGCACTATTTTCAAAGATAAACAAAATATTGTTAAAACAAAGAAATATAAACCCTTTTGTTTCCCTCCCATCTTTCTACGTACCCCAATTAGGTATTACCTAGCAAAAAGCAACATATAAAGCTGTCCCTTACTTACCATCGCTTTATTTTGCAACCACACGTTTTATTTAAAAGCACAGATCATGCATTTATTATATAATTAGTACGCAAATATTATGTTATGTTAGACACGTAAACAATTATAAGTTGATTAATTTGCACACGGAATAGCATGTTACCTTTAACCCTTAACATGTAACATACATTGTTGGTTATTTACTTAAACGAACATGTTTATTAATTATTTTTACGAAAATATTAGGAGGTTAAAAATTTTTCATTTACCCTGCTCCATCACATCCTAATCACTCAAGCACATAAAGTTGGCATCACATGTGAATCTACACAATCTTGCACTAATCCTCATAAGAAGGATACTTCAAACTGCCTAGCACATAATTGAAAGGCACAACATTGGACATTGTGCACATGTGCGTTATACAAATGCACAACAAAGACTATGCATTGGACTTTATATTCTTTAGGGGTCTTGAATGTATGAATGTGTATTCCTACGTCATTCCTGGCTAGACCATGCACCAATTCGGAGTCATGTAAATACCCCAGGGAAGAAGTCGAACCCTGCTTTGCAACCCAGACTGGAAAAAAACAAGGCTAATACCAGTGGCGGCTCCGTGTGAGGGGCTCCCAGACACAGCCCCACTGCCTCTTGTGAGGACCCAATTTCTGGACTTTGCCTCTCTGTGTACCAACAATGCACATCATTTAATTAAACAGTGCTCATGAAAACACTACTGTGTGTTTCATGAACACTGCCAGTGCACAGGTCAGTCCTCACGGCCTCGCCTCCAGGCTCCTGATGACAGGAGGAGGAGGAGAGGGCTGGGAGGGCTGAGGCACTATCCAGATACAGCATGCTGTTAAAACTCAATACTTTGTAGGTGGATGTTTGGATTGCGCATGTGTGAGGGGCGTAGTTCAACTACGATGCCTTCACAAAAGCACAATCCATTGTATTTGTCATACTGTGCATTCCTCAGGTATCACGGCATATCTTCTACAATATGGCTGTCAGGGTGGACATCAGTGCAACCCTGAGGCCAGTGAGAAGCCACACAGAGCAGCAGGGGCAGGATCCCCAGCTCTGTCTCAGTTTCATGTAGTGCAGTGGTTCCAGTCCCTTCAAGAAGCTGGTAGAGGGGTTGAGGTGAGCCTTCCTCTAACATTTGCCCCTGCTGCTCTACCTGGCTCCTCTTTGGGAATCATGGCTTGCCAGTTCCAATATTCAGCACCAGATTCATGCTCTGCTGCTGCCATGGAGCCTCTGAGTGCCTAGCAAAGGAAGCAAGGTAAGTAAAAAAGTTTCTCTGATTATGTATGTGTTTGTGAGGGACTGAAAGTGAATGGGATTGAGTGAAAGTGTGTGAGAATTTGAGTTTGAGAGTCAATATGAATAAGTGAAAGTGAGTACGAGGGAGTGAGTGAAGGAGTGTGAGTGCATTGGGGTGAGTGGTTGGAGATTGTGAAAAGAAGTGGAAGGGAGTCAGGGGTGCAGATATCAATGGTGCAGCAGGAGCAATTGCACCAGGGCCCAGCATCAGTGAGCGTGAAATAGTGAGTGTGTGTAATTGTGTTTGTAAGTGAGAAAGAAAACCAGTGAGTATGAGTATATTTGTGTGTGAGTAATAGTGAGTGGGAGTGATTATGAGTGAAAATGAGTAACTGAGAAAATGTGAATTACAGTTAGCTGGGGGAAGAGAGTAAATGTGAGAGGGAGTGAGTATGCGTAAGGCAAATTTTGAAAAAAATGGGGTGAACCCCTGGCAGGTTTACACCCCCACCACTTTCAAATGTCGCCAGCTGGCACTGAGTAATTAAAGAACTTATCACACAAAGAAATCCCTAATGTTTTGTAATACACTCCGTCTAATCTAGATAATTGACCACATCTAGCAATACACTAAACATCCTGTGCGAGGTAATAACTAGGTCGGTTGACACAGTGACACATACAAAGAAAGAACACAAAAAAATGAGACACAAAACTAATAAATGGCTAAACAGTGACCATGAGCACCTGAAAAGACAAGTTGGAAGATTAGAATGACTGTGGCACAAATCGGGTTTTGACAAGAATAAGACCTTGTGCAAAATGAATGTAAGGGGCTATCAAAAGGCAGCGGAATGCCAAAAGAAAACATTTTATAACAGATGCATGGAATTTTCAAGCAACAAAATAAGAGAATACTTTAAAATTTACATGGAGGTCACTCTTCTCACTCAAAATAAAAATACAATTACCCCATCCATAGAACTTTTGACAAGCTATCACAGTTCTTTAATTAAAAAAACTGGAGCTAATTAAACAGGAAATTGCCAACCAAACCCAAAACCATCCAGTTAACATGAATAATCAAATAATAGATATTCCTGCCTTCCAATCCTTTTACTCAATATCTGAGGAGATGCTCAGTTTCATTAAAGCCGTATGTGGCCCAGTTGAGACCTACCCAGCAAGCTTCATTAAACATTACATCAACACCCAAGAGCTGGCACTAACTGATGTTAGAAACCTCCTTAAACATGGCATAGTTCCCAACAGATTGAAAAAGGTGGTTGAAAACCCCAAAAGCCGACATAAATGACTTAGCAAACTATTGGCCCATCTCTGATCTCCCTTCTGAAGCAAACATTTTGGAGAAAATTGTAACCTGACAACTTCCACTACATAGTGAAGGAGCGACTCTTATGCATAACCGACAATCCGACTTTAGACCCACCAAAAGCATTGATTCTACCTTGATTCTCATTCCTGAAGAGCTTCTCAGAGCATTAGAAAAGAGCTAAATTGTGGCTCTAATACTATTTGAGGATTTGCGGACATTTCAACGCAGAGCAAACACTGATACACTCTTGATGCCTGTGTTTTCCCCACAATTATTCCCCTTTTTGCTTTTTTTTATTTTTTATTGGGGGGTGCCCCCGTGCCCCCACTCTCCTCCACACTCTGCCCAAGGGCATTTCACCACCTCCAATTTCAACGCTATTTTATTAGGCGCTACAGTGCAGTTAGTCGGCAATAAAAACACGACACAAAATCTGCATACACTATTAGAACTGCCTGATGTATACCACACCCAAGGCTACAATATTCTTATGCGCAGACTCAAAAATGACATTGGAATAAATGGCTCAGTGTTAAGATAAAGGTAAAATGCATGTCTCAATTCCAGGAAACACAGGAAACAGTAAAAGTAAGTTTTCTTCTTTTATTCGCACCAACTTCGTAAAACAGGATCATGCAAGAACAAAGGTAACAGTTGAATGCCCTAACGGCATAACAAAGCCCACTATATACCCGCATACCAATTCAAAGGACAACCACCCACGAGTCCACAACAACATGTAGTTTCAAAGGGAAACAGAGACACCGGAAAGGCGTGTGTCTCTACTTACCAGCCTTCATATGTAAACATAAGTTAACACACACTCGCGACTGCACGAGGAGACACCCCGCGCGCTCGCGAGTATGTAACACTTAGCTCTGGCCTGGATTAAATAATTTCTTCACAATCATTCTGATCAGATCAGCCTGGGGAAGTTCACTCTGGATACCCGTCCCACTACTAGTTACCAGGGGTTTGTCTCTATTGCTGTGGCTACTTAGTGGCTACTTAGTGCTTATGTACATCCCTTGTCAGATATCATTGCGAACTCAGGATTCCGTTCTAGAGTTTTGCTGGCCACACTGAGATCCTGGTCAGATCCTAAGAGAACAATGTCAACAGAACAGACATCGCCTCATGCCTCATTTCAAGAGTGAATGTCATCTAGTAATGTGCCTTAACAGATCAAAACCTGAAGTTCTCATCTTCTGCAACTTTGACACGAGTCCCCTGCCATTCAAATGGCCAAACCCATTAGGAGAACATCCATAACCGGTATGCAAAGCAAGAAAACTGGGTATAGCCTTTGATCATTTTTCCCAAAGTGAAGACAGTGACAGGGATTTAAGACTTCCACCTCAATGTACTTATCAAAGTGACCACGATTAGGCTTTGGTCACTAAGTAGGCATCATTAGCGAACTGGTATTGTCTCTGCTTCACTATTGGGATACTATGTACATCCGCCTTCTCAAAAAGGACCTATTGCAACTCCAGTTAGTCCAGAACGGAGCTGCATGACTAGCAACAGGTCTAAACAGAACAGAGCAAATTACCCCAACCTTCACCGACATCCCATCAAACACTTCTTATGGAGCATACAGATCCCAGGGCCCAAAATACTTGTTGAAACAGTTCTCAAACTACAAGCTTCATGATGGCTTAGATCTACAACAGGAGTAGGACGGCGCCACTCAGCAAAAAAAGCTTGAAAGGAAAATGCTGGAAATGTGTGGATCTTCGTCTTGGAATAATCCGTCCCCTGAGACCCGGCAGTTGTGAAAGAAAGCAGTGGTCCTAATGGGTTCATTCACCGATGCATCCATACCTACCCTGAGAAATCATCATATTCATCCAAATTCATCTGACAACGGTGGGATCAATCAATGCTAACCCACAATATTACTCCCATATTACATAAGCACATGCATGATTAGCATTGGTGAAGGTATAAATATCACTGATAGAGGCATCTGGTGCTTTAAGCGAAAGAGTGGTGCAGTGCATGTGAGTAGTGACAGTGGTGAAAGTTATAACATGAAAGCAAATAACCAAAAGGCGACGCCTGGTAGACACGACAATTTCATAAGCAGATGATAATTAGGTTTTGTTGGCCAGCATTTGAAGAGTCCATCTAAAGACACAAGTCAAAGTTCAATAATGTTGACTTTAAGACCCCCCTGGTCACAGTTTAAGTATATCTTCATCAGGACTGATTGGATGCACCTCTATCCCTGTTGGAGAAAACATTATTATGCAAAATAAATGTAAGGCAATGGTGAATGATTATATGAAAAGGGCCATTAATAACCACAGCTAAAACATTTCAGGAAAAGCACTGAAGAACAGATATTTAAATAAGGCAACATATATGAGGAAAACCACCACTATTTTGAATTTGTGGTATTTAAATTAACCACAGCTCAGCGCACTGATTTACATCGCCAATCAAGGACCGGGCACCAGCAGGACCACTTCAAATTCGGAAAGGAACTGAAAGCCATCTTTTACCACCAAGCCTTGCCAGAGGATGTACTTTAGGACCTTACTGATCTTTGTTAAGGACCCTAGGTCTCTGGTTTCCCCTCCTTTGCTCCATCTTGGCTTCCGGACTTCTCCTTCCATTGTAAAGACTTTTCTCCTTCTTTCGGCGCTTTCTCGTTCTGGAATGACACGCTTGGGCTGCAAATCTAACCCAATCTCGCTTCCATCACAGCCTTGCTTTGACTGTGGTACCTTGCGTTTCTCCTTCTTTTCCACTCCCGTCCCTCCCCACCGCCCCCTGCAGTTCAGCACTTTAAATTGGTTCTCCACCCTTTATTGCTTTATAAATCTCCTTTAAGTAAATAAATAAACTAACTACAGCCCTTATAATTGACTAGTCACTAACTTTGGGCTCCATAGAGTAACACGCTACTCATCTGCAAAATGCCCCAGCGCCTCATAGGGTTACAGGGGCTTTGTAAATCCCAGCACTATACCAAACCTTCTCACCAATGAACCTGATAAAACCTTTTCTATGTGCAATAAATATCTTTGCTCAGCGGAAGTGGGGTTCTTGGAGCCCTGTGTCTCCGACTGTCAAGGACAAAGGGCAAGCGACATGGCAGACAGTCTTAATGTGTGAGAAAGTCTTGATATGGATACACACACAAGCTGCAGAGATGACTGTATGAACTCACAGTGACATTAAGCTATGGATTCGGCACAGTCAGGGCAGTCACTCATGAACATGAAAATCATCCTAAAAAATAGCCAGGCAACCAACTAGTCTCTGCCTCTTAAACTCAGTTTTCAGTCCATTGTTGTCATAAGCGACCTGGCATGTCATATTCTGCTCCTTACCACCCCGGCCATGTGGAATGCACAAAAAACACTGTATTTACCCTGGTGCTCTAAGTTGTGGGTGAGCAGCTTGTGGCTTTTGCCATCAGATGGTTTCTGAAGCTGACCAGCTCTACCCCACCCTTAGGCACACTGGTGGCATTCCAGAGAGTTTGATGCATCCCAAAGTAGCCAGAATGTTTAGCGGAAAGCTCCTCAGACAGCAGGATCCGCCTGAGGGTGCAGAGTAAAGTACTGCCAGTCGTCCAGGGGCGGTCTCCTATCATAGTACCTTTGCAACATCCTCTGCTCATTTATTTCCACTCTCTACAAACTGTTTTGCGAGGTGCTCATGTCCTGCATGGCTTACTGCCTGGGTAACTACACCAAAACATTTCTGCACCACCTCTATATTGCAGCCCTCTCAATCTTCTCCCGAGAGTACGGACTTGTCTTAGTGTCTACAAATTCAAACTCCTTCAAAGATGACTAGAGGTTCCAGGTAATAAAAAATACTCTCAATTTGTTGTCATTACATGTACTGCGCTTGTCTCCATCACTCTGTGGCCCTAATAAATAATGTCTGAGCTCTGCGCCACTCCACTGTACGCCACTCCACTCTAAGCCACTCCACAACAATTTACTCCACTCTACACTACGTCACTCCACTCAATGTCACTCGATCTACTCCACTCTAAACCTCCCTACTCTACTCCACTCCACGACACCATACTCCACTTTACACCACTGCACTCTATGTCACCCTACATCAATCCACTCCCCTCTAGAACACTCTATGCCACTACCTTCAGCACACTTCCCCACTACCCCACTCCACTCTACGCCACTTGACTCTTTCTCTACTCTATGCCACTCCATACACTCTACGATACGCCACTCCACGTCACTCCACTCTAATACACTCTACGCCATCCACTCTAAGATACTCCAAAGCACTCTACTCACTCCACTCCACTTTATGACCCTCTACTCCACTCTATGACCCTCTTCTCCACTCTATGACACTCTACTCCACTCTATGACACTCTACTCCATTTTACGCCACTACACCCGATGTCACTCTTTTCCACTCTGACACTCTACCCCACTCTGCGCTACTCCCATCTATGACACTCTACTCCACTCTACTCCACTAAACTGTATGACACTCCACCCTAAGACATTCCACTCTGCGATACTTCACTCTGTGACACTCCACTCCTCTCCTCTCTATAACACTGAACTCCACTCCACACCAATCTATGCCACTCCACTCTATGACACTCTAATCCACAATACTTCACTCTATGCCACTCCACTCTGCAAAGCTCTGCTTCACTCTATGCCACTCTAATCCACTCCATTACACTCTATGCCTCTTGAATCTATGACACTCTACTCCACACTACAGCACTCCATACCACTCTAAGACTCTACTTCACTCTACGCCACTCCACTCTATGACACTCTACGCCAATCCACCCTACGCTACCCCACTCAATGCCATTCCACTCTATGACACTCTACACCACTCCACTTTACCCCACTCCACTTTACCCCACTCCACTGTAAGCCACTCTACTCCACTCTAAGCCACTCTACTCTATGGAACTATACAACACTCCATTCTATGACACTCTACTCTTTTGCACTCTACACCACTCCACAACACTACTCCATACCAGTTGACAACACTCCTTTTCCACTTCACTCTACACCACTCCTCTCTATGACACTCCATTCCACAACACTTTATGCCACTCCACTCTATGCCACTCTATGCCACTCCACTCTATGACACTCTACTTCACTCTACGACACTCTCCTCCATGACACTCTACACCACTCCACTAACTTTTAGCCATGCTGAACAGCAGCCACACTGGTGTACAACATGGCTAAAAAACACTGGCAAAGTCAATAGCTCTCGCATAGGCGAGAACTATTGGCTTTGCCAATACTTTGTTTAATTCTTTTTCACAGGAGTAGACATTTTTATTGCTTTTTTCAGTGCTTGAATCACAGCATCAAATATAGTAGCTTTGCAATGCTTGTTTCTACTTTTTATTTAACACAGAAAATTAAATTTACCACTGGCTTGCACACATAGAAAAAGGAAAAATGAGGAGAAATAATGGTATTTCTCATCGTTGCGCCTCCCTTATGCCTCCCCTGGGGAGGCATAGGAATCCAACACATTCCCAGGTTTACAAATCCTTGTAAATTTTAGAATGCGTCAGGTTCCATGGATGTTGTGTGGGAACACCCACAGCAACATCCACGGAACAACCCTTTCGCGCAGAGTAATGCGTGAAAGGGGGCCATATATACAAGGCCACGAAAAGCCACGCAGGGTGGCTTTACATTGCCTAGTAATTATGGGCAGGCACACTGCCCCACTGGTGGGTCATAAAACACGAAGCACCAGCGGCGCAAGGGGCTTGTAAATAAACCCTATAATCCGGTGCTCAGTGCATATGGCCAACAAGACTGGGGCGGCTCCTTCCATGATGGAGAAGCGCCACCCCCCTGCTAATAGATGAAAAACAAAATGATAATAAAAGAATTTATTATAATTTTATTATTGCCTGCGAGTCTTCAGCGGGGCAGGGCCAGGCAATCCTGTGTGACATGCATTGTAGGGGGAGGAGTGGTGGGCACTTTTAAGTGTGCATGTCAGTTTGGCCTGCCGTCTTAGGCCGGCCAAACAGACTTGCGTGGATAGGTTTCTCCAACCCAGCTGTTTTGCACAGCCAGGTTGGAGAAATGCCACAGGCTCCCGGGCACTGTGTGAGCGGCAAACCAGGCCACTCACACCAATCCCAGCACTTCTCTCATGCTGGGAATGGTATTCCCATGAGAGAAGCGCCTGGATTTGCTATCTGGGAGCCTGAGCAGTGTGCAGCTGGAGTCGAGGATCAGAAAAGAGGTGGAAGGCAGCGGCTGTCGGAGTGGCAGGTAAATGCAATTTTATTAATTTTACTGGTTATCCTCCCCCCGCCCTACCACTAAGTAATGCAAGCTGCCGCCAATGCTACAACATACTTGACAAGCAAAGCAACCTCCACTGCCGAAAAAGACCCACTTATTGGAATCCAGGATGGGTGGTGATAGCCACAAAAATCTAGAAACAAATCCCAAAGCAAATGTCAAGAAGAAAAAAAAATACGCCAAACAAAGCATGTGACCTCACGCAAAATACAACCTGTAAATGGTTCAGAAAAGGTTTTGTTATGCACCTAGTTATGTGTGAGTGCCTGTGATGCATAGACAGGATACTAAGGCTTAAGCCTAGGCGGAGTTCACGGAGTTCCACTCCACAGAATTCTGCGAAGTGCCTGAAAAACTCCGCCACGCTCCGTGAAGTTCCACCAGCGGTGGAGTCTGTTACGTCGTGCTGCTCACACTGAGTCCGATGCTTGAATTAATCTCAGTCGTCGCTGGTGATTATTTTGTGCACAACAAGCTCCCTTTTCAGCTCAATGTGCCTGTGGAGTTTGGACGGAGCCCAACCTTATGGATCAACCTCGATTCTACTCAGCTCGGAGGCCCAACCCCACCTGCCTGGCCACATTCTCCTCTGATGATGAACAAAGTGAATCCCAGGCAGGTCTCCTCGTTTTGGGCTTCATGATCACTGAGAGGCAGATTGCACCCTAAAACGCAGTGAGCCAGGACCTGCCTATGGGCAACCTGTCACCAGCTGCGGTCCGTGCAGGTAACAGCGGTGGGGCAGTAGGGCCGGGTGGGGGGGGTTCCGACGGACGATGACGAGGGAAAATTAATTATTTATTTAATTTTCCCTCTGCATCGTCCCTCGAAATCCCCCCCACCTGGCCCCACCGCTGTTACCTGCACGTACCGCAGCTGCCTGTCACACTGAGGGCGTCATAAGATAAACGAAAAGTGCACAGTGGCTAGCAATCCCGGTCATCGTTTTTAGGTCTCGCCTAGGCAGCGCGCATGCGCTGCTCTAGGAGAGGGCCTTTAGCAATCGGTCTTCACTTTTCAAGCACTCGCACTCGTGCTTGTGGCGGCATCCACCTTGCGGGAGCGAGCAGCGGCGTGGCCACGTTAATTACAAACACATGTCCCGCTCGCTCACGCAAGGTGGATGCCGCCACAAGCACGAGTGCGAGTGCTTGAAAAGTGAAGACCGTTCTTCTCTAAATTTCTATTTCATTTCCTTTCTATGTTTCCTTATTCGCATTCTTTCATCCTTTTTCCGTTCTTTCTTTTAAGCATCCTCTTGTCCTTACTTTTCCCCTTCATTCCATCCTTTTTCTTTGCTTTCCATCCATTTGTTACTTCTTCCTCTGCCGTTCCATCTATCTTTTCGTATTTGCATTCTATTCTTTTTCCTTTGTTTTCTCACTCCATTTGCCTCGCACTTCTTTTTGCTTTACAATTTTAATAAGTTCTGTTTGTGTCACCCCTTTTGGCTACTTGGGAACCCTTTGGCCTCCACCGCACAGCTGTTTTACGGTGGTTATTCTCCGTGCTTGTTTTTTTGAGTTGAAGCTGTTGCTGTTCAGATTTCTCCCAGTGTCATCGTTTCTTGGTTTGTGTGTTATGCACCACCGTACAAACAAGGAGACACTATCCATTGTCCGCCACTTGTGCTGAGCATGACACGACTGGATGTGATCCTGCTCTCCAAGCGTCCCTCTGCTATCCTGCTATTTCCCCTACACTATACCCGTCCGACTCCGCGTCAAGTCATTTGCATAGGGGTGTTTACACGCCAGGAGCCCAGTGGATCATTAAGCACAGGGCACTTCCTGGATGTACGTGTGCGTGTGGCACTGCTTCTGTTTTCATTTCACAAGTCCGGCAACATGGAGTGTGTGCCGGGGGTGAGGGGCGGAGCTGGCACAGGGGTACCAGATGCAAACCTCAAGGTCAGAGCGGTCGCAAAAACTGACTGTAAAGTGTCGGCTTGGGTGCCCAGGCGTGGGATCCTGTGCTCCCTGCGCCACTGGATTCAAGCTAGCCTGTCTCCACATGAGGAGAAACATCACGTTCAATAACAAAAGAACAACAATGGTGAGGACATTCTTATTATGGTTGTATTGTTGTGATCTTTTGAATGGGAGGCTGTCCTATATGTCCAATTCTCTGCACTTCACACTCGTATCTTATTATATTGGATTCATTCCAAGATGGGCCCTGTTACTTTACTTAGTGACTGGCAAGGAGCGGGACCACCAAGATTGCTCTCTATTATCGTGCCCTCCATAAGCTGAGGCTCGGACGTGCTGTCGGAGGTGGCATGATTGTTTTAACTTCAGTGTAAAAGTAAGTCTGACAAACTTTAATATGCGGATATTTGGTATTAGATGCTTACAGGTCTCTTGATTAATTTGTAGAGTTAGTTGCTCAAACCCACATTATCAGCGAACTGAGCATGTATTAGATAACTAGTACTCTTTTATATGAAGGGTGTTGTTGCTACATTTGCTGCAAAATTAAGTGGGAACGCAAAAACAACATGCATCACCACAAAACGAGCGTATGTTATTCACAGTACTTGTGTTTTTCGTGATTTTTTTGGGTGCAAAATGCATCCTCGTGTCTAAAATGGACACATACACACATTTTAGCGCTGTATGCTGGGTTTGTCTTTGTCTCTTAATTTCCTGTAACGTGTGGGCAGGCACACTCGCATCACCATTATATCTCTTACTATTACAAGGGCACTACATGTTCCACCCTCCCTTCTATAGTATAATACCTGACCGTTGCAGCTTCTTCACTCTCTTGTGGCCTGTACAAGCCCATCCTGGCTTGATTGGCGTCTCTCACTCCCCCGTTCACTAGTGGCATGTGAAGCATCAGTAGATGTTGTAGCAACCAGGATAATGTGCTGCATGGCCAAAAACTTACAAGGTCCCAAAGGCGAGACCTATTGGCCATGCCAATACTTGTTTTGCTCACTGCCGACAGCCCCCACCTTTATGCAAATCAGCCTGACTCCTGCTCCAGTTGGAGTAGTCGATCCCAACGTGTCAAGCGGAGTTCCCTCTAATGAAAAGCACTATTTTCATATCACAGGTTTATTTTGTGCATTTTGCATTTCATTCTGCAGCCTTACCTTGCGCCTGGCAGATAAATCCAACTTTTTCTCTGTATCAATCCTGCACCCTAAGAATAGCTCTCGTCTGCCGAATATCAAATATTCATGCGAGACATTTTATGAGGCGGCTGAGTCAATTTCCCCACGGATCTCTGAGCTCCGTGGGCGGAGTGGGCGACGCTCCGCTTCCTTCTTCCTGATCGCTGCTGGGTTTTCGGTTCTGCTCTGATCTGTTTTGATCTGTGTCTGGGAGGGTTGCATGTGTCTAGTAAAGTAGGCCGCCGTCTCTCAGGGAATACCTCTTGTTGCATAACTTTACATGTCATGTAATCCCACGTTTTGCACAATGTGACAGGGCTGCTTTGAGTCCTGCTTCTCACTTATTCTGCAGTAATTCAGGAAATGGGGCAGGGCCAGGGTGTAAAAGGGGGTGCAGATTCCGCTACAATTAGGGTCGGTCGTGGTCTAGCTGTCAGGCCCGAGACTGACCATGCAGTCAGCACTTCTACGTTTCTTTATTTTTGAATTGGATTTGTTTCCCCTCGAATTTGGTGCATCACTTAACCTGGCACCCTTGTTGATTGCCTAGTTTGCCTATATGAGTATGCCACGCCTAGAGTAGACACATTTAAGGAATGTATCTTTGGAACTCCTGTAAGGCTAGAATATTTCTCATGTTAGCTGCATCTGACTTGTGATGGACTGTTGACTAAAATGCCCGCCCTTAGAATGATTGGTCTGTCTGAAAATCCCACAGTTTCCAAATAGACCAGTCCAGCCTTTGCAGTGGTTTACTGTGCTGTGGACAAGAGCTGTAACTTTAAGGCTCTGTACTTTTTATTTGCATTTATTCTATGAGTGTTTTTGTATAGTATTCTTTTCATTTTTGAATAGCTTTTAACAACTTAAATATATTTATCAATGTGTTTAACATGACCTTAACAAATTCAAAGATACATTTATGGACTATTAAAATGTCCATAGGTTCACTTACAGATGAGCATCATTTAGAAGTTCTTCTCACGTCCTTATATTTGACATCTGTACAGATACAGTTTCACGTGGAAACTGGTGTTCAACTTGCAATATTACAAAAATCATGAACGAATTCGTGCAATACAGCAGCCATTTTCAAAATGAACCCTATTCCCAACCCCTTATTAGGTATACATGGCCCCTCTTGCACTCATCACTGAATTCTAAAACGTCACTTATCACTGGTACGTAGGAGGCTATCTGCTTTCCCCAAAATTACAAACTAGATAATCGGATCAGTAACATGTCTTGGCCTTGCTGAGGTACATTCAGTATTGGATGTCCCAGAGCAAGCAGAGCCTCAATGCACTCAAGATGGAGATGCTATTCCTAGGCCCCACGGACTGCGCCCTCTTCGGATCAGCTGGCCATCAACTGCTCTACTTCGGGCTACTACTTCACTTCGAACTGGCCTTCGTCCTACAATCGAATGCCATCTCCAGAAGTGTCTTTCGTCATCTGCTACAACTTTACAGTTCTTTTTTTTCTAACCATACCCTCAGCATCATATACAGAGTCCTTCTGGCCAAGACCATCTGCAAGGTACATGGGTTCTAGAGCAACAGTTGCCAGGTGGTTGATTTTGCAAGGTCCTTGGCCATGAAAGGGATAACAGAAATGGATGAAAGCCGCTGTTACACCGCCCAAATATAGATTACAGGTATGCATCCTTTACCAACGGGGTGCTTGTCTGATAAAGCCAACTGAGTGTAGCACTGTAGTCTGCCTGAGTGAGTCAGTTCTGAGAGATAGGAGTTCTCACTATAGTGCCATCCTTGAAGGGCACAACGCAACAAGACAACTTACTGCGTTGCATCAAATGGAGAGCAGGAATGTGCCGTAATTACTCACATATGGTGCATTCCTTCTCTCTATCTGCGCTGGCGCACTTGTGGCTGCCAAGTGCCAATGCAGGCACTCTTGCACCAGAGTGCAAGCGTGCCTGCATTACTGCCAGGTTGTTTCTGCAGGAAGGCACAAAAATAATCCCCAGAGGCATTTTCCTCTTTCTATGCGTGCTGTAGAATGCAGCACACATAGAAAGATGAAATAATGAGGAGAAATAAACATATTTCTCCTCGTTACGCCTCACCTGGGAAGGCGTAACATTTTGACGCAGTCCCGGGTTTACTAGTAGTAGTAAATCTGGGAATGCACCAATAACCTTGGGTGGATGCGTGGGAACACCTATGCTCCACCCATGGAATGCCTTAGCCACACAGAGTAATGAAATGCAGTGACTTTCGCTGTCTTGCCTTACTCCAGGTTATGATGCCATGCAGTACCACCCAAGTTGGCTCTGCGTGGCATGGTACATCGGACTTAAGGGCTTGCATTGCGTTGCATCGCATTGCGTGTTGCAAGGCAACACAAGCCCTTGATAAAGCTGGGCCTTGGTTGTTACACAGAGCAGGATAGGCCCAGGTGGTTAGCAATAAGTGAGATTTATGCTTAGACCACTACATATGTATAGCATCTCTGTGGGTGGGCATGGTTCCTGAACAAAACCCTCTGCTCTTCTTTCAGGCAGTAGGTATTCCATAGAGGTAACCAATAAGGTAGTAGGCATGTAGAGACACTTACAAGAACCTGATGATGGTGGTGCAGTGATGAGGAACATTCAAGCATGATGCTGCATAGTCAGAGCAGCCATTCTGGCAACATCTGATGCCTTATGATTACTGAGCAAGAAGCAGGCACTGAGGCACACAAAAACTACCCAGATCATTACACCTTCTCATACATGATGGGGGCTGAAGGGGGAATAGTAGGTCCAAGGAACATCATTCCCAAAGCAATTCATGTTAACTTTCATATTGTGAAAAACATTTAATGCTCTCGTTCAACCTTTCCACTAAAATGTATTCAACTGGCTCATTTCGAGCCTCATTTAAAGGTTGTCGGTAATAAGGCCTGTTGCAGCCTGTTAGTGTGAGCGTCGGAGCTCCATCCTCCCCATTTTTTATGTGCATGATGAGTGTCTATCACACTGAGCGAAGGGCAGTCTGACAAACACTCATCATGTCAAAGTCAGGCAGCCAGCCGCTTTACACGCGCTAATGTACAGACCTCATGCAGCCAAGATTTGCTGGGCTGAATACCTCGCAGTCCTGAGGACAGTGACACCATTAGCCTGGCAAAGCCCTGTGAGACACCTACCCCTGATGATGAGGGGGTGCATCACTGATAGAAGTGTTCAGGGATGACTGTCCATCAGTGAAGCCTCACACTGACCTTTACCATCTGTCACAGAGTGCAGTGGGTTCTTCTAGTCTCACTGATCCCACCAACCATGTGATGAGATGAATTATGAAAGTTCCCCACTCACTGGCTGATGCCTGACAAAGTTAGCCAATGAGAGGAGGAGGCTGGATCTTCTGGTTCCTGTTGCCCAAAGCCTGCATCTCTGTGCATCTCACAGACGTGTGAACGTAAAGCCTGAATGGTAAGTGGTTTATTGAATGTTTGGCTGCTTGTATGTGTGTATTTATGAATACAAGTGTGAAATTTCCCTGTGAATATGTGGGTGTGAGTGTGCATGTTTGTGCTTGTGAGTAGGTGGGTGTGAGAATATGTATGTATGTAAGCTTATGGATGTGGTGTTAGCATGAGCTTTTTTGTAAGCTTATGAACGGGTGGGTATGCACGTCTGTGCTTGTGAATGGGTGAGTGGGAGCACGTGTCAGTTTTAATGTTTGTGTGTGTGATTGTTTTGCAAGAACTCCTAATACCCGACAACTTAAATAGATTGCCATCTACCACTGAGCAAAACAGTCAAAAATCGGTGGATGCACAGTTCGCCAACCTCTCTGTTCCCCCACCTCATTTATTGTATAGGGAAGTACATAGTTTCCAATGGTGGAGCCTCTGATGACTCTGCCCTTAGAAAGTCCTTGCTGGCAGTCCATCCACCACAGTACCATCCGAAGGCCACCTTTATTTAGGGCGGGCCTTGTGATGCTGACTTTACATATTCACAACCGCAACAGAGAACAATGTACAAAGACAACTTCTGAAACAAAAACGATATTTGATGGAAATGTTGAAAACTTGCTTTTTAGAAGTGTACTTATAAAAAGGTGTGAGGTAAATTTAAAGTTAACCGTGTGAGCACATAATTTCTAGCATTGGTATGAGATACGAATATATCGAGACACCAGAAAAATAGTGAGTAATACTTATTTGCGTGCTATTTGTCGAAAAACATGAGGGGGTTAAAGGCAATCTGAAACGTGTCGAGAACTTTATAAAAATGGATGATTGGATTCAAAATTCCAAAGTGAAATATTAAAAACAAAAATTGGACAATACATGGAGTAATTGTCCATTACATGTTTGCACTCCTTCTGGTAAAGTTCTTTGGATGTTTGTTTCTAAAATTATTCCTATGACAACCTCCACTTTTTAAAAATATAATTTTTGTTCTTGACAGGTGAAATAATGACCCTTCCTGTCTCCCAGAATCAGTCACTATCTAACAAGTCTCAGGTGCAAAAAGATACATGGACCACATAACACAAGGGACATTTTAACTTGGGTTCAGTAATGCCAATACAGAACTTTTGGGGAGGGGTTATCGAACATATCTCTGCGATGACTGAGGTGCAATTGACCCCTACTAATAGACTTCCTATACTGGGAGAATGGGGGGACAACCCTTGCACCTAGCATCAAAAACTGTTTAGTAATGTGGGGCTTGTTGTTGCACAACAAATCATCGCACAGATGTGGGGGCTGGAGAAGACATTATGGGTGTTTCTGACCACGAGTCGCGTGACCGACCGTCCCTCAAGAGCTGAGACGAGGATTGAAGGATCTAGCAAGGGTACATAATTGCTGAAAATATTGCAGTGATTCTGTTTGGAAACAGAACTGTGCCTTGGGAGAACAGGACGTCGGAATGTAGGAATTGAGTCTCTCTACCACATCAGTACCTGTAGGCTCAAATCCAACTAGCTCACAGTGCCTCACCTGAACTCCTAACCTTTCCAGAGTAACTGGTGATTTCGGCAAACCTAGCACATGAACCTCTAGTCCCCAAGGGAACCGTGGAAACAGATCATCACCTTTCGTTCTCACTCATGCATGTCCATAGTAAACAGAAGAAAGACACGAAGGAAGTTTACAATGTAATTTTTAAAACTATTGTAGTCTATTTTGAGGCAGGTGTGCTGCAACTAGTAATTAGATACAACTAAGCAACGTAATCAATATTACTAACAGGCTGAATAAAAATAACAACCTGACTCTAGCAACTAATATATCTATATACGTCTACACTCACTGTGTGAGCACAGGGATATATTAGTGATCTCTGGGATTAGCACCAGACCTCATACCTGGCGTGTGTAGTTATGTGGTCCGCATCATAGGTGTAAAGTTAGTTTATGCAAGGCTGCTGCCTCTGTTCCAAGACTGGTCTCTCTGCTAGAATTCTCCCCTCTGTTCTCCAAGGCGCTGGGACATGGTTTATATGTTAGGAACTATTGTGTTGGAAAACTGCAGATGTGCTACTGTATTGTGTATAAAAATGTTAGGAGATGTTGCTGACAGGGCACAAGAAAACAGAATAGCGTGTTGTTCGAACTTGCACAAAATCTACAGACTGAATCCCAAGAAGAGTCACTGAATAACAAATAATATGTGCAGAGTATTTCTAAAATAATAGCATGTCACAAACACAAATATATTATGTGTGACTGTGCAAAGCAAAGGCAGCCTAAAGCTGCTAATACAAATAACCAAGGGAGAACCAAAGTCTGCCCAGAAGGGGAAACACTACAAAAATGTTAAGGTATTATGTGTCTAAATGATGCGTCGCAGTCTGTTTTGACATGTACAACCATCACAAAATAATAAAAATTGTTTTACAAAAGTGATGCCAACAAAGCCTTCCTATCTCTCATCTTCCAGCTATCGTTCAAATTCATCAAGCCACTGATTTAACATATTCTAATTGACCCATTTTTAAAATGGCCTATTTTCTTCATAAAGGAAATGTATTTATATTGTGCCACTCGCCATTTTTTTAACATGCCTGGTAAAAAACAAAATTACAAAAAACAGAACAACTTTATTTACTTACCTGGTACTGGGAATAAATAAAATATTTTAAGAAAATGACTCACAAATGTTTGAGGACAAATGAGTTTATAAACTATAAATGAAAAGCTTTTGTTTGATAATAAAATGAGAATATTTATTTAAAATGTCTAACTATTGTTTGTGACAAAAATTGTGATTTCAAACTGCAACTCAGTGATAAAATAAATATTTGCTCTAGTTTTCTGTAGTGAGAAGGATGCAGTTCTCTACAGTGTCCACCTGATGGCAGCAGAAGACCGTAGGCTACAAACAGAGCAAATGTTCCAGACATACAGATGTCAAGGATGAATTACCTTGTCAGTGGCAGTATGAGTCTCTGCTCCCGGTGGTTGGTGTGGTTTTTACACATAGTGGTAGTAAAGTACAAGGGAGACATCAAAGAAACTTGACATTAGTTAAAACAAATACAGATCACATCGATTTGCATTTTGCTTGCTGCTTCTGTACTATGAAATGGACCAAACGTTATCAAAAGGGCAAAACGTGGAGCACTCTGATTCAACGCTGTTGTTGCTTTGTTTATGTAATATATAAAACAGTACCCACTCTCTGAATGTGAGACTATGTTTGAGACATAAATAGTTTATTGCATTTATTAAATAGATCTTAAAAATTGTGTAAATAAGTTTGCTCTATTTAAAAAAATATTAGACATACATTTGGATGTATTTGTTAAAGCTCTATTACAGATGTAAAATGTTCTGTAACCAATACATGTGTCTTACATGATTAACAGCAGGTGCAGCTTGTTCCTAAATAACATTCCACAGTCTGTTTCTTTGTAAGGCCATGATTCAACATGTCTTTCTATAATATAGAATGGAGCAAAATCAGGGTTGGATTGGGATCAAAAGTCGGCCTGGGCACACCAAAAAAAAGTGGCCCACATTTGCACATTGCCTTTCCGCAAAACACTGCTTCAGCGAAGTTTTATGAAAAGAAAGGGGATGGGGTCATGTTTTATTAACTTCACTTAGATAAAAAAAAAATGCACAGATTAGTTCGCACTGCTGAGTCACACATGAATGCAAGTGAGACCACTTCTGCTCAGGCCCTTGCCCCGCTCAATCAGCATACATTAATGGGCCGGCCCAACGTGAGAAAGGGAGTGATACCTCCACGCATCTGCCTCTAGAAAGGCCACTCAGGCACCCACTGGGCCGCTGGCGGCATCCTAACAGCACAGACAGCCCCCAGGTTACCCAAAAAAAGCCGCCCACAGCTAGAACTCGGCTACCGGTCCTTCGGCTATTTCCCGAGTGCCTGCGTTATCAATCCGACCCTGAGCAAAATCTGTTTGTTCGAGCCCTATAAAGTAAGCATAAAAAATGATGCACATGGATTTGCTCTTTTTCGCACTAGTTCTGTGATATGAACTGTGTTGAATGAAATCACTGTATGAGTGTGCAGGCTAACCTCTTGCATAAACAATGTGACTTGAAATCTATCTAGCAAGATACATGGGTGGAATTTCAAAACTACAAATGCAGAAATGTAGTAATTCTGGGCAGATGTATGCGCCATCCGGTGAGGCATTGATGGTTACACCAGGCAGCATGTTTAGGAGTAGGGTGATGTAGTGCGCAGGTCCATCGCTGTGTCAGATGCTGGGCCAAGTGATCATGTGGGGGCCGAGGAGGTTGGACTCAACTTTGGTGACAGCAATTGCCATGGGCAGCCCTTGCTTCGAAGTTCAAAGCCTGTGGGTTTGTTGTTGAGTGGTCCAGTCTTTGTTGAATTTGTAATCAGATTCCAATGTTTTTGTTTTGTTAATTGTGACGTCAGGGGTCACATGTGCAGAAGCAACCTATCATGCCCAAATAAAACTGTGACCCAGTTTTAATCTCTGGCTGTAGCTACATGTTTATGTTTGTCTATATTTGGCCGAACCATCTTGCAGCTGTGGTCACAACAGTTGGCACTGCCCACCATCCTGCTGCTACGATGCCTTACACGTGTAATGTTTAATGATGATTCTCCTTAATAGAAATTGTAATAAGAATGATCATCTGCAAACAGGTAATGTGTAAAGTGTCTTACGTAGGTCTATAAAGCATTGTCTTAACTTGGGGCGCTGCAGAAACCCCCCAAAAATACATAAAATAAGAAGCAACAAGTCAAATTTGCACTGTCGCTGGCGGGTACCAGTTTTGACCAATTTGTGACAGCTTTCTTGAAACTGGTTCTTTTATTCATGGGGTTTACCAAAATTTCCGTCTCCTCAATTTTTGCGACTGGGATTTGCCAATATTGCGCACATGCCACAGCCAAACACTTCTACTTTGAGGAATGAGGAGGAGAGGCAATGCTCCAAGAGGATGTAGCCTTACGGCTAGAGCAGTCAACCTTGAAGCTGGGGAACCAGGTTCGAGTCTCGGCAACTACGCTCAACGTCCTGTGATTCTGGGCAAATCACTTCATCTACCCGTGCCCAACAAAAAATGAATGTGTCCTTGTGTAACGAAACTGGTACTCATGTAAAGCGCTCTGATACCTGATATCTTCTAGTCTAGTTTGCGCTATATGAAACTCTAGGTGCTTAAAGAAACCTAAGGGCCTGATTTATTTTGGCAAAGGGTTACTCCATGACAAACATGACGGCTATCCAGTCCACCCTATTACAAGTACCATAGGATGTAATGCACTTGTGTGCCACGTTTGTGAAGGAGTACCGTCCGCCAACTAAATCAGGCCCTAAGCCATCATAAGTCCCCTCACTCACATAAACTTCAGGTTTTGCTGAGGGGAATTGTACCCAGTCAAGGGAAAAGAGATAGCCATAAGCCTTTGCAATGTATTGCAATTGTAAAGGGTGTTTTACTGCAACCCCTCATGCGGGATAAGACACTGCAAAAACTTTAAAGCATGTGTAGTGACAGTGGTATACTATAATTGTTTTCCATATCTTCCTAAACTCCGTGGGGCATAGTTATGAGCCCCTTTGCATCGCTCTTGCGACGCAAATGTAAAATGAGATTTATGAAACCACACAAGACCACCTTGCGTGGCCTGCGTGGCTTCATACATCTCGAGAAATTAAATGCACCGCAAATTGCTGTGTTGCATTACTCTGCACCAGGAAGGCGTTTCCATGGGTATTGCGTGAGTATTCCCATGCAACATCCATGGATTTTGACGCATTCCCAGATTTGAAAGAACAGGTAAACTTCGGAATGTGCCAAAAAGATACGCCTCCCCAGGAGAGGCGCAACGAGGAGAAATATCTTTATTTCTCCTTGTTTTTTCCTCTATATGTGCTGCATTCTACGGAAAAAGACTCTCAGGATTGTTTTTGTGCAGGAAGGTGCCCCTCCCTGCACAAACCAATCCTGCCTACAACAAAGGCACTCTTGCACTATGGTGCATGGGTGCCTGCGTTGGCGCTAGGCTGCCAAAACTGCGCCAGCACAAGGAAAAAGGATAGGAATGCGCTGTATTGGATAAATACAGTGCTTTCCTGCCCTTTCCCTATAACGCAGGGCAGCGCAGCAAGGTGACTGCCCTGCGCTACAAAAGCAGTGGCGTAGCAAGGGGGGGGCAAACGCAGGGATCGCCAGCCCCCCCGCCACTCTTTCCTTCAGCTGTCGCGGGGCGGCAAATGCAGTGACCGCCATGGGCGGCAAAAGGTCTAGGTAGGCCACTGCACAAAAGTCATAAATATGCCCCGCATGTCTACATCTCTTAACAGCCTTAAATAACTGTTGATGCTGTTACCCAATTTATTGTACTCAATGTAACCACCTCGGAACGATGGAAGCCCAGGAGCTTACCTTGCTGCATTTCAACAGCATGACCCCAGAACAAACGTTCAGCTCACTGAGACACCCTCCCAGCGATCTATGTATGACGATAAGCAAATCTAGGACAGGAGCGCAACGTCCATAGGGCCCCTCCGTCGTGTGTGTCAGCCCGGGCTGAGACAGCTTCCCGGGCACACATATAGACAGTTTTTGAGCTGCTGTAGGCTGGCTGGTCTGGCGTCGGTCTTATTGCGGCCGCACCCGGGTACTTCACAGGTCTTTAAAGGACCATTTACTTGTTAACGAGGCTTTGTTGTTTTTCACCCCTTCTTAGAGCCCCTGCATCTCCACTCTGCTTATTGCTGGAAGAATTAGCCCCCCGAAAATTTTATTAGCCCTCCCCCCGAAATTTGGCTCTAGTTGCACCTCTGATCTAGGACGCTTCTGTTTTATAACGTGTTGTTAAGTAGACTATTTGGTTAAGCTGTTAGTTTGACAGTATCACAGAGTATGGATTTTATGTGTTTCCAAGAATGCTGCTGTTTTTCCTGAACAAAAACTGATTGACGAGGCATAACACAGGCATAACACCACTTAACAAGCCTCATGCCCCTATTCTCCAAAGTAACAACACATTCTATTTTACCAATACCCCCAGAACAGGAGTGTTAGAGGTGCTCCATGAAAGAATCTCAGGAGAATAGCGTGGGGGTGATCTGCTTTATTAGGATGTCACCACTCACGTTCCCGGTACACCCAGCTGCTTCAGAGGTCTCCAGTCAACTGCCAGAGCCTCGAACACCCAAGCTAGAATCCCAATACATTCTATTCCCAGGTTCCATCAACATTCAGGAAACCATGGGAATGACATCACGACACATCTTCCCCCTTAACACAATAGCACAACTGAATACTATTTACAATTATTAAGATAGGAAATAAAAGGTAACATAAGGTGGGAACCAGGAAAATTGTAGGGAGAATTAATTGAGAATATAATCTTTAAGATAATGAGGAAGACAAGGTCTCCTCTTGCCTTCCCTTGGGGGAATGGCTGACGGACTAGGGAATGAACCAGGATCCGTGCCAGCATCAGAATCCATACCAGTGCAGACATTCCCTTCTCCTCTCAACAAAGAAGAATGAGTTTGAGGATGCTCATACAAAGAGCAAGTTCCACTTAGACCCTCTTGAGAGGAAGAGGAATCTCCACCACCAAAGTGATGAGAAACAGTGTCACTTTGTTGAGTGGTAAGGTGAACATCAGGTAAGGACAAAGAAGAACCATCCATTGAAGAATTTGCATGAGAATTAATACACACATTGTTTTTTACTAAAACTACATTCCTTTTACTCCACCACCTGCCAGTCTCTAGTAAAACCGCATGCTTAGAGACTCTGATCACACGAGTCATGGGAAAAAATTTAGAACTAAGACTTTTGACTCCTGCAGGTCTTTTAACTTTTACAAGATCCCCAATATAAAATTGAATGTCTTTCACTTTCTTGTTTGAGTCATACACCTGCTTCATTTTGACTTGTGCTTTGGAAACAGTATCACGCACATCATCCAAATTGGGAATTTTGTTTGAGCATTTGGTTTGTTCCAAAACCCAGTTGGGACTAAGTTTGGAAGAACCAAAACGTCCTTTTAATAACACGAAAGGAGGAGTGCCAGTCACAGAGTGTGGAGTATTGTGGTAACTCCATAACCTTTCTTGAACAGCATCATGAACAGAATCTCCTCGAACATAGGCCATTTGAATGGTTTCTTTTAACATCTTGTTCACCCTTTCTACCATGCCATTGCCTTGGGGACTATAAAGGGCCACTGTTAAGTGTTTGACACCCATGTTTTTCAAAAGGATTGCATGAAATGGGACTTAAATTGAACCCCATTGTCAGAAACAATAACTTTGGGGATACCTTCACGTCGGAAGAGATCACTAAGTAGCTCCTTTACCGAAGTGGTAGAAGGTTCAGACAAGAATCTACATTCCACCCATTTTGAAAAGTAATCCACTATAACTAAGGCAAATCTCATGTTGATTTTAAGATTATACATTGGGCCAATGAAATCTATGCCAAGTTTTTCCCAGGGCCCGTTGGGAAAAGCCACTGGGAAAAGGGGTGTGTTACGTACTCTTAAGGATTTGTCAGCCAAGGAACAACTGCTACAATGGCCTACAAAATTCTCCACCTCAACATCCATCCCCGGCCACCAATAGTAGAGTCGAAGACGTTTCTTGGTACCCGTCATGCCAAGGTGGCCTTGGTGGGCAAAATTGATTAATCTTAATCTGAGGGCTCTAGGAGGGATTAATAAGGAGCCTCTCATGATAAGGTTATTTTCAATTGTGAGATCATCTTTTACCTTGTGAAAAGAGCGTAACCCATCGGTCAAATTTCTTTCCTCTGGCCACCCTTTAGAAATACAACTCTTGATAGCGTTTTATACCACATCGGATGTAGAAGAATCTATCCATTCAGAATTGCTGATAGACCCTTCTAGGACCACCAAACCATCAACCAACCCTACAACACATTCTAAATCATCCTCTATGGAATGTTCCTCAGGTAGGGGGCACCTAGATAAAAAATCAGCACGAGTATTCTTCCCCCCAGGAATGTGCTTAATTATAAAATTGAATTCGAACATCCTGGAGAGTAATCTAACAAGTCTGGGGCTGACCTTGTCATGATCATTTTTTAATCCATTGTGCTTTGCACGCGTGGGTTCGTATCCCATCCTCGTCGCCAAATGTTAGAGGTGCTCCATGAAAGAATCTCAGGAGAATAGCGTGGGGGTGATCTGCTTTATTAGGATGTCACCACTCACGTTCCCGGTACACCCAGCTGCTTCAGAGGTCTCCAGTCAACTGCCAGAGCCTCGAACACCCAAGCTAGAATCCCAATACATTCTATTCCCAGGTTCCATCAACATTCAGGAAACCATGGGAATGACATCACGACAAGGAGGGTCTCGGCTAATGTTAACAGGGCGATGAAACTTAAGCAAACCTCTCCCCCGCGCCAACCGCAGGAGAACATAGCAGCTAAACCAGAAAGTGTTCTGAAAGAAGGGGTTAACCTATAGCACACTGCACACCAGGAAACCCTCAGAATAGCATCAGGGATAGGGGTAGAGAGCTTGGAATCCACGCGCGCCCATGACGTGCGAACCGGAAGCAGTCCCTCCCTCACACACGTCTCACTCTCCTCTCTATGGTAATGGGAGGGAGGGGCTGCACTCGCGGTCACCGCTGTGATAGATGTGCTGCTCGCTGTGAGGCGGAGGGCACTATATCATCGGTAGAAGCCTGCATATATAATTGGACAGCCGAGAGCGACGAGGGTCGAACGCTCAATATCCTGCGTTAATAATAAACTCCACTTAAACGGAGGAAATTGGGTACAGGTCCCAGTGGATACCGGGGACAAATGTCTTCCTGCTGATAACAGCTGGGAAACAGACACCCATGGCTGTGACACCTGCAGCTACAGGAATGTCTTCATCTGTTTAGGCCATGGCGAGCAATCTTTTTACTGCATGCCTTCGCCTTCCCCAGGAAGAACCACAGTGTGTTTGAGGTAAAGGATCGAGGTTCACCATGAGCTTCCAAGACCATATTCTGAAGGAAGTGACCTGGTGTACTGCAGGAGTGGGAGTGATCTAGGAGCCTCGTTCTGAGTGTCGTAGTAAGCCCCATACAGCGGTCGACCTCGAAGCTGGGGAACCGGGTTCGAGTCTCGGCAACGACGCTCAACATCCTGTGATTCTGGGCAAATCACTTAATCTCCCCGTGCCTAACAAAAATGAATGTGTTCTTCTGTAACGAAACTGGTGCTATGTAAAGCGCTCTGATACCCGATGTCTCGGGTCTAGTTCGCGCTATATAAAACTCTAAAAAAAAAAAAATCATGAGTGCGTGCACAAATCAGAATTATAAGTACTAGGGCTCCCGGTTTTATGGTATTTATTTTTGGGGCATTTCCGTCTGTATTTAGCCATACTTATTTTTTGCTAATTTTATCTGTATTTATCCATATTTATTTTGGGTTTTGTGAAAAAATGATTCTGAAATGAGTATATTTCTATATTTATTTGTCCGATAAATATGCAATCATGCCTGAACAACTGACCGGTTTCAGGGATATAAACACACTCAGATGATAAAATATGCACAACCTTGATATTAAAATGTGCATGTTTTCTTATATGAGCATATCTATTGCTGTTTAAGGCTCTTTACTAAAATTCCTTTATTTTTTTAACCCCCTTACCTTTCGATCGACAGAGCTATTGGCCTGGTAGTCATGATTGACAGCATATAGAATCGCTCAAAAAACAACCCAATTTCAGTTTTTATTCACATTTTAAAATAAATACAGGAAAATAAATGTTTTTCTGTTTGTATTTATCTGTAAAAATCAGTAAAAACGGAAAACATGGAGCCCTAATTATAAGCAGTGCACAGTTTGCATGATTTCCTGCACAATTTTCACCAGGTAGTACCCTGGCAGAATGTTTGTGTGGAAAAAAGCAAGAATCAGGGTTTCGCATCTCAGAACCAGGAAAGCGTGTGGTGTTGCCTCATAATCTCTCACTCCGGGTTTCGGACTCAGAATGAGAGGGTAATGCCGCAGCCAGAATATACACTGTAGTATTGGGAGTTACTGGGTTTACCGTCATACTCCGAGGCCAAAGGTTTAGATTTGTCATCTATAAATAACTTTTTTAGATAAAAATGAAAAGTGACTTAATAAATTACCTTGACTACATTTTTGCCATATTAGGATTTCTCTGGGTATTCGCTGCTAGATCGTTGCTTGTCGGACATGCGCACTCTGCCAGCTTTAGTGCATTCTTCATTTTCTACTTCTAATTTTAAATATTTGTGATATCCAGTTCTATGGAACAAACCAAGTCCATGCACAGGGAAAATCTTGTGGTTTTCTATCTAACAGACATTATGTGGGAATTTCACTGTCATAAGATCATTTCACTACATTTCCAAAACCTTATAATGGTGGAAAGGAAGGCAATTAACAACATGGATCCCAGAACAAGACCAATACCATCCCCTGTGTGTATTTGACGCAGAGGACCACCAGAAGCTTCTAATATGAACATATGGCTATCCTGATTTCCGGACAGGAAGGGGCCAGGCCCCACATGCACTTGAAAAGCAAACAAGCTGCAAGCTCTTTTAGGTCATTTGCACTCGATTGCTAGCCAAAACAGAAAACACCTAGAAGCTAAAACAATCTCTTTTTCCTAAGCACAAAAATTAAACAAGCTGCAGAATTCTAGATGTATTGCAATAGTAACATGTGGTACTCTGGCAAGGCAGGACATAGTACATTCCCATAATACTAGCTGGAATAAACAAAAGGGTCAACCTCTGTCAAAGACCCAATCAGCATCAAATACAAAACTAAAATAAAAAACCTACCTATCATTAAAGACCAAAACAAAATCAAATTTCTTAACCACAATCAAAGATACGACCACCAGCAATGACCCAATTACAATGAAAGACCCAGTTTGCATTGGAGACTAACCACAATCAAAAATGTAACTACCATAAAAGAACCAACTGCAATAAAGGACACAACAACCGTCAAAGACCTAATTGAAATCAAAGACTAACCTACCATCAAAGATCCACCCAACGTCTGGTGTTGTCTTGGGGATAGATATGGAAATACTTCGTCAATTGGCAAAGCCTAAAAAGATTAACACTTTTTAGCTAATTTATCAGTCCATGTAAATAGCAGATCCCCAGGTTATCCCAAGATTTTCCACAGTTAGTGGGAATGTAATCTAATGTCGAAACGTACATCTGTTTCTTTGTAGCTTTTATCTTTAGCTCAGTAGCTTTGTCCATTCACCCACCCAAAAGGAGACTGTCTGGCACCATGTAAAAGCTCATGCATGCCACCGACAAGGTGGCCTGTGTCTCCTTATCAATTCGCTATTTCTGACCCCTCTCTCAAAAAGGAGTTACAGATAATGCAAAGAGAAGATGTTGGGTCTATTGAATCGAGTGGTCGAAGTGGGTGTGACCGGCAGGGCACGGCGTGCCCCTCCTTTTTTAATTTAATAGTATTAGTTCCCCTACATTTGTATTTTAAAAATGCGTCCCAGGATGGCAGAAATAGCCAAGGCCTACAGATAAGGGTCAGCCATTCTTGGCCGATCGGATACGGATGGAAAGCAGAGAAGGAAATTGACTCTGTCTTTTCCTTCTAGCCCAGAGAAGACAAGGACAGTGTCCACTTCTCTTGCTCTGCAGCTGGCAGCAGCCCCCCTCTCTTTCTTCCTCTTATTCCCTCTCTTTTTGTCTCGGTCTTCCTCCTCCTCCTCACTTGCTTAAAACTGTGACTTCAACAAATGGCTCTTTCCCTCTCTTTCCTCTCCTTTTCTTTATTTGTTCCCCTGTGATTTGGATCCAAAAAAGAAAAAAACACTTTTGCTGGAAATGTCTTTTTCTGACATTTTTCTATTCCAAAGTGCAGCCTCTGGGCGGAGAGAAAAAAAGGTTCAAAATACGAAAAATAACTAAATAAAGCAAGAGAGAGTGGACGCAAAGTGGCCAGATAGGTTTTATTCACACCCACACACTTTAGCACCACTTTACAGAGTTTGCCAGTGAAGCACTACTTTTATTTTCTTGTCTTTCTTTGAACAACATTGTTTTCCCTGGGTGGGGAAGTGCAGCATTCATGGAGGTACTGCAATACCTGATTGATGAGTAGAGTGATGTGTACCATGGCTCTGTGTTCAGGGATGTGGTCTTTTTAAACCAAACTGCTTACATTTTGTAAGGATATGAGCAATGGACATTGAAACGGGTCCCTTCCAGGCCCTATAGTCATGTCCTTAACTTTCCAGGCAAAAACACTAATTGATTTCTGAATAATGTGTGTAAAAGCGTTACGGTAACCATGTTGTTTCTGCTTACATTTTTACATGCTTTACTTAATCTTGCAATCCCTATCAGTGTTTGCTTTTTCCAGGATGTTGTTACTTTTTTTTCAGGCAGCATATTACTCTTGTCTAGTGCATAATTTGAATTGAGTCGCATCCAAGGGTTTATAGCGGGAACAATTGGGTTGTAGATGAAGGCAGTGCGGGTCTCTCTCAGTGGGACAGTATGGTGTTCAGTGGGGGAGAGGATATGGTACTATGGCCACAGCTGCCAAATTTGGAACTGGGGAACCAGGTTCAGCCTTAATGACTAGTCCACCAGACCACTCTCCTGAGGGAGCACATTCCCATGCTAGACCTTAGAAGGCCCCACTAGACCTTAGTAGCTCTGATGTCCTAGCACCAGCAGGTGGGCCCCAGCGGTGGCAAGTCTGGGTTAACCTTAAAGGCCTGTCCACCACAATCCATACTGAAGTTCACCTCCAGTCTTGCAGGCAGGCCTACGGAGCAGCACACCCTAGAGCGACAGTGATTCTGTCACTGAGGTCACAGCACCCTTGAGCCCAGTCCATCTCACCCATTGGCCTTGTTTCAGCAGTAGTAGTGCAACTCACCAGGGACCAGCAAGCAATACAGGATTTGCAGGCACACCAAACTAAATTTGCAAACTCTGTGCTTCATGCACAAGCTCTTTTAACATGTGCTGCCTGCTTTGGGGGCACTGGAATTATGCAGCAATGAAGGACAAAATTATGTTGTAGTGTTGACTAAATTATGCAGCAAGAAAAAGGCTGCAGCGTAATATGGTACATTTTCTGATAATGTATTATTTTGACATTTTTACACATACTAACAGTGTCTGCAAAGATTTTGCATCATTAGTACCAGTGTAACATGCAAATGCAGCAGTGAGAAAGGTGAGCAGTCAACCTTTGCAAATGGCCCTCCACTTTGCAGCAACACAAGTCACGTTTTTAGTAACTTGATCCGTTTGAGTTACAAACAATTTTTTTGTTAAAATCGTCAGAATATGCAGCAGATGATGTATTATGTGGCAAATATGGCAGAGCCATAATTATGTGGAAAACATTTGCCAACTAAGATATTTTGCAATTCATGTTTGAACTGCTCTTGTGGAAAAGGGAGGAGAAGTGCAGATGACACAAAGTGCATGGCTCGGAGACAAATGGCTTGTGGTTCCACTTTTAAGTGTATTTGGGACATTCTGTGATTGGAAACGTATCCCAATTTGTGAATGTATTTTAATGTCAATAAGTCACATTAAACCTTAAATAATCATGTGTATCCATTGGTTGATTTAAAGAACATAATAAGCTGTAACTGGTCAGTGAAATGCCAAACAAACACAAAAAATTGGGATGTTTTGCTCTTTCTGGCAACACCTCCGACTCCGCCCACTGGCCCAATCCTCGGGCTCGTCCTGCCCTCTGATTCTCTGCCCACAGTTGCCATACTGTGTTTTCCCCACTTCGACCACTGATTGTATCACCACTAAACAGTAAGCCAAATAAAAGCATAAATGGAGTCAATATACATATACACAGACTCGTGTCAATCAATCGATCAAGGAAACATTTATAAATGCGACAAATCACCCATGAGGGTCTTAAGGCACTGGAGATGCTGGCTGCTGCGTGGTGGTTTCTTCGTTTGAACAACCAGGTCTTGAGTTCTTTCCTGAATTGCTGGAGAGATGGGGGTGATCCTGAGGTACAAGGTTTGTGGGGCGTTGTTGGAGGAGGGAGTCTGTAAGGTGTATAAGAGAACATCTGAAGGGGAATTACTGGAGCATTGTTGCATTCAAACCTTTATGCTGGGCAAAGGAACAAACATCGGTCTACACATGGTAGACACGGTAGGAACAGAAGTTACCCAAGCGTCTACAGTAGAACACAACGTTGAGGTGAGAGTTGATAAGATTACCTTATTTTTTGATGTAGTTCATGATACAAAACAGAACAACCCCTCGCAGACAGGCTGCAGGAACAAAATTTGAGAAAGAACCGGGGCCCCTGAGATCAGGATAAATATGTCCTGACAGGGAAAGAACAATAATGGGTAAGAAAACACCTGGGGAAGGTGGATTATAACATATGCGGGCAAACCAAGTTCAAAATAATCCAAAGACAATAACAATAGAAATATATTCAAAATAGATATTTATTAAATAGTCATATATACAAATATTTTTTTGTATTTTTTGGTATATATATATATGTATTGATAGTCAAAACCATTAATCATTTGATATTAAAAACAATATGACAATCATTCAGTGTTATAATTGCATGAATTAATATTGCACAGTTTAATATAAACCGGTCCAAAAACCTAGTTAGATACAACAGATAATTCAATGATCGAATCCATGATCTCAATATACTAATGTGGCAAAAAAAGAACACAATGTATGGAAACTGGCGGTGTGTTGTTATTCTACGCGCGTTTCGGCATTGCCTTCATCAGGGTTCCGTCTCAGAATTCACTGAATGAAACACATAATCACAATGTTAAGTATTGAAATTGAATGCCCGCAATTTACATTAGATAAACAAGGAAGAAAAAGAACCACATAGGTATCATATGGAATACGCTGTGTTACACTGTTAACGCTTAAAATATCATGCTTATAAACATTAAACCAAAAATGTGTATAAAATAAAACATGCAAAAAATGTGAATTTATCCTAAGGAAAGGGGGTGGAAGGGTTGGTTTTTGTATAGTGCCCAACAAACAGGATTTAGTAAAGATACAAAGAAATGTATTTTTGTAGGTATCCCAGTGGAGCCCTCTTACTCTTCAAGTATGATCATACATAGACTTCATCAGTAAGGATAAAAATAACCTTACATACCTGTATGTAACTAGCCAGGATAAGGTCTAGATGATTCCTACTGGGTATAGAAAATGGAGTCATGTAATACCAATTGTTAAATGCACGAAAACAAAACAGTTCATTGACTCTTATGCTAGGGGCGAAGGAATTAGAAGAAATCAATTGAGGATATAAAGCTGTAATACCGAATTTACAGAATTAAGGAAAGACCTAAACAGAGTCACTTATGCGGAAAATCCAAAGATAGCATATATCTCTATTTGAAATAGATACCTGAAGTATGGATTGACTTGCTACTCTTCCAAACAGTCCTTGTTTGTTGTAAGATAACGAAGGGAAGTGATAACAATAGATATTTCTAGGCAGATGGGCTGAAAGAAAAAAACGATATTCTATGGGGACTCCGACAATATCGAGTGCTACTCACAGATACATAGAAACAGCCTATTCCTGTGTGTGTCAAAATACACATCAATATATACCTAAAAGGTCCGGTGTATAAGTCGGAAAGATGGTGAACTTCTATTCCGTAAATTCTGTGAGGCGATTAGACGCACATGGCACTGTATAACACAGATTTAGAAAAATAAAACAACAATATCATAAACCTGCCAATAAGCATGGCAGTGATAGATATAAGATACAAGAGTCCCTACAGCTTATGAGTTTTTACCTGAAGTTTGAAGTATATATGTGCCCGTGGTCACTTTACTTAAGATCACTTTCTCAGAATGAAGTTCGCAGGTTGACGTTGTATGGTCTGTGAAGGTTAAAAAGATATATATGTATATATATCGGCAATAAAATTTCATAAAGCGAAAAAGGGTCAATTGCGAGATGACAACAATACCCTGCCAAGATTACTAACCTTCGAACTATATGGGGTAGGTGATATCTTAGGCGCAGGACTTTTCAATGCCTCTGTGAGGTAATGATTGAAAACACCTAGGAAAAGACGTGAGGTAAGTGGAGGTGCGATACTTTCCCAGAACTGAGTTCGCAAGTTGACATTATGTGGTTTACGAAGGTTAAAAATATATCGGCAATGGAATTTCTTAAAACAAGAATGGATCAATTGCGAGATGACAACAATGCCCTACCCGATTACTAACCTGGAACTATATGGGGTAGGTAATGTCTTGGGCGCAGGGCTTCTCACTGCCTCTGCAAGGTAATGTTTAAAAACACCTAGGAAGAGACGTGAGGTAAGTGTAAGTGCGGTACATAAGCGCACCATTCTTATTCAAAAACCGCAACATGGCAAGGAGAGCTGCAGCGTATAGATTAGCTTACCTGGACGGTCTCAGCAATTCGGGTCCTTCCATAATGACGCGGCACACCGCACGATCAATCAAATATTTAGCGGCTCGCCGCTGAAAAAGCCGAGACAAACGTACGAAAACGGATGCACGCAAAGCGATCATGGGCAAAGAAAGAGGACTTCAAGGTAGAGAACTGACAATAAGCGGTGGCGCCATGTCAAAATGGTGAAATTTACCGTGAAGTGCTGACACTGTGGGCTCAAATGGAAGGATAACAATGGATATCTGCAATTGTTAGAAACAGAAGGATCGTATGTTGTTAATACATTAGCTTCACGGAAGCGATAAAAAGAAAAGAAAAAGAGAAGTGATATATATTTACAAGTGAAAACTAATAAGTATAATATAAAAGAGCTGTAATAAAATTACAGACCAAAGAAGTCATGACAATCTTTTCTTTATACTGGAGAATATATGCAGAATTTTGTCACAATACCTGCCTCCAAAGGGAAACTTCAACATATAATGGAGGCGGTGATGAAAGGATAGGTGGGAATGGTCTGAAGTGAAAAAACAGAATGACTCCCTATCCAATATGCGTGTTGGGTATGTTAGATGTTAAATTTAATCGCCTGATCCCAGGGAATTTCTTGATTAAGACCGGAAATAGCAGTCTCTAAAATAAAAATCCAGTAGACTTCCCTTTTCTTTCTGATGGCTTCACTCGATGTACCTAGTTTGCATTGAATCTTCTCCAGAATATACCAACGTATATCATCTGGGGTGTGATCTTTCTCTATATAATGAGGTACTAGAGGAGCTGATGTCCTTTTAGTTCTAATAGAAGACCTGTGTTCCGTAAGGCGAGTACTAAACGCCCTAGCAGTTTCGCCCATATTGCACGGGCATAGTAATAAGTAAATTACGTCTTTGGTTTTACAGTTGGTGAGGCACGTGGGTTGAATGTGATGCCCTCTGAAATGAAAAGAGGAAGCTTCAATAGCAAAAGGGCAGATTTTGCATGTACGACATTTATAGTTGCCAATGACTGGTTGTCCACTTTGTAATGATCTTTGTGTAACGGCATTCGTAGCTGTCATTCTAGAATGTACCACATGATCTTTCAAATTTTTATTTCGCCTATAGGCGAATAGAGGTTTAGGTAACTGTTCAGATTTCAGTTTATTGACATTCAGAATATGCGAACTGGAACAAACTGCCTGCCGTAGTCTTTCATTCATCATAGAATGACGTGTAGCGAAGACAATGGAATCATTGTTTTTAGTTGAGGAGCTGGAAAGTAAATGTTGTCATAAAAACAGAAAGGACTGCATTTCGGAAAACCTGGAGGTGGAGAAGGAAACTCTCTGGGAAAACAAAAAGTAGAAAAGATGGTAGGGGATCAAAGGCAAGTAAAATATTGCCATATCTGTGAAGCTGAAAGTAGATGCCAAACCCATTGTAGGTAGAGTTGTGTAATGTATAAATGTATTTGGAAAACCTTCGGCTAGACTGCTTATTTAACACACAAAAACACTAGAACATGGTCTGTGGGGGTGTGAGGAGGAGGGGTTAGTGAGCTGAGCATCCGCTCCAGTGCTGATTTGTCATGTATGCACCCTCTGATGAAACAAGCATGTAAATGCACTGCCAATGGTTTGCCATATGCGTGCCATGGAGTTCAGACATTGTAATAATCCCAACCTCAGTTCTGAAACACAACCCCTGTGCACCGAACAATAAGGAGTCGGTGTTACCAATACTTTATTAGATTATAGATGGCGGCGGCTAGAGGGCCATGCGCCGGCACGAGGCACTGTTGCGCTGTGCAGCAGCAATGGCAGTTCGTAGAGCCGCGTGCGCAGGGAAGTACATGTCCTTGTTTGAAGGGAAACGACGCTCCTGGCGCTGACTTTCTCGCCTTAAGGCTGCGTCATCCGCCGCACTTATACCTAATAGCTTGACATCCGAAAACGGCGCTCACCTGCCCTGTGTCTTTTTTCTCACAGAACCGGTGCAACCGGATAGGGCCGGGGCGCGGCTGGCTCCGAGCCATCACTCTTGTAGGGAAAGCAGGAGCGCAGCGCGGACAGTGACGGATGGCGGGCATTATCCCGGAAGGAAGACGGCGCTCACCAGCCCCCCAGCCTGGTGGAGGGCCCGGGGAGGGTGCAGCCGCTGGCTTCACGTGAAGCACAGTAACACGGTGACACAGTAACATGGAAACACACTAACACGTCTCATGGTGACCGAGAGACAGTGTTTGTAACCAGCGAGTCAGCCGCCGCGCTCTTAATTGACGATCCGGGGCTGCGCTGCTACTAATGGCATGACGTGAACATATTTAATTACCACATCAGAAGGATAGAGCCCGGGCAGAAAAACACACAAAGAGCCAGCCCGCGCCAAACTACCCCTCCCGGACGCCCTCCCATCCTAAAATGGGCCCAATTCAGACGGTCCTTTTCAGGGGCGTAGGTGTAGTACATCAGATGCAATGGCAACGGAGTTCAAGTGCGTAAGGGGCTCACTGCACCCCAATTGTGGCTCCCTTGTACTACTCAGTTTGGTCGAGGGGAGGGGGAGGGCGAGGGGTATTTTCCTTGCTTGCATTAGGGCCCACGTCACTCTTGTTAAGCCATTTTTCCTTTTAGCCACACATGATACAACAAAGGTACTGGAATATAAGAGATGCGCTGTCCCCCTCTCTTCCCAGTTAAGCATGCTTCCAGGTTCCACACAGGTCCAGAGAATGTGCGGCTAAATGAACCAACTATTGTTAGGAATGCTACCACAAGATTCAGGGACTCCAAGACCCAAGCAGCATGCCCCTCACAGGTATGCAGCTACACATGCACAGTAAAACCAGGGTTCTTCTAACCTTTCGCCTCAGGCAAATACAGTAAATTTAGGGTCTCATTAGCCTGCTACCAGGTGGATACAGTAAATCCAGTGTCCCCCCAGCTTGTTCCTCTTGGGCATACTACCATATTGATATGGCTTTTATTTTGCTGTATTTTTTGCAGTTTTATTATAGTGCAAACTTGGTGCAAGGGCATTAGAGCGCTTCACATAAGTACCAGGTTATATTAGAGAAGGTCGGATTTTTTCTTTGGGCACAGGGAGGTTAAGTGATTTGCCCAGAACAACAGGATATTGAGCAAATGCAGGGATCGCAACCTGCTTCCCCAGTTTCATAGTCATCAGCTTTGGCATTTAGGCCACATGTCCTCCCCAAACTATATATCTAGGGTGCCACTGGCCTGTTTCTCCCAAGCATGCCACCACACAGAGAGAGCAAATCCAAGGCTCCCTCAGGGGACCCTAGGCTCAACCAGCCTGTCCTTCATACACTGGCATGCAGACAAAGGGTACACTGGCACAATCAACTTATTATTCACCTACACATGCCCAGGCAGGTTACCATACAGATACAGAGTCTACAGGGAAATGACCAGCCCATCCCTCCTAGGTATGCTACTATATATATATATATATATATATATATATACATATATATATACATATATATATATATATATATGTATGTATATATGTATATATATATATATATATATATATATATATATATATATATATATATATATATATTTTCCTATAAGGCATGTAATGATGCATGTATTTACAATGTAGAGCCCAAACAGCCTATCCCTCCCAGGTCCACTGCTATGCAGATACAAGGAACCTGTACAGTCACAAGGGTACTTGCCACAACAGTCCAGAAAGGATGAACAGACATTATCTGAGAAGGTGATTTGTCTGTGCAAATTGCCCTTTCAGTGCTGCCAAGAGATAACCCGGGGCACTGTTAAAGAATTTCCAAATTCTTCACATTGTCAGCTCGGTGTGTATGAGTGTGTGTAACCAAACTCTCTTGTGTGCACGCACCATATCAAGGCTTCTCTTACCTTTCCAAGCAGACATTCCACTTGAGATAATGATCCCATTAGCCAGAATGAGACTAACCTGCACAGAAACCTCTTCCAAAAAGTACAACTTTGAATAGAACCACATAAGAAGTGCAAGTACGCCACTGTCCAAAACGAAGGGCTCAGACGGACCCTGGTGATGACTAGTTTGTGTCCTGCAGTTCCCCTATCAAGAGAAACAAGTGTAATGTTGTTGCAGGAAATAGACAAATAATCGAGACCAAAAGGATTTATTCAACGGTCTCACTAAGTTAAGTTGTGGTCTCGGAGCCCTGCACATTGATTTAAATGTGATCGCTCCAAGGGAAATATTGTGAGTGATTCCATTATTGGTGTGGGTTGAGTCAGCAGCTCTTTGTTAACTATATTCATAACCTACACGTCAGGCCAGGCTTTTTTGTATTTTAGGTGCTGAAAAACGGTCTTAGTTATCACTCAGGTCAATGGTACTCATTTTATCAACTTTAAAAAAAGGGTGATGGCTAAGGCATCACATCTGTGACCTTCAGGTCGCACACTGATCTCTACAATTGATGCCTTAGTCCAAGGAGATATTTTCCTAGCATTAAACCAAATGAGAAAGACACACACAGTAGGTGTATCTTGTTTTAATGCAGTGCCCGCTGTGTCAGTTTTCACTGCTGCAGAAAGAATGCTGGTTTAGAAGGGGTACTTATTTGTGATTACAAATATTCTGGAAGTAAAGCTAAATTTCAAGTGCTACGGATACGTCTTATTTTAATATTATGATCTACTTTACTAAGCATCCACCCATTCACCATTAACATGTTGTTCCCGCAAGGGGAAGAACACGCTGATTAAACACTGAATTCCACTTAAAATGTTGTTTTGAGACAAACATCTAGATACAAGTACAAAAAGAAAAGGCTTCATAACTAGTAGTTCAAGATTTAGTTTGGTACTGTTTATTTGGTGGATGCCTTGCAGCTTGAGCTTTCAGCTGTTTGCTGCAAGGCCCTGTTTCTGAAACTTTAACATTTAACTCACTATTGTTTGATATCATGAGGGTTTGAGGTATCTGTTAATGGGTGATAAATTCAAGTTTTCTGGAACAGGGGGCCCCACGTACGTCTTGCCCAGAGCTCCAAAAACCCTTAGAATGGCACTGTTAAAAAGTGCACTTAAAGTTACAATGTCTGCAATGGTCCCTTTAAGAGGTGGTGGGGGCAGGGTATCACGCATACAGCTTTTGTGAAGCAGGGCATCAGAATAGAGTCTTTTAGGAGAGTCGTGAGATGGCATGGCACCAGGCTGAGTAAAACGTTTTAAGAAAAAGAAAATGAGATTCTTCACAAAAATTGTGATTTATGCCACCTAGAATTGTTATATTCTCCAATAATATGCACTTACGATGCTGTTGCAATACTGGAGCAGTATCACCCTGCTGCCCTGGAAACCAAATCGATACCTTGTGAAGGTAGTAGGCTTCGGAGGCTGATCAGCGGCTAGATCAGAGTAACCTCTGCTGGTGGGAGACTCAAGGGGCTGGACCAGAATCTACTATACAGGTGGGAGACTCCAGGATCTAGTAACATACACAGAAAGACAAAGTGCAGGATAGTGACAGGAAAAGACTATCTTTGTTTGAAATTGGCAGAGAAGGCTGTGGGCAAACACACCTTAGACAGTTTCAATCTCTATGCACTGTCCAGAGATACACATAGCTTATGGAGCCGGCTCTAGATAGGTGGAGAGAGGTGAGATGAGTCGAATATATCAAAATCAATTAATTGTCTAAGTGAGGGAGCACTCTAGGGGGTTCCTAATTCAAGAATTATATGATAAGAAAAACTGTGACTCATGGCTGGCTTGCCTCATCAGAAAGTCTGTGTTCTGTGATTTGTATTCCAACAAATTCATGCTGCTTCGGTGCATACAAAAATGCAATTACATACTGCTTTTGATGAATTTTGTAGTGTTTATTACCAATCACATGTTTTTCTGGAAGTTTTATCCTAATTGCTGAAACAAAATTATGAATCTGGCATCCTTTTTTATAGTAAAGTGTTTTAAGTGTGGCATTTTGCCCTGATATTTCACAGGAATTTAACTAATCAATATTTTTCTGAGGGGGTTGGGGGGATGAGGTTATATATATTTTTGTTTTCAAATTGTGAATTATGACCTTGTTAACAAAGAACAACATCTTTGATGTCTTAGCACCAGTTCCACTGATTTGAATTGGAATAGCCATCCCAGCCATTTCTAATATACCCAGGAAGTGCATTCAGGGATCGTGAGAGAACTTGCAGTTCAGACTGGTACACAACTCGACCTTGGCTGGAATATTCTATTAGCATAGATGCCGAGTTTTGTTTCCCATGTGTTGTGCTTACTAATTGAGAATTAGATACAGTTTTTAATTTAACTGGTTACCGTAACTGAAAAAATGTCCTGGCACCTTGTACAGGTTGTTCTAAATGCATGTCCCGTCAAACATACACCTATGCTGTACTAGCTTTAGCAGAAGCATCAAAGACAGTGGAAAGGAGAAACAATTGCTTTTTTATTCGATACAGTAGTAATAGAAAATAATAAATATCACTTAAAGTGTACTGGAGTAGTGATTACATCTCTTGTTGTAAATGAACTCTCTGGGGTGACACAGAAGATGTTTTTGATTCAATGAGTGGATTATTTTTTTTAACTTTTCCAGTACACATTACAGAAAACAAAAAAACTGGAAGAAATTATAAACTTTATTCCCCAAAATGCCAACTGTAAATTAAAAAAGTATCAAAAATGAAGTAATAAACACTTTTACAGGTATGGCTCTCTCAAAAAATAAAAAGAAGTACAAAAATTGAGACTCAAAAAGTGTTTGCATTTAAAGTCATGGAGACCATGATAAATGTAGTATTGAAAATCTATTGCTTATTTTGTGTCTTATGAGCAGAGTGAATCCTGGGGAGCATTTGATTGGTCTTAAATAGATGGGACAACTAGAAGAAGAATATATAGCTGATCAGATTTTAAGCCACTTGGCTGTCTGCAATTTTAAATGAGAACACAGTTGAAGTCAGTGCTATGATGGAGCATCAGAGATGAGTGGATACCATAATTATTTCAGCCTGTGGTATAGAGAAGGTTACTTTGATATTTTCTTAACATACACTACTATAGTTATCAGTGCCTTCTTATATTGATACACACAATCTAGAATGAGCTATGTAATCTGCTGCAAGTTTTTTTCCATCCTCATTATTTGAGCCAATGATCTATTGAACCAGCCCTGAAATAGACTGCTTGAAATTAGTTTGAGTAGCCATTATGAGGTAACACAATGTATGGTTGAAAACATTGACACAATTATTGATCTCGTATCAGAAATATATCATGATGAAAATGCTACATCTAAGTTGCAGGCAGAAGATTGTGACATACTATCTCATGTTCAAAGAGAAAAGGTTCATGAAAATGTAAACATTTATTTATTTATTAAGGAGTTTTATATAGCGCTGGCCAGACCCGAGTGTATCAGAGCGCTTTACAACAGTTTTAATGCAAGAGTCACACAGTAAGGTAGAGGTATACATATTGGTTCGGAAGTCCCAGCGTGCTGTGCAGCATTGAGGTAAGGAAGTCCTGAGATAGCCTCGATGAGTGCACATTGTCTTGGGCTGAACCTCATTCAGGAAGGAGTGAACGAGGAAGGGGTCGGGGAGCGGGGAAGAGGTAGGTCTTGATGACAGTGTCAGGGTGCTGCAGAGTGCAGGCTTGTGCGCTTCGGCATCGGCTATCGGTTCGGGAAGGCACGGTTGAGGAAGAGGACTTTAAGGAGTTTTTTTAATTTTACAACGGAAGGGATAGTCCTGATATCAGCTGGGATGGAATTCCAGATTTTGGGCGCGTTTCCAGCAAAGGATCGTGCAGCGGTTTTTTGTTTGCATGTTTTCATAGGGATGAGTAGTAGGGTGTTGGAGCTCCTGAGGTTCCTTGTCTGACCGGCCTTTTTGAGTTTGGAGGCCAGGTAGTCGGGTTTCCCTGTGTGCAGGGCTTTGTGCGTGAGGCAGGCAGTTCTGAAACTGGCACGCATTTCGACTGGGAGCCATTTTAGTTCTCTGAGTGCGGGTGAGATGTGATCATATTTCTTAATTCCGGTGACCATTCTGGCTGCAGCATTGAGAGTTGTTTTGAGGGGAGCTAGGTGGGATTTTGCTGTACCGGTGAGGACTGCATTCCCATAGTTGAGTCTAGATAGCACCAGTGATTGAGTGGCTTGTTTGAGGTCCTTGGGCGGGATGAAGGGTTTTATTTTGTTGAGTAGCTTCAGATTGAGGAAGGCACTCTTTGCGGAGTTCTTAATGTGTTTGGCCATGTCGAGTTTTGGGTCTAGGGTGATTCCTAATGATTTTACAGAGTTAGCCAGAGTGAGATTGCCGTTGAGAGCATCGATTGCTTTTCGCCATTCTACGATTTGAGGGTTTTCTTCTTTGTTGGAGATGAGGAGGATTTCTGTTTTATCTTGGTTGAGTTTTAGGTGGTTTATTGATAGCCAGTGTTGGACTTCTCTTAGAGTGTCATTGAGTCTCTGAATGTCATCAATGGAGGAGGTTTCCAGATAGATCTGGGTGTCATCAGCATAAAGGTGGAAGGGGATGTTGGCTTTTCTGAGTAGGTTGGTGAGGGGTTCCATGTATATGTTGAACAGTTGAGGGGAGAGCACTGAGCCTTGGGGGACACCTCTGCTGACGGGGTGTAGGTCGGACGTAAAGGTTTTGATTTTTATCCTTTGGGAGCGGTTGTGTAGGAAGGAGGAGAACCAGTGTAGGACCACCTCATCTGCACCTAACCTTTCTTGGAGAGTCTTGATGAGTAGCTTGTGATCAACCGTGTCAAAGGCTGCCGATAGGTCCAGGAGAATGAGTAGGCAGCATTGGTCAGTATCTAGAGACTTGTGGATGTCGTCCACGACGTTAAGGATCGCTGTCTCGGTGCTACAGCCTTTTCTGAAGCCCGATTGGTGGGGATCTAGAAGGTTGATGCTGTCCATGTGCTGAGTCAGTTGTAGGAGAACGCACTTTTCGAGGATTTTGGATAAGAGGGGGAGATTGGAAGCAGGTCTGAAGTTGTTCAGATCGTTGGTGTCAAGGCCTGGTTTCTTCAGTAGTGGCGTGACTTGGCCGACTTTGAGGCAGTCTGGTATGACGCCGGTTCTCAGGGAGCGGTTTATGATCTTGCACGAGAACGGGGCTAGGGAGAGCTTCAGCTTTTTGGTCAATTGGGTGGGTATAGGGTTTAGAACGTGAGATGCGGGTTTGGAGGTGGAGATCAGTTTGAGAATCTCAGCTTCAGGGATAGGGTTGAAGGATTTCCAGGCTTTCGTGGGGTGCTTGCATGTGCTGACCTCGGTCTCTGTGGCTGGGCTGTTGCAGGAGGGATTGAGGTTGATGTCAAGTGAGAGCTCAATCTTGGTGATTTTGTCGTTGAAAAAGTTGGCGAAGTTGCCGCACAGGTGTTTGGAGGCCTGAACTGAGGTTGCAGAGGGCTTGGAAGTTTTTTGCCTGATGATGTTAAAGAGTTCTTTGGGCCTGTTTTTTGCGTTGTCCAGAGCGGTGCAGAAAAAGGTGGTTTTTTTCGTTGTTGATGTGTTTTTTGTATTTCCTTCGGGCTGCTTGGAGTTGTTCGTGTAGGCTTGTAGAGGGGTTGTTCCTCCATAGTCCTTCTGTAGCTCTTAGTTGTCTTCTTTCAGCGTTGATGTCCGTGTTGAACCAGGATCTGGATGGAATGTTCCTGTTTTTTTTTTATTTCAGGGGGGCTAATTGGTCTAGGATGGACGTCATAGTTGTGTTATAGTGAGAGGTGAGTTCCGTTGTGGAGAGATCATCTATGGAGATAGGAAGGAGCGAGCTTACCCTTTCCTCTAGGTCGGCCATGGTGATCTGAGTTAGATTTCTTGTCCATTTGGGGGGTCTTGGGTGGGAGGTTGATATGTGATCGGTTGGGTGATGTGGAATAGGATTAGGTGGTGGTCGGACCAGTCGACGGGCAGGATGTGATCGATTGTGACTGTGTCACGTTGGGCGATAATGGCATCTAGGATTGCTCCTTTGTTATGGGTTTCATCTGAGCAGTGTTGGGTAAGGTTGTTGCTGTGTAGCAGCTCGTTCAGGTTTTGGATTAGCGAGTTGTTTTTTTCATTCCAGTGTAGGTTGAGGTCACCCAGAATTAGGTTGTTGGCGTCTCGGAGTGAACAATGTGCAATCAGGTCGGACAAGTGATCGGTGAATGTGGTGGTGTTGCCAGGGAGATGGTAGTGTAGTGTTTTGTTGTCGGTTGTGTTAATGTTGGCGGTTAAACATTCGAAGGTGTTATAGTTAAAGGTGTCGATTTCCGTCACCGTCATGTTGTTGTTGTGAATGATTGCTATACCCCCGCCTCTTTGGTCTTTTTGATCTTTGTTGATGATTGCAAAGCCTGGGGGCAGAAGAGTATCCATGATTGGTGGCGAGCAGTCATTTAGCCAAGTCTCGGTGATGAAGGCTATGTCTATCTCATGGGTGAGGATGGATTCTGCTAGCTCTGTGGCATGTTTGGTGGCTGATCTGCAGTTTATGAGCATGAAATTGGTGGGGGGTGTCATTTTTTGGGGTTTCTTCCTTAGGGGGGCCATAGGGATGTTAGTGAGGGAGGCTGGGGGTCTTGGGGGTTTTGGAGGGGAGTGGTCTCTTCTGAATCCGGTGATCACCTGAATCTTGGATTGAGGAGTGGCAGTAGATGGGGTGTCGTACAAGGAGGCAAGACCTGCCGCTTCACTCGAGGACATAGCCTCTCTTGTTCTTTTGGGTCTCTGTATTTGATTCGAGAGGGGGGTTGAGATCCAACTGGAGCGGGGAGCCTTGGGAAGCCTTTGGTGTGTGGGGTTGGGGAAGGTGGGAGTATGGTGGGGATTTTGGGAGGGCTTTCGGAGCGTGGTGAGGTTAGTTAGGATTTTGTTAAAGCCCTGGATTATAGTTGCTAGCTGACTTTCGAGCAGGGTGAGACGCTGCCCCGTCTCTTCAGAGGTGGGGGTGGGAGGGTTCTGGTCATCCCGAGAGGGGGGTGGCCTGACGATGCTGTGTTGCCGTCTGGTTATTATTGTGCTGTCCGTGTAGGCTTTGAGCAGGGCCGTGGGTGCGGGGTGTGGAGGGTCGTGTGGTGGCTTCCACGTTCTTTTGCATGTGGCTATAGAGAGGTAGTTGGGAGTCTTTGATTGTGTGTTGAGGTCGATCGTTGTTATTTGGGGGAGGTTGTAAGCGGAGGTGAGGGTGGTGTCTCGTGCGGAAAGCTGGTGTTGTTGATAGAGGGCGCGGGAATGGTAGGTGTGCTCTGCTGGTGGGTCCGGCTGTCCGGGGAGAAAGGGTGGGTTGGGCGGGGGAGATGTGCGTGAGAGGGGGCAGTCTGAAGTGAGAAGAAGAGTGAGTCAAATGCCTCTAGGTTGTTGTTGTTGGCTTGGTTCAGGACAGTACCGTTGGAGTAGATGGTCACAGAGATGTTCCTGCTCCGCATCATGCGGTTAGGGATTGAGATTGTCAGTTTGCAGCTATGAGGAGTGTTGGTAGTTTTGGAAATGTGGAGTTGTGATCTGAGGATGGAGTTCCACTTTTCGGGTCTTTCAGTGTGGAAAATGAGATCCATTTTTATCTGGCCTTTGGAGGAGCAGTGATATATGTCCGCAAATAGTGATTCTGGGTGTTGTCTAATCAGTTTGTGTTTGAAGTTTTTTTTTGCTTTGGGTGAGAGGTTGGGGGGGGAAACTAATCGAGAAGGAGTTCGGGCCGTGCGGTTTTAGGTAGTTCGGTGTGAGGGGGTTGGAGTAGGTTGGCGTGATATAAGGCATTTTGTCTAGGTTGGACGGGGGGCTGGTTCCTTTAGGGGTAGGTTGGGTTATGTTTCCACTGGGGGAGTCGGGGGCTTTGTCCGATGGTGTACATTAAATATGGACGGGAGCCGCCATCCTAGGGACAAGTCACATGAGGTGAGCGGGGGTGTAGTGTGGTGTGCCTTCTGTATATGGGGGTCCGTGCGTCGGTGGTTGGCTATTTCCCTGGTCGGTGGGACGGTGATGGCGGTGGGGTAGAGAGTGAGGTAGAGGACAGTGCTCCGCCTTAGTTGGTAAGACTTATTTGTAACCGTGCTGGGTTTCAGGCACAGCAAACAAATTCTCCTTTTGAAGTTGAAGTTGTGCATCCCGCACTTAATGATCGGAAAAGAATACGTGCCGAGCCAATTTTTCCCTTCCAAGTACTGCCCTTCTGCTGATAGTATGTAATCAAATGAAGTCACATGTGTTAATGGACCGAAAAAAAGGAGAACCCTCCATTGTCAACTTGCAAATTCAGTGGTAATACTACTCTTGCCGACTTACTTTTTTTCATCTGCTGTGGCAGTGGCCTGAAGTGCGACCTCGTCTCTCCCTCAGGTGGTGGGTGGGTATTCTGTCCATTTTGGCTGCTCGGTGTGTGGCATGCTGAACTCACCCTGTCTCTGCTCTGCGCGTTGGCACGGGTTTTCGACTTCTGCATTGTTTGCTAGCCTTGAGTCCTGATCCTGTACATTTGTTAGGCTGCAAGCTCCAGTCCTGGTTTTCTGTTGGCATACAAGCCTTTCTTCTGTGGAGTTTTCCTTTACTATTATGGTGGAAACATCTTTGAATGAATGAAGAGATATTTGTAGAGCGCAACTGCTGCTTCAGAAGAAGTGTCCTGGCGCTTGCATAAGTCAAGTACGACCGAAAGTTAGAGCTCACCAAACAGCACTGTTTTCAACTGTGCCTTGAACAGGCTTTCACTGGAGATGGTACAAAGGGTGGGTGGAAGAGCATTCCAAAGTTCGGGAGCCAGAACAGAGATTGCCTGCCCCTAAATCTGGCTTTGCGGAATATAGGGATGCACAATAGGTTGTGGTTGAAAGAGTGGAGTGACCTACCAGGAGAGTAGTGTTTAAGCTTGCCTTGGATGTATCTGGGACCTCTCTGGTGGAGTTCTCTGTGAGTGATCATCAATGCTTAATTTGAGCCGCTGGTTTCTGGTGCTCGGCACTGGCACTTAATTGGCAACACCTGCACATTTAACAGTCTGTACATGGTGGCGTTGTTTGTCAAATGTAGAGATGAGCACACCAGCAGTTGTATATTAATCCCACATACATTAAAAACAATGAATACCTGCCGACTAAGCAATTCCTAAAGTTTTGGGGGCCTGGGATGGTCTGAATTGTCAGACTTATAGGAGTGTGATGGCAAGTAGATGTGCTGGTACTGTTATTGCCAATGTTGACAGGGGCAATGGGTGGTTTAAGTTGGAATGCCTCCTGAAGAGGACCCAGCACTTAGGTTATTAGTGCATGTACAATCCCTTTGCGAGTGTCTTGGGGAACTGTGGATGGGTGGAAGCAGGCCCTAAGTCAGATGGCCAGGGACGCAGTGCGTCAAGAGAGAAGACAGAGCCAAACATCAAAATTTTCATTTTGTTGGAATTGAGTTGTAAATAGCTGTTGTGCATCCATTGAGCAGTGGATGTAAGACAGCCCTGAAAGTCCACAATTACAGTGTCATTAAGTTGATAGAAGGATAGCATTAGTTGAGTATTGTCAGCATAAGAGATAATGTTCATGCCCCAGCTTTGTGCTCTCCCAACCTCCAGTGTTGACTGGAGCCAAGAACCATGGCACACAAATTGTTTTAGAGCATAGAAATGCCCACTTTCCAGTAGGGGCATTTCTACTCGAATCATGACAAAGCCACCTTGGCCACTGGCAAGGGGTTGTCGCTGCGAATCCAATGATAGGAAACATCATGAGGCTGCTCCACTTCAATCCACTATTGCAGCCTGAGGTGATTTCAACCATCTCAGCATATTAGCCTATGGGAAGAGCAAACCTCATAGGTAGCCAAAACACACATTCCTCACTACCGGGGCAGGGGACACACTTGTGTACCTACCCTGTCTTTCACCTACCACTCGCTTCGCCCCTCAGGACGTACCCTCAAGGTACTCGGTGGAAGTGAAAAGTCCTCTCAGGATGGATAGTGACTCACACAGGCCAGTCTAAGTAAACACACAATTACTCGTATTAGCCTGCAATGGCAGGCTGGACAAGTATTTAAGAACACCATCGGTGCAGAGTCCACACCAGGCTGCAATGGAAGGCCGGTCGCTTATTTAGGAGCACACTCAGTGCAAAGCGCATATCAGTCTGCAATGGCAGGCTGGCACATAGCATCATTGGGGCAAAGTGCACACCAGCCTGCAATGGCAGGCCGGACACGTATTTAGGAGCACCATCAGTGCAAGTGCGCACACCAGCCTGCAATGGCAGGCTGGACCCCTGCTTAGCACACCCATGGCACTGAGTGCATGCCAGCCTGCATTGGCAGGCTGGACATGTATTAAAAAACACTATCGGTGCCAGTGCTCCCACCAGCCTGCACTGGCAGGCTAGACCGAGGTCTTGAAACATAATAGGTGCGAGGGTGCACCCACTGGCTGGTCATGGCAGACCTGACTGACGTTTTAGAAACCTCAGGTGAGACCCACTTCCTATCGCGTGTAGGAAGGGCATGCACACTTTCACACTGCCTTTACAGTGGGAAAGTGCCCCAGGCCCTAAGGACTTACAAGAGATTTGGCCACACCCAGGAAGTGTCCCATAGGTAAAGCTGGCCCCCTAGGTTGGGAAAACCCATGTGGGGGTTCATACCCACCCAGGCAGTGCGCACGCAGATGTACCTACCCGGCCACTCACCTACCCCGGTTTGGTGGTAGTGAATGGCCCCTCATGATTGGCTATGGCGTGATACCGGCCAACCTGAGTATGAGACATTTTTGATAAGCTATTCAGGTGGGTGGCACAATCAGTGTGGCGTCCCCCTATTAGCCAGTGTCGCACCCGCCCTGGGTATGTGGTGTACCTTTTTACAGGACATTCACATGTACGACACCTAACCCAATCACGTAAGCACCCTATCCTGATATGGGCAGGAAGAACGTGCGCACTTTCCCACTGCAGTATAGTGGGAAAGTGCCCAGAGCCCTACGGTCAGGAAAAGTGAGTTGGCAAAAACCAGAAGGATAAAAAGCAAAAAGAGTTCTTAGGGAAATCCCCCTAAGAAGGTCCATACCATGTCAGTCTTGAGGGTAAAGTATTCTTCGATGGAACGGGTGAGAAGGGTTTTGTATGCAGGTTTCCACATATGCCACTGCAAAAGGCAGCAGCAGGGCAGGCTTCCTGGGCCCCACTTGAAGTCTGAGGGTCACTGAGGAGTGATCAGACAATCCCCTAGCCAATATGTCCACATTTGACACCCTGTGGAGGAAGCTACTGTGGAGCAGGAAGTAATCTAGCCTAGATAGGAAGCCATGAACCACTGAGTAATATGTGTATCCAGTGCCCGTGCATCCTCCAAGCATCTACCAATCCACCAGGAAGCCTAACTTGGACCAGCCATTCACTGCCCCACCGCCCTGGGTGTGCCCTACCCGATGGTGCATCACCTCATTCCAGTCCCTGCCAATCACCGGGAGGCCACCGGGCAGCTCCCCCCACAAGCATATCACCAGGTCAACAAACGTCTGTCCCAACTGAGGGGGGCATATACACTGTCAAGTGTGAGAGGTTTCCCATGTAAGGTGCCTGTTACCATTGCGTACCTGCCATAACTGTCTATCCAGGTTTTGGTGGGCTGAAAGGGGACAATGCAATGGATCAAAATACACATACCCCTTAATCTCCTTGTGAATCCGGAGTGAAATGTCTGAGTGTAACCATATCTGCCAGACATGGACCTTTGTGCCCAGAAGATGTGTCCCCTGTAAGAGTAATATGTTCACCCCCATCATCTTGGCTTGTTTCAAGACTGCGCCCCATTTAATCTGGTTAAGAACCCTCTGCACATTCCACAAGACTACACAGAGATGTCCCACGGGACAGTTGGTGCTGGTGCCATACATCAACGACTATTGTGGATGAGTTTGGGCCATTGCATATGGACTCAGGGAGGAGTGTGTAATGGGTCTGTGAATTACAACTGGAAAACTTGAACATCTCCTGCGCCGCCCTCCACCCCTGTACTTCAAGAAACAAGAAGTAACTGTTGTGGAAGAAACCAAGCCAGAACCGTAACAGGGGGGTGCCAAGTGAGTACCTCCAATGGATCCCAATTTCCCAACTAAGAAATCCCACTAGAGATAATTAAACCTGTATCTCCATGGGTAACAACTGTATGTGTGTGTCCCACACTACAAATATGTGGGAAGTATCAACCTCACAAATGTCACCAGCAGCATAGTATAAGTCAAACATTCGCAGGGAAGTTTTAAACACCGCAGGGCAATCATGTTCAGACTAAGATGCATCATCTCGGCGCGTGCTCTGCCAGGAGGATCGGTTACATTATTTCACTGTGGACTTTGCGGGGTGATTCTGTCTATCGCTTTGGGACGAGTACAAGTCAATACGAGGCGGGGTATGTGGCCTTAGTGTCACCGATTCATCCGCCCAAGGAAAGACTTCCTCCAGGGAGTCAAAGAACAGGGTTTGTGAGTTGAAGATGACTCTCAGGTGTGCTGGGTATAGCAGCATGTACTGAATCTTTAGATCTCAGAGGCATTGCTTAGCCGCTGTGAAGGATTGATGCTGCTGTTGCACCATTTTCGTATCGTCCGGGAATATCATGATGTGGTGTGATTGGTAGATGATCTCATCCTGACTCCGCGCATATTTAAGGATTTCATCCCGGTTCATATAATTCAGGATCTTCGCAATCACTGGTCTGGGCCACGCCCCGGGAGGGGGTTTCTTCACCAGTGCCCTCTCTCCACCGCAAAGCATGATGAGAGGGACTCTGCAGGTGTAATTGATCAAAATCATTGCATCAGGAACTTGTCCACGGATGAGCCTTCACACCCCTCCGGGAAGCCAATAAACCATAGATTATTGAGGCGGACACTGCCTTCAGCATCTTCCACCTGTGCCACTACCTCTTTTGTCACGACTGTCAGAGTATTTACTTTTTACTGCAGGGCCATTACCGAGTCCTCGACACTGGACACTCTTGTCTCCGCTTCCATGATTCTTTCGACTGCTTTCCTTTGATCCTGCTGGAGTAAATTGACATCAGATGAAACCAAGTCCTGGGCACACATAAGATAATAATACAGTGAAAAGGTATCGGCACAGTTCAAGTAATTTCGTAAGCCAAGGTCAATTGTTCTTGTAGGTAGAATGTTACTTTGTCTTTATTACATTTTTCATTGGGCAAAAGAAACCAGCCAACACGTGTTTCGTCGCATCGGAAAATAATTCTGCGACTTCCTCAGGGCTGAATATCGGAGAAAAAGATCTTGGTGGTCGCTCCACCTGTGATAATTCCGACCCGGCTGGTCAAGGTAAAGTTCCAAAATAGTGGACTGCTTTGAGAGTAAAGATGCACCACAATAATGGTGATCCGGTTGTTGATAGTGCCGTGAAACTTCTGAGGACGATCGGTAGTTTGTAATTGGAAAGTGGATCTTCAGCGAGTGCGCTGTGGTTATACACGGCAGCAAGTTTCAGTTCCGAGTGCATTATCTGGAACGTCCCAAACCTGTCCACACTCCCCTGGATTTGTGGTCCCGATCTGAGCATATTTATCCATGGTACTTTGTTTGGCAGCAGTAGGGGGCATTTTATCCTTTGTCATGTTGGGCAGCTATTTCTGTGGCTCCACCTGGGATCCCGCTCAGCACCAGCGGTGCACCCAACCCACCAGGCTCCCTACAGGTGAGTGTGAGGGCCGACACGAGCAGTCAGTGGCACCCCACTGCAAGCCGCACCAGGACCTAGCCAGACTGCTTCTGCGGCCCAGGTGTCGGCTCTCAGTGAGGCCACCTAGTAGGGTCCCACGCCGGGTGTCACTAACACTAGGCCTCACGCCAGGGCTTTGGCCCGATGAGTGATAGAATGGGTCTTATTCAAGGCCAGACAAAGTTATCACAGCTGATTATTGGGGTCGTAGGTGCCCCTCTGGGCCCCAACTGCACCTCACCAGAGATCCTCCCTCAATTCTGGGCAACACCATTGTTGCGGGGATTCTGCACATATACAGAGCTATGCACAGGATAATAGGACCTCGGTGTATAGTGGTGAACCAACCATGCACCTTAGTACCCACAATCCCAATCCGACTAGCTTTAGCGTCTCATTCGTTCTCCGTACTACAGCAAAGCTACCAATGATTAGACAACCCAGAACACGGTCTCTCTCAGGACTCGCGGGAGCAAGAACACTCTTTCATAACTCACTCACACTTGTCCACAACGTGCGTAATAAGAGACACAGTATAGTTTAAAATGTTTATTTCAACTATCGTGCTCTAAGATAAAGTACACGTGCCAGTACTATCAGCATAATGCATAACGATAAAATAATAAGCATGGTTACAATTCCATAGAATACGAACGGGGACAGCATTTTATAAAGACAGTGGATATAGGTCTAAATTGCCTTACCACCCTCCCTGTGCTAGTAACTAGTTTATTATAAAAATAGAAGACCTCTGGGCTTTGTCAGGCGGACCCCCATACCTCAATATCTAGATGCAAGGTTTACATCATCAGACAAGCACAGCTCTTCTCCCTGGAAAGGTTTTTCTCCAAGTGTCACCAACAGGGAGATCACAATATTAAAAGCACACAAATTTCTCCAATGCAGCTGTATTTCGTGTTATGTCTAAGTGCGAGGGGCTGACCAGATCAGCAATAACAAGGGACGTTGTTTTTCGACCTTGTACATGGTGTGCAGACGAAACCCACAAGGAACATGAGAAAAGGTGAAAGGCAAAAAGGCAGACAGTTCTAATATAACCGGGCACAAGCAGAGTCTGGAAAAACAAAGTCACAAAGTAACGTGTGCAAAAAGGCATCATGGCAGCCAGGCCTAAGCTAACTTAGCAATGTAGACAATGAGGCCACAAACCACACTACACCCTCCCCTGATCAGTCCATAGGCCAAGACATATGACGAAAACAGAGTTCAAATAGATGGAGCAGAATGTAAACGTCTATTTATGAAAGGCCCCATGAAGGACAGTGAATGGAAAAAAAAAGTCCAGGACAAAAAAAAATTCCAGATAGGGCCAGAAATCAGGGCACTAAAAAAATCAAAAAATAATTCCAGAAATGCAGTTCGCTGAAAGCGAAGGCCCCTAATCCCATAGAGTGTACGTGCAGAAAACTGCCACACCTTCCAAGAGGACATCATTGGTATCGTCTGAAAAAGAGATGCCATCCAGTTCAACAAATCAAAACTGCATTCATGTTCCTCATAATAGGGAGCAGTGATCAGCATTGCGGGACAACTTGCGTGATACTCAATATAACTTCGTTGTAGGAGATTCTGAGCAGCCGCCCAGATATCCCATTGCACCAAAACTCCAAGTGCAGCCGCATGCGCCATCAATCCAGTGCCGGAACAGTCCCGTTCATGGGCCACTAAGGGGCCCATCAACTGGCCAAAATCCGGGTCCGACAGAGACGTATTGGAGAGGCAAACATCCAAGGACCAAGAGAAAGGACATCGTAAGCAAGACATCACAGGTTGTACGCAAGTGAAATACGCAAAGCGAAAAGAAAGTCTATAGGACACACCGAGTGTCGCCAATGGTAGGATGCCGAAGCTGGTGAGCATGTGTTCACGGAGCATCCGGAGTCGACCTTGGTCGAGGAGGCCCCCAGGAAGTGCAGCCATTGCGCAGCAAACAAATTAAAAGTAATATTCCAGCAGCTAAGGCTAGGAGCAATGGGAAGCCGCCAAAGACGCTGGAAAAAATAGAATGAATAAAAGCCGGAATTACACCAAATATAGTTTGAAAGGAGGCCAGAGCCCACAACTTTAAAAAAGTGCACAAGACCTTCGGTATTAGAAGCATTGAATACGCGGTGAATCAGTTCACCGAAATGTTGTGGGAGGTTAGTGTTCAAAAGAGCCTGTATCTCACTGTGGGTACTAGCCACCTGGAGGACGAAGGTCTCCCGTGCGGAAGTGAGCATAACCTCCTGGTTTAATAATAGCGCCTTTATTCTGCTCAATTTATTGAAATCCGCCTTCAAAGTGGGTATGGAAGGCCAAATGGAGCTATCTATCATGTCTTGCGGGGTGGAAAAAGCACATTTTTGCAGCACACTACACAGTGGGAAACCGTTACAATATAGGGGATGCCGGACTGCATTCCCCAGCAGTCTTGATTATTCAGAAGCAGATAGCTACCATTTGCAAGCACAGTGAAAGTAGGTGATATAACAGGAGCCGGAAAGCAAGATTCGGAGCCGAAACATTACAAGCCCCGTGCAATTTAATGTTTTTACAAATTAGGGAATGACCCACTGTAGAATCGCAAGTCTCCCCTGTGAGAAAGACCTCCTTTCCGTCCCTAAGGCATCTATACATGAAAGGCAGGGACCAAAGTTCATGCAAGAAGGCACTGCCTAAAGGTTGAAACCGACCAACAGGATAATGTTTCATGCAGGAACTGAACTCAAACAAAGAAAAAGGCAAAGCGATAACCCCGTGAACTAGCCAAACCGCAGAGTCAGTCTCCGCCACAGAGAATGGTAACGGCTCTATCTTTTCGATATGTAAGAGAGTGTATGTTGCATCTTTCATGGACATGAATTGCTGTTTTTCAGTTAAATTAAATGGCAAGAACAAGGCAGACGTGTTTAAAAAATGCCATGGAACCTTGCCCATTTTCAATGTCTGCAACGTCCACGCAAACTGCATTACTGAACGCAATTGATTCTGACCATGATATAACACAGACACATCATCCTGTACAATATCAACAACAGATGAAACAATATTTTCTAATGTGTAAATGCGGGAAGACAGGGTATTAATACTATTGTCAACAACAGCAAGCACTTTTTCTAGATTTGCCTGATTGATTTCCCGTAAACGGGAAGCAGCTTCAATTTGCGAAAGCTTCCAGAGTTCATTGTAAGTCTAATATATAAAACTTTTAGGTCTAGGACCACGAGGCCCTAGAACAAAATCGGATAGATCAATGGTGCCTGATAGGAGTGATAAATGTTGTTTTACAGAATCTAATGAAGAGTGCTGCAACCACTGTTTACACAATTTACCAACAGAATATGTTGTAACAGTACGAGAGTCAGAAAACCTCGGATCTGGCCTATCCTGTTTGTAACCAGGAGCAGAGTCATGAAAACGTAGTTGGCAGGCATTTGATGCCACGGGCCAAGCCAACCAGGGTGAGTGAACAATCGTAGAAATATTAAAGGAATTATTTTGAAACAAAGCTTGCAAATTTACAAGGGAAATATTGAAAAGCAAGCTCTCGTTGGGAGTGGAAGACAATACGGGAATGGAGGGTGCATTCAATTGTTTGGAAGTAGCCAAACCCCAACAAGTTGTTTGATTGATCGTACTATTTAAAAATAAAATTTGGGCCGGGATTAGGCAAGCACGAAGTAAGGCTTCCGTACCGCGTACCTGCCATGATTTGGTGCCCCAAATAGATTTTAAGTCAATGGTGTCCTGCCAGTGATCATAACCACCCACGGCTAATGCGTTCAAAAAGGAACTCGAATATAGCAATTTGGTGTGAGTTAACATGACCTTCTGAGTGGACGAAGTGTTCAATTTGAAATAATAGGACCCAGGGTTTGATCTATCAAAGACTGTAAAGTAAGTAAACTTACTTTTAAGTGTTTGGGAGCTACCTGGTAAAGGGGTCGGACAATGTTCCCATTGGGTGTAATTAAAAGTACCCCGAAGTGTACTTGGTTTATGGAGAAAATGGTTGCCCCAATGCTGGTAACAATATAAATCAGCATAACTTGCAGAATTTAAGTACAAATCTTCAGCATTAAAAGCAGCATAATATTTCAAATCAGAGAATAACGATTCAACTGCATGCACATCCCAATCATCAGAATGAACATTACTTTTCACCACATCACCCATGGAAACACGGAGGACATTCGGTACATTAATAATCTCGGTTGGTCCATGAATTTGAAAATTTACTGCATCCCATTCGATGCCATCAGCGACTGGGAAAGCTGAAATGTTCACAAATGTGTGGTCTCGCTTCATGATGTGAGAGGAAGAATGCGGAGCCAAAGTTCCAGCGACACAGTTCACCGCAGAGCGTTCAGGTAAATAGTGACCATTGATGAGCAAGAAAAAAACTGTCACAAAGCCAATGGACATGAACAGGAAAATCAGGAATAGTACCAACCAGATTTATGTCCATGGTGGGACCAAAAAATTGTCTCTGAACCAGGCTATAAAAATACTGAAGCTGGACGGGATAAGTGATGAGGTGGAAGCTGAATCAAAGGAAAAACGGGTTGGGCTCAGTGGTGTGGTAGGTAAATGAGCCACCGACTCATTGGCGGGGTATGCATACTCGGTCTCCTCGTTGCAGGAGGAAGCTGGGAAGTGGAGCAGGCGATCAGGCAAATCGACCATCTCAATGGCAACATCAGTGTCTGTGTAAGGTGGAGGGCCACAAACAGGAGTCCTCGAAATGGCTGGACATGATACCGCAGGTGTCACGCTATTCAGGATTGGCCAGATGTTGTAGCTTGACATTGTCCACCGAGATGTATCTGTTGTCTTTGCGACCAGGAAGCGGTGGTAAGATGACTGTACGAGTACCTTTCAAGCCAAGAACTGGAACCGGTGCACGATAAGAGGGGCTAAATTCTTTTTTGTTCTCCACCTTCTCTCGGACCAGATCTCCAACTTTCGGAAGCCAGCCGGCAACCGGAATCTGCAACGCAGCGTCTGTGGCTGAAGGTAAATGTTCGTTTGCAAGTCTGTCACGGGTCTCTTGTAAGTCCTGCAACATAGTAGAATGATTATCTACGTCAAAGATTGCGGCATTCGCCGCCATGTCTAGACCATCAAGGTCTGGCACAAACATTTGTATGTCAAAGAGCATTTCGTATGGGGTCCGCCCACCCAGAGATCTTCTAGGGAGATTATTAAGTGCACGTTGCACGCTATACAAGTGGGCCAGCCAGTTCCTGCCAGTACCTAAGACTCTAGCTGTCAAGGATTGCTTTAAGTCACGGTTCATTAGCTCCACAATCGAATTGCCCTCAGGTCTATATGGAGACGAAAATTGCACCCGCACCCCCAGTGACCTCATTGCGTCCTTGTACGCCTTAGAGGCGAACGCTGGACCTTGGTCGGAATGGAAGGTGCCACAGGCAAAAATTCCCACAAAGACACGCAAATCCCTGATGACATTTCGAGCATCAGCACTTCATTGTGGCCAAACCCAGATGAAACGTGTGCACGAGTCTACTGCAACTAAGATATATTTGTATGCAGTGTCAGAAGAAAATGGACCGCAGTGATCAAGGTAAACACACCCAAAAGGTTTGTTTGAAATGCAGAGCTGTGTTTGTGGTGGTCGTGTAACTGTTGAAGGCTTAATTTGCTGACAAACATCACAAAAAAGCACATAATTACGGGTTTGTTTATACAAACCACGCCACCAGTAACGCTGCTGCAAGATGGAAACAGTCGCAGACACGCCAGCATGGGCTGAAGCCAAGCCTTCGTGTGCGGCCGTTATCAAGGAAGTTCTGCGGTCCGCGTTGGGAATCAGCCGATCACCAACGTCTGGAATTCTTACGTAAGGAACCTGTTCAGGACTTAAGTGATAAGAGTACTTGGAAGGGAAACCCCGTGGGTAATTAGCACCTTCCTTTGTTGCAGCGATAGCTGCCAAAATCTCATTATCTATTTTTGTCATGGATCTTGTAACTGCTACTACTGAGCACGTGGCTACTGCAGATTTGGCAGCTTCATCCGCCAAACTGTTACCGACCGCGTGTGCGCCCACACGCTGGTGGCCAAGAGTGTGAATCACCTGTGTGAGAGGCAGACGTTGTTTAAGATCTGCCACTCGAACCCAAAGCATTTTATGCTTAATTGTGCTGCCTTTAGCATCTCTATAGTCGTTTTGAGACCAAAAGAATAAGTTGTCATTGAAGGATTGAACACAGTAGTAAGAATCGCATACAATAAGAGTCGTCACGTCTGGATTCGCGAACTCAAGTGCGAGCACCAAAGCACGCAGCTCGGCCAATTGTGCGGTACTGTCTCCTAGTGCCTGTGTGTGCACTACACTCGATTTGAACTCACCGTTCACCATAGTACCTGCAACAATAGCACATGCTGCGGAATAAGCATGCTTAGACCCCGTGGCCGGTTGCGCCGAACCATCGGTGTAAATGATATATTTGTACTCCTCAAGCGGCAGCAAAGACAGAGGAGGAGGATGAACAAATTCATACTGTAAGAACTCCTGTGTCTGAAGAGAGGAATCAAAAATAAAAGTGACATCCGGGGACATCAGAGATGTAGCCCATTGTATCCAACGGGGGTGCAAAGCCTTAGAGTTCGGTACACTTGCCTTCGTCACCGCCTCAAGGGCAGGATATGGTGTTACCACCAAAATGCGTTTTCCCTGTGCCAGTGCGCGTTCCTTAAGAATCGCCATTTGCACTGCAGTCAAAACTTTCTCCACAGTGGAAAAGCGCAACTCCGCTGAAGTGTAAAGATGCGACTTGTATGCAATAGGTACTGTGTCACCTTCGTTAAACGTCAAGTACGTGAAACCCACTGCCCCTGGCACAATTCTAATCACCAGGTTCGTGTGGTTATCACGAGTCAACAAGAATCTAGATTCAAGTAGATCAGACTGCAAAGAGTGCAGTATAGAGGAATGCTCAGGAAGCCAGCATGACTTCGAAAAGTTAGGTTGTATCAAGGCATAAAGAGGCTTGATACGCTGGGCATATTCGGGAATGTATGAACGCCCGAAGTTTAAAAATCCCAGTAAAGACTGAAGTTTCTTCAGGGTCGTTGGAGGGCGCAAAAGTGCACACTTCTACAAGAAATGGGGAGCTAAGCCCCTACCTTCATTGTTGAGCTCATAGCCCAAAAACAAAACAGTGAATTCAGCGATGTGTGATTTGGCAAAATTAAATTTGTTTCCTAGGACCGCAAATTCAAGAATAATGCGGTCCACTCGGGAAAGATGTGGCCATAATTCGTCATCTGTCAGATAGATATCGTTGACGTACGAATACGCATCTGGGTCTATGCTGTCCAACAAAGAGACAACACGGGCGGCGAAGACCCCCGGGCTGTTCTTGTCGCCCATGGGCAAACGCCGAAATTTAAATTATTTTCCACCGGAAGTGAAAGCACTCCATTGGCTACAATCCGGGGACAAATTGTGCGTGTAAAATCCATTGGATAGGTCAAGTGTCGTTTTATATTTCTTACGAACAAGACTGTCTAAGAGGGCAAAACTATGGGTATTCTGCACCGCAAAGGTCCGACAATGAGAGTTCAAATGTCGGTAATCCAAAACTAAACGGTACGACCCATCGGGTTTAGAAACCGCAAAAAGGGGATTATTCATTGGTGATACGCATGTCTCAATTACTCCTTGATATTCTAACTGTGTCAGAATGTCGGAAACGGGACGTTTAGCTTCCCGCCGGAGGGGATATTGGGATTGTGGCTGTGGCAGAGACCGTAAGGGTATATTATGGGGTGGAGAATCTTCATCCCAGCCCACGTGGTTACGGTAGAGCGCCGGAGCCAGGGCCCCAGCCCATTCAGCTGCGAGAGCCTCCGCTTTGTCCTTGGGGACATGACGAGAAAAGCTCGGAAGGATGACCTCCTCCCCCCTACGAGCAGCAAGCACGAATGGGGGCGGCCAATCCGCCTCGGCCAACAAAATGTCGTAAGAAGAGGTCAGATTTTCCCAAAAAATCCCTTTAATAACACGCTCAATGTCACCTTCAATTTGAATGACAATATCAAATAGTCTGTCAGGGGGTGCCACTCGGGTGTCAGCTGTCTCGACAGTAATGAAAGTATCAGTTGCTGTCGCCTCCACATGAGGACGCAGTGCCTCCCGCACTATGGTAACTTCCGCGGCGCTGTCTAGCAGTGTCACTGCCCACGTCCAATTCAGGAGTCTCGTTCTCACCGTCTGTGGCATACCTCGCTGTTAATGCTGCAACTTTTTTCTTCTGAAATTGTGGGCGAGAACGTAGAAATTCTTCTGGTTTCCCTCGGCCGGGTTGTCGAGGTTGGTCTCGTCCCTGTGGGGCCTCACGACCACTGCCTCTATCCTGGCGATCTCCTCCACCAGTCTGGGAGGTCGGCGGTGCCTGTGAAGAACGAGGAGAACGCGGATCAGGGACTTGAAATCTATCTGGAGAATTCTCGCTCTGTCGCGCAAATCATAAGTGCGTTCAGAAGATATGGAAACCGGGGAAGCGGCACGCGACCCTGGTTTTGATTGTTGCTTACCCTGTTTCTTCAACTTCCAGTTCTTTTTAGTAAAGAACGGTTTCTCTTCTTTCTCAGACTGAGTTTTTGGTTGTGGGTGCGATTGAGTCTGCGTTTTAGCAAAAGGCTTAACCCCCAAACTATTGCGGCCAATGGTTTTATAAGCCTGTGCAATAATTTTCGGTAATTCGTGTGGCTTGTCCGGCTCCGGGACCAAAGCCAAAGCATTAGCGACTTGAAAGTTGACTGCGTCACCCTTGACGTTCGCATGGATTAGATCAGCCACCACATCGAACACTCCCACCAATCTCATCCCCAATTCCACAGCCGCTTCAGGGCCATGTTCATCCTGCACCCGTTTAATTACAGAGGGGAGAACCGTCATGGAAGGAGTGCCGAAACATTTTGCATACACTGCGGCGAATACCTTACCCCAGTTGTTGCATTCTGCCAACTCGGGAATTAAGTCTTTCGGCAAACTAATCGTCAAAATCCTGTGTTTGTCCACAGGAGAAGTATTCGGAAAAACAGCCTCCAGCTGGTCAAATTTTTCTGCAAGCCAATAACGCAAATCATCCTTATTTTGTGGGCGCTTGCCCATCACCGAATTAACCATGACGGGACTTATGGTTACACCGCCCGGTCCAGCTGGATGCGCCGCAACTCCAGGAGGGGCCCCCTGGACGTTGCCAGTAACATATTGTACCAAAGCTCTGTGCACGCGGATTAAAGATGCATGCAACGTGCGCAGTTCATCAACCGCAAGCGTCAAATAACGCGGATGTGGGGTATACCCGGCCAAGACTGGCCAAGTGGCCCCGTCTATTGATAAGGGGCCTAAACGAACCGGGGTGACCGGATGTGGGAGGGCGCCATTAAACCAAATATGGTGTTGCCATGCCGTAAGTGGTACTTCAAGAGCCTGATAAGGCCGATAAGCATTGGGTAAGGCAGTGGGAGCATAAACATGAAACAAATTGTCAGCTCCTTCCACCGCCGGAAAAGTGACCCAAGAGTAAAACACCTCAAAGTGGTGAGCCGGGTCAGCCTGCACCACAATGATGAGAGCGACACCCGCGTCAGGCACTCCATAAGCCTGTAAATGAGCTCGGAGCGCAGCGCGGCTATGTGCCGGTATATTTACATTTGCGGCCATTAAGACCAGGAATGATCAACAACCTAGTGTAAGGCAGCGCAATATAGGGTTAACATAAACACCTTTTAATAACTTCAAGCTTGAAAGAACCTATAAAAACATCAATATAGGAGGTATCACCCTCACATACGTTTCCGGAAGCGTAAGCGAAGGTTATTGTGGACAAGCACAAGCACTACTCAAGCGTCTCGCAGATAAGAAGCCCACTACGTTGGTGGCGCCATGTTGCGGGGATTCTGCACATATACAGAGCTATGCACAGGATAATAGGACCTCGGTGTATAGTGGTAAACCAACCATGCACCTTAGTACCCACAATCCCAATCCGACTAGCTTTAGCGTCTCATTCGTTCTCCGTACTACAGCGAAGCTACCAATGATTAGACAACCCAGAACACGGTCTCTCTCAGGACTCGCGGGAGCAAGAACACTCTTTCATAACTCACTCACACTTGTCCACAACGTGCGTAATAAGAGACACAGTATAGTTTAAAATGTTTATTTCAACTATCGTGCTCTAAGATAAAGTACACGTGCCAGTACTATCAGCATAATGCATATCGATAAAATAATAAGCATGGTTACAATTCCATAGAATACGAACGGGGACAGCATTTTATAAAGACAGTGGATATAGGTCTAAATTGCCTTACCACCCTCCCCGTGCTAGTAACTAGTTTATTATAAAAATAGAAGACCTCTGGGCTTTGTCAGGCGGACCCCCATACCTCAATATCTAGATGCAAGGTTTACATCATCAGACAAGCACAGCTCTTCTCCCTGGAAAGGTTTTTCTCCAAGTGTCACCAACAGGGAAATCACAATATTAAAAGCACACGAATTTCTCCAATGCAGCTGTATTTCGTGTTATGTCTAAGTGCGAGGGGCTGACCAGATCAGCAATAACAAGGGACGTTGTTTTTCGACCTTGTACATGGTGTGCAGACGAAACCCACAAGGAACATGAGAAAAGGTGAAAGGCAAAAAGGCAGACAGTTCTAATATAACCGGGCACAAGCAGAGTTTGGAAAAACAAAGTCACAAAGTAACGTGTGCAAAAAGGCATCATGGCAGCCAGGCCTAAGCTAACTTAGCAATGTAGACAATGAGGCCACAAACCACACTACACCATGTGGGCAGCAGATCAAACCCCTCACCTCCTAGGAAGGGCACCACGTCATGCCACAGAAATGAAGTGGAAAGACCACAGGGCCATCACCTCCGCACCTCGGGTAAGGCCTGAAGCAATTCGTATGTGGCCTCGCTGCCACTGGCTAGGTCCATAATCTCAGGGCAGGCCCCCAACGCCATTCAGCGCACCGGACCCAACAGTCTCCCTTCGACCTGCGGTTACCCTCGGGTCCAGCACTTACTTGTGTGCAGGTGGGGGACAGTGCTCTGTCGGTCCTCACGCTGCTCCCATAATGCCACTCACCCAGGGCACTACACCCCAGGCACCGCCCACGGGGGCCCTGATGAGGGCCAGGCCCACGGAATGTACACTGCAGGGCCGGCCGGCACCAGACCGCAAGGCCGCTCTCCGCTACTGTTCCACACTTTCCTGGCGCAGGCTCCAATGTTCAGGAGGAGGCATCGGGGAACCCCCGGCACCCAGCGCGGCCAGGAGCATGGCTCCTACTCTGGCTCAGCTCGTGGTCCAGTTGGAACCTTGAGCCAAAAAATGAGCTGAACTTTCATGTGGCTTCTGCTCGCCTGCCTACCACCCTGTATCTTGGATGTGGCTTTATGGTCAGAGATGTCGACTTTTGTACTAATGAACCATGTTCAAGGCTTGGTGTCGGCTCTTGTGAATTTGGGCAAATCACTTAATTACCCCATTTCTACAAGCAATGAACGGTGACCTTTTTGTAATGTAACCGGTGCTCTGGCTGCTAGTGTTTATGCTATATAAAACCTGCAGGAAATGCATAAACCTTAACATAAGGAAAGACAAATAGATATTCATTTAGTGGCTGATTCGTACAAAATGAAACCAGAATGACCTGGACAAATAGCGGCTTCCCCCTCTTAAACTGTGATTTTAGGAAAATGTTTTCTTTCACCAAAACCCTTTTTCTTCATTATCGTATACTTTTTTTCAATTTTGAAGAGACATTAAATATTTACACAATGTTTGTTGTATGGTTTACATAGCAAACTTCTCAGGGCTCGATTCCTGCACAGGCTCTAAGATCCGAGCCAGAACCTGGACTGGCTCTGATTCCGCTCTCATTGTTAATTTGTTGGCTCGTCCACCTCTAGCTGACCCACTCTCATCCCTGACAGTCCTTTAAGTGCACGTGCACGTCGGGACACAGGCGGGGAATCTTGTACCCCAGCATAAAACCAACACGGCAACTCCCAGAATTCTAAGAAAAGAACAGGCCTGGAATAACTGGACACGCATGGCCTTGGAAAACATGGCTGTTATATATTCTTCCAAGTTCCGGGTCAAGACGTTTGTAACCCAGTAAACATCATCAGTAAGTGCCAATCAGCGCCCGTTTAGCAGGGGGAAGCGGAAGCCTATGCCGCGAGGACCCTTGCGAGGGCTGTGCTGCGGGGATTGGACACCGGTGAGCTCATGTCTTCTAGGTCATTAATTCGTCATTATGGCTCTGTGGTTTAAGTCCCAGTGGAGAGATTGTGTAACGTATTCTTCTGGAATGGGGTATCCTGCACTCTGGTGAGCCGCAGATGTCATCAGGCATCACTGAGTGCCTTAAAGAGCGGAGGCGAGGCTCAGAGGCCGGGCAGGATGGCGCTAGAAGTACTTCAATATTACACGGGCACTGCCAAGGCCCAGCCCTAGACGGTTCCTGACAGGCTTTTGTAGGACAATGCCAACATTGCTCTGCAGTATATCCTAAATGGGTGAGACAGCACACAGAACGTTATGTGACATATGAAAGGCGTACGCGGGTAGTCAGGTTGGCAAAAATTATGCACTAGTGTGGTGTGTACGCCCAGTTAATATAATGAGCGACACCACAATGGGTTGTGCAAGCCAGAGACGTGGCAAATTGATGAAACGATTGAGAAACGAGACAGGTCAAGTGTGGTGTATTATACGCTACAGATTAAGGGTGCAGGTCCATTAAAGTGGGGATTGAGAGCGGCATCAGTGAGGTATATGAGGGTAGTGATGCGGGAAACGCAGGTGCAATGTCCGAGGCAGGTGATGTGAGGATGTGTTAATGGGGAGGAGTGTGGTAGAGGCAAGTAGAGTATTTGGTATGCATGGGGCTAGTGATGTCAGGAATGAGAGAGAGTCTCCTGTAAGGTGTGTGAATTGTGATTCCATCGCATTGCTGCTTCCTTCCCTTTCCTTACTCGGTTCCTTTTTCCTGCCTTTTGGCTGACTGCGGATGTGCTGTCACGCCCTTGATGACGGGCCGCCCCCTCGAGTTGTGTGTTCTTGACGTACCTCAGCCGAGCCCAAGACTGTCACAGACATGCCTGTGCGTGTGCCCTCACGGCTGAAGCTGCACAGGAGAAGCTCGGCTCTCACCGCTGGCATCTCCACGCTCTTTATTTTCTTTTCTGCAAAAATAATTTCCCATGACAGTTTGGACTCCACACCTCTTCCTCACCACCCGTTTACAGAGGATTTCCAACTTAAAATCAACAAAAAACTAAAGACGAGGGTGTGAAAATTTTCACCAGAGAACACCAAGTCAGCTATCCCAATAAAAAGCTGCGAATAATGCCATTCCCCAAAGGCACGGCCGCTTTAAAGTGTTTTTCGTCGCCAGATTTTTGAAAGATGCTGGGTAAACAAGCGCTTTTCCTTCTCTTGTACTGCGCATTGGTTTTAAGACGCTGACATGCTCTTTCTTATAGGCTCTCACGCTAATAAAGGCCGCTTTGAACTCAAGACCTGTGTTATAATCTCAGCTGTGGCGCTTGACCAAATATTCTGTGAACCCAAATCAAAATGTGCTACTGTGCTTGGCACATGAGAGTGGGTGGTAGGCAGAGCAGGGCGAGCCACTGACAGCTCCAGCCAAAAGCCTGGGTCTGGCTCAGCTGGAGGTCCTCTTGGAACCTTGAGCCGAAAGTGAGCTTTCACAGGAGGATATGTGGTCAAACGTCTACAGCTGCCAACCGTGCAATATAAGGAACCAGGTTCAAATTCTTCCTTGTCTGAGCATCTTGTGAATCCCAGCAAATCTCCCTGCACTGAAAAAAAGTCTGTAGAGAAGCACTCTCATGTCCTTGGTCAAGGTTCGCGCTATGTAAAATTTGCCAAAAATAATATGTGGCTTCTATCTGTCGTCAACACTAAATACCATCTTCCAAGAATTAAGGATGAAGCTTTAATCTTTGATGTCAGAAAGAGATACCCATCTAGTGGTTAGATTGCAGTGTGAAACAGCCCAAGGGGGCCCTTTGGCTGGGGCCTGCTGGCAGGCAGGCTAAACGAGTGTGGGAGCAAAGCTGCTGAGGTTGCGGTCGGAACTGCAGGGGCCAAAGACCAACACAAGAACTGCAGCGCCAACGGCACCGAGGCGGCCGGGTGCAGGAGGTAAAGCGGACGTTGCGGTCCCAGGGCTTCTCAGTGGAGACCGTCGGTTTTGGAAATTTGCAGGCTCAGTTGGGAGGACTTTTTGGAGGAGACCAATGACTGGGAAGGAGACTGGGGATCTGGGAGGATGCTTGGACACCATTGGTTGGGCCACCCAAGGCTGGGAAGGCGTCGAGGGCTGAGGTGTCTTAGGCATCGGTTTCCTAGGCTGCGATCGGTCAGACAGACGCAGTCGGATTTCCTGGACCGCTTCAGGCAAGGAAGCAGTTGTCTTGCCGCCTTCGGTCACGGTCGGGGGACCCTTCAAGTAAAGGCTGCAGGTTTAGTTTCAAATCTTGTGGGAGGTCAAGGGTCACAAGATCCCAACTTAGGATCGCCGGGGGGACCACTTTGGAGTATGGGGTCACTCGACCTCGGGCCGTTGCGGCCGGGTACGGAGTGGTGCAGAATCGCAGAGTCCGGACTCTGACGGTTAGTCTTTGGTTTGAGGAAATCCGGTGCACACAGGAGACAGAGTCTGTTAGTTGAGTGCAGGGCAGTTCCTCCAGGCTTTGGGGGTCTTCTGCTGTGGGACACGCTGGTTTCTTTGCTGTAGGCAGATCGTGGTTGGGACAGGTTGGTAGGGCTTGGGCCAAGTCAGTTGGTGTCCTCGGTTTCTTCCTGGGTCAGCACGGCTCTTCGGTCCTTCTTCTTTCTTCCTCGAATCTGAGGAGGCAATGTTCAGGGTCACCCCTAAATACTAAATGTAGGGGTGTTAGAGGGGTGTGTGGGTTGGGACCAATGGGTCCCTTCCTTGGGGTGGGTACACCCCCTATTATGATACCCTACCGAGGGAGGAGGCATGAACCTCTCCCTAACTGGCTGAGTCCCCTCATCTTCAAGATGGAGGGGACTGAGATGTGTGCTTCACCTCGCTTTCCTCACCTGAGAGGTGGGGTTGGCAATGATGGGCACACCTCTCTTCCTAACTTGGATTTCCGGCCGATTCTCATGCCCAAGTGGGGGTCAGAACCGGTGGGAGCCAGTTGCTGGGGGCAGCAAAAGGCCGGGAGAGCGTTCAAAGGCGGCAGGCCTTTGAAGATTCCCTTTTCGTGGGCGCAGTCCATCCTGGGGGAGGAGGCATAACACCTCTGCCCAGGATGGGCTTTGTTTCTGGACCCAGAGAGCGGAGGCCCTCTACCCAGGGGACCAGAAACCTGTCTGGTGGTGGCAATGGCAGGCAGCCATTCAGGAACAACACCAGAGCTGGTCAATCTTCTGGGGGGCCTCTCTAAGATGTCCTCTGAGTGCATTTTACATTAACTTCCACACTGGCATCAGTGTGGGTTTAATCCACTTAGAAGTTTGTTACCAAACTTCCCAGTTTTTAGTAAAGCCATTATGGAGCTGTGGAGTTTGTAGTGACCAACTCCCAGACCATATATTCTTTATGGCTTTACTACACTTACAATGTCAATGAATGAACTTAGATACTGTAGGGGCACAGGGCTTATGCCTCTGTACCATCACCTTAGGACTAGTGCACCCTGCAAGAGGGGTGACTTACCTAGGCCTTAGACAGTGGCTTGCAGGCATTTCATGCAGGACTGCGTGCCATGTCACCCCTTCACTTTTCTCTGCACCCAAACACGCAGCCTGCTTGTGGCAGAGCATGTGGGTTAAGGTGCAGGGCCTCTAAGGGTGGCATAATAGGTGCTGCAGCTCTCAGAGGCCATCCTTGGCCACGGTGCCCGTGGTACCCATGGTACCTTTTACAAGGGGCTTGCCTGTGGCCAGGGATGTGCCAATTTGTGGATACAAAGGTACAATTTTGGGAACAAACACAGGCCCTGGGAACCTGATTGGCAGGGACCCAGGGCACCTCAAGTTGGGTTGCATCAGATGTCAGGCAAAAATGAGGGGTAACCATGCAAAGAAAGGGCACTTTTCTACACATCCTATTTGGACTTTGGTTTTACCCGGATCATTGTTAATGGAGATATTAGGTCAAAGTGTGCGGTTGTGGTGATACCTTAGCCAACGACAGCTTGAAACCAACCAAACTAAGGCATCACTCGGAAACGGAACATGGGCCTATAGCAAGAAAGAGGAGAGTTTTTTGCCAGGAAGTTGCAAGAGATAACTCAACAGAAGGAAACAGTGAAAAATGTGACATCCATTTCAGCAAATGCATTGAAAGCACAATACCAAGTAGCATACCATTTTGCCAAAAACAAAACACCATTTACAGCAAATATTGACGTGACTAAGACAATGCTTGGTGAGAAAGCAGCAAAGAAGTTCAATACTATACCCGTCTCAGACACAACCGTTTGCCGCCGCATCTCTGATATGTCAGAAGATATCCATGGACAGCTCATAGCCCTTTTGAAGTTGAGTTTGAATGCTCAGCAGTTGGATGAAGCAACTGACTGTTCAAAGGAAGCCCATGTAATTGATTATGTCCGATACTGTTATGGAGCAGTAATAGTGGAAGATTTTATATTCTGCAAGCCAATCAAGGGGCGAGCAACAGCATCCGACTTATTTGACATTATCAATTACTTCCTGGATCATCATGGCTTAAAATGGGAAAATGTGCCGTAATCTGCACCAATGGTGCTCCTTCCATGTGGGGTGCTAGGGCTGGCTTAAAAGCTAAAGTGTTGCCAGTGGCTCCACATATTCTGCGGACCCACAGTATGATACACGGGGAAGCCCTTGCTGCCCGGAACATGAATGGTGAACATGGATGGACACTGAATTCTGCCATTAAAATAGTTAATTTCATAAAGCCCCACCCAACAAGAGCTTACCTATTTGCAACTTTATGTGCAGAAATGGGAGCTTAACATGATGGCTTGCTGCTTCACACAGAAGTGCGATGGTTATCCCCGGGGAAAGTGCTGAATTGCATATTTGAATTAGGGAATGAAGTACGGCAATTTCTTCTGGATTTGGACTCCTGCAAAGCACAACAACTATGCAATCCCCGCTGGCTTGTGGTTTTTGCATACTTTGCTCACATCTTTGAGAAATTAAATTCCCTGGATCTGTCTTTGCAAGGAGCTGAAATCACTTATTTTACCATGTATAAAAAAAATCTGCTTGCAAGAAGAAACTTGAGTTATCTAGAAGAATAATTGATGCTGGCCTGTTCATGCCATTCCCAAAAGTTTCAAAGGTATTTCCCTGAGGAAATCAATCATATCAATGACTGGGTCTTTCAATCATGTCTGGCAGATGTGGCCATCCATCTTCCGATTTGCATGCAGGAAGAACTAATTGATCTCCAGAGTGACCGCACACTGCAGGTGCAATTTAGCAAACTCTCACTGGGGAAGTTTTGGCTGAAAATGTCTGTAGAACATTCAGCTTTGAGGGAAATTGCTATCAAAACTCTCTTGCATTTCAGCATGTCATATTTATGCGAGATTGGGTTCTCGGCACATGTGATATTGAAAACTAAGTACTGCTCAAGACTGGAAGTGGAGCACAACCCCAGGATGGCAGTAGCAAAAATCCATCCAGAAATTGACCGTCTCTGTGGTGAAAAACAAGCACACCTGTCACATTAGTTTTGAAAGTATTTGTATCAATCTATGTCAAATTATGTGTTTTATGTGAAAAATAAAGCACCATTATAAATTGTTTTGTGCAAAATGTTTCTTGGAGACTTTTCGTTTGAACTGTCTAATAAGCATCTGTCACCTAACCACAGGTTCTCCCAAACCTTTAGTATGCTAAACACTCTTAATTTGTATAATATTATTTGCCATGTATAATCTGGACTCTGCGGGTGGGGGTGGCTGTCCATGATGCAGAGTACCAGCTTCCACAAAATGTTGTCAGGTGGTGGTGGTGGGGGAGAGGGGGGCTCGATGCCTAAAAAAGTTTAGCATGGGGGACTCCGCCTAAAAAAGTTTGAAGATCTCTGACTTAGAGGGAAGTTTTTTGCTTTGGATTTTCCTTTCATCAACTTTAGGTGTGTGATATAAGCTTATTTTGACTACCCATTGACAGTCAGAACCTAAAAAGAAGGTTATTTGCTGTCAATGAGCTCATAGCTGCATCTGGGTCCTGAGCAGAGGTGGGCGAACTTCTGAGAGTGCAATCCTTGCTCAAGTCTGAAGCCTGGCTCCGGCTCAGCTCGAGGTCTTGTTGGAACCTCGAGCCCATAAAAAGCTGAACTTTCATGTGCCTTCTGTCTGCCACCCTCACTCTACCATCATAGGTAAAAACAAAGCATTAACATTTTAGTTAGAAAGGAGAGATAAAAAAGATAACCATGTAGAGGTTGATTTGCACGAAGTGAAACCAGAAAACCTGAATTTATCCCAGCTTCCCTGCTTAACCAAATTGTGTAATTTTAGGCAAACATTTTATTTTACTGATTCTCCTTCTTCTTCACTATCGCATATGAAAGCACATTCAAATACGTGAGCTCAGAATACTAGCTGTACAAAAACCTATTGTGTTTGATTTCATAGACTATAATGTTCCTCTAGCTATAAGGATCTTCGCCCCCTGCAGTGTTCATCTTGGTTCTTAGTTCACTGATGGCATAGTCGCCAAGGTGGGGGCAGGAATGCTTCTAAGTTCATATTTAAAAAGTACTTCTCTGTGCACTGCTATAATGCAAAATATTAATGACAAAACTTTCACTTGTTAAAGAAATAAACTTTTTTGAATTTTGAAGAGACTTTTTTTTTTTTGATTTTTCAAAAACCTTTATTAAACAAAAGAGCACAAGGCACATTTCAAGTTGACATCACAGCAGCAATACAATAGACATTACATTTCCAGTTACACTACACGTTGCAGGGAGATGAAGGCTGGGAGAGACATATACACAGCCCATCAGTAATTGAGTAATAATCAAGGCACAACATAAGAGGCACAATCAAACCGGCCCGGGGGTGGAGATGGAATCGACATCCTCAATCCGGGCGGTTTGTGTGTCAGCTCCGGGGGAGGTTGCTACTGGACTGTCTCGGGCGGACAAGCGCTGGAGATAGGAGATGAGGGGGGCCCAGATATCTGGGGGTCTGCTGGGTGCAGGCATCAAACCCCAAAACTCGCCAAGGAGTGTCTGGCAGTGGGCTGCATCGTCTAGCAAATTCTTGACCGTGGGAGCTAATTTACGACCCCAGTGCATGGCCACCCTTCGCTTAGCAAGCACCAGCAGCATAGTGACCAACTTACGGTTGGCATCAGACATTTGTTTAACGCAACTCAGGAGGCATAGCAGTGGGTCCGGGGGATGCGCTCAAGTGTGATGTCGCTAATAGCAGTGCATACCCCCTGCCAGAACAGTGCTACCCTGGGGCACACCCAAGCCAAGTGGGCGAAGTCCGCGCCCGGAGCCGCACAGAGCACACAGCTATCATTGTCAATTAAGCCCATCTTGTGTAAGGATGCAGGGGTGCGGTAGAGCCTATGCAAATACTTAAAATGGATGAGCCTCAGGCGGTAATTTGGGGAGAGGCGCTTGGTCTGATTGCAGCAGTAAAGCCACTGCTCAGGAGAGAGGTCCCTACCTAAGTCTGCACTCCACGCAGTGCGGGCACGCTCAGTGTTGGTGGAGGAGGCGGCCAGAGTAAGAGCGTATAATCTAGTGACCAATTTCTGCAGGGAGCTGGAAGAGTGAACGAACTCAAGGGCAGCGTTAGCTTGGGGGGCCTGCGGGAACGCGGGGTTAGCTACCTTGCATGTTGCCTTAATCTGATAGTATAGCAGTTTGTCAAGGGGAGTCGTGCTATTGGGGAGGGAGAAGAATGTATTGTCAGGATAGAGGTCTGCTGCAGTGCTGAGGCCCAGTTGAGCAGCGCGGCGAGCCATGCCTGCTGTCTGCAATGGGGGGAACGCTGGGTTACTAGCGAGTCTCAGAGAAGGTGCGTGCAATGTGCTAGCGCCAGTGTGTTTGCGCAGCTCGTCCCAGGCCCAGCGCAAGCATTCAACCGCGTCAATCTCGCCACGGGGGGGCTTAGGTGGAAGAAATAGTGCAGTTTGAAGCGGCCATGGGGCAGCAAGGTCCGTCTCAACCGCTGTGTGAGGCTGGAATGGCGTGGGGTGCAGCCAGAAGTGGAGAAAGCTGGCTTGAGCGCATAACGGGTAAAGCTCAAAATCTTGGGCTCCCATACCGCCCCGGACAAGGGGTAGAGTAAGGATATCATAAGCGATTCTGGGTTGATGTCCAGCCCATATCAGAGTGATGATGTTGGAGCGGAGCTTGCGGAAGAAGTGCGACGTAAGAGGGATAGGAATATTTAAAAAGAGGTATAAAAATTTCGGGAGTACCACCATCTTGGCAATGGCAATGCGCCCAGCTAACGATAAAGGGAGCTTTTGCCACATGCGGATTTTAGTCTCCAGCCAGTCCATTGCCCGACCAAAATTAGACTTCCAGAGTTCGTCCACGTCCCTGCTCAACCAGATACCGAGGTACCTATTGGGACCAGATGCCCAGACAAAGGGATAGTCAGGAATGAAGGGCTTTGTAGCGTCCGTAAGGGGGAAAAGGACCGACTTGCTCCAGTTGACCTGGATTCCAGAGAGGCACCCAAACCGCACAACCTCCCTGGTCATGGGAGAAAGATTCTCTTGAGGATCACGGACGTACAGAGTGACATCGTCTGCGTACATGGATGTGACAAGGGCGCGCGCTGAGAAGCCAATGCCCCGCTGAGTGTGATGTTGGCGCAGGCGTGCCGCGAGCGGCTCCATGGCAATGGCAAAAAGCATAGGGGAGAGGGGACACCCTTGTCTGGTACCTCTTGAGATGGCAATGGGGTCGGTAACCTGCCCATTAACCCTGATACGAGCTGTGGGCAGTGTGTATAGTAACTATTTTACATACGAAATTTAGACTGAATCCCAGGCGAGGGAGAAGGTAGAAGAGAAAAGGCCACTCCAAAGTGTCAAAGGCCTTGGTAGCGTCTAGTAAGGCAGCCACGGCCGGCAGAGAGGGATTGATTTGATGGAGGACCGAGAAAATCATTCGCAAGTTGTGAGAAGTGGCGCACCCCGGAATAAAACCAGATTGATCCGGGCGAGCAATTAGGGACATGAGGGGGAGGAGGCGAGTGGCCAGTAATTTGGCATACATTTTATTGTCGGTGTTTATGAGGGATAAGGGGCGATATGAATCGCAACAATCAGGCTTCAGAAGAAGAGTGAGCAGAGCCTCACGGAGAGATGGCGGGAAGCTGCCACGTTCAAGAGAGTCGTTATACATGGCAGCTAAGTGCGGAACGAGAAGACGCGCGTATTGTTTGTAGAATGCAGGAGTGAGACCATCGGACCCAGGAGCTCCCGATGATTGTTACTGAGCCATAGGAGCTCTATGGTGTCAAAATATTGATCCATAACCTCCCGAGGAGCCGCCTCACCAGCGGAGTATAGCTGAGAGTAAAAAGTGGAGATTCTGGCAATGATTTCAGTAGGAGAGGCTGTTCTGCCAGCGGACTCATCACTCAACGCCGTTATGTAGGAGGAGGCATGCGGTTGTCTGAGGAGATTCGCGAGAGTCTTCCCAGGTCGCTCTCCCTCACCATAGCTACGGGCGCGCGCCTCCCTACCCAGAAACGCGATCTCCCTGTCAGCCTCCTCATGGAATTCAGAAAGCCTGGATCTAATCAGCGCGAGGATGGCAGGGCAAGGATCTTGAGATTGCTGAAGGTCTAGAGTTTTAATCTCGTTTTCCAAACGGTCGAGAGTGCCCGGGATAGATCTAAGCACCCCAGACTGCTTGGCAATACACTCCCCCCGAATGACTGCCTTAAAACCCTCCCAGAGGGTTGAGGGCGAATCCACCGAGCCAGCGTTGAGCTCAGAGTAGGTGATGATAGCACCGCGTATCTCTTCACGAAAGCTGCGTCCACTCACATGCGACGCATTGTGAGTGGGAAGCGCAGGCGGACAGGGGCGTGGTCGGAGAGGGTACGGGCCATATGATCCACTGAAGTAGTCCAGGAGGATATGTCGCGCGTAGTAATCCACAGATCAAGGCGAGACCATGAGCCCTGCGAGCATGAGACGCAGGTGCCCTCGTGTCCGTCAGGATGCGTGTGCCGCCATGCGTCCATCAGAAAGTTGTCCGATATAATGGAGTGAAACAGGGAGGTGGCTTGAGGGTGCTGGGTGCGACTGCCTGAGCGGTCTAGCGCCGGTAATGGAGCTATATTAAAGTCGCCTCCCCAGATTAGGGAGTGGTGCCCCAACGAGGAAATGAGCTGCCATATATGTGTAAAAAGTCAGGATCATCGGAGTTGGGGCCATATATTGCTGCTAAAATCAGTGGCTGGTTGTACAGGGTGCCAGCAAGGATCACATATCTTCCCTCGGTGTCAATGAAAGATTGGGTAATTTACCAGGGGAGACCTCTGCGAAAAAGAATGGAGACGCCACAAGAGTAGTTAGAATAGAAGGAGGTATAAGAGTCGCCCCAGTGCCGCGACAGCAACCTAGAGGCGGTGGCCGGAAGGAGGTGTGTCTCCTGGAGGAAACAGACATCCACCTGGTGTCTGATAAGCTGTGCATGCATGAGGCGTGCTTTGCGATGGTCATTGAGGCCTCTAATAGTCCATGTACAAAATGTAGTGTCTGTCATGAGGAGTTGCAGAATGAGTCAATAACGGGCAGCCCGTGCAGTATAGTGAAACGGACCGCAAGTAGTGCTGCGATGAGCAGTGCGTTACATGATGCATACCATAATAGTGTGCCAAAAACGAAATAAAACAGTGAAAAATACAGACCTCTTATAGGAGTTACCAACTCCTTAGGGGAGCACCCGACCCACCCACCACCCACTCCAACCCCCCAATTGGGTTGAGAATTGAACCCCTCCCCACCTAGGGAACCCATACTTGGAGAGAGAGTTATGCAAACAGGAACGGGAATTATCCCAAAGGGGCATGGTTCCGCCCGGCATACTCCCCTGCCACGGAGACAGGGTGGCCAAGCCGCAACAATGGTCGGACCATGGTCATGCAAATTACATTTACGCATAGAGGCGATCCGCCCCGGAAGAAGCACTAGCACTAGTCCCAATCGTTAACTCCCCAGCAGCGCCATGGACCCGGCTACTCTTCAGGAGGGACCAAAGAACAATGCCCCACGCCCCAAACGGACAATGACACCCTCAAAGCGGGACACAGTAATAAGCCAGAGTCACTGAGACAACAGAACATGTGCCAACCAGGACGAGGCATGGCAAAAAAATGAATGGAACCTAGCGATCCAAATTAGTCATTATCACTTATGTGTCCTTGTTCTGCATTTACAAGGCTTTTAGCTGCTGTACGTTTCTGTGATTCTAACTTTTTGGCAAAAGACAACGCAGCTTTAGGGTCTCCAAAGAACTGCGTCTGAGTACCGCTCTGGACCTTAAGCTTGGCAGGGTAGATCAGGGCATATTGAACCTCAAGTTTTTGAAGTATTTTTTTAGCAGGAAGAAATTGTCGCCGGCGGCCTGCACTGCCAAGGTGAAATCCGGATAGAACGATAAAAGATTCCCCTGGTGCCGCACTTCGCCCATCTCCCGCGCCGCTCGCAGAACAGCGTCGCGATCGCGGTAATTTAACAACTTGGCGACAATGGGGCGAGCTGGGGCTCCAGGAGGGGGACGTGGCCCCAGAGATCTATGGGCCCGTTCCACAATAAAGACAGAGGAGAGTACATTGCCAAAGAGGTCCCGCAGGAGAGTCTCCACATAGTCCTCCATCCTCGCGATATTTGTGGACTCGGGCAGATCAGTAATGCGGATGTTTCGCCTCCTGGAGCGCGCCTCCAAGTCCTCATTTTTAGCCCTGATCAGGTCTAGCACCTTATCCATCCTGAGCAGCTGTTGCTTGTCAGCTGCTGCTGTGTCTTCAACCTCCGACACTCGTGCCTCCAGCTGCGCTATCTGAGTCTCGTGCGTGTCCACTCTAGCCTTCACCTGATCGAGGCGTGCAGTTAGGCGGTCAATTTTAGAGTCAATCGCGCCAATGCTGGATTTGACGTCCAGCAGGAGCGCCTTTAGGTCATCGTCTCTCGTCGTGGCGGTTTCAGTTTGAGTGGATTGGTCCTCCGCATCATGTGCGGGCTCATCCTGTCTGGTCTGGCGTCTATTTTCGAAAGAGATCTTGGACTGTTCCGGGTCTGCTTTGCCCATGTTGCTGACCAAATGGAACCGGCTCAGATGCTGGGGTAAACAATGCCCAAAGCCTTAGAGTCTGTGATGCCCAGCAGGTGCACGCAAATAACAGAGCACAAGCCCCGAGTGTAGGAGAGTAGGATCTGCTTCTTATGGTTACCCCCACTTTTTGCTGATGTTTCACTGTTTTTCGACTTTAGTCTGGCTGGGGCCCTGCTATCCAGGACCCCAGCCTAGCTGCTTCCTCTCTAAATTGATTCCATGTACCTTAGGTACACCACAGATTGGATTCTGGGGTGCCCTTATAAGTCCCTAGTATATGGTAGACTATGTACCCAGGGCATAGGTACCCTAGAGGCCTACCAGGGGCTGCAGCATGTCTTATGCCACCCCTGGGCAGCCTTCCAAAATGACACCACAGGACTGCTACAGCAGCCTGAGTGAGGTGGTGCATGCACCCCTTACTGAGATATAGGTTCACTATATCTCACCCTATCACTGCACATATACACCTATCAGTCACCCCTATGGCAGGCCTTATCAATCCTGAAGGCAGGGTGCTTGGTTTTATGTGAGAGGGTGCCCATGCATGAGCAGAGCCCCTCTGCAGCCTTCGGAATCTCCTCTCCGGGGTTGTCTGTGATGCAGCCTGACCATATACTCTTAAGTGCATTATAACTAAACAGTAAATGCTAACTTTGGACTGGCTGCACGGAAACATGCTGTGTTTGGTGTCAAACACCTTGGAATCATACCCCCACACCAGTAACTGGTGTGGGAGTATGATCCCACCCTTCTAGAGGGAGAGACATGACAGCACCGGTATACCCGGTACCAGCTAACAGAGCCCTGGCATCACAAAATGGATGCTGCAGCCACAGACACGAGTCTGGCCTCCTGCTGCTGACCGAAACTCCGGCAGGGGAGGCCTGGACAATAGGTTTCCTGTCCCAGGGAGGTGTTACCACCTCCCAGACAGGCTTTAGTGTATTGGGTCTGGGTGGGTGCACTCAGAGTGCTTTCAAATCCTGCACTGGGGGCACATTTGGTGTCCCTGTGCATAGCACAGTTCAAACCGGCTGCAGGGGCTACCAGCCCCTGCTCTGGCGCGAAACTGGACAAAGGAAATGGGTGTAGCCACCCCTCTTTCCAAACCCTCCCATAGGTGGGTCCCCTGAGTTAGTCCAACCCCTTCCTTAGGTATAAGATAGGAACCCCTGGCAACAGGACTTTAGATATCCCTGGACGAAACTCTGAAACTGAATCCTGGACCTTCGACGATCTGTTAAACGCCAGATGACTGAAGAATCTCCCTTGGAGTAAAGGAGTTACTCCCCTGCTTGGCAAGCACCTAAGACGCATCTGTCCGGTCTGCATCTCCGAAGCTCCCGCCGGACGCCAACAACTTTGCAACCCAGGAGGTGGGTTTCCAGACTTCCCAGAGGCTGACCCGAGTCCCCAGCAAAGCTGAGACCCATAGCCCTCGTGGGTACCGTGGAACCGGAACCCCTGGACACCGTGCACATTTGCAAGTGCATATGCTTCTGGTCAATCCTAGAAGCTGTGCTTTGGGTTACTTGTAGCCCCGACCCCGAGCAGTGAATCCACCGAAGATTGCTGGCCTGGCTACACCCAGTGACCCATGGGCTGCCATTTTGTGATTCCGCTTGAGGTCCCTTCGCGATCCCTTGTCCGTCAACTTGTGGGTCAATCAGAAGAACAACTCTACTTTCAATGGGCCTCCCTGGTTGCTCCAGGCCTGCCCTGACTCTCCCTTGCTTGGGGAGTCCCTCGGACCTCGCTGGTCCGCACCGAAGCCTTTGTTCTCTTTCTGCGTGGGTTGCTGTTGCCAAGGCTTGTTGGGTCCAATCCGGGCACCGACACCGCAGCAAGCAACCTCCTTTATGGGACAGCTCGAATCCAGCTCCTGGTTGTCGTCGACGCCTCCTGGTTCTCGTGGCTGCAGAGACAATCTTCACCTCTTCGAACTTAAAGCACCCGACATTGGTGGACATTCGACTATCGTGCCCCTGGTCACTGGCTAGTGACCCAGACTCTGTCCCCTCTGCTTTCAGGTTCTTCACATCTTCGATCCAGGCTTGGATCTCTTCGGACACTTCGCATCTACCCGGCAGCAGCACTTTCCAGCAAGCGGCCATTGAAAACGACGGCGCGACCCGACACCATTTGACACCTATGCACCCGGCTCCCCTGGGTGAGGTAACACGAGTATTCCGGTGCTCCCGTGGGTGTTGGCCCTAGACACCTCTAAGGCCAAAAGGGTTTGCTCCTAGTCCACTCCGAAGTGTCCCTAAACTTTAAAACTCTAACCGCGACTTTCCCCATAGACGCTAACGGAGCTCGCGGCTGTGTTCACACACTGCACACGTCCCCCGTGGGTCCCCTGTGTCACTACCTTGGGTGGTTCTTTGGGTTCCCAGCGATTCTACAGGCTCTAGGCCTTGTGTCTAGTCAAGTCATGGTTCTTGTACCACTTTCTTAATATATGGTTTGGTACGCCCCTAGGGCTAATCGTATATTGTGCTAATTTACTGTGATATTTGAAGTGTAACATATGTGCTTTGACCTCTAGCCTCATAAAGAGACTAGTAGGGTGTGTTTAGAAATAAATACATATATTTTATATATATACCTGGGGTGGTCTCCTTTCATTTACCATTCAGGAGGTTATAGGCTGGTAAAACAACTAGCTTTACACTCCTTCAAGACTTAGCCTGAAGGCTGCTCTCCATAGCTACCACTAGGTGACCTTCATCGGGGAAGCCAGGGAGGCGCGGCGCCCCCGTCGCGGGGCCCGCGCAGACAAGCAAGCAACCGGGAGGAGAGCTCCCTCCCCACACCGAGCCGCGTCTGCCAGGTGCCCGCAGTACGGCGCCCGCGCCCCCACCTCGCCCGTAGGTCCCCCCGCCGCAACAAGTCACGCCTCTCACCTGGGCCCAACGATGGTTCTTGGGGTCAGACGTTACCCTGCACGCACCCGGTGCCGCCGCCCTCGGGTGTCGCCGCGCTGCAGTGGCGGCGCGTCCCGCCGGATCACCTCCCAGGTAGTGCGGGCTGCTGTGCAGCAACTCGCTGTGTTCTCGCCGCGAGGGCCGCCCGACCCGCTGCTTTCCCCTAGATAGCGGGAGGCGCCATGTTGGATGTTCGTCCTCGCGGCCTCTACGGCGACAGCCCCGCTGCTGAGCGATGTTGGGCGAATTGAGGTCGCCGCTAGGCTCCCCGGTGCGCAGGCAGACTCTCGCTGTAGTGGAGGGGGCAGAGATACCCCCGGTCTGCAGGATTCTAACGGATTTTCAGCTTGGCCGGCAGAGCCCCCTCAAGGTGCGGCCATCTTGCAGCCGGCTAAACCACGCCCCCCAATTTTGAAGAGACTTTATCTTAATATGCTGGATGTTTGTTGTATGATTTACATTGCAAACCTTTTCAGGGCTCGGCTCTTGCACGGGACCTAAGAGCCAAGCCAGACCCTTGGCTCGGCTCTGGCTCAGCTGGCCTTGTTGATTTGTTGGCTTGCCCACATCTAGTCCTGAAGATACCCAGCAGAACCTGGCACAAGGACTGCCCTATTGCCACTGACTTCCCTGGATCCAGGAAATGTGGTTTGAGGCTGTGTCCACCAATTTGTCAATAGGTTTTTACTCCAGAATTAAGTCACACGAGTAGTCTGTGACTATGCCAACTTTGCTCACCGTAATACTCCCTTTTTTAATAATTAAAAGCAATTGTGCAGATAAATTGAATAGTGAATGAAAGACTGTCTTATCGTGAATTCAGTTTACTTGCCAATGCCAGACAACTGTAAAGGAGTTTTCTCTTTCTCCCTGTTCTCTCTCCTCATTCCTGTGCCCTGTGATAGTCTTTTCTCTACGCCTCTCTCACCCATCTTTACTTTGTACTTACCACTCATTGCATTTTGGCCCAATCCCCAGATGACATATGGACCTTTTATATGTTTTGTAATGATAACTTCCGGTGACTCCGGATGCGTGTGTATTGTCGGATATTTATTGAGGCACTGTTTGCCCACAAGTCTGCCAGAGCATCTGTGGCTCTGTCATCAGAGCCGCGAATGCCAGGCTGTTTGTGCTGATGGAGCAGCTGCCGCGCGAGTCAGCTGATAAGCGATGACGCTGTCATCAAAGCAGACGGTTCTGGAAGGATGGAGCGAAGCGCGCGCTGGCGGGACAATGGTGCAGGGACGGCGGCGCTGCAGGAATCCATGGCCCTGTTGGAATGTGACTGGTTGGTGCAAAGTAACGTCGTTGCTGCTTGCCTCTAGCAGACAATTTGTAGTGCGTGCAGAAACACGCAGAAGCCGACGACTTTACAAAAAAGAAGATTCAGCACGAATGGGGTGGCAAATGCATCGCGCTATTTATGTTTTGTATAGAATGTATAATATACACTCTGGGTGCGGTATGTGTGTGTGTGATCACGTGAGGGTCCTTAGGTTGTATGTCATAGTATGGTGTACAGAAATATCCTCATACATAAATGTCATGTCCTAAATATTGTTTTAAACAATGTCACCTGAATGGGTGTAGATTTCCTATTGATTCCAATGGGATGATATTTTTGTAAACGATATATAGGAAACAATATTTCTGTCAGATGATATGTTGCTTTTGATATTCTAGTACTCAGTTTGTAATTAAACTATTGACGTGCAGGTACTCACTATCCCAGGGCATCTACTGAGAAGTGTCGCTATTCTGCTTTTAAAAGCATTTGATCTCTGGTGAGACGTGCAGGTACGCTCCCTTTAAAATGAAAGAAGTGCAGGTATTTATTACCGACAGTACCTAGCACTAAGTGTGCCATGCCAGGTGCTTGTTTGTGTTAATTATGTGCATTTGAGTTTGCCTGTATTAATGTAAGTATATGTGGGGGTGCACATGCGTAGGCAAAAAGATACCACTGGAAACTTAAGACCTCATTTAGATTTTGGCATTGGGCACCACTCTAAAGTGGCCGTGTCCCTAACTCGACAATCTCGCCTTGCCCATGACTCATTTAGAGGTGTGTGAACCACAGAGTTTTAAACAGCAGAGCCTAACCTAACCAACTGCTTTGGTTGTTTGTTTTTGAAAAGCAAAAGAGAATGTATGAATGCAGAAAAAACACAGCAACTCGCCATGATTCAACAGTGACGAAAGTGCATCACTTTCTTCATGGAGATCCCTACCAGGAAGCCGTGATCTCTAGAAATGATGGTCAGAGGCAAATGCCTCCACCCACTCAGTAAACTTACAGGCCACTCACCAATCAGTAAAAGGTCCCCTAAGTAGAGTGTAAACTGTGGTTGCTGGCAAGGAAAGAGTTCTACTGGAGGGTTCTTTTCGGTCAAATTTAATGTCATTATCCTTTGATTTGTGTTAAAACGTGAACATATATTAGAAAATATTCAGAACGGTCAAATTTTTGCAAAGCAGCAAAGGGGATCGAAGCTTTTGATTACATGTGGAGATTTGTAACATACTTGTGATGCAGCAAAACTACTTGTATCACAAAGTCCTCATATAGTCATTATACAGGAGCCTCGACTGGTTGTATGGACCTTTGGTTGTCAACTGGAAGCGTATGAAAGGAGCTAGCATCAGCAAAATATTTCTATGATAGTGAAACCAATTTGGATCCACAAAAATGACAGAGAGGATGACGTCCGAACCGTGAAGGTTTTATTTCCAAATTGTCAGAGTTCCAAATCAATCAATAAGTAATATGTTTTATCCAAAAAGGATGAATATCAATATAATTATGCAATCGAAATTTGCATATTAAAATGAAGAAGATGCAAAATATAACAATATAGAGAGCACAGAACACAAAATAAATTGATTTCACAAAGAAATGTCTCTATTCTAAATAAGGCATTGAAAGTGGCAAGAGGAAGTTCAAAGAGGAAGATGCCAGCATCAGAAGAACCAAATTAAGGTTTAAAGGAAATATTGGTACCAGGGCCGGCTCTAGGGCGGTGCGACCGGTGCCACCGCACCAGGTGCTGACTTTGCATGGGGGCGTCTGTTTGCTAGTTTATATTGTTTTTAAAAGCACCCGCTGCAGAGTTCCTGACCTCCAGCAATTTTCAGCCAACAATAAAAATGTCAAGCCTACTCCGGTGATTGATGCTCTTCCTGGAGAGAGAAGGAAGTTTTGTCTAGTGGAAGCTTTGACTGGGGGATGTTTTGATTCATCATAAGGTAGTGCAGAGGGTCAATATGCCTGCTGCAAAGAATGTGTACCATGCAAATCACGAAGTGAACATAACGTAAATAGGGGGGTTACTGTTTCCTTTAGTTAATTGCAGTTTATAAGTTAAAATACTAATAAAAAACAGTGAGCTATTAACTGTCATCAAAGAACTGAAATGCAGACTTCAAGTATAGATTAGAGCGTATTGATTTTTTTCCCCAGACTTTCAATATTCTAATGTTGTACAAAGTGTTGATTTGGGTAGAAATTAATTCCAATTATTAAAGATAATCCCCAACCATGGTCTTACGTTTTAAATTCAGAGGTTGTGCTTCTCCAGACCAAGCCCCCCCTAAACTATACTGCCTACCAGTATGGATGACATATAAATCCTACCACTCTGTCTTATGTAACGTTTCCTATACATTGATTTACACGCATATGATTGAGTAATGTGTGTGCAATGTAAAGTGCTCTGACACCCTTCACTTTTATGAGTGACACTATAAAACTAATTAAATGCACCTGAGTGAGAGTGGTTATGGAGACTGTTAAGAGGTGGTGGTAGTACAGGAATCCGTTGCGCAGGTGGCCATTGGGGGGGCGCCAAAAAACATTGTCGCACTGGGCGCCACCAGTGCTAAAGCCGGCCCTGATTGGTACCCAAGCACATGAACGTCAATTCATCAACCCAGATCTGTGACTGGTGGTGAGTGTCTGAAAAGTTTCAACGCTCCGTCCATCATCTCCTTGTGTTTGCTTTGTTCGCCCTAAGTTGGCAGGGTATGCCCAGACGTGGGTCCCTTGCTCACTTTGCCACTGGATTCAAGCTAACCTGGCTGATGAGGGCTGTTAGCCCGAAACCCGTCCCAGGATGCTTGTTTGCGGTCCAGGGAAGACATGGCTTGGCAGTTCGGGCTGGACTGTTCCCATGAGGCACAGGGTCAAGACTAATTTGCATATAGCTGTGTCTGAACTGGGGTGGCGAAGTGAGCTAAAGAACGATGATGGATTCATCCCAGATCTGTGACTGGGGGTGAGTATCTGAAAAGTTTCAACGCTCCGTCCATCATCTCCTTGTGTTTGCTTTGTTCGCCCTAAGTTGGCAGGGTATGCCCAGACGTGGGTCCCTTGCTCACTTTGCCACTGGATTCAAGCTAACCTGGCTGATGAGGGCTGTTAGCCCGAAACCGGTCCCAGGATGCTTGTTTGCGGTCCAGGGAAGACATGGCTTGGCAGTTCGGGCTGGACTGTTCCCATGAGGCACAGGGTCAAGACTAATTTGCATATAGCTGTGTCTGAACTGGGGTGGCGAAGTGAGCTAAAGAACGATGATGGATTCATCCCAGATCTGTGACTGGGGGTGAGTATCTGAAAAGTTTCAACGCTCCGTCCATCATCTCCTTGTGTTTGCTTTGTTTGCCCTAAGTTGGCAGGGTATGCCCAGACGTGGGTCCCTTGCTCACTTTGCCACTGGATTCAAGCTAACCTGGCTGATGAGGGCTGTTAGCCCGAAACCGGTCCCAGGATGCTTGTTTGCGGTCCAGGGAAGACATGGCTTGGCAGTTCGGGCTGGACTGTTCCCATGAGGCACAGGGTCAAGACAAATTTGCATATAGCTGTGTCTGAACTGTGGTGGCGAAGTGAGCTAAAGAACGATGATGGATTCAACCCAGATCTGTGACTGGGGGTGAGTGTCTGAAAAGTTTCAGCGCTCCGTCCATCATCTTCTTGTGTTTGCTTTGTTCGCCCTAAGTTGGCAGGGAATGCCCAGACATGGGTCCCTTGCTCACTTTGCCACTGGATTCAAGCTAGCCTGGCTGATGAGGGCTGTTAGCCCAAAACTGGTCCCTGGATGCTTGTTTCCGGTCCAGGGAAGACATGGCTTGGCAGTTAGGGCTGGACTGTTCCCATGAGGCACAGGGTCAAGACTGATTTGCATATAGCTGTGTCTGAACTGGGGTGGCGAAGTGAGCTAAAGAACGATGATGGATTCAACCCAGATCTGTGACTGGGGGTGAGTGTCTGAAAAGTTTCAGCGCTCCGTCCATCATCTCCTTGAGTTTGCAGGGGTAGCAGAAGTGACATCACATACCATTTAAGTTTTTCTTTCACTTACACACAAATGCTAACACATACACACAAATTCACACATACACACACACGCTCTCACTTAAACACATTCTCATCCGCAAGCATGCATTAAAATTTTTTTTTTACTTACCTTAGGTTCCAGGGAGGGTCATAGTCCAGCTAATTTATTTATTTTATTTATTTTGAAAGTGTTACATGTAATCTGTTATGCTTGCTGCTCAACCAGTGTGAGTGTGGTGTGGAATGTTGGTGCATGGTGATGCTGTGGAATGTTGGATGAGTGAGGTTGGCAGTTGGTGTATGGGCTGAGCAGCAGGAAGGCTGCTCCTGGTGGTTTTCTCTGTACTTCTACTCTTGATCTTACCATCTTAATGAATACTACTTAAGCTACCCAGGAAGTTGGATCTTCGTTTCATTACGACATTTTGGCGACAAGGGTGGGATACAAACCCACATGTGCAAAGCACAATGGATTAGCACTATTTTTATTTGTTTGTTTTTTGTTGAATGGGGAAGATGTGGGTCAGTGGACTCTTTGTGCTTTCTTAAAGAACGTTTATATCTTCCCCAGTTTGTTGCCTTTATTTAATGTCAAGTACATGGGTGGGCATTGGCATTTAAGATCTCATATCTCATGTTAACATTCAAGTAAATTTGCATTTTTGATTTTAACTTGTATGCCCACTTGCCATGTGCTTACTTTCCTTTTGTTCTTATCTTGTATGTCCTTTAGTCATCTTCAGGCCTAAGCAATGGTCCTCATGTTATTTCTATGCATGTTCCTGTTACCAATGCATACTTTTCCATGGATCATTGCATTGTGTTCTTGTTCACCGTAAAGAAGGGAGATGTGTTATACTTGCTGCTCAGCCAGTGTGAGTGTGGTGTGGAATGTTTGTGCGTGGTGATGCTGTGGAATGTTGGATGAGCAGGGTGAAGGAAGTGACCCGATTAGGGCCACCCGGGTCAGTCGCGACCACCTCTCAGCCTTCCACACAAATGAAGAGTCGGTCAGACAGTAGAGAATACAAACCAAGTTATTTTATTAGTATTCGCTCGAGCGGAGTCCAGTCTGACCAGCCTCCTTAGGCAGCTGCCGAGGGACTGACCCCCGTCCACACAGTAACACAAAATATGCATTTCCAACACCTCTAAAACCCCGCCCAGACTGGAATTTTCCAGCCTGCGTACTAATGAACAAAGAGAGTACAGAAGGGCCAGCTACCATCTTGAGAACGGGTACATGTTATCTTGGCTTCAAGGTTACTTTGCCCGTGCTCGTCTCTCTAGGGTGGGAGCAGGGCTTACTCTAGAGGAAAGGTATGCAAAAGACAGAACGATCGATTCATTGAGGCAGTGGAACTCAACCTTGGATAACACTAAAGAGAAACAATCGAAGCTGCTTTTTCTGCTGAGGCAAACATTATGAGGCAGGAGCATATTATATCGATCATGGCACAAAATGGCAGCTGAATACAAAATGGTGCCACAAATGCTAACTTAACTCGCATAATGGTAGAAGGAGTCGGCTAGACGCATTCTCAGTCCAACAGAGGTTGGCAGTTGGTGTATGGGCTAAGCAGCAGGAAAGCTGCTCCTGGTGGGGCTCTCTGTACTTCTACTCTTGATCTTACCATCTTAATAAATAATACAAGCTACCCAGGAAGTTGGATCTTCATTTCATTACAACATAATCCATTCCTTATTACAGTAATAGTGAGTAATAAAATATTATTCACTATTAGTGTAACAAAAAATTGACAGAAAACAAGGAAAGTGGAGCTGCAATGGATGCCCATTTGGAAGAGTGTCCCTTATATTCCTGCCACTAATTTTGCCACCTTTGAGGCCAGGGTTCGCAAAGGCAGTGCCAGGGGTTGCAGCTGTGACCCCTAAATGAATCCATGCTCAAGCATGAAGCTCAACAGCTGGGCTATGATCAGGAGTGCCTCCGCCAATTGAGCAACAGGAAATTCTATACCCCCATCGCTGTCAATCCTACTACTAGACTTACCACTGAGATCTCAATAATGGTATTCGAGGCAGAAAACAACGGGTGGTTGAGTAAAAGAGAAGCTGACTTCCTTATAACCAAAGAATCACGTACGCCATACTTTTACACCCTCCCCAAAATTCATAAGGGGACAACACCAGTTCCTGGGAGACCAATTGTCTCAGGAATAGGCTCAGTACTCCAACCATTATCGATCTTTTGTGATCATTTTCTCCAACCTCTGGTGAAACAGACTCCCTCATATGTGAGGGATACGACTGACATACTATGTATAATGGGAGAAATAAGGGACACACGATACATTGACCTGTTGGTTACGCTGGATGTGGAGCAGCTCTATACCAACATACCACAAAGAGCTACACTCACTGTTATAGAAACAGCACTGAAACAGGTAGATTGGTCGTCATCTACGCCAATCATCCTTATTATGCAATGTGCTACTTTAGCATTGACGGAGAACTTCTCCAAAATCAAGAATCAACTTTTCCATCAGTCCCAAGGTACTTCTATGGGGAGTACCTTTGCTCCAAGTGTAGCCTGCCTCTACATGGCGGCCTTCGAAGAGGAGGTTATTTACCATCAGAGTAACCCCTACCTGAATAACTTGAGACTGTGGAAAAGATATATCGATGATATTCTTGTTTTCTGGAAAGGTGACTTGAATACATGCAAGGAGTTTTGCAACTGGATCAATACGAAGAATGAATATCTTAAGTTTACTAAGACCATTTCAGCCACCAGTATATCATTCCTTGACCTTAAAATCAGCATTCATGATGGACACTTGCAGACCTCCTTGTATAAGAAACCTACTGACAGGAATAGTCTGTTGTCATACCACAGCCACCACCCACGAGCGTTGAGGGATAATTTGCCCTTTGGGCAATTTCTCCGTATTAGGAGAAATTGTAGTACCATCACCGACTACAGAATAGAGGCTGAGTCATTAGCAGAGAATCTTATCAAGAGACATTACCCCCACATCATGTTGATAAATCATTAAAAAGAGCAAGGAACAATAACAGGGAGGCCCTGTTAGAAGTAAAACAAAAGGAACCGAGTGAGATTTTGACCTGTGTGACCTCTTTTACACCAGGATCTAACAGACTTAAGAAAGTCATCAACAAGCACTGGGGGATCCTTAATACGGGGTCCCTTGAGATCCCTAAACCCAGATTTGCATTCAAACGAACGAGGAACCTGAAAGATATGCTCGTACACACAAGACCAAAACTGACACACATAAATGTACAAAGAACCTTATGGGACCTTCCCCCAGTGCAGGGCCACTATCCCTGTGGCTCCTGTGCCGCCTGCCCACAAACTAAACCAACAAAAGAGATTGTACTAACAGATTCCTTTACCTGGAGGATACACACCCACACTAATTGCAACACATCCCAATGTATATATTTGCTGATATGCCCTTGTGATAAAAAGTACGTGGGCATGACTATGAGGGTGGTTAAGAATAGGATCTCGGAACATAAGAGTAATATCCGTTGTCAAAAAACCACCACTAAACTGTATACCCATTTTAAGGAACGCAACCATCCCCTGAAAGTTTACGATGGTTGGTCCTGGAGGCACACCCTCACATCACAAAATCAGCACTATTTAGGATTGAGCAACGATGGGTGCATCGCCTGGGCTTAGACCATCAGGGATTAAATGATGAAATACCATGGGGTTCCCTGTCCTAGGTTTATTGATGACGATGAACTTTCTGTATTCAGGTTAAGGTCCTTTAATTACTCCTTGATTATTATATATCCATATATATGGAGCTTACTACATCTTCAGGGAGTCCTTATTCGTAAACATTCTGATCGACAATTTATGGACTATACTTGCGGTACAATTACATATTGACTCGTGATGACATAATCTGTAAATTTCCTATTGAGCCCTTTAACACATGTGTCATTCGACTATATCTTACTATGTGTGCCTTGATCACCATTTTGGCCAATGGTATTTATCACAGCCTCTTTTTATGTCGACATTGCTTTGTGTTGTAATATTGGGGATGGACTACTATCCGCTCCAAGATGGCCGACATGCTTTTCATCACTCGCATCAACGCACGCTGATAGATCACATGATACGGCTGATAGATCACATGATACACCTGCCTGGCAGCTGTTTCTGATCAGCTTCCCGCCACCCTCGTACGGCTAGCGGCTTGGTGCATATAAGCGGGATTGTTTGGCCGCTCTGCACCATCCCGGCTTCAGCGCGAGGGGTAGGTGAGCTGCGTGGCTTCTAATGGAAGCGGGTGAGTTTTGTCTAGCTTTTAAAGAATGAAAACCCAGCACCCTGTGACGACTAGACTAAGGTAAGCGGGTAGCTTTGATGGTGGTTTGGTCTGTGGCGTAATTACTGAATCTACCCCTGGGCCTTACTCGCTCGCTCTCTCTCTCTTTTACCCCAATCTGTGGTGGGCGGAGGAGCGGGCCTTTTTCACACAGAGACCAGCTGCGTGAACCCGTTGGGTTTTGGGACTGGTATGTGGGATTTGGGTACCTGCGCCACGCCCCCTGTCCCTTCTTACTCCGCTCCAACATGGGGTAAAGAGGGCTTGCTCAGGGGGTTGCTTCGTAACTGCCCTGACACACTTCCCTTACGCTCTCTTTACCGGACGAGGTCCCAGAGAGTTGGGTCTGTTTTTCTGCGAGCAGACAGTACAAGACCTGTCTCTAACCTTCCATAAACATGCTTGCCTCCTCAATTTTGATTAGACATCCTAATATAGATGTCATTATTTGTGCTGAAGCAGATGGGGCGAAATATTCACCAATTTTAGGTGAGTCCTAGAGCTAAGTTCACCACCGCTCACAATGGCATGTTTTATCACATACTTATGATGTCACTTACCAAGTAACAACGAGAGTCCCTCTGTTGCTTCCTCTTCTTCTCCTATTGTTTGTTGCTTTCTGTTTTTATATAAACTTTTGACCGCCGGCATTTCAATACAATGAATAAATTGTATGGGGCTATTAACCCCTCATCAATTGACATGCAGTCAGCACCATTCGGGCATTACCATAAACTATTGTTTTCTCACGTTCTTTCATGCAGGTTTGTCCCATTGCCCACAGGTAATATGCTGCACCTTCGTGGTAGTAGGTAAATTGGTACCAAACCACAGTTTTATATTATTTAGTGGCATACACCATTAGTTGTAGATAGTTTAAGTCACGGTCCTGAAGAAACGCCGCCTGATCCTTAAGACAGATAGGCGTGAAACATGTCGACCATCTAGGAGCAGAGCGCCTCTTGACTCTTGATAGCCTGACAGTCGCCTCTCCTTATCTTTATTTTTAACCAGGCAGGGATCCCCCAGATTAAAATTGTTCTAAAAGGATTCCCTACTTGTTTTAATTTCACTAAATCAACACATCTACACATACACTAGGCCCCTCACACCCACGGCACCCATACGGCAGGAATAAAAGATCTCCGGCAAAGAGCCCCATTTATGGGTGCCCGTCGGGTATTGCAGCGCCGACCCGACGAGGAGCAGGCCCATATGATGAAGCATGACACCTACCTTGCTGGGTGTGGGGTGGCCCTAGTTCCGAAAGGGGTTCTTTCCCCCCCCTTTTCTTGGGTGCCTGGGACAGTACTTGCACACTGACCTACATTTTGTAGGTCTGACTTGCACATGTTGAGGAACAGCGTACTTCTTTTTGTTTAAAATATTGATAGGGCATGTACGCTGGACCTATCTAAACAGCCCTTAGTTCCCTAATTTCTTGAACATTCGCAAAGGCAGTGCCAGGGGTTGCAGCTGTGACCCCTAAATGAATCCATGCTCAAGCATGAAGCTCAACAGCTGGGCATGGGAAATCAGCAGATTTGCCCATCTATGTTAAGAAACATGTAATTAATATGCAATAGAAGGTTCTGGAAGCTTTTTCCCATGAACTCTCTCTGGACGGTTCAATGAGGAGACAATGTTCTCTGTGAGCAGGTGGACTCCCAGGTTCACAAATTTGGACAAAGTGGTACACAGATGCACAGCGTTGAAGTTAGCAACAGTTTGGTCAGCCTGGTACAGGAGGCTCTCTCCCATCTCCACGCACTGCATGTTCGCTGCCAGATTTCAATTTTACTAGATATCTACCAGTTCCAACAATAAATAAAACCCTATTATAACTAACAAGGCATTTATTAAAGACATAGTTCTAGAGGCTGAAGCCTAGACACAAGTCAGGGCAATCTTAAGAGGAAAAGATGAAGACTAAATGGGCACAATTAGCATGAGTGAATACATTGATTATAATTCAGTTATATGTGCGGTTCTCACTACGTGGAAATACAGCCACCTACAGTTATTTAATTACGGTGTACACTGATTAATATGGTTATTATATACTGAGTAAATATGTTGTCTAAGTGCATAAAGCACTAAATAGCACTGCACCACTTGTTAAATTAAACAAAAATGTTTACACAGAGCTTTTTGAATTGTCTGGAATATTTTATAAAAGTTGTACAATTCGTTGACAAAAGAAGACAGAATTCGGGCACAATTCTGTCTGCATGCACCGTTAATTGCTTCAATAGCTCCACTGCAGTCTTGATTACAGGGAAACCATCTGAACTCTGCACAACATTTCAAACCAAAAATAGGGTCTAATATTCTGCTCAATAGTGCCAAAAATGTACGCCTTCGTGTGTAGTAGGTGTTTCACTGTACGGGCTGCCACATGACCTTACAATCGACGGGACTCTAACAATAGATACCACAAGTATTCCAAAAATTGAGGCAGTTTTTATGATTGGCTGTTGATCCCTGTGATCCTAAAACCAACCATGCAATTATTTTAAATTAATTTAAATGGAGCAATTAACCCAAGCCTCACTTCAGTTTATGGTGATGGATTGATTCACATAGGATAGTGATTATACCCCTCAAATCATTTACATTCTGAGCCTAGAGCTGGTTCATCTCACTCACTTTTTTAAATATTTAAGTGATGGAGCAGGATAAATGAAAAAAATTTAACCTCCTAATAATTTTCGTAAAATAATTAATAAACGTTCGTTTAAGTAAATAACCAACAATGTATGTTACATGTAAAGGGTTAAAGGTAACACGCTATTTTTGTGTGCAAATTAATCAACTTATAATTGTTTACGTGTCTAACATAAACGTAATATTTGCGTACTAATAAAATAATAAACGCATGATTTGTGCTTTGAAAATAAAACGTGTGGTGGCAAAATAAAGCGATGGTAAGTAAGGGACGGCTTTATATGTTGCTTTTGCTAGGTAATACCTAATTAGGGTATGTAGAAAGGCGGGAGGGAAACGAAAGGGTTTATATTCTTTATTTTAACAATATTTTGTTTATCTTTGAAAATAGTGCGCTTAGGCCTGTCAAGCAGCGATATAAAATGGCCGCCATTTGCTAGAGTACGCATGAGCAAGAAACCGTGTGGTAGAGGAGAAAGGCTGTGAAAAAGGATGACCACGTGTTCGTGCTGAGAGCATAAGACGGAAGTATGGTCAAGGCTATTGTGACCTTTCTGAGCAGATGTGTGCCAAGATGATCAGCAAGAAGCGTGAGAAGTCAAACTGAATAAATGGACGGAACTGTTGAATCTAAAAAGTATCAGAAAAAGATACAAATTGGACTGATCGAAACGGATGAGCAATGTCATGATCTGTGGGAAACGATGCAAGCATGGACATTCCACAAAGAACTGGTTAAGACAAGGAAGTTTGATTAAAAAATGTATATGGACTTGAGTGAACCAATGAGAGAGAATCACGCCATGGAGATGCAACATTTTTATTCTGTAAGCTAGAATTAGGGTATAAGAAGACCTACTCTGGGTGGGGAGGGGTTAGATGCTGGAGAGTTAGAGGCTGTTGACGGAGATGCTGTAGATGGGTGAAGCTACGGTTGCTGATGCTGACGAGCTGATGCTGCTGCTGCTATTTTATATTTCTAGTTGAGTATAAGATGCTGCTTTTGGAGAACCTTTTTACTCCTGATAGATTTTTCATTTAGAGCTATTAGATTTTTCCAAGACAGATAGATTGATTTTTTGGAGTTCTTGCTGTAACGACTTTATTTTTCCGTCTAATAGGTATGCATTGCAATTTCAATTTTTTCTTATAATGATGATAAATGTAATGATCTGAATAATGCTTCAAAACTTTATATAAACCTTATTATTCTTTAAACAAATGACTCAGTGATTCTTTAGCTTAATAATTAAGGTAAAATGTTAAAGAGTTTATTGTGATTGAGCTGGTCTTAATCACCATCAACTGATTCCTACTAGTTGGTCCATCGACCAATGAGCGGAATACCTTAAAAGCAATGAGAAACATTATGTCGTGTTAAAAAGAGGTATCCCGTCTCCTTCCAGCGAATCGTTTTCTCCTAGGTTAAGGACGGAGGAAATCCAGGGAATAAATGAGTAAGTGAATGTATATGCGGTGTTATGGGCCCCACCGTCATATGGATATAGTTTGTGTGTTGGAGGGATAAGTTGCACCTGGATGACCAAAGCATATAGGAGAAGAATTTTTATTGTTAGCGCTGGATCAGATTTCTTGGTAGCAGAGTTATGGTTTCTATAGATTAGTTTGGTGATTATTGATTATTGATTATTGATAAGTTCATGTCTAACACTTTATGTTGAGTCGCGTTATGTTATATGTAAGTTTTCACGCTTCCGGGAAGTAGGAAGTGGAACACGTGTGGCAAGAGAAGTCACATGGAATAGTGCATTGTCTGAGTTCATATTGGTGATAACACAGGTTGTGTTATGATAGGGACATTCTCCGCATAAAAGGTGTGTAAGTGAAATAGTGACCGGTTTCCTTGTGAAACTCTGGCCTTAATTCTCAGGAGCAGTATAGTCTCCACATGTGTTTTATCCCCAGAGAAACGGGTTTACCGCTTGCTTGAAAGAAGGGTAAGGTAGAGGGAAGTGCTACTTTATCGGCGAAACTGAAAATTCTGTGGTATGGTAGAGGTAAGCGCTGCCTACTGGAAAATACAGAGTTCTTGTGTAAAAGGACAAAGCTATCTCTTTTGTTTAGTGAATAAGACAATGGAAATGTGTTTTAAATGTTGTAACTAACAAAGAATTGTTGAAAAAGAAATTGCCGATAAATTTTGTAAAGGAGGGGTCAAGAGCAGAACTGACGTAGTCAAAAGCCGCGCTGGGATTGGACAGTGCGCTGTAGACAGAAATTGCTCTGATTGGAGCTTTGGTGTGAGTCGCGCTAGGATTGGTCGAATAGATTAGTGACGTGGGAGTTTATGATTGGAGTGTTGGTGTGAGTCGCGCTAGTATTGGTTGGAATAACGCATAGAGAACAGTGTTGAATTACAGATAGTTTGAGGAGAGAAAGCGATTGTGAATCATGTCGTATTATGAATATGGTAGAGAGAAAACGTTGTGGATGTCGAAAGTTAAGAACTTCTTTAAGAAAGACAAAAAGGTAGTGACTAGAGAGGGACAAATAATTCCTCCGCCGAAATCACCAGCTTCGCACATGATGCTGAAATATGGATATCATACATGCATATGGTTAGAAAATTGGACAAAATATACCAAGAATGATGGAGCATTGGCTTTTCCTGAGAATGGTTCATTTAATGTAGCTGTACTACGGAATTTGAGGGAGAAGTTGGCAATGTTAGAACCTAGACCTAGACCGACACAGTTTGAAGCTTTAACTGAATGGGAAGATGAAATGTATGAACGAGAGAGATTCAGAGGATTAAAGAATCATGAGTTTATGCCTGGAAGGTTATGGGGAGTAAATCATGAGGACAGAATAAAGCGTTGGAGATGTGCTAATATGACAGGAGGTTTGTTTCCAGCTTTTACAGTGGAGGAAGAAGCAAAGAGAAAGTGTACAGAGAAAAAGAAACATGTTGTTATAGAAAAGTATGGGTATGGTGGTAGTGAAACGGATGACGAATTGCTGGAAGATATTTTAAACAGAAACCCACCTCCATACCAACAGACTTCTGCGGTGGTGACACCTAATGCACCGCCAATGGAAACTGGGAGGAATAAAAATCCCGAACGAAGAGATGAGACAAATAGGTCACAAGATCAATTAAAAACTTCACAAAATGAAGAGATAGAAAGTGACAATGCAACTGAATTAGCAAAAACCACAAGAGAATTGACTGAGAAAATAAGAGCATTGACAAAGAATATGGAAGCTGTAACTGTACCAGTGACGATAGGTCCAGTAATGCCAATTTTTGGGAATCAGAAAATTGATGAACGTTCTTTAGTGATTCCCATGAATTCACATTTGCAAAGAAAAAGAGAAGGGATGGAACTGAACAATGAAGGTGCACACCATTTGGTTAGTACCTATAGACCAAGCCCACCTACTAATTTGACGATAAACGAGAATGAGTTCAGGAGAATACCTATGGTAACGGAGTCTGCATCAGGGACACCAGAAAGAAGTAACAATTGGATAGAATTAAATAGTACGCCTGTAGGTCCGACTCCAGATGAGTTAAATGAATGGATGAAAACGCTAAAAACAAAAGAAACAGAAGTAAAACCATTAGATGTAATTAGGTTAAAAATAGACATGGAAGAATTGATTTTAGGAACGATTGGTACAGAAAAATAAAAAAATTATCAGGATGATGAGATTATGTTTTTGTGCAAAAGTCTTACATGGAGAGCTAGAAATTTACATGACAAATTAGAAGAAACAGCAAGTGAACTAGGAGTAGAATTTGCAAAAGTGAGAACGTTGCAGAAACCGTACAGAGTAGATTTTTGTGAGAAAGATATAGAGAATCTGAATACATCAGGAAGATTGACCCAAATAAAAGAGTTAATTGTTTTACTGAGAAAATGGGGTGATGTGGATAGATGGAGAAATAGATGGACGAAAAGGAGTGAGAAAATAACAGATAAAGCATCTTTGGCTTTTGCAGTGACAGATAAGGAACCAGTTGTAAGGGAGTACCCGATGAGAGAAACTCCAGGAGGTAGTTATGTGCATGTTCCATGGACTAGACAGGATATACTGTCATTTACAAATGACTTCCCAAAGTTGAGAGAAAAGCCAGTAGAATGGTACAGACAAGTGGAGAGATTTGTGAAAGTTTCAAATGTGTTGTGGATAGACTTGGATGGATTGTTTGATATAGTAGTGCCAGCTGATTTGTGGACAGAATGTAAGATTACTATTGATTGGCCAACTGTAGAATATCCAAGGGACGCTAAAACAGGAGCGCCAGGACCAGAAGTGATGAGGAAGTATGACCAAGTAATTACCTTTTTGAAGAATAAGATTCCACCTAAAGAAACAGATTGGGTAAAATTAGATAGAACAACGCAGGAAAGTAAAGAATCAGTGCATGCTTATTATGAGAGGCTGTTGTTAGTTTTCAAACAGTATAGTGGTTATGAGACACTAAATGAGAAGGATATGAGTCATTTTGTATATAGATTTGTGTATGGATTGAAACCGGAGATAAGTGAGATGATTAAGCAGCATATGATTTGTTGGCAAAATAGCACAGTTGACGAAGTTTTGAGATATGCTAAGTATTGCAGTGATGATATTGAGAGTAGACAGCGTAAATTGAAAGAAAAAACCATGTGGGCACAGGTGAAAGTTGCAGAGAAGCAAGAAGCTCAATTGAGTAATACAGGTAATGAAGCAGGACAAGCTAGATCTCGACCAAATATAGGTAAAGGAAAAGGACAAATGAGCATAGATGAGGCAAAGAAAAAGTGGCCATGCCACAACTGCGGAAAGCTAGGGCATTGGAGAAACGAGTGTAAATTTCCTCCAAAACTTAATGTGGAAAATCAATCATTAAATTCACAGGTGCAGAGTGAGGTAGTTACTCAACAAGGTCAGGTGCCACAACCACCACTTCCCAAGAGTGTTAACCAACAGAAATACAGTGCAGAAACAGGATTCTACGGAGGAGAACAGGTAACACAGTTGCCGCGTGCAGCTGCCATTTCTCAATATTGGTTACGACAGGATGAGGATGAAACGGATGAAAGCTTCTGACGGTGCCTAGGAGAGGGGGAAGAGTGCGTGCTTGGCGCAACTCTAGAGGTAGATCAGTCTGGTCCATTTGTGGATGGAGAAGTGAATGGTGCAAATGTAACATTCCTTGTGGACACTGGAGCTACCCGTTCTACTGTTAGGTCAGTGGAAATTCCAAACCTTCCTCTCTCAGGTGAACATATCCAAGTAGTTGGAGTTTCGAATCAGCAAATAAAGACGCCTCTTACTAAATTAGTGGAGGTAAAGATTGGTCCATTTAGTGAAATGCACCGATTTGTGGTATGCGATTGTAGTCCCGTGAACCTATTAGGACGCGATCTATTGTGCAAAATGAACTGCACTATCTATTGTACTCCAGATGGAATTGCATTTCAGACCCCAGATGAAGATGTACTGTATAAAATGACAATGGTAAATTTAGAACCAGAAGTAAATGATTTGTTTCCTGTATTTGATGCAGAGAAAATCCCAATAGAATTGAAAAAGACAGTGAAAGAAGAAGTGTGGGACTTTACAGGAGAAGATATAGGATTAATGAAAGAAGTAGATCCCGTTAAAATAACAGTAAAAGAGGGAACGAGTTACCCAAATACGCCCCAGTATAAATTGACACCAGAAATAATTGAAGGAATAACGCCAGTAATAAATAAAATGGTTGAACAAGGGATTCTAAAAGAAATCATGAGCAGTCCATGCAATTCGCCAATAATGGGACTGAAAAAGCTAAATGGAACCTATAGAATTGTACAGGATTTGAGGAAGGTAAACAAAATTGTAGTGCCTTGTTGCCCAATAGTACCGAACCCTGCTGTGATTCTATACCAGATTCCACGTGAAGCAGAATGGTACACAGTAATTGATTTATGTCATGCATTTTTCTCTATTCCATTGCATCCAGATAGCCAGCCATTATTTGCGTTTAGGTTTGGAGAGCGTATTTTGGCATGGTGCCGAATTCCTCAAGGGTACACAGAAAGCCCCTCAATCTTTAATCAGATTCTAAAGAAATCCTTGGAAGATTTAAAAATGCCAGAAAAGTCAGTGATGGTTCAGTATATTGATGACCTACTGGTGGCATCAAAAACGAAAGAAGCATGTGTCAATGATACAATTGCTTTGCTGAATCATTTAGCAAAAAGAGGACATAAAGTGTCCCCATCAAAATTGCAGTTTTGTCAACAAGAAGTCCAATATTTAGGGCATAAAATTGAGAAAGGAGTGCGAAAGGTAACGACTGAAAGAATAAAGATGATTCAAGGAATGAGAGCTCCAATGACGCAAAGAGAGGTAAGAATGTTTCTGGGAATGGTTGGATATTGTCAACAATGGATAAGCGGTTTTTCGCTGATTGCTAAACCGTTGCAAAAACTGACAAAGAAGGATGTTAAAGATCCTTTTGAAATGAATGATGAGGAAATGAAAGCATTCAGAGAGCTGAAAAAGAAATTATGTGAGGCTCCAGCATTGGGAATGCCGGACTATGAGATAGATTTTGAGTTGTATTGCAGTGAAAGAGATGGATGTGCATTTTCAGTCTTGGTACAGACACATGGAACTATGAAAAGACCCATTGCATATTTTTCAGCTGTTTTAGACCCTGTAGCGAAAGCGTTGCCTGGATGTTTGAAAGCAGTTGCTGCTACTTGTGTGAGTCTGGAACAGAGTGAAGGCATAGTGATGGGATATCCACTGAGAGTATATGTTCCCCATTCTGTGGAAATTCTCTTGACAAGAACGAAAACACAATACATGACACATAGTCGGCTGACTAGGTATGAAAAAGTAATTTTAAGTGCAGATAATGTGACCATTGACAGATGTATGAATGTGAATCCTTCGACATCATTGCCAGATGAAGAGAGTGTAATTGAAATGGATGAAGTAGATCACGATTGTCTGAATGTGCTTGAATATTGTACAAAACCGAGATCAGACATACGCGATGAGCCCTTAAAGGAATCAGATTATATTCTGTTTGTGGATGGCTCATGTTTGAGAATGAATGATGGAGTTCTAAGTGCAGCATATGCGGTTTGCACAGTAGCAACTGTAATGGAAGCATCTTGTCTGAAAGGAATACGGTCTGCCCAAGTCGCAGAACTAGTAGCTCTGATTCAAGCATGCAAGTTGGGAAGAAATGTACGGGTTACGATTGTGACAGATAGCCAGTACGGCTTTGGGGTGGTGCATGATTTTGGTCAGATTTGGTCACAAAGAGGTTTCTTGACGTCTGCAGGAACGCCAATTAGAAATGGAGATTTTGTGAAAAAGTTGCTTGAGGCGATACAACTGCCTAAACAGATTGCTGTTGTGAAGTGCAATGCACATAAAAATGGGGAAGACTACATAACTGTCGGTAATAAATATGCTGACGAGATTGCACAGTACTGTGCAAAGAATGTGGTTTCTTTAAACAAAAGCCGAGAAAGAGAGCATATTTCTTGTCCTTTGCTTTTTACTAACCCTGTTGAGACATGGGATGAGGTGAGACAGTTACAAGAAGCAGCAGATGATGAGGAAAAAGATACATGGATAAAAGCAGGATGTAGAAAACATGAGGAAAATGATGTTTGGGTTTACAGAGATGAAAGACCAGTTATGCCTGATAGCATGATTTCTGACATGGCACGGATGTACCATGGACAAGCACATATTGGGAGAGATTCAATGATCAGACTTTTTAGACAAACATGGTATAATCCAAAATTCAGAGCCATAGCTGAGAGTCTTTGTCAAAGATGTCTTATTTGTCAACAGTTAAATCCAGGAAGGAAGACAGTAGTGAGTCTAGGAACAATAGGACGAAAAGGAGGTCCGTTCACTAGAATGCAAATGGATTTTATTGAAATGCCCCCGAGCAACAGACTAAGGTATGTCCTGGTGGTCGTCTGTTTGTTTTCCCGTTGGGTGGAAGCATACCCAACCAGAAGGAATGATGGAATCACGGTAGCAAAACTTATGCTGCGAGAATTCATTCCGAGGTATGGTTTTCCAGTCACGATTGAAACAGATAGAGGAACACATTTCCAAAATGAATTAGTTAAACTGATTTGTGAAGCACCTAGTATTAAACAGAAACTGCATTGTGCATACAGACCAGAGGCTTCTGGAATAGTAGAGCAAGTGAATGGAACAATTAAGAACAGGTTAGGAAAAATGTGTCAAGCTACAGGACTCAAATGGCCAGATGCCTTGCTATTAGTTTTAATGACAATCAGAAGTATTCCAGAAAGGAAAACTGGACTCAGTCCCCATGAGATAATTATGGGACGAGCAATGAGACAAGCACAAGTACCTGTCAACAAACTACTGACTATAACTGATGATCTAGTGCTGGATTATTGCAAAGGATTGGCTGATGTGGTGCGTTCTGTGTTTCATCAGGTTGGACCGGATGCGACCACTCTTGAAAGAAAACCAGCTCACGACTTGAATCCAGGAGATTGGGTCCGCATAAAAGTCCACAGGAGAAGAAACTGTTTGGTTCCTCGCTGGGACGAACCACGACAAGTGATCCTGGTGACAACCACTGCAGTCAAATGTGCAGGAGTGAAACACTGGGTGCATGCCAGTCACACCATCAGAGTTCCAGAACCTGAAGATCGACATGTGAGTCGACATCTGGAAGTATTGGATAACAGTTCAGCATCAGAAGCAGAAGAAGAAACAAACAGGGTGCCAGAACCTGAAGATCGACCTGTAAGTCGACATCTGGAAGACCCAACTACAAGTGCAACGACAGAAGAAGTAGAGGAAATAGCTGAAGTTCCAGAACTTGAAGATCGACATGTGAGTCGACTTCTGGAAATATCAGATACCAGTTCAGAATCTGATACAGATCATTCGGACTGTGAAGAAATTCAGAAAAGAAATTGGAAATTTGAAAGCATAAGAGAAGAAACTGAGCAAGAAGATAGTAACAGTGAGCAACCAAGTACAAGTTGTGGTAAAATCCTTCGGAGATAATATTAATAGATGAGGAAGGGAGAGTTTCAAACAGAAAGTTAGAAAAATCGGAAGATCCCCGAGGAGCAATAGGGACAGATAGCCAAACAAAAGAACAGGGAAATTTAGAAGCAGATAGAGAGATTGACACAAATTCGGAAAACCCTCGAGGAGGGACAGAAATAGGTGAATGAAGGAAGATAAGAAAAGAACCACAAATAGAGGAAGAAAATGAAATTATAAGTTTCAAAATAAGAGACAATAAAGAAAAAATTGAAACAGAGTCCGAAGAAAGTGGAGAAGAAAGAAACCAAAAACTAGAGTCGAGAAAAAGGAATTGGAGAACAGAAAGAGAGGAAAAAGGAAGTGAGGCAAAAAGGCCAAGAAAAGGAGACAATTGGCCCAACGAAGTAAGAAAGTTAAGATACAGAATCATAAGGTTAGATGGAAAAAGTGCTGAACAAGTGAATGAAATAAGTCAGAAAGAGCAAGAAAAACAAGGTGGAAAGCACTTGCAGAAAACGAAAAGAGTAAATAAGGTAAATCCGAAGTATAGATCACCTGAATGGTTGTATCTTGCTTTGACTGATATCAAAGAAGAAAATAACACTCACGAGAACCCAGAACACACAAACCTAATGGGTAAAGGTGAGGTGCAACAAACTTGAAGAAATTTAAACAAATTTCTACCGGACTTGACAAAACACTGGATCTGACGAATTTCTACCGGATTTGACAAAATACTGGATTTGACAAAGAAAGAATTCTGAAAAGAATTAAAAGAAAGTACCAAGCAAAAACAAAGACATTGGAGTGCAGAGTGGGTAATAAGTCATTTCTGAGGTGTAGTGACACAATTTTCTTGAAAATAAATAAATAAGGTTATAAAACAAAATGGAGGATACTAGAGATAGAAAATGTAAATGTGAATTTTTAAGTAGATGGTGTAAGATGTGCTTCTTTTGTACAGGATTATTAATGACAGTATGGGTGGTTTTAGCAATCACTATTCCAATTAGTTTAGCTGTAGTAGAAACGTCTAATAAAACAGAGAAAGAAAAAGGAGCTAACACTCAAGAACCAGTTATATTAAAAAGTAGTGCAGAGTTACATAAAGACAAATCAATAACAGATTTTTCAAAGAATGTTTTTACTAAATTATTATATGAGTATGTAGAAACAATGGATGTAAGAGATTGTTATGTTTGTATGCAATTGCTCATGCGTCTGTAGCAGAAGGTGTGACTTATCATCACCTTCCTTTGACGTATGGAATAACATGTAGTGTTTTAGCAAGTTTATTTTATAAAACAGGTAGATTAGAATATTATTACACTGACATAGATAAGATTTTTGTGAAAGTTTCTGTAGTTCCTGAACTAAACAAAATAAAAGAGGGAAAAACGTTTGGTGAATATTTTTTAGAAGATAAGATTTTAACATTAGATAATATAGTTAAATACAACCTTACCTGTGAGTTAAAGAAGGAAGAAAAGGTATTTTTAGAGATGGTTGAAGAAAGAAGAGTGAAATTTCAAAGAAAAGTGATAGAAGTGACAAAAACACCTCTTTGGGCGTTTGAGGAAGACAATCATGACAAGAAAAAGACAAATGTAGCTATGACTCTGGATTGGCCCCAACAGGGAAGGTTGTGCATTAGAAGAAATAAAACAAGATATGACAATTATTTTGTGGGTTCCAGTATTTGCCATGACAATTATCAAATTTTAGGTGGATGGGGATTCAAAGGGGGAAAATATCCAATATTTCCAGGGATCTATTATGTTTGCGGAAATAGGGCTTATTACAGGTTGCCGGACCATTGGTATGAGTCATGTTATTTAGGCCTGGTCTTTCCAAAGATTTTTCATATGGATAGAAAAGAAAAAGGAACACACAAAATGATAAATACCTTTACACGTAGAAAAAGGGAAAGCTTTTCAGAAATAGTAGGTGATATTTTTGGAGCATTGATACCAGCAGTGGGAATATCTTTGAATGCATTTAAAATTCGGAAATTATCCACAGTGGTAGATCGTTTATCTACAGATACTGCTGGAGGGTTCTTGATGGTAAATACCGAGATGGTTGCCATGAGAGCTATGGTGATGCAAAATCGACTTGCCCTTGATATTCTTTTGGCAAAAGAGGGTGGAGTCTGTGGAATGCTGAAAGTCCAACATTGTTGCACTTACATTCCAGATAAAAGTGAAAATATACAAAAGTATATAACAAATATTACTAGTTTGCACAAAGAACTTGTTCCACTGGAGGTTGAAAGTGCATTGGGAAAACTTGGTAAAGGGTTTTCTTCAGTAATAAATTGGTTAACAAGAATGAGTGGATTAATAATTGGGAAAGTTATAATAATAGCAACCATGATAATAATAATAATTTTAGTGCTGAAGCTTGTAATTACATGTATAAAGAAACGAAGAAAACAGAATAAAATAGAAAAAGAAAACATGATAAACAAGGAGAGAGAGAGAGAAATGGGTGAAATTGAGCTAGAAGAGATAAAAGAGAACATGTACAAGAAAACGAAGAGACAAGTTGAAAGGGATACAGTTGTGTAAACTAACAAAAGCAAACGGATAAAAGATACATGCTGTCTGAAAAAATTGTATAACTTGGGTTTTGTGGTGATATTAAAAATCACCAAAGGGGGAGTTGATGGAGCAGGATAAATGAAAAAATTTAACCTCCTAATAATTTTCGTAAAATAATTAATAAACATGTTTGTTTAAGTAAATAACCAACAATGTATGTTACATGTAAAGGGTTAAAGGTAACACGCTATTTTTGTGTGCAAATTAATCAACTTATAATTGTTTACGTGTCTAACATAAACGTAATATTTGCGTACTAATAAAATAATAAACGCATGATTTGTGCTTTGAAAATAAAACGTGTGGTGGCAAAATAAAGCGATGGTAAGTAAGGGATGGCTTTATATGTTGCTTTTGCTAGGTAATACCTAATTGGGGTACGTAGAAAGACGGGAGGGAAACGAAAGGGTTTATATTCTTTATTTTAACAATATTTTGTTTATCTTTGAAAATAGTGCGCTTAGGCCTGTTGAGCAGCGATATAAAATTGCCGCCATTTGCTAGAGTACGCATGAGCAAGAAACCGTGTGGTAGAGGAGAAAGGCTGTGAAAAAGGATGACCACGTGTTCGTGCTGAGAGCATAAGACGGAAGTATGGTCAAGGCTATTGTGACCTTTCTGAGCAGATGTGTGCCAAGATGATCAGCAAGAAGCGTGAGAAGTCAAACTGAATAAATGGACGGAACTGTTGAATCTAAAAAGTATCAGAAAAAGATACAAATTGGACTGATCGAAACGGATGAGCAATGTCATGAACTGTGGGAAACGATGCAAGCATGGACATTCCACAAAGAACTAGTTAAGACAAGGAAGTTTGATTAAAAAATGTATATGGACTTGAGTGAACCAATGAGAGAGAATCACGCCATGGAGATGCAACATTTTTATTGTGTAAGCTAGAATTAGGGTATAAGAAGACCTACTCTGGGTGGGGAGGGGTTAGATGCTGGAGAGTTAGAGGCTGTTGACGGAGATGCTGTAGATGGGTGAAGCTACGGTTGCTGATGCTGACGAGCTGATGCTGCTGCTGCTATTTTATATTTCTAGTTGAGTATAAGATGCTGCTTTTGGAGAACCTTTTTACTCCTGATAGATTTTTCATTTAGAGCTATTAGATTTTTCCAAGACAGATAGATTGATCTTTTGGAGTTCTTGCTGTAACGACTTTATTTTTCCGTTTAATAGGTATGCATTGCAATTTCAATTTATTCTTATAATGATGATAAATGTAATGATCTGAATAATAAGCGTAAACTTATTTCTTGCTTCAAAACTTTATATAAACCTTATTATTCTTTAAACAAATGACTCAGTGATTCTTTAGCTTAATAATTAAGGTAAAATGTTAAAGAGTTTATTGTGATTGAGCTGGTCTTAATCACCATCAACTGATTCCTACTAGTTGGTCCATCGACCAATGAGCGGAATACCTTAAAAGCAATGAGAAACATTATGTCGTGTTAAAAAGAGGTATCCCGTCTCCTTCCAGCGAATCGTTTTCTCCTAGGTTAAGGACGGAGGAAATCCAGGGAATAAATGAGTAAGTGAATGTATATGCGGTGTTATGGGCCCCACCGTCATATGGATATAGTTTGTGTGTTGGAGGGATAAGTTGCACCTGGATGACCGAAGCATATAGGAGAAGAATTTTTATTGTTAGCGCTGGATCAAAAGCAAACCCATTACTGAGGCAAACCTACCAAAATTCACATAAACAACCCAGAATCACGCCTAGGACACCCACGGGCACAAAAGTAGAATGGTTTGGTCACTGTTTTTCAGATTTCAGACACTATCTTAGAACATTTCTTTTTAGGCAAGTCTCATGCAGGTCGGTGGGTAATAGTTGAAAGCCTTTTCCTTATGGGCTCTTACACACGATGAGAGTGAGTGACTGCAGACCTGTCAACCATGGAAGTAGTTTACACAGGTGTGATGTTATAGCTTATTTAATGGCGGTTGGATCAGGTGAGAATGATGTAAGCCAGAAGAAGTCCTCAGGAAGTGCTGGAGGATTAGAAGTTGCCCCACAAATAATGAGTTAATAGATGTTAATAAATGGAGCCAAATGGTCAATTTACTCTTTTAATGGTACTATTAGCACTTTTTCCGAAAAGTTTGGCTGGAAACTCACAGGTTCTCTAGGCTGTGCTGAAAAGCCACAAATCGAACAATCTAATACTTCCTGCTTTGACACAGTACCCACAACAATTATTTCTCCACTGCAGCAGTATGTGGCAATCAGAACACATTGGCAACCAACAGAAACATTGGCTCACTGGATACACTGAGCAGTTCAACCCGTTGAAGATAATTTTTCTAGCTGCCCTGCCATGCCTTGTTGCATCATACCACAGGACAGAAAGACCTCCATAAAGAACGAGAACTTTAAGATTGGCTAATTCCGGTGGAATGTGTGAAACAAATTACAGCATTTGTCATCGGACACCTGTCAGTCACTTCCATTGCACATGTAAACATGTTAGGAAAATTAAGCACTGGTGCAGACATTTAAAGTGTACTTTATCTTAAATTGGTCACTCTGGATTAACAAAGGCATCTTCCTACTTAAAAATATATATTTCATGAAGAGTGGCGTTTATCCATTGAGGCTCTGAAATCATATTCAGGTTATCTTCCTTAGGGTGAATTATTATCTGAACATGAAGTCTCTAAAACCTAGCTCGAGTACACATATCTTAAGCAGACCATATGCAGAAACAAGCTACCATGCTGTGAGTGAAAACCTAGCAAAGACTAACAACTCAAAATGATTCAAAACATTGGAGCCAACTTGTGGCATTTAAGAATTATCTCATAATCACAATACACATTTTTGGGGGAGCTCTTTTAGAGTTTGGAGAGGTGGAAGCAGGGCTATCTATTGGCAGTGCGCCCATTCTGCCAAACCCATAGCATCTTTTCATTAAGCCTTCAATGTGTAGAAAATGCTGTTAACAACACGTGAAATGAGGGATGCAAGCCTATTATTCAGTCGGCAGTAGCAGGGTCACTTGCAAACAACTCTCTCCCAAAAGATATTTCTGACACCAACTTTGTTCTCTGCCTAGGGTACAAAAAAAATCAAACCAAGCAAGTTCCCTCCAGTTCGACGCTGATGAAGTGTACAAACAGGCTATCAACTTTAAGCTGACAGAGACAATGAAAATCAAACAGTGCTACTTCCTGATTGTAAACTGTGGCCTCTCTACAGGCACTCAATTTGTTTAGGACCTTGGTGTCTTGAGACAGTACCTTGATCCATCTTAAGGAATCAAGAGGACCTCAGAATGACTAGGAAGTGCAGGAACAGATTGGCAAAACTTTTCTGCTGGACCAATGCACCTGGCTTTTCTCTCTGCTTGTCTGCAGGCCTCCCTTCAACTCTACATGAGTCACAGAAAAGGAGAAGACACAGCTAGCCCCAGGCCACTGAACCATAGGGGGGTAGTGAGCAGCTATGCCTCACCCTGAGTCTTGTCTAACTCTCTCAAGCACAGCCAAACTTAAATCCTTCACATAAGGGTCATACACAACTATCATGGAGGCACCTGTGCTATTGCATCAACTGGTTCTGTTGACATCGGTGCCAACTTGTGCCAGTAGCATTCTCCAGAAAACGACACCTCTCCGGGCCACATCTTCAGCAAAAGTTCTCTACCTGTGTGTTTATCAAGCAGGGACCTCTGACTGACCTCCGTCGCTTAGACTGACACTGTGCAATCCAGTGTATTAAGAATATCCAGTTAAATTATGTATTGGTTCCTATTGATCACGGGTCGCAAATATTACCTGACCCAGTTCCAACAAACAAGAACCCTTGCTTCTCATGCAGCTCTTTGTCCTAAAGAGTGCAGACACAGAAGCAGAACAGAACACTACCAATGGCTGCATAACTCAACATCGACCATCAGGAATCAAATTTGGGTGCCATTTTACTTCATTTTGGCACCTAATTGCTAGTAGTTGTTTGTTGACAGGATGCCCAGACAATACCAGCAATGACAGTTTGAAACTGAAATTTGGCACTGCTTTACTTGTAGGACCAGGCAAAACTTCCATTGCGCCAGCATAGTTTCACATAATTTTGGCAATTTTGCATTGTGCTTGTTATGCAAAATTCCTGAAATTGTTCTATTATGCCCTTTCATGTTATTAGGCAGCATTCCCGACAAATATTTAGTATGAACGTACAGGAACAATGCAAATGGCAAGAATGCGAGGAGCTGTTGTTTGTGGCGCTTGAGTTTTTTGCACTAATTTTTAAGCACAAAAATGTATCCTCACGTCCATTTTGCATTAAAATATAGCACCAAATGGGGGCGTGGCCAAGCAACATGGCCAACAGGATGTGACCCTCCCGAGCTCCCTGTCCGTCTGCCTGTGAATCCTCTCATTATCCTGCGAAACCGCCAAAATTCGTTGTCCGCCACAGGGATCGATTGCTGGTGATCCCTGGAGTCCATGGAGCTGAGCTATAGCGATCCGTGGACCCTGTAGGACCATGGGCGAGGAAGTGCGCAGATCGGGCCTACTGGGAACACCCTTCTGAACGGGGCCTCGTTGCAGGCCTGCTGATCGGGTGGAGGCTTGCCTGCCGCGCTCCTTTCCTGCGCCTCGGACCCCGGGGCGGCCATCAGATACCCGGGAGCCGGATCGGCCGGAGGTAGGCGGCGATCCTGCCACGGATGGGAGGGACCTGCCGAAGTCGCCTGCAGGAGTGTCGGCCGTGCTGTGGACCCCCTGGCCGGGACTGAGTGAGGCTCCTGGACGCGCTGCTCTACTTCGGCACCCAGCATTCAGCCACTGCGGAAGACATGAGGGAGCTTGATGGCCCGGCGAGTTCTAGTGAGAGGATCCGAGGCGGGCGCGGCTTCCCTGGCCGGGGCCTGAGGAACGGAGCAGTCCGCTGTTGGCCCGGCCAGTCGGTGGTTGCGTCTGCCCTTGGTGCCCCCCCTGGCTGCGGGATTTGAGTGAGGGCCACGGGCGGCGGCGCTGGTGAACCAAGGCCATACCCTGGGGGGAGCAAGTGGGAGGGAGGTCGTTGTGCATCGGACCCCCTCTCCCCCTGAGACTGAAAATCGGCAATGGATTGGATTAAGGGGGCAGTGACCCTGAACTGTAGCATATTGTGATCAATCTGGCCTGGGGCTTTTTGCGAGCAGCATAATAATAAAGAAGACGGGGAGCAGTGGTGGGGGTGAGCGGTAGATCTGGCTGCTTTCACCCCCCTCGCCCCCTGAGTCTGAGAATCAGTGCTGGATTGGATTGGGGGGGCAGTGGTCCTGAATTGTGGCGCGTAGGCCTGTAGCGGTGCCCCCCGCATGGGTGCGGGGGCAGGATCAATCTGGCCTGTGGCTCAACTGCGAACAACAAAGCAAAGAAGACAAGGAGCAGTGGTAGGGGGTGAACAACAGATCTAACTGCCTGGCTGCAATCTCCTGTATATCGGTTGCAAGTCTGGGGGCCCGTATCTGGCACCCTGCTGCCCTAGGGACTTTGTGAGTAAGGGCTCAACAGCAGAAGACGAAAGGGAAGGAAAAGCAGGAGGGGGAGCATAACAGACCTATTTGCGTGGCCGCAATCGTTTGCTCATCGGTCGGAAGACTGAGGAACAGTGACATACACCCTGCTGCTTCAGGGACTTTGTGCGTAAGGAGGTCCCTCAGTGTTGATGTGCTCATTGGCTTATCTTGGCAGTGGACTCTCTTAGGGGAGGATTAGCGGCACGCAATTCGCACCGGCGGACGCACCGCACGTATGTGACGGAGCTTGCAATGGGCAAAGAAAAGGCCCAGAAGCCGACTGGATCTAACACCATTACGCAATATACCACCCCTAGGCACCCCCCCCCCAGCGGCTGACCAGGCAGACTGGAGGGGCGGAGTGAGACTCGGAGGGGGGGATGGGGGAGGGAGAGCCCGGAGCCCACCAGGGCAGAACTCATGGCAGCTATCCAGGGCTCTAGGAAGGCGCTCAAAGACCGAATAGACACTGTCTCCATAGATGTGAACCTACTACGTGCGGACCTCCGGAAGGTGGCTGACAAAGTCACGAGCGCCGAGGTGGACATTCCAGAGCTGAAAGGCGAGGTGGTAACACTAAAACAACAGGTGGCGCAGATGACCGTGGCCACGAAGGCCCTGGAGAGTCGTGCCGAAGAAGCAGAAGGGAGGGCAAGGTGCAGCAACATTTGTGTACTGGGCATACCGGAGAGAGCAGAGCAAGGAGCAGCTGAACAGTTCCTGGAGCGCTGGATTCGCACCTAGCTGTGCCCTGAGGGACTGTCAGACATGTTTGTAATAGAGAGAGCGCATAGAGCCCTCGTCCTTCCCCCTCCCCCGGGGGCACAACCCCAAGCTATTATAGCCAAAATTCTCAACTACTGGGATAGAGACTGCATCCTGAGGGCGGCCCAGGAAGACCAGAACCTTCAGTACGAAAATAACAAAGTAACTGTCTACCCGGACTACACCAAGCAAGTCCAGGACCTCCGAAAATCCTTCGTAGGAGTGAAATGCAAGTTGCGTGAGCTGAACTTGCAATATATGCTCCTGTATCCTGCTAAATTGAAGGTACTGTCAGAGGGTAAGGTGCAATTCTTCGACTCCCCGGAGGATGTCTGGGTGTGGCTGCAGATCCGGGGTGATGGACTGCCGCCTGGAGAGGCGCGAGGACAGAAAAGACGCTGGGGGACAAGACCGGATAGGGGCCGCCGGCAGCAGAACAATTGAGCGAAGTTGCAGAGAGCTTCTGAGTCATCGCAGCGGAGCATAACGGTGGGCGAGGATGGGTCGCTGCAATTGAACACCCCTGCGGAAGGTGAAGTGGACATAAACTCGCTGGGTGCTGCGTCTGCTGAACTGGATGCGCAGGATCAGACTCTACAACTAACAATGGACACTGTGCCCGAGACCTTGATGAAAGACCCTACTGAGGGAGAAAAGGACTAAAAGACTGAATACAGGGCCCTAACATTGCGAACTGTCTTAGGACCACGCCATAGATGTACGGTAACAATTCATAATGTTGTTTGCTGATGTGGGAGACTGCTAGTAGCTTGGGCATGGGGGGGGAACTGAGGCACTTCCAGATGTGAATGGAAATAGTGGGGGACATAAGGTAACAGATCATAGATATATAAGAGGGGCAGACACCCCGAAACGGCAGCGGGATTATAGATAAGTTAAGGGTGGGCGGATTGGGGACAAGAACACTGACTCTTTTGTTGCCCCTGTTGGGCCTAGTGGGATGCTGTGTACATCCTGGCATGAGCGGAGGGTGGGCAGAATCGTCTGTGATGTTAGTCGAGTATTGTCCGCGGGTGGGGGGGGATTGTTTTTTTTTTTGTTTTTGTGTTAATGTAAGTTATGTTATGAAGAAGGGCGGGTCACTACAGGAGAGCTGTGAGTCTTGGCGCATGGCCAAACAGGATGCGCGAGTAATTGAATATGGCGCACGAGGTAAAGTTCCTTAGCTGGAATGTTAGGGTGTTGGGTACCTGCACCAAACGACACAGAGTCCTCTCGTTCCTTAAAAGACACATTATAATGTTTGCATGTCTGCAAGAAATGCATTTGGATGATGCGGGGGCTGCACGGCTGGTGAAAAAATGGAGGGGCCAGGTGTTTCACTTATCGTACTCTACTTATGCCAGGGGGGCTCTGATCTGGGTGGCACCCGGCGCCCCTTTCCCCTACAGTACACCGAAGCAGACGTTGAGGGTCGCTGTGTATTAGTGAGGGGAAAGCTGGATGGTAGGGACATAACCATACTAAACACCTATGCCCCGAATATCGATGAGCCCACCTTTTTCATGACATTGCAGGATTTGATCACTGCAGACCTGGATACCCCAATGCCGTGGTTAGGAGATTTTAACTGCGTGCTGGACCCTGATTTGGACAGATGTCCACCCAGGAGGGGTACCAAGCCGCGAATGACCAAGCAGTTGCAGAAGGTGATGCATGACCTGGGTCTTAGGGATGTTTGGTGAGATCACCACCCAACTCAGAAAATATATACATGTTACACACCCACCCACAATACACATAGCCGGCTGGACAGGGTATTGGCAACGGAGTACCCTGCATTTTTGGCAGCAGAAATTACTCACTTGGCACGCTTCTTGTCTGATCATGCGCCGGTGTCCTGCTCTCTCAGTGGGCTGCTGGGAAGCAGGGCCCCCGTAGCTGGCGGCTACCCGCTGATATACTTGAGGATCAGTTGGTAGAGAGGCAATCTCAAACGCACTGACACAGTACATATCTCTTAATTGGCGCACTGCAGGCAATAGAGCTAATGAGTGGGACGCAATGAAGGCGATGGTCCGGGGGGCAGCAATGGGATTAACGTATGGCGTTCGGAAGCAATTGCAGTCCGAACTGCGGGAGAGAGAGGACTCACTGGCAGAGCTCCAGTCAAGGCCGCAGGGGCAGGATGATACTCAGGAGCGCGAACGGGCTCTGCGTGAGCAGGTCGCAGATACGTGGGACAGGCTTGACAAATATACGCTTTCTAAATACCGACAAAGCCTGCACACAGAGGGGGACAAGTCCGGCCGACTGTTGGCATGGATATTGCGTAGGGAACAAGCCCCCCCAATGATCACTAGTCTGCGCAGCAAGTCAGGCGAGCTGGTCTATACGCATGCAGGTATGCTGGAGCTAATTCGGCAGCACCTGGAGAAATTGTATATGGCTGACCCCTCGGTTAGAGCTGAGTCCTATACTCCATTCTTGGAGGGTCTTCCGCTGAGGAAGCTGTCCGAAGAAGCTAGGGCAGAAATGGATGCGCAGATTGCCGAAGAGGAGATAGCGGAGGAAATAGCAGAAATACCTAAGGCTAAGGCTCCGGGGGGCGATGGGCTACCAATTGAGTATTAACAGGCATATTCAGCGAAGTTGGTCCAGCCATTGCTGCAGACATTTAACGAGTCCTTTGATAGCGGGATATTACCTCCAACGATGCGTGAGGGCGAAATTTGTAGGATTCCTAATTTGGGTGGGGACAGCCAGGACCCGGCAGCATACCGAACATTGACAATGATTAATACAGACGATAAAATCCTATGCAAAGTGCTGGCCAAAAGGCTGGGGCCGCACATGGGCTACTTAATTCAGGAGGACCAGTGCCGCTTTATCCCGGGCCATAGCACGTCCATGAATATACGATGCTTAGCGCTCATACTGCATGAGACACAGGCGTCCCCGAGGAGATGGCATTGGTCTCTATTGACCTCGAAAAAGCGTTTGACATGGTGGACTGGGGCTATCTGTTGGAAATTCTTAGGATATTGGGAGTTGGGCCACGGTTCTGCAGGTGGGTAAAAATACTGTATACGAACCCAGCGGTCAGGCAGCGACTGGGTCAAACCAGGTCGGTGCAGTGGTTGCTGGGGTGAGGTACGCGGCAGGGATGTCCCCTGTCGCCACTGCTGTTTGCTCTGGCTGTAGAGCCTATGGCGGTATGGACTAGGCAAGATCTAGGTCGCTGGGGCATACAAGTAGGTAATGGTACTCACCTTATCTTTTGTACGCGTATGACGCGCTGTTCTACGTCACGTCCCCGCGAGAGGCAATTCCAAAACTGTTGCAGCTGCTGGATCAATTCACAATCTTCTTGGGATTGCGCATCAATAGGCGCCAGTCCTTGGCGTTCCCACTAGCAGGACTAAGAGAGTGTAGGCCGGAGAGGCTGCCTAGTCAGGGAGTGAGATGGGAGACGGACCACTTCAGATACCTGGGGGTGCAGGTAGCACACGGGGATTCAAAGTTACTTGAGTTGAATATGACTAGGGTAGTTGAGTCCCTGAGGCACTCTGTAGACTTTTGGAACACGCTGCCATTGTCCCTAATGGACAGAATAGCGGTGGCAAAGATGGTGATGCTACCTAGATGTCTGTACGTCTTACAGAATGCACTGTGCGCGATTCCCGCGAAGGTGTTTCGACAACTGAACTCTCTATTAATATCCCTGTTCTGGGTGGGGAAACACTGCAGAGTAGCGCTGCAGGTCCTTTCGAAGTGATATGAGGAGGGGGGGCTGCGGGGGCCTAGGTCTGACTTATATTATTATGCGGCGCACCTCCAGCATGCGGCGCAATGGTTAGATGAGGGTGACAACTAGGAAAAGCGCTTGCTCAGCAGCCATGTGCAATAAGAGATCCTACCTGTCATTTTGATGGAGGGTGCAGGGGCAAGTGCAGAACTACCATATGTGGTCTGGCAAACGGATCTCATCTGGCAAAAAGTTGTGGAACGGGTGTTGGGGCGGGCTCCATTTCACCCTGAGTTGCTCATTTGGCAGCTAGCCCCAGTACGAAGGATGGTGAAGAGCATGTCCTTCCAGGCTTGGAGGGAGAGTGGCTGCATGGTTTTGGCGGACCTGTACGTAACCGACACCTTCATTACCTTTGAACAGGCATGCGAAGGATTTGACCTGGGCCAGGGGCAATATCTCCAATATGTGGGCCTGATGGAACTGGCTAGAGTCACGTGGCCCACTTACCCAAATATGCGCCAGACCACTGAGACCCTAGATATACTGCTAACATGTGGCAGTGGGCATAGGCTGGTGTCATTGTTGTATAAGGCTATGAGGGTGGATTCGGGGTCCCTAGTCCTTAAGGCATGGGACGCTTGGAACGAGGATCTGCAGGCGCCATTGCCGGAAAAAAGCTGGGTGAGGGTATGCTCGCTAATGCACAAGGTATCTTGTAATGCCCGACTGAAGCTATTGCATTATAATTTTGTGCAACGGGTGTACATGACCCCTGTGAGGCTCCACCGTATAGATGCCAGTCGGTCGCTTGAATGTCCCAGATGTAAGAGGGCCCGTTCAGGGTTCATGCACCTGGCATGGGAATGCCCAGAAGTACAGCAGTATTGGATTAATGTAGTAGCGAGAATTCGTGAAGGGGTGGGAATCTTGTTAGAAGCTACACCAGAACAGTGTCTCCTGGGGCTGGTCCCGCAACGCAAAAAACAGAAAATGGCCAATAAGCTAACACAGTTAGCATTAGTGTTGGCCAAGCGGAGGGTGGCTATCCGCTGGATGGGTTAACGGGCCCCAGCAATCGAAAGCTGGATGAGGGACGTGGGAGAGTGGTCCCTTGCGGAAGAACTGCATATGAAGGCCTGCCGTAAGGATGAGAAGCTAGAGGAGGACATTGTAATCTGGAGAGAGTTATGCAGGGAATTGTTAAATCCAACGGGAACTGGAAGTGAGCAGGACAATGGATCTGACAGTAGCAGTAACATGTTAAAATTGGTTCTTGGGCAACACCCTAGCTATGTATGCCGCTAAGTATATTGCTATGCCATAAATGTATAAATAATTGTGAAATGTGTACATGACTCAGATGTATAATGGAAATAAGTTGAATGGTATTACCTTGGGTAACTCTGTGTATGACCGCTCAGTTATGTTGTGAAAAATTGAATAAATAAAGATTTAAAATATATATATATATATATATATAGCACCAAATGTCTATTTTGCATTTTGCAGAATTATGCATAATTTTACATAATTTCCCCAAAATTATACAAATGCAAATTACGTGAATTTCACACACCCCTGTTTACATCCCCTTGTTGCCGACTCAGGGACTCAGGGACCTGGGGAACCAGAAAAAACACACTGCAATGATAGAGACTATTATATAATTAACAATTACATATTTCAATATTTCAAAGTGCCTTGGTTTATATCACACTGACTGCTAAATTACAGCAGCATGAAAGCCTGAGGAGAACTAAAAAAATGGTTCTTCAAGAGTATAGCTTCTGTGGAAGGAATGCCACCGTAAACTAAATATGCCCATACATATCAATGAGAGGAGTAGCCCCTAGCTTTGTGTCAATGCTATTTTGGGGTATACCTATGGAAAGGTTATTCAAGAATTTCCTGGGTTACTATGTAGTGATTCACTTTAATGTATCTATTATTTTATAATAGATAGTCCTGTTTTTTTTTTTAAAAGCGAATGCCTTAGGCTGGACAATCACAGTGATTTACCTTTGAGATATTTGTGTTATATTCTATCTGGGACCAAGCTTCACAGGATCTCCCAATAGCTAGGCACCAGCTACCCGATAACAGTTATCACTGAGTCAAGTAATATATTAAATCAAATCTGGCCATTGCATTGTAGGGTCTCTGTCATTGTGGATGGGTATTTGTACATGAGAGGGCTGTGATGGACATTATATGGGTCACTTTGCCTGAACGGTCCTAATGGAAGCATTTCTTTCTGCATGGCCATTGCACAGTACACTCTATATATTATGTTATTATACTGAAAGTTTTTAGTATTGTCTTGCCACTAGTACAACCTTGCAGGGCAGTCATAGTTCGGACATCATCACAACCTGCTTTAGAGGGTTCCATCACAGACAGGAGTCTGTTTCCTACTGTTTGAGTTGAGTCATCTGTAGTGTGGTGCTTTAATGTTTGTTTGGTTATATATAGGTTGTATTAATTTGTGGTGTTGCTTGGTGCATGGGTCTGGAGGTCTTTACAAATTCAATTGTGTGCTATCTGAGAACATTAGAATGTGCATTACCAGAACTGATGCATGTGTCGAAGGTAATTGAAAATATGGTGTCTTTTTAGGGTCCACAGTATCTCTTTAAACCAAAGTAGATACGGGCTGTTGGGTTAGCAGAGGCTTAGTGTGTTATGTTTTGTCCTGAGGTTGTACATTCTTTAATGAAGAGTAGAGTGCTGTTGTGAGATTGTTGAGGTCGAACTGTATGGTACCTTTGAGCAGTGTTGGGTGTTTATGTTATTTTTATTAATATATTGTATTTAATGGTCTATCTGCACTATTTTGGATGCATACAGGATGTTCGTCTAATGTTTCCTGTTGAATACAAAAGTTAAATATCGGGATGTACTGCCCACCAAGATCTTCTGAAGGCATGCTTGTCGCATGGGAGAAAGGCACAGGAGAGGCAATGCAAGCCCCAAACTCACAGACACACAGATTCCAAGGAAGACACCTTCCAAAAGGCATCAACAAATACCGACCATGCTCTCTTGAGACCGTGGCACATTCAAGGAAAGGTAAGGTAACCTACAAGAGCAACTGAGCTTTTGAGCCACACCCATCACCTTCCCTCTTTCCTTAACTGGGTGGGAGTCACAGCTGGGCCCTCTTTTGCACTTAGCTCATTTTTCTCAGTTAGTTAAAGTAGCTCTCTTTTCCTTGTCCCAAGCAAGTGTCTGCTTGTCTTAACAGTTCCTCCTACATAAGAGCTCTGGTTAATTCTCCGTCAGGCCATAGTTACTATCATTGTATATGTCTGTGTTTGTTGATATTAGAAGGGAACGAACCCAGAGCAATGGATGCTGAAGAGGGGGCAGGATCCTAGGAAGATATAGTCATTTGGGGAAGGTGAAGGGTAGACATTCAGGTTATGCGGAGCGCTTCTTGAAGAGGTGTTATGTACCAAATGCCCAAAGTCCCTTGACTGCTATGCGAGGCCTATGCCTCCCTTTCTATCATTTTCTCCATCCAAACTTGCTGAATCCCTTAGATTTAAGTGGAGTCGCCTACCACGCAATACTTCATAGACCTCCATATAGGGTAACCAGGTTTTCATATTAAAAACACGGGCCTGCCTTTCATTCAGAAGTAGGACTACAGTTTCAGGCCTGTAAAATGACAATGGAAGTTTGGCCACCATAATTTCAATGCTTTGTGCTCCACAAATATCAGGATGAAGGGTACATTTCTGGTGCGTTGAAAGAACTTTTCTTGTGGTGAAGGGCAACCATCGTGAGTCTGTGGTAGTAAGGCAGGACTAAGGAAGATTCACGGTTACTGAAGAGCCCACAATCCTTATTAGGTCAAGTCTGCATGTATGGCCACCCCAAATAAACCCCACACTTCTGTCTTGCTAGCACAATCCTCACTCTTCGGCTTCTGCTTTGACATGCTTCACCATCGCTCCCTCCTGCCCAAGTCAAACATGTGCCGCATGGGGAATTGGCCAGGGGCTGCACAACTGACACATGCACCTCCTCTAAACCAGCATGGGGTAAAGAGGGATTCTGGGGGGAGCGGGGTAGGGTGTTCTATCTACCCCATCACTCCTGACTAGGAAAAGTCCCAGAGAATTTCTCCCTGCCCCGATCACTGCACCTCCCAGATTGCCCATATACCTTACCTTAGGTTAGCTTCACCACAACCCCAGCCCGATTTGTGTACTGGGCATGCATTTAACTTTCAAACAGTCAGTTCCATTGCCCCCAATACCAGAAGCACATATCCCTCACTTGGCAGGAAGGGAGACCGGCTGACAGTTTTCAGGCAGTTTTGGCCTGACACCTCACCAGCCATACACCTGAGGCACCATCGAGGCACCGAAGACACTTATAATGTTGCCAGCAGCCAATGAGGCAGAAATATCTTCTGATCGTTCGCAGCCCAGGTTAAGCAAAGCACTGCTCTGAGCCCTTTTGTATTTATCAGGCAGCAGACTTCTAAAACGTAAAGGTATGGCCCAGATAAATATCCCAGCGTGTTAAAAGACACACAGTCACAGAATAGCACGCTAGCAAGAAGCCTCACCACATGGTATTATAAATGTCGACCAACGAGGAGTAGCACCCATCAGGAGGGCACACCAAGGGAAACCTGCAAAGGCAAAGGATGCTGCAACAGCGCCGCACACGAAGAAAGTTGAGGCCTCCCCATCAGAGAGAGTTTCCCACCTTCTGCCCAACCACCTAGATGCTGCCCAGAGCTGCTACCCCAACAGTATGGTTTGTCAGATACTTTGTTCAGCAGGGCGGCCAGGGAGTGCCAAATGCAGCAGCCATTCAGGATCAGTTACCCGTGGCATGAAGAACCATGCTGTAGGAACAAGGCATGAAGGATATTAGGACAGGATTTTTTTTTTAAGACCAGAATATTGTTCTCGGAGGTTCTATAAGCCAGACACTGGATACACAGAGACTGAATGGCAGTTTCCAGAACGGTTGCTGAGTGTGATGTCATAGTAGAAGCGGGTTTTTGCAAAGTATTCTCAAGGATGGCTGGCCCATAAATAACTAGATTTTCCCCGGTTCTCTGTAAAAACCAAGACGGCAGCGAGACGATCGTTCACCTGATGTGTGGACGCATACCGTTCAGCTCTGACTGAACGAGTTTTTCCCTTTGCCCTGATGATGATCTCCTAAAAGAATTTTTACATACCCCTACATTGTACGAGGTCGAAACGCATTGGCATTTTTCGATGGGGATCTATTGGAAGTACCACCTCAAACATACAATTACTGGTTATGATTCTGAAAAGAATCTTTCCATTTGAAAAAGAACTATTAAACTTTTCTTTTTTGGATAACACTGAGTGTGGGAACAGAATACTGGCTATATAACCCCATGTTTATATAAGGGGTAGGACAATTCATTGGAGTGAGTTACCTTGGATTTATTGGCAACAACTCACCTGTGTTTGGCAGAAAAAGCATTTTTTGAAGTTCTTTCGCTTTATGTCATTTTGTGTTGTGACCTCTATTGAGTGATCCTCCTTATTTCCCCGCCCAAGCAAGCACTCATCATTGAGGAATACATAAAAAATCTGTCTGCTCTCAACTTCACACCACATATCATTGACTCTACGAAATCCCTGGGTATAGTGCTGGATAGGAACTTGAGCATGCAGGATCACATTAGTGCTTATACCAAAGGAGCGAACTTCAAACTGAGCATCCTAAGGAAACTAAAACCTTTCCTCCCCCCTGATGACCTCAAGTCCGCAGTACAAGCTTTAGTCATCTTGCGTCTGGAATATGGCAGTGCAACACTCTGCAGTCTGCTTAAATACAGACTGGCCCCCCTCAGAGCTTCATTGAATGCGGCCGCCAGGCTCATCACAGGCTCCAAGAAGTACAACCACATCTCCCCGGATCTGAAAACTCTCAACTGGCTACCTTTCGAAGCAATGATACACCTAAAACTTGCCTGCATGACCCACAAGGCCCTTCACTTCAACACGCCTCTCTACCTCGCAAAACAACTTGAGCTGTCGGGTGGCGCCCGTACCTCCAGGAGCTCCAGCACCCTCCTACTTAAACCAAAGAAATTCAAAAAAACAAAAATCTACAACCGCTCCTTCTCAGGAATCGCCCCAAGAATCTGGAACTCCCTTCCAACGGAAATGAGACTGATTCCATCAACACTGTCCTTCAAAAAGGAAATGAAAGCGCTACTGATGAACACTTTCCTATCCTGAAGTCCAGTGGGGGCCTGAGTCACCACATCTACTATCACGCTGATGACTCTCTCGCCTTCGCCTACTGACTATTTCTTGTGCACACCATTAAGTCGTTATGTAACTATTGCTATTTTCTTGACTATAATGGCGTCACGTAACTATTGTTTTTTTTGTGTTTTTTTTTTTGTCTATTGCTATGATTCTGCCACGATTGCCCCCCCTCATATGTGTTACATCCCTCTGTAAAGCGCTCTGATACCCTCTAGGGTCATGTTCGCGCTATACAAAACTTTCCAAATAAATACATAAATAAGTTGTGTTTTGATTGTACCAGATGGATATGATTAATGCAAAAGATGGCAAATAAGTATGAAAAATATTTGAGATAAATACTCAAGCACACAAGATTGATGTGTATGTTGTGCTGTTTTCTAACTAATGTGGATTAATGGCCGTGTGGGGGCTCTGAGTATTCTTGTGTTTTGATATTGATCCCTCCCCGACCAATAGGCCTTACTGGATCAAACCCCTTTGTGTTTTTATAGTAGAATGGATTGGCCCAGGCATCTGTTGACAGTTGGCCATAAACTTGAGAGGAAGGCAGTTAGCATGACTAAAGGTAAAGAGCACAGATCCCTACTTCCTGACTGTTGCTGATGAGGCAATGAACTGCAGGATTCCACTTGCTTCCAGGAACTTGGATACGGAGTTTCAGGCTGGACTGCTGAGCGCTCATGCAGCACTCTTTGAATTGTGATGAGGGAGTATTTGAAGAATGGGGCAACTGCTTGTGTGTTTGGGAGTGACTGCAACACAGTGGTAGCTGGTAGGGGAGGGGGTAGAACAAAAATAAAAAAGACTTACCTGTGGGTCGCCTGCCGCCGCATCTCCTCCGTCCGTGCTGTATCCTGCCTCCCGAAAGCACCCAGGCTCCCAGACTCCTTTAGCCTTTCACGACGTTGCCTTACAGCAGTGTTGTGATTGGTCTGAGCACCGTGGTTCGGCCCTCAGAGAGGGACTAGGAGCCTGTGCATGTTCTCCACCCAGGCTGTAATGCAGCCTGGTGCAGAACATGCAAAATGCGCATGACGGTTAGGCCGGCCCAAGACGGCCGGCCAAACCATCATGCACACTTATGATGCAGCCACCACTCCTCTTCCTGCTGGCGTCACCCGAGCCCAGCCCAGCCCGCCCCAACATGGAGCTTAAAAGCAGACTAAAAATAAAAGGTAATAACATTCAGTTATTATCATTTTATTTTTCCTTTACTCTGCTCTTAGAGCAATGGGACGATGCTCCTCCGCCTTAGCGGAGGAGCCGCCCCTGCTGGAACAGTAGGTTCCCTTTGTGAAGTACAGAGCACCCTCCATTCAAACAGATGCATTCCATTTGATTTTTTTGGGATTGAGGTTTGTAGGCACCGCTAATGGAAAACTATGATTGCCACATAAATATACACCTGCTGCCCTTGCCACATAACCCAACATCTGCTGTTTTATTTGCAGATTTTAATAAAAATGTTTCTAGATCAAATGCTATTACAATTAGTGTACAGGGGTTGTACCACTTCCCCTGACATGTTGCAAAAGTTACCTGGTCACTTCTCAGACGCTGATTGCCGTATTTATGACATTAAAGATGAGACAATCGTGCAAATATAGAGTGAACTGAGAGAAGGCCTTGGTTTGCATCTGGAAACAGAAACTTCAATGTAATTGAAACAGTTTGGAAAAAAGCATCCCTTGATGTGTTGTTTCACTCTTCATGCAAGTTAGTTATTGGATCACAGGCACTAATCTCAAAACAGTTGTTACTGCGTGTAGTGTCCTCAAAGTAGCAGTTTTTGCCAGAGGAAACCCAAGAAGTAGTATTGAATACTGCACTGAGGAACTGTTTCTTAATGGAAAGATATACTGCTTAATGCCTTATAAGTTTAAACCAGGAACCGAACATACGTTTTAGAACATAACTGTGATGCGCTAAATAAATAAGGCACATCTTTTACACACAAAAGGAGGGTACACAAGCATGTTTTCTCAATAGGGCAACCTTGTGTATATTGTCCATAATATATTTGACTTAGGAAGGTAGAAACAAAAGGATTGGTCAAATGGCATGCCGATGCTTCAGTGCAAGACAAAAATCATTGGTGGATGGCATTTCGAGTAGGATCTGCTGCATTCTTATAAACTTAGGATCCCTTCTGAATTAATGAGTGATTGCAAAATGTGTTAAATAACAATGCCACAGAATGTGCTATCTACTTTGTCTTTCATAGCAAACCATGCCGCTTAATTTATCTTTCATATCTTCATGTTTATTATTCTTGCCACACTCAGTCCATGCCTGCTGCATAAATTGGGCCTTCATTTCCACATATGTCTGCTGGCCTTACGTATAAGTCACATCCCACATTGGGTTGACTGATCTCCTTATTACCATTGTAGGCGGAAGAGGCATAGAGTATGCACAACATTTCCTTTCACAAGGTCATTTGCTGAGCCCTTACAGAAATATTGGAGTGCTGAATAATTGGTGTTAAGCTATTGTAAACAGTGGGTTATTTGGAGGATGACTGAAGCGAACATAGCTCATTTTAAGACCTAAAAATGTTCAAGTTCAACAATATCATGACGTAGTGGGTACATTTTTTAATCACATACTGCCTGTTCTTCAAGGATAATTCAGCTCCCTTTGTCATGAAAGTGATAGGTCTGGATTTTATTTATGATACTGAGTGATGAACCTGGCAGTACCAGTGGTAACACTACACTCCAAAGGACCACATAATCTGGTACAATTACAAACACGTTATTAACGGGCAAAGGCATCATTTCCTCATCTGTCTCATCAGTTATGGATGTACCTTATAAAATGATTGACAATTTACTTGTTAATATAAAATAGTGTATTTATTATTTATTTGTGGCATTTTTGTGGTGCAGACCTAATCACAAGGGCAAAAGAGATTTACAAACAACTATAACAAAAAGATACATAGGATCAGAGGAGGGGAAAGATTTGAATTATTGAACCTGTGAGACTCGAAGGTGTGTTCTGAGGAGGAGAATCTTGGTCTTTTCTGCAAGGCAGTAGGTGAGAGCTCAGCCTGAGGTGCTCTGTGAAACTATACCACAGTCTGTGAGCTTGGCTTGAGAACATCTGGTTTAGTAATTGGACTTATTTGTGGCAGTGGCAAGTCAGATCGCTGAATCTAGAATGGCCTTGAGAATATCGAGAGCAGGTTTGGGGTTACCAGCTCGGAGTGCAGTGCCACTGTTGGGATGTTAGAGTACCAAAACCTGTAGTAATAACTTGATATGTAGGGGTGGGATTTAGGACTTGACTTTCTTGAGCAGGAAGACTTGAACTATGTAGTCTTCTTAGGCCAGGCCAGGCCTTGTTTGAGCATCAGAAAAAGAGCTTTAAGAAGCAGGACTTAGAGAGGGGTTAAGACTGTCCACTTGTTGACCTTCCTCTCTACAAGCTTTTCATTGGGCAGTAGTTGTGTGCTTCCACTGAGTATTAATGCTTATACTGCACTTTTGCTTTGTGTGAAAAGCTTATTCTCAATACGGCAACCCTGAGTTAGTTATGGTGTTAGTATGGCAATGTTTCCTGCATGGTATATGGACACATAACCCTGCTCTGAGTGACCCATCTGCATGTGAATCTGGTATTCTGATTTTTACCAGCCCAGCTTCTGCACTAATCTAGTGTGTGCGCGGAGGTTTAGGCCTTTCTATGGTAATACCAAGGTCCAGAAATGGTTAGTGACCTGGAGGGGTGTACCAAGCATGCCCTCTTTTTAATGGCATAGGGCTACTGTCCATGTCCTACGTTGTTGACATGAAGTACTGGTGGTAGCATAATGATTTTTGGGAACTAATAGTCCTGGCCAGATCTATTCTCTCTGTCAGAAAGTAGTGTAGGCTACTTGCCCCTCTCGATTAAAAGGTCTGCTTCCGTTTAGTGTCCAGACCAAGAGAGAGGGAGAGAGAGAAAGAGAGAAGCGGACCATTGCCACAAAGAGGAGATCCCATCAAAGATGCTGATTAGTGAAGGCCAGCGTGCACATCAGCCAGCACGTGCCAAGTCAAGTCATTTGCTGAGAAGGTACCAGAAGAGCACTGCATCCAGAAACTGAGAGACTGTAAAGGAAAGCAACCCCAAACCATGATTAGGATTTATTTTCTACTGCTGTGAAATTTAAAGCACTTTCTTTAGCACTGGACAGGACAGTAACTTTTTGGGTCCGTTGGTTGATCGTTGAGTTCTGACACACTATCCTTCTGAGAAGCCTTTGATTGCTTGCCCTCCTTAGCGTGAGTCAAGTGTGGAAACGGTATACCTGGCCAAGTTTGTTGAGCCATAGAAGGACGCGCCCCATAAATGCAGTGGCAAAAGACTTCATCTGCCATAGTTGGGCACAGGTAGACCCTGTCTGCCATGTGGTCCCCATAATGGTGGATGAAGTATGGTGGCATTGACAAGTCAATGATCAGGACTGTTGACCTGATTGGTTTAATGTAAAAGGTTATGTTAAATACCATATGTTTAATTTGTTCATTATAACAAATTATGGCAAAGGCAGTAGGCCTCACTTATTCATTGTATAAAGGATATGTTAAATCCAATAGACCTTAAAGGGTGGATTGATGTTTCACTGTGTTAAAGCCTGTAGATCGGTATTTTGTGACATTGAATCTCACAGATTATTGCAGTAGGCACTTTTTTGGTTGACCCCTATTTACAAACCCTGGGGTTGAAGCTCTATACTGTGATATTCCCTGTTAGGCCATTTTAGGACAGGTAGTACATTGTTTATCCAACTGTACTGTTGTACATGTTTCTCTAACCTTATGACTGTATGCCTGACGGTTGCCTTGTGGCAAATTTATGCTCAATAGAGGAGTCCTGCATTGGTTAAGGGGACATGCCAATGATAAAGAGTGACTATAGGCTGGAGTGGGTTTTTGCAAAATGTTGTCAGATGCCATGGGCCTGACCTTTGTATTATGAAAAGTTACAACACCTGCAGTAGGCTTCACTTATTTATTGAGACACCATATGTAAAAGCCAATAGACCTGGTGGGTTTGTATGACCATGTGTTGCGGTATGAAGACAAACCTGGGGGGAAAAAGATTTGTACTGTAAATTTGCACATAATTGTAATTTTATGCATAGTATTTAGGTGTGTGTGTGTGTGTGTATATATATGTGCGTGTGTGTGTGAAGTGTGTGTGTATATGTGTGTGTGTATATGTGTGTGTGTTTGTCTGTGTGTGTGTTGTGCTCCTCTTTGACTAGAATTACTGGCATGAGAAATATGAAAGCCGTAGATCTATGCTGTGCCTTTGTGAAGTTCATTTATGAGGACATAAAGTAGTACTGCAAGAGTACACATCCTCATATATGTAAACATGTCTTTGTGAATTGCAATTATGATTATGTGAGCTAGTACTGCAGGAGTACTACTGCTCATATTCATAAATACCTGTGTGAAATGCAGAATCAGTATTTATCCTCTGTTGAAAAGGCCAAGCCTAGCTCCAACATTCCAGTTGCTTTCCAACCCAATTCCAGTCTGACGTATATCAGCGAATTCATGACTTGCTGGATATTTGTTAGCTATCAACAGCAACCAAAACTTAAATGAAAACCTGCAATGACGCAAGGACTGCAAAGGTCTTTCTAGTTTCCATGTTAATTGCCCTTTAAAGGGCAATCAGTAGCCAAGGTGCCACCCTGCACTTAATATAAATGTGAAGGGTGCCAAGGGACTTATTAAGAGGATCCCCTTACTTTTGAGGAAAAAGCCACAAAGGTCAGAAAAAATCTCCAAGGCAGTATTAGGATTTCTTGACATTCAAAAAAACAAAAATCTACAACCGCTCCTTCTCAGGAATCGCCCCAAGAATCTGGAACTCCCTTCCAACGGAAGATTATAGATGATATAGCAGTAAACAGGGGCTGGCAAACAATAAAGGCACCAAAACCACACTAAAATCACGGTTGAAAAGGAGTTAGCATAGGGTCTTCCAAAAGAAAGTCCAAATACAATACTACTGCTGAAAAATGAAGCAAAAATCAGGGACAAAAATGGTTCAAAGATGGCAAGGAGTGCAACGAAAAAATAAGGAGTGAATGTGTTGCAGTGCATCTTCTCTGACCAAGCCCCTTAAATCTAGACTGGGCAGGAAATTACATCACAGGTAAAAGGGTTGAATTTCAGGCAGGAGACAATGGGAGGGTGGCCATCTTGGATAGCAGTAGATTTAAGGCTAGTCAAGCCCACTGTTTCATCACAATGGCAATTTGCAAAGTTGGCTGGCGTCAAGAGAACAACTCCATATCTTGCATCCTGCTTCCACGTTTTGTCAACCATTACCTTAGCACTGCACTCCACACAACATGCAGACCAACTCTCCAGATGACTTCGACCACAAAAATGCCAACATTGTCCGGACAGATTGAAATAAGACTCCTCATCATGCGCTGAACACAAGGACCACTCATGCTATCCTAACCTCTATGAACTCAAGGTCAAGTGAGGACAATGCTGCCTCTGGCGAATGTGGTCCCCAGATGTAATATAAGTCACACAATTGGATATAACCACAATAAAATGGTTTCTGTTCACTATAGCTTTAACAGTTACGGTCTTATTTAGAATTTGGTAGAGTGGGAGCGCCTCTGTAGAGCGGCAGTGCTCTCTCCCCACCAAACTCACAGTCAACTGCTTTATTGAGAGTCAGAGAAGGTGCCAGATTTACAACGGCAGAGTCTCTATTGGCTCCATAGTTTGGGACCTTTGACCAGGCCACCCATCCGCTGAAGGACCACCAGATCACAGTGATGATCACCCTTAGTCCTCCATGCTGGGCATGGCAGACACGAGAAGGGAAAAATGCAGAATGGCCCCCATGCTCAGGAAGGAACTCCTTTCACATTGGGGCCATTAATCTTTTATTCAGAGGAAAAGAAACTATTTTTCTTTTTAAAAAAAGTTTGCAGTGTGGGTGCTTTAAATATAGCGCTGCCGCTGCTCCCTTCACAGCACAGAGACCTTTGCTAGGCAGGCAGAGATCTGTGGGTAGGGCAGATGATCATGGACTCCGCTTTCCCTGTGGACACACAGACCCTCCGACAGCGTCTAAATAAGGCCCTTAATTTTCAGTCATCCTTCCCAGCTCCCCAAGTGGGCTATGACTTACTGTTCTCACAGTCTCCAGCTAAGTGAGACTAGGCTTTTGTGGCTACACCGCTCTCTGATGATTGGATATTGTCTCAAGAAGTAGCCCTAAATCAAGAATTGGCATCCTCAGTATACCAGCAAAAGTCTGTACATGGATCGGGAAGCTACACTTTTTCAATCTTTTTAGCTTGCCCTGTGAACTTGACAATCCGTGAGTCCACTGGAAGTGCTGCATGTTTTTAAAGTGATATTAAACAGCAGAACTGTGGCTTTGTTCAAAATGTAGCTTCATCCGTAGTCACGGGTGGTTACTGTCCTCTCTCGTACCAGGATATGGAAAGCAGATGGCAGGTGGTCCTAGTTGCAGAAGCTTACCTTTTTACCTGTGCTTGTGAAGTGGAGAGACTTACCTGCCTCTCTCCTGTAACATATGTGCAGTCTCCAATAATGGTGGTCCTCACCTTTTCCCCTTGTATTACACGTGGGTTTGGTGTGTGTGGGAGGATCTCATGTGCAGAGTGAAGAGATGCATAGTAGCTGGTCCTGCCCAAAACTGTGATTTGCCCCGAAGGTTGCCTTCACATCTGTATTCTTGCATTTTGGACGAGTTCTATACTATACATCTACTCACCTACCAAACCAGCTTTCCCTTCAGTATATTTGAGCTTCCACTATTCCCCTATTTGGGTTGTGCTGGGTGTCAGATGAAAGATTATGGTCGATTATGTCTCAGTCCCAGCTACAAAACACTTCAACCAGTTCAAGCCAACCCCTTTCTCTGGCTGTCACCAAAAGCCGGATAGACGGCCTCCATCATGAATTGCAGATCGTTTAAACTCAGGAATAAAATGAATAAAGCTGGCCTTTTCCTGTCCCTGACTTTGTGCCAGGGGCCACAACTTGGGTCCAGTATTTTGCACATTGCCTGGACCTGAAAAAGAAATCACACCACGCTAGAGAAGTCTTTTGCCAGGAACCTTGCTTTTGGTTGTTTCACTTTCAGAAGAGGACTATTTTCTGGAAGGAGCTGAACCAACCATTGTGAGGAGTGGAGCAGCACCTGCAGAAATACATTCCAAGACTGCAAGAGTGGTGATCCTGTAGCGCCGCTAACTTCCCAGATACCATGCCTGCCCTAGGACAGCCCATAGCACCCCACCTCCCAGCCACACCGGGCACTGAAGCTTCACTTCTTCACACCAAGTCTTGTGGCAACATCGCATGACCTGCAGATGGTCGCCCTGGTTCCATTATTACATACCTTGAGCCCCCTGCCTATGTTTAAAGATGCAAATGGCTGCTGATCGAAAATGATCATTCTCACACATTAATGATGGAGCCTGGGGGTCCAGAGGCTGCCCTGGGTGCCCCGGGGGCCTCTGGCAACTAAAAACGATGGCTGCAACTGGACAATTCCAAGTCATAGGCCACCGAGGTGTTGTACTCTCAAGGACAGATGTTATGGTGCATTTGTTAACTTCTCCGTTGCTTTCGACAGCGGATCAGTCTGTAAGGGGCAACATAGGAGAACAGCGTGTAGCATGTTGGCTAGTGTCTATAGTCAGGTGGCTTTATTCATGGTGTCTTACCAGAGTGATGACGTTACACAATTGTAGGGTAAAGAGGAGTGTTTTGTGCGCGTGTGGGTTTAGGCACGTGTGTCTCGTCTCACTGCTACTGAATATCAACATAGGTGATTTCAAGGACGAACCCGGAAGGGCAAGGGTTGTCTGACTTTAATTAATGGACAGCCATACACTGAACCTGTTTTTTGCTAATGACGTGTTGTTTCTGCACCACACAACAATCGGCTTACTTACTGAACCAGTATGAATATGCTGATAAAAATAGTTTAAAGGTAAACTTAGAAAATACCCAGGTCAGATTATTTTGGGAACGGCGAGAGTGGATGGTAACTGAGACAGGATAGGCTGACAGAAGTGAATCAGTATTTATATCTGGACCTTTTAATTGACTGTCCCCTGACATGGAGACCTTGTCTGGGAAAGATAAAAAGATGCATTGTCAGCGATGGCTGAATTGAATGCCTTTCATCGTAAATTTGGTGACCTAGCAATGTCCGCATTACTCAAGGCATACACATCACAGATTGTTATGGGATAGGTCATGGGGTGACCATATGGCCATACTTTGGGTGCATGAATTAGGATCCTCTTGAGACAACACTATGGAGAAGAGCATTAGTGCTGAAGCTTTTGCCTCTCTTAGAAATAATTTAAATGGAAGTGGGGTCATCATAACCCTTTGGGGTGGGTGCCCTCGTGTCATTCATATTGTGGCAGCCGGAGCACCAATCAATCAAACCTGTGCCTGGAAGACACTCGGAATCAATTGAAAGAGAACTAGATAGATGTAAACTGTGTGACATGCTTACCAGTAAATGGCTACCCTACAAAGACATCAATGACATGTTCGTCCTAAAGATAAGTATCCAGGTAGATAATCAAAGGGATGTTGCATAGGATATGTGAGCACAACACTAAGGTACTGGATTTAGAGTCATTTGATAAATAGAAAATATATAAACTCATTTGGTATGTTAACAATATCATTGTCAGAATAATGCCTGACATATTGTGTCCTAAATATTGTCTACAAAAGAAAGATACAATATTTTTGTGTTAACGATATTTAGGACACAATATTTATGACAGACAATATTCTGACAGTTCTCTTCTGAAAAACAACCCCATTGTGAATGGGGAGGGCCCTTTAGCTGCTTGTTTCAGAATTTCTGTCTCCAGATGAAAGGCAGAATATTGTGCTACTATATGGGCTACTCTCAGTTTTGGATAGAGAGGGGCCTGTTAAGGATTGAGAAAACGTTATATAATATTGAATATTCAGAGACAAGAGGCAAATTCTAACTAACTAATTCAGCTTCACACAGATAAAACATGAATTTCATCCAAATGATACATTCTACAGGTTCTCACTCAGTAAGAACCAATCAAAAACCAGTGTCCTCGCTGAATTTGGTGTCGGTCTACTTCTCACAAATAATACAATGGCAACTTCTGGCATCGTCTTGGCCTTTATGATATCTCACAAAGGAGTATTCACCTCCTCTGCCTCCCACCTCGTGCTGGTGCTGAGAAATATCATCCAATGAATCAGTTGTACCAAACATGTCTTTCACACAGTAAGTTAATAAAAAACAATTTTTAAATGAGAACTCTGTGACTCTGAGGCCTGAAACATAAAAGATAATTATGCACAGCAAGCAGAAATGCATCGTTTACTTTCCAAAATGGAGCTGAGCACCTAAGCACTGATGTCAATGTTGGGGAGAGGATGTGGCCTAACGGCTAGAGCAGTTGACCTCAAAGTTAGGGACCCCGGTTCAAATCTCGGCAGGGACACTCGGCATCCTGTTATTCTGGGCAAATCATTCACTCTCCCCATGCCTAACAAAAAATGAATGTGTCCATCTGTAACGCAACTGGTGCTCATGTAAAGTGCTCTGATACCTTTGGGTCTAGTTCGCGCTATATAAAACAAAAAAAAAAGTTAAGATACCTATACCCTATCTATAGTTAAACAAACATATAAATCACTTCTTTTTAATAAATCTAAGTGTAAGATAATATGCACATGTGTAAGTGCTGGTTATGCATGTTACAAGTTAGATTTCATTAGGCGCAAATATATAATGGTGTCTCTGCCTCACCAATTCCCTCCTCTAATGGCTCTGGGAGCCATTACACAAAACATCCACCATTTTCTTCATGACACTTTCAGATGCCATTTGCTGTTCGCTGCTGCTTACGTCTAGATCTCTCTAACTCCTTTAACACAGCATAGACATGTTATGTTAATACATTTCTTAAGCGCACAAATACCCAGGGGGGTCAAGGCGCTAGCTCAAATTACAGTAGGGTGAGGGCTGGAACCAGACTAATAATTCAGGCCAAGAGCCAAGTCTTAAATGCCTTTCTGAAAACCAGTAGGCTAGGCATGGCTCGAATAGATGGGGGTAGTTAGTTCCAGAGTTTAGACGACCAGTTTGTTTGCTCCAGCAGAGCGCAGATACCTGGGTGGCTCATATTTTCTGAAACTGAGTTTCAAAAATGCTGGGACGCCGCTGCTCAGGGCCCTAAAGGAAATTCAGAGGGCCTTATATTTAGCCCGCTGTGTGACAGGAAGCCAATGGAGTTTGCGTATTGCCTGTGCGGGTGACTTAAATTTGGGAATTTTCATAAGTAACCTGGCTGCCACATTCTGCAGCGTTTCCAATTTATGCAGGTGTTGGTTTTGCATATTTAAGTAGAGACCGTTACAGTAGTCAATGTTTGATAAGGTTAGGGCAGTGACTACCGTCCTTTTGGTTTCTTCAGATAGAGAAGGAAGAATTTTCTAAATAGCTCGTAGAGTGTAGAATGCCAAAGAAATCACTGAATTCACCTGTTCTTTAAAGGTTAGTTTTTCTGTCCATCATGACTCCTAAATTTTTGCCTTTCTTAACTGGGAGAGGAAGGGAACCCAGCTCCTTGGGCCACCAAGATGGGGACCAAAAGGTGGGCTGGTTCCCGAACAGGATAACTTCAGTCTTAGCTGAGTTAAGCCTTAGACAGTTTGTGTTCATCCAATTGCTGATTTCTAACATGCAGCCTTGAAATCTTTCTCATATGACCATGTCATTAGCTGCCACAGATACTACTATCTGCATGTCATCCGCATAAGATGTAAGGTCAACGCCATATGATATAATCAAAGAGAAGTGGCATAAATGTTAAACAGCGTCGGGCTGATGGAAGAGCCCTGTGGAACTCCGCATGGGAGAGAAAAGATGTCTAAAACAAAAGGGCCTATGGCTACTATCTGAGTACGCTCTGATAGAAATGATTTTAATAGGGCAAGTGCTGGTCCTTTTACAACTATGGCCTGAAGACGGTCAACCAACAAAGAGTGGTTGACAGTATCAAAGGCGGCCGATAGGTCGAGCAATATCAGGGCGGCCTTGCCACCTTTGTCTATGGCCATCCTTATTTTACAACACTGTGTCGCTTCCAATTGAATTTCTTCCCTCTTCCTTTTCAGTCCCCTACCATCAACTGATTTCTCTCCACTTTTTTGTCTGAACATTTTTCCCCTTTCATCAACCTAAATCACTTTATCATCAAAACAAACAAATCACAGAAACTCCAATAATCAATATAGGCCCTAATATAGCACATAAAAGCCCACTCCCAAGCTCACTAAGCCAACTACCTATAGCATAAAAACCTTTTCCTAATAGCTTCCCAAGCACCTGTCTTTGATAGATCTGTGATACTCTTCACATACTTGTTGATCACCTTAGTCTTATCTGACACAAAAGTGCAGCACTGTTGGACACCCAAACTTTTACAAACTGTCTTTTTTGTGAGCAAAATATCTAAAATAAACCTGTTTTGAAGAATCATGGCTCTCAGTGCTACTAATTCTGAAGTAATGGCACCAAAAGCATCAGAGGTATCAGCTGCCAGCCTGTCAAGCAAAGTGGATAACTTTCTGATTTTCACATCATTCAAAATCACAGCTAAAGAAGGAATGAGGTGACATGGTGTGCAAAATAACGATGGATTGGGATGTGATCCGAATAATTAACAGTGGCTGAGATTAATTCAAGCATTCCATCCATCACTTTTTAGTATACTTTAGTGCGTCACCCTAAGTAGGACGGGTATGCCCAGACGTGGATCCCGTGCACACTGTGTCACTGGAACCAAGCTCTACCCAGTTGATGAGCCCACAACTAGGGAAAAACAAGTCCTGGATTGCTTGTGTTCTGGTTCAGGGGGGACCTGGTTTGACAGTTTGGGCTGGACTGTTCTGATTGGAGCAGGGTCAAGGCTGATTTGCATATTGCTGGGTCCAACATGAGGTGACAAAGTGTGCAAAATAACGATGGATTGGGATGCGGCCCGAGTAATTACCAGCTGCTGAGATTAATTCAAGCATTCCATCCATAACTTTTTTGTATACTTTAGTGTGTTACCCTAATTAGGATGGGTATTCCCAGACATGGGTCCCATGCACACTGTGTCTCTTGAACAAAGCTGTATCCGACTAAAGAGCCAATAACTGGGGCAAAACTGGTCCTGAGTTGCTTGTGTTCCGGTTCAGGGAGGACCTGACTTGGCAGTTCAGGCTGGATTGTTCCAATTGGAGCAGAGTCAAAACTGATTTGCATATAGCTGGGTTTAAACTGAAGTGTCAGGCTGTGCAAAATAATGATGGATTAGGATGCTGATTGGGATGCGGCCCAAGTAATTACCAGTGGCTGAGACTAATTCAAGCATTCCATCCATCACTTTTTGTATACTTTAGTGTGTCACCCTAAGTGGGATGGGTATGCCCAGATGTGGGTCCCATGCACACTTTGTCACTTGAACCAAGCTGTACCTGGCTGATGAGCACATAACTGGAGCAAAACCGATCCTGGATTGCCTGTGTTCTGGTGCAGGGAGAACCTCGCTTAGCAGTTTGGGCTGGACTGTTCCGACTGGAGCAGTGTGAAGACTGATTTGTATATAGCTGGGACCAAACTGAGGTGACATAATGTGAAAAATAATGATGGATTCGGTTGCAGCCCAACTAATTGCCAGTGGATGAGATTAATTCAAGCATTCCATTTATTCTTTTTTTGTATACAAGACTGAGGTCATGGCACTGCTCCTGCCTTGGAAGAGGAGTCGCAATTCAACGTGGAGAGAGGCAAAATGCATCATATCAGCCAGGCCTTTGCGGTAGTCAAGAACCATGCCATCTGTTATAGTTACAAGTGCAGTTGCAGGCACAGTTGTAAGTCTCATGGTTCTGCTCATGAGAATTTAATGGGGGAAGGCAGTCTTGTCCTCAGATCCAGAATGCTTCTCAGACTAATCAATACCAATACAAGAGCATCAGGCTATCTCAAAGGCATGGAGGCACAAGCTTTAGCAAGACAGGATTTCAGAGTTTCATTTGTCTGCTCCACAATGACTGAAGCCTCAGGTCTGTATCTACGGTGGAGCCTTTGATCTGCCTGCAAAGCTGCACAGAAAAGTTTCATTACATCATTCTTGAAGTGACTGCCATGATCTGATTGAAAATAAACTAGGCTCCCAAAATGGGGGATCAAATCTCTTAGTAACAGCTTAGTCACTGTAAGGCTGTCATTTCTCCTAGTGGGGTATGCCTCCACCCATCGGGAGACAAACCACTACCAAAATGTACTGAAGCCCATCACAAACTGACATCTTGAAAAAATCAAGCTGCATTCGGTTAAACGGACCACCTAATCTCCCTTTGTGACTAGTATGAATTGGAGTTCTTCTGCCTGCATTCAGCTGTTGGCAAGTGGCACATCTGTGACATAAATCTGCTGAAACCACTCAGAACCTGGGGGTTAAACCAATGTGCAAAAGAGACGAACCATAGTGTCTTGACTATGTGAGTAGCACCATGGAAATAACGTGCCATAAGAGGTAACATTGAATCAGGCAGCAAAGATGGCCATCTACAGAAACCCAAACTTCATCTTCATTCTTTGTACATCGTGCTCTGACCCACCTTTCCTGTTCACATTCTGGTGCCTCTTCCTGCAATCTCTTCATCTCTTCCACATATCAGCAATGGTCAACTAAAAGCGCATAGAGGTGTCAAGCTCAGATTCATTTATTCATATTCTACATTGAATGTGCAAGACCCAAGAGCGCAATACCTGCCAACTTCATCAGCATACCTATTGCCAGCTGTAACAAAATCGTTCCCGCTCTTGTGTGCTGCACACCTTACAATAGCCACATCAGCTGGCATTTGTAATGCATCAGTGAGTTCTATAACATAGTACCCATTCTTGATAGCGGAGCTAGACGAGGTCATAAAACCCCTCTGGCACCACACCTACCCAAAGTCGTGCACCATGTCAGACTCGTACTGGCCATCAGTATATATGTTGACTCTTAAATTGTCAGAGACACAACTGGCTTTAGTAAGAGTGACCAGGTACATGTTGACTCTTAAATTGTCAGAGACAGAACAGGCTCTAGTAAGAACAACCAGTTTGGCCACCTGTGCAGAAGTTACATTATAAAAACATGAGACTGGCACTACACCCACTAAGGAGCAAATGTCATTACCTACTTTCAAACTCCTTTTTTCATCTCTTAAACGAGAGTTGTCCACAAACAACATATAATCAGGCTCTTCCAGAGGAACATCTCGAATATCAGGTCTTGGATTGGTGCACAATTTGATCATATCGAGGCAGTGATGGTCTACCCCATCATCATCTTCATCATCAACAGGTAATGGTATCAGAGTAGCAGGATTAGGACAAGAACATCTTCTCAATGTAATGTTTTTCAGCAGCAAGGATTACTGTTCGTACTTACTTTGTAAGTCAACTGTTGGTCATGTATTGTATTCTGGTGCATGTGAGCAAGATCTCTACTGAATGAGGAACCATGACTGTGAGTGGATAGTCCATGACTATGCTCTCACATTGCAGAATGCTGACACCAGCTGCGGCTACCCCCATTACACAACCCAGTAACCCTGCAGCGACTTGGTCAAGAGTGTGCTGAAAAATAGGCAACAGGGTGTTTAGACTTTCCATAGGTTTGAGTTAGCACTGACAGGAAGCACCCTTCCCTCTTTCAGCACTCCTGAACGAAATGCTCCTCATAGTCTGGCATTCTTAGAGCCAGGGTGCAGCAGAGACTTTTTATAACATTGAGGAAGGCTTTTTGCAATTGGTAGCAGATGTGACACATTTTTGTGTGTAAGCCCCTGTAGAGGCTTGGCCACTAGGGAAACATTGGGGATATACTGACAACAGTAGCCCACAATTCCCAGGAAAATTCTTCGGTCTGCATTTTGGAAGGGTTCATCTGCACTATGGCAGAGATTCTCTCTTGAGACACTTTCCTTGCTCCTTTCTCAATGTGATGTCCCAGATACAGGACATTTGTTTGACAGTAGTGCAATTTGGCTGGGGACACCTTATGTCAGTTTCCAGCTAAATGATTCAACAGGGCTTGAAATCTTGCATGCATGCCCTTGTGTTGTCAGCACCACCAATAGCTTGTCGATATATTGAATCAGGACTGAGTTACATGTCAGCATTAGGATTGGCAGGTTCTTTTTCTGGGTGAAGACTGTGGGGCTCTCTGTATACTCCTGAGGAACTCGGCACCATGCCAGAAGTTTATTTTGGAACAGGAATGCGAAGAGGAACTGGCTGTCCTTGTGCAATGGAATGGAAAAGAATGCTTAGAACAAGTTGATGACTGTGAACTACTCAGCATCACAGAGAATCTGGTTGAATATTACAGCTGGATTTGGTACCACAGGACAACATGGTAAAACAATATTATTAACCTTTCACAGGTCTTGTACGACCTGCCACTTTTTGTTTCGTATCTGTATTCCCATAATCAGAGATTTATGGGGACTTCCTAGAATCTCTTTTAAGATGCACTGCTCTAAAATAGACTCAATCACGGGACAATTCCAGGTGACACCTCATGTGAGAGGTTCTATTATGGCATTTGGGAGAATTCAGCTTCTTGTTTAACTGTTATATTTACAGGTTCAACATGTTTGGTCAAACCAATGTCTTTGCTAAAATCCCAGATTTCATCCTTTACAGGGTCTTTTAAATCAGGCGGTATGTCTTCTTTTGTCAAAACAAGGAATAGGGAACTGTTGTAATGTTCTGACGGTATTCCCCTGTCCTGTTTCCCCCTCCCTTCTCCTCTCTTTGGAACATTCCTTTTCCCCAACTGTCAACCTGAACGTTCCACTGTAGACTCTGACAGCTGTTCAGCTGACTGGAATTGTGATGGTGCATGTTCTGCTCTAATAAGCCTTTTAGCACCTACTAGGTGTCATGGACTTTAGCTTACATAAAAGATCCCATCCTAACAGACTTACTGGGCAAGAATCACATATCACAATTTGATGATCCTCTTCAAAGGGACCTATTTCCCAGGGATCTTGAAAGAAACAGGATTCACTGTCTTGCTTGCAGTGCCTACAATTTGGACTTGTTTTCCCAAGAAACATAGGGTTGGGACTTCCACTGCCCTTACAGTAGGACGGTAGCACCGTTGTCAATTAAAAAGGCTGGCCATTCACCTCGCCTTCTACATATGGGCCACTCTGGTGTCTCTCTCAAATACTGCGCCAAGCACACATATTTCCTCCCCTCTCAGGCACCCACATTGTGATTGGTCAGGCCCTGGATCTACAAAGGTGTCAAAGATTGGGAACTGTTGGAACGTTTCTGGACTCTGGAAGGGGTTCTGTGGCACTCAATCACCTGTATTCACATTAAACATTGCAGTGTTCAAATTATGATGGATAAAGGTGGCTTGGGGCATGTTAGGATTAGGAGGACTTTACATCTGCATATTTGGAGCTGGCATGAACATTGATATTAGGCCCTTGGCTATCAAGCAGCACTCGGTTTGTATTCTAATGGCACTCATGCTTCCAAAGGTCTAACTTATTACAATAATGACACTGCATTGTTTTCTGAAACATAGCGCTATCCATTCCCCAACAAATTCTGGCTATAGTTCTAGTTTGGGGGGGAAAATGGAATGCAGGGCGTTGGATACCAAGGTGGCGGTCATATAATGCAAGGTGGGAATGGTGTCCTACTTGGTAGAAGGACAAAGGATGCCTGTTGACCCAAATTTGAAATCCCTTCTGGGCTAACTTTGTCTGAGCCAACATGAATTTCTCTTTAATTCTCTTCTGTCTAGCTTGCAAATCATCACTGCAATACTTTGGGCACCGCAGGATTTCATCTAAAGGCTTGGACTGCTAGCAAATCACATTCTGCTGGATGTGTGAGCAAATCTCCAGACGCAAACCAAGTACAAAATGAGACACAAATATCCCCCCCTCGCGATTTTCGATGCCACTATGAAGACGAAAAATCTGCATAAGCCACTCATAATAGCCATGCACTAACTCTTTAGATTCCTGAGTAGCTCTCCTGATTTTCAGCCAATCAATCTACTTTGGGGAACCATAGTTTCAAAACATTTGCCACCTGATGATACTTCTCCATGACCACAGCAGACTGAGCCTTAGTTAGGACATCCCTCGGTGACTCTGCAGTTGGCCATTGTACACCCACTTTACACTCCGCCACAAATCACTGGGAATTACAATGTCAAAAAAGGATTGAGATCAGGGCCGGACTGGCTGTACCGGGCATTGGACCTTTCCCCGGGAGGCTGGAAGGGTGGGGGCCGGTTTTGTTACTGAGGGCCGGTTTTGCAGCGGTATTGCAATATCGGTCCCCAGTAACAAAAGCAGCAAGCGTTTCCAGTCTCCCGGGCCAGGCAGTGCTTCCCCAGGGTCTGGTCCAAGAAAATTGCCAGGACTGCATTGGGTTCCCAGTCCGGCCCTGATTGAGATCTTCCCAAAGCACCTTTGAAATTCTCACAAATCTGTCAACTTGAGTATACCACTTATCAGAACTTTCTTTCAAACTTGGAAATTGGTTTGTAAATGCGAAAAGATCACCACGATTCCATGGCACATGCTCCTCCATGTACTTCCCTCAGTGGACAAGCTTTGACTTTGGTATCACTTCTCTCAACCCCTTCTGTCTCCTTTTAGTCATCTTTCTTTTTCTGGGCCCATCTATCTCTAAACTTCTGGGTGTTACTCCACAATTGAATGTTACTAATTATTTCCCTTAGCTGCAGTTTTATCCCGGGGTGTGCATATTCTTGAGTTCGTCTGCAGTCATGAACATTCTAAAATGTTTTCATTAGGGTTGCACTTTTAGAAAGGGCAATTCCAAATTCTGTAGCTATCCCTTTGAAAGCCTCGTGTCACACAAGCACGACTAGTGGTTTCTTTACACAGATACAAAAGTTCCTCTTCCTTGTACCCATCTATGAATCCCAAATCAAGAGTTTCCTTAATGATTTCTTTCAACTCTACCATGACCCTTACCAAATCTAGCGTTCGTGAAGGGTGTTGTTCCTCTTCAGGGTCTTGCTCCCATCTCTGCAATGGCATCAATCCCAGCCACAACGTTGTAGGTGACAAAGGAATCGGTGTCATTATCTGGGGAGCTAGAAGTGGAATCAGGAGCATTCTCTGGGCAGCCAGTAGTGGAATAGCCACTAATCATGGATTTGGGAATAGATCAGGTGTTAATTGTGGAGGTGAAAGAGTCCCAGGCCCCCCCCCCATCAAGGAGGCTATGATTGACTGGAAAACTAGCATTTGTATCTGAGGGCAACAGGAGTCCTATAATTGGTTGATCTCCCCCAGCTTGTTGAATTACTTTGTATGGGGTGGTCAGGAAGCCAATACATAATTCAGTCATCATCGGAGTCACTATCAGTCCCTTTCATCATTGTTCATTTCAGTTTCACCCCCTCTCGTACTTTCTTTTTCCCAATTTTTCTACTAGTTAAAACAGGGTGCATCCTAACTTCCTCAACCATCTCTTTCCTCCATGCCTACTGTTCTGGATCCCACTTAGCTTCCACCCAACTCTTTGGTGCACTCTTTCCCTTATTCTGATATGTTTCCTTCTCTTTCCGGTGTGCTGCATGCTCCTATGCATTCAAGCCTCCATATTGGGCTAGTCTAGGTGGGGACTTCATTTCATATAGCATCCACCTCAAATTCTCAATTATTATCAGGTTGAAAGTACCATGGGGAGGAAAGTGCAAGAAACCTTCATAACTTGCAGTAATCTTATTCCATTGTTTAAGTCAAATACACATGTGTAAACCAGTACTGGGGAAAATGGAATGAGCAGGCATACCCATGCACAGGACCTGCTCCCCTTCACGGACAGGTATTCTCACATCATCCCTATAAAAAGCCTTCAAGTGGGTGAAAAATTGAATCCTTTCTCTAAATTTGACACAACTCAAATTCAATTAAATGTCAATTAAAATAATCTGTGGTTCTCAGCAAATCACAAATCTACACGCAACGGCACTAACTTCCAATCTCAGTGTAACACCACAAAACAGCTCACTGACAGCACAGCACTTTCTGATGTAACAACCAATCTCTGTGTGGCACACACACCAACCGACCAACCAATACCAGTGCGACACCCATGAAGCAACTCGCAGCTCCTCATAGCAGCCCTCTCTCCACAGTGATTCAGCTTCTCAATAGCAATCATTGAAAACTAAAAACAATATGATAACTCTTGTCTGTTTCACTAAAGAAATTCAGAGTACATCATCACTCTAGGAGAATCAGGAATAACACTGGAAGAGTGTTATCACACACACAAAGTGAAACCTCGGCCAGCGGAAAATCACCCTGACCAGTGCAGTCTGTTCCTCTGCACAAAAGGACTAACCAAACACCAATCTCAATTAATACAACCTCACCATAGAAGTTATTAAGTCCCCATTTCTTTTGTGCATCCGAGGTCACCACAAACCTTAGCAAACAAGTTATAACATAATATACTCAATATCTATTCTTGTATCTTAGACTTTAACGAGTCCGATAACCAAAACTTCAACTCTTGCAACAAGCATGTTTTTTTTCATAACACAAGAGATATACACAGGGCAACAGCATTAATCTCACAACAATGCGGAGCCCTCTTGGACTTCGAATGGACATCACACTGAGCAGCACACTAACTCATTAAAACCTACAAACCCACAATGCTCAACAACGCAATCAAAGATGCATGACCCTACTATACTCGCACTCCTAGGGCACTGCAAACATTCATGTACTGTGGAACATCACCAATTTTCCAAACTGGACCATAGGAACCTCAGGGATGTGAACAAGTCTGGGCCGAATTCGGACAGATGTTGGGGCAACTACCTAAGCCTCAGTGAAAACCATCCTCTGCTACTATCTTGATAGCGGGATAGATAAGGATGATATTTGCACTGCACAAACTTGCAGCAAACTTGGAATTCCACTATGTTTGCTAGGATGAACTTTTTTCTCAAGGCTGAAATCTCAAATTCAAAAGCATTTCAACCACAATGAAGCAGATTTTGCCCCACAGTAGCGGCAGAGAGGAGTATGTTTGCAAACCATGAAGGTTTATTAGTAAAACAATAAAGTTACAATCTCAAATTAAATCAATTAAGCATAAATCAATAGTCATCTAAATACAGCATGTATGAATATAATCAGGTGATTCAAATTGGCAAATGCAAGTACGTTATTAAAGACAGCATATGCAACATACAATAAATTCTGTTCTAATAAAAATAAACTCCCTGATGCTAAGCTAAGATTGTGGGTAAGTTGGGGAATTTAGAAGCAGCAGGTGTCAGCAAACATAGCATTGAAAAAAGAACCAAATGAAGATTCTGATTAGAATGAGAAGGAATGTTCTTACTCTCGAGAGTAACTCTAACAGCAGAAAATAAGGAGCATTGGGTCTCAAGACTGGGAAAGGGACGCCTGCCTGCAAAGGTGGACAGAGGCAAATACTAACTGAATCAGCTTCATACAGATAAAACATGAATTTCATCCAAATGATACATTCTACAGGTTCCCACTAAGTATGAACCAATCAAAAACCAATGTTCTCACTGAACTTGGTGTGGACCTCCTCACGAATGATACAACAACTTCTTCCATGTCTCAGCCCTCACAATATCACACAAAGGAGTATTCACCTCCTCTGCCTCCCATTCTGTGCAGGTGCTGAGAAACATCGTCCAATTCATCAGTTGTACCAAACATGGCCTTCACACAGTAAGCTAACAGAAAACTAATTTTAAATGAGAAAGCAGTGTCTCTGACTGAGTCCTGAAACAAAAGACAATTATGCACAGCAAGCAAAGAGTTGAGCACTTGTCAACGTTAAGATGCCTATACCCTAGTTATAGTTAAAGATACATAGAAATCACTCGTTTCACAAAATCTAAGTATAAAAAAAGATGCCCACGTTTGTAAGTAATGGTTATGAGTTTTACATGTTACATTTAATTAAGCGCAAATATAGAATGGTGACACTGCTTATCCAGAGCCAAACACTCTCCATCAGCTTCATGACACTATGAGACATTAATACAGTCCTTTTTTGTTCAATAATTTTTATAAAGTTTTCAGAAAAAGAGAACATATAATAATCCAATAAACACATTATAAATAAATTACAATGAAAAATTGTAAGAGAAAGGTATGAGTGATAGAGGAAACAAGAAAGAAGAGAAGTGAAGAAAGAAAATAAATAAAGAAGAGAAGAGAAAAAAGAAAAGAAAAGAAAAGAAAGAGAAGGGGAGTAAAGAATTTTAGAGACTAGAAAAGAATTAGAGATTAAGGTGTAGGTGCATGTGCAGAGAGATAAGAAGTAAAGGGTAACCAAAGTAGATCAGATTTAATTTTCTGAGACAAAGTAAGAGAGGAAACAGTAGTAATTCTGTGTTCATCGCAAACAAAATTCCACCAAGTTAATAAAGATATTTTAGAATTGTCTTTCCAACAGGACAAAATCACTTTAAATGCTAAAGCGATAAATAAGTCAAACAACAAAGTAATATTATTAGATACATCAAAAGCAGGTGAGGAGGAACCTAGGAAAACATTTTGCATTGTTAACGGAATATTACATTGAAATATTCTCATACATTTAGACCAAATAGAGTGCCAAAATTTAAAAACATTTGAACATTCATAAAGTTGGTGAAGTAAAGTCCCCGTATTTACACAACAAGACCAACACAGTGAAGAGGAAGTAGGGGAAAACTTAGCTATGTGAACAGGGGTAATAACAACTCTACTATAAATGAAGTACAGGGATTGGGTTATACGAGCTGCAACAGAGGTTTTAAAGAGCTTTAGCCATAATTTGTCCCAGAAGGGAATAGGTAATGAAAAAGATAAGTCTGATTCCCAAAGTAATTCAACCGGGGATTTAGGTCTCTCAGAAATATGAGATAACAACAGCTTATAAATAAAAGCAGCCTTAGGCGTATGATCATGAGGAATGTTATGTAAAGGCGAGGGCGATGTAAGCAATGTAGGAGCTAAAGGGTAATTGTTGGAGGATAAAAAAGACTGCAGGGCAGTTGCTATTAAATGATAGTTATCAAGAAAAGAGTCAGGTAAGTTATATTGGGATTGTAGTTCCTGGAAGGGGAGAACAGAATCATGTTGAATAAATTGATGGATAAAGATAATTCCCTTCTCCTTCCAATGCTTGTAGTAAAATGATTTACATTTATATTTAATAAATTTGTTATACCAAATAGTGGAGGACAGAAAACACCGATACGGGTCTAAACCATCAGAGAGGGTATTATATAATAATTGTCGGGAGTATTTTAAAATAGGGTTGTCTGTTATGAAGGAGCAATTAGACATATAAATTATATCCCAAAAAGAAAAATCTTTTAGAAGGGAACGTTCGAAAATAATCCAACGAGGGATAGGGATATCAACAAAATCATAACTTAAAGCAAAACTTTGACGAATTAAAAATGCAGAGTGATATGATTTAAAGTCTGGGAAACGAACACCCCCTCCATCTTAGGACGTTTAAGTTTCCGAAGAGCAATGCGGGGATGTTTGTTGTTCCACAAAAACTTTGTACAAATAGAGTCAATCTGTGAAAAATATGAAGCAGGAATTCGAAAAGGTATCATGGACAATGTAAATAGGATATGGGGTACAATCATCATTTTGCTAGTGTCCAATCTACCCCACCAGGACAAAAAAAGGGGGACCAGGAAAGAAGAAGCAATTGTATTTTGGTAATCAAGGCATTAAACGTATAATTAATTGTTTTAGATAGTGTAGATGAAAACCATATACCTAGATATTTAATCTTTGCGGGACACCAAGTAAATTTAGTATTATTAAACATATATTGATAACAGGTAGAGTTTAAGGGTAAAACTTCCGTTTTGGAAAAGTTCAACTTATAACCAGAAATACTGGAATATAATCGAACTTCATCCAAAAATGGGGGAGGGAGGAGTTAGGATTAGACATGTATACTAGGATATCATCAGCATATGCTGACAATTTGGTTTCTATGGAATTATGTGAAAATCCAGAAATATCTGGATTAATTCGAATCCGTTCCAGGAAAGGTTCAAGACACAGTACAAATAACAATGGGGATAAGGGACACCCTTGGCGTGTGCCTCTAGATAACACAAAAGACTTAGAAAAATGATTGTTAACAAAAATACTAGCTCGGGGAACAGAATATAACAATTTAACATAGGAAATAAAATTAGACCCAAAACCAAACCATTTTAGTGTACTATACATATATTGCCAATTTATGCGGTCGAAGGCCTTCTCAGCATCCAAAGATAAAGCTGCTAGTGGAGTTTTATATTTTTTACCAAAGGAGATAACATTAGAAAACATGCGAGCGTTATCCGAAGCCAATCTGCCCTTGACAAAGCCAACCTGATCTGTTTTAACCAATAACGGGACAATGTTCTCAAGTCGAGTGGCGAGAATTTTGGCGAATATCTTGCAGTCATAGTTAATTAGGGAGATGGGACGATAATTTTTGCAAAGGGAATGATCCTTATCGGGTTTGGGAATGAGGACGATTAAGGCCTCCATAAATGAACCAGAGGCTTTGGCGTCAACAATAAATGAGTTAAAAAGGTCCAAAAGTTTGGGCACAAAAATAGATGAAAAGGTAGAAAAAAATTCAACAGGGAGGCCATCCGGCCCCGGTGCTTTAGCTTTCTTTAAGGATTTAATAGCCTCCATTATCTCCTGTGAAGTAACCGGGTTTTCTAATAATTCAAATTTATCAGGAAGCGAAGGGGGGTTAGGAAGACCAGAAAAAAAGGTATGAAGGTTCTGATCAGAGGGATTTGTATCATCAGAGTATAATGATTGGTAATAATCATGAAATACAGAAGCAATGTCTCCATCCGACGACACTAGATTATTAGTGGCTTCATTAAGGATAGGGCCTATATTTTTACGTTCAGATTTAATTTTTAAATAATTGGCCCGCATCTTGCCAGCTTTATTTTGACCACCATGGTATTTAGATTTAATTTTAAGAAGAACATTGCATGCATCGTTCTTGGCAATTTTGACAAGAGCAGATTTGGCCCTGATCAATTCATGGAGAGCAGATGGGGATTCAGACGAAGTAAAGTAATTATGCTCTAATACTTTAAGTTGCTGTAATAATACGTCATATTTGGCTTTAGCCTCTTTCTTCTTTCTTGCCGAGTAGGAGACAACAAAAGCACGGAAAGAAGCTTTAAAGGCATCCCAGTTATTAGTAATGGAAGTGTGTAAGGGATTATTGAAAGTAAAAAATTCATTAATAAAGGTGGTGGCTTCAGTTACAAAAGTGTTGTCAGATAACAAAAAATTATTAAGTTTCCAACGCCCAAATTTCGGGGAGCCCTGGGAGAGATCTAGGGAAGAGGAGACAGGGGCGTGATCGGAGATAAAAATAGAACCAATTTTCGAGGATTGAATGGATGGGAGTAGGGGTTTACTGACTAAAATATAATCAATTCTAGAACGAGTATGGTGAACATTCGAAAAAAAAGTAAATTCAAGGGAATCAGGGTTACATATCTTCCACACATCATATAATGAACGAGAGGCAATGGCAGATTGAAATGATTTATGGGTTTTATCAGGGTTAAATTTGCATTTGGATTGCCTATCCGAATATGGGTCGAGCCATTGATTGAAGTCTCCCCAACAATAATATTTGGACTGTCAATGGAAGATAGTAAGATTTTAATATTTTTCCAAACATCTGGGTCAGGTTTGACAGGACCATAAATATTCAATAGGACAAGAACTTTATTCTGTATAGCAACCTTAGCCATTACCCAGCGTCTATCACTGTCACATTGTGTAGATAAAATTTGTGCATGAATAGACTTGTGAAATAAGATAGCCACACCTCCCTTCCGATTAGAAGCTGGAGAGTAAACAATTTGGCCCACCCATTGTCTTTTTAATTTAAGTGATTCGACATCATTGCAATGCGTTTCTTGAATAAATGCAATATGAGAGCTTAATTTAGACAAATGAGAAAGTACTTTCTGTCTTTTGACGGGATTACCAAGACCACGAACATTCCACGTGACAACATTACACATATTGGAAGGAGGGAGGAGCAAGACATAAATGGATATGATACATTTCAGGAGGACAACTGAAAGTAAAAAAACACCATTCATTAGATAAAGACAGAGACCAAAATGTACAATAAACGATCATATAGACGAAATTTAAATATAGAAACAGCACCATTGAAAACAATAAGGAAGGAGTAGGAAAAAACAAATTGAATAAAGAAGAGAAGGAAGAGAAGAACAGAGAAGAAAAGAAAGTAAACAGATCAAGGGAAAGAACCCAGATCTGAAGAGAAGCAAGAAACCAAAATGCGGGAGCATGTTGACGACAACAGCAAGAACAGCGGAACAAGTTAACGAAGAAAAAAGGGAAGAATAAAAATGGTAAACCTCAATACTGATTAGTGGGTAACATTAATAAAGGATAAAGAGTGAAAAAGGAATGATATTATAAAAGAGAAATAAGCAAGGAGAAATACAGAGCTACACATAGGGATCTATAGAGCAGGTTAACTAGTGACTGAAGAAAAAAGTGAAACATTAGTTTTCCATATTTCTAGTAGAAATACTATTAAGAAAGAGACTCAGTTTAGCAGGCTCATCAAATGACCGTGATCTCCCTTCATACGTGACTTTGCACAAGCAAGGATGCAAAATGCCATATTGAATGTTCAATTGTCTCATCTGGGGGCGAAGAGCCAGAAATTATTTACGGCACGCGTTTGTTGCAGTGGAGACATCTTGAGAAATGAAGATATTATGGCCTGACCATGTGAGGCGTCGTTTAATTTTAACAGCTTTCAGGACATCCATCAATTCAGTGAATTCTAAAAAGAGCATGATGATGCCCCGTGGTTTGTTAGAGTTCGGTTGAAGACGGCCCAAGCGATGCGCCCTTTGTATGTTTAGAGGAGTTGAAGATTGAAGATCTAAGAGTTCCGGAAGAAATTTTTTGAGAAAGGATAACATGTCTGGACCTTCAATGTTTTCTGGTAGGCCATACAAGCGGAGATTGTTCCTGCGATTGCGATTTTCCAAGTCTTCGGTGTGAAGTTTGAGTTTTTGTATTTCTTGTTCTAATAAAGGAATTCTAGTAGAAATATCCTGAAGATCACCAACATGTTGTTCAAGTTCCAGTACTTTGCCTTCCATAATTATCCCGCGGTCCTCAATTTGCTTTAACTTTTCGTTAGTAGCTACCATGAAAGGCTGTAGACCACGAACCTCCTCTAAGATGGAGTCCAGAACAGGGTTTTGCGAGATATGAATAGGAGAGGGTGGGTCATTTTTATGCCTCTTTGGTTTGGCGCCTGAAGAAGATGATCGAGACAAGGAGTGCTGATCAGTCACCATTGTGGTTTTTGGAAGGGAACGAGTTGTAGTAATTAACAGTGGACGAATGCGCCCCATAGACCCCAGTCAAAAAAGACAAAGAAGGTGACCATGCAAGATAAATTATATAGAGAATTCTTCCTCTGTCACAATATACATAACTGCCACAGATTATAGAGATGGAACATTATCAAAAGTCAGAATCCAGTTTGTACGTATTTAACCCAGTCACGGCACAAGAGTATGCAGGCACACAACTTCCCTTTATCAAGACCACCACCTGCGCTCGAAATTGGTATTGTTTGAGGCACGAACGGGTCCTAGGACTTCTGCGTTCGAGTGAAGCTCACTCAAAGACCTCCATCCTGCTCCATCATTTAGATCACTTCCCCACACATTGTTTAGAGACACGCAGATCACTCGTTGGCAAACAGAGGCACAACTGATTTTATCGGCAAGATGCGTTTCAGTAGGGACTACCCATCTCCGCGACGGCAGTGTGCGCGGGAAATAATATGTCATTCATTGATGATGGATGGAAAACAAAAGCGCTCTGTTTACATAAGAGGCATAGCCAGCAAAAACACCACTGTGGTATGTAAGAGGACGGTTTTTAATGAGACCCTATGATGATGACATCCATGGGTACACCCTCCACTTTAATAGCTCTGCAAATCATGGTGAATGATGGCCAGACAAAAAATCCAAATATGTTTATGCCTGCTTGTAGTCACATAAATATATTGGCATCCATAACCTTCCTTACTTCAATTGAGCACTGCACCTCTCCTTACCGCCATTACCCAGCAGTGTAGACATTCTGTTGACACTAACTGAGCAATATAAATTTTTTTCCTTTAGCAATAACCCCTAGCAGCCGGCATTTCACTCCTCCCGGTCTGTGGTGGTATTGGCAGTTTACAAATCAGAAACGCGAGCGCCTCATTTGAAAATGGCGGGCGCCCGCGACTTCGTGAGGAGAAGTTCACCGCTGCCGCCTCCAGGCTCAGCGTGTATGTGGGATTTGGCAAAAAGCGGTCATTGGACTCACCACCGCTTCCTTACATGAAACCACCATCTGCGCAGGAAATTAGTGGGTTTTGAGGCACCAACGTATCCAGGAGCTTCCGCGTCCGATCGGAGCTCACTCGAAGTCCGCCATCTTGCTTCGGCGCTCAAGCCACGCCCCCATTAATACAGTCCTTTAATAGGAATGTCATATGGCAAAATAGTCTGCAGCACTGCCAGGTTATGGATTCTTATATACGCAAGAAGTAGCTACAGGCATGGGCCCACCCACGGGCCCACCCACCCATTAATCAAATGATGTGTGATGGAATGTCTCAAAATGTGAATTACTGACACATTTTACGCTGGCTCCTTACCTTTCTGGAGATATGTTTGTAGTGACTTGGATGAAGAATTACATTATTATGGGTATGACGGCATTGTTGAAATTATTGATGTTTTAGCAACGTTTGCGACCACATTGTACAAATGTCAGCCACGAATGTATTTCATTTTCAGGAAGCCATCTGGTAAAGAACTTGGCCTTTTTCTCTGTTCTGGGTCACTTCGCACGTTATGTGATCTCCTGTAATGTCATCATAGGGCCTAAGCTCGTGTGATGCCATTTCCAATTTTGTGATCACTAATTATTAGTTTTACAATTAGAAAAATACTCACTGTTTTTGGTTGTGCAATGTTTACAAATACAAGTTTCAAAAAGATTGTGTCGAGGCCATCAGCATTCCACCTCTTTTAATTTGTATCTGGCTTTGGGTGCTTCTCTGGAGCTGTATTGATCATGTGACCTCAGCCTGACAAACCAGGGCCTGTGATATCACCACAAAATGGCAGCCAGAATGTAACTGAGGGAGAAGCACGCCAAAGTGGGCTGACAGCTGTCAGGAATCCTCTATGGCTACCACACCTTGAAAATCCATGGTTAGTAGATGCTTCAAGTATTACCTCGGGTTCTCCTCTTGCTCCTCACGAGGAGGGCAAATGCTACCATGTTCATGGCCTGAATGGGTTGTGCGTTGTATTTTTTTCAGAGAAGGGACGCAGTAGACAGACTCTGTAATTGAAGAGCTGGATGATGAACTGTCAGAATTCCCTTAGATATCAGTGGAAAAGTTGTGCCATGACGCTGACAGATTGCTGACAGAAAGGACAGAATGAATGGAAGAGCGAATCAATGGAGGGAGTATGAGCCAAGAGGGATGAGCTATACTTTTACAAGTTTCAAAATGTGAGATCGAGGATAATCTCTGAAACCCTGAAGCTAAAGACTGAAAATCCCTTCATATAGTGAACTGCTCTGATTAATGTGAAAGGCACTCTAGAATGAAAACCCGTGTTCAATCCTAGGCTACAACAAGCCTCTACACACCAGCTGTAGTCTGTCATTAACTTGAGAAGCAGAGGGATGATAGAAAAGGTGATGTTCCGCAAGAAGCTCCAGCAGCACCTGAAAACACAGGCAGACTCATGCACAGTGAGATGTTGTTGGGAATATGGAGTAGGAAAGAGAAGATGTGAATCTCCTTAGATACAAGTCATGTCGACTAGACGAGGATAACAACATGGTCATTACCACGCGTGACTGTTCCAATGATGCCATTACCAAGCATATGCCTTTACCACTCGTATCTTTAGCACACATGCCTTTACCACGAATATGCTTTTACCACGCTTTTTGTTGTAGAGGCATGTAAGATAAAGGCATATGCGTGGTAACAGTTTTAGAATAGTAAAAGCATATCTGCAGACTCTACTGAAAAAACAAGGAATGTTGGTGCAACAAAGGACTGCAAACCAAATCCATGCTGAGGTTTGACTTCACGGAAATTGAGGGCCAGTCAGGAGCCTGCAGGAAAAAAGAGGGAGCAGGCCTAAAGAAACATGATTACGTACAGTGTCACAGAAGTTTTGTGTTGTTATCAGGGCCGGCTTTAGGCTGGTGACGCCCGGTGCGACAATGTTTGTTGGCGCGCCCCCAATCCATGATGGAGGTGGTGACCACCTCCACCACGGATTCCCTTTCCACCACCTTTTAACAGTGCCCCTCAAGTCTCCATAACCACTCTCTTTCAGATGCATTTAATTCGTTATACCAGTGTAGGGTGTCAGAGCACTTTGCATCACACACACATTACACAGAGACAATCATACGTGTGTGCAAATGAGCATATAGGAAATGTTACATAAACCAGAGGACTACAAGGTGTATGTAGGACTGATATGTCATCCATACTGGTAGACAGTATAGATCAAGAGTGCTTGGTCGGAGAAGCACAAACTCAGAATTGAAAACGAAACACCATAGTCTGGGGTTCTCTTTATTAATAAGAATCGATTTCTACCCAAATGAACCCTTTTTGCAACATTAATCTACGCTCTAATCTATACTTTGCAGTGTGCATGCAGTTCTTTGATGACAGTTAATAATTCACTGTTCTATATTAGGACTTTAACCTATAAACTGCAAGTAACAAAAGGTTGTCTGTTAGAAGAGAAGTAAACAACTGACCTATTTACTTTATATGCATTTTGTGATCTGCATGGTACACGTTCTTTGCAGCAGGCATATTAACCCTCTGTGCTATTTTATGATCAGTTAAAACCTTGACCCAATCTCTCTCCAGGAAGAACATTATTCACTAGAGCTATCTTGACATTTTTATTGTTGCCTGGAAATTGCAGAAAGCAAGGAATGCGGCAGCAGGTGCTTTAAAAATCAACATAAACATGTAAACTCGGCGCACCCTGAAGTCAGCACCCGGTGCAGTGGCTCCGTATGCACCGCCCTAGAGCAAGCCCTGGTTGTTATTGTAGTGTTATAAAAAAAAAAGGCAATTTATTTTGTTGAAAATACATACAACAGCTGCTTTCCAAGATGCCTGCTGGAAGTTCCATCACTAGTGCACCACCTGTGTCTGCATTCACTGGGCCCCCCGCTACTCTTTATTCCCACCTTAGATCACGAACACTGTGCAGGAGGCGGTGGCTCCAGGTTTGGCCCTGATCATCACGGTTGCTGCTGCAATGTGGGACGGTGCAGCCAGGCCCGGTACGAAGTTCAGTGCAGAGCTCCTCCTGCATAAATGAACAACAGTAACAGAACCACTGCAGCAGCAGCGCCTCAGGCGGAGCTCCGGGGGTGTGGGGGACTCTCTGCACCCCCGCAGAGCCATGATTCCCCGGCCAACAAGTGCAGGCTCCGCAGGAGGCTAGACTCCGCCAGGAACCGTCCACGTGAGTATTTTTCTATCTCCCTAGATTCATTCCCTTCAGCCACCGCCTTTATTCTGCTGCATCCTGTACTTTCACTCTGCAGCCACGCCAGTGTGCCCCAACTGTTAGCATGCCTACCATCCTTCTAACCGGGACTTTAATTTGTGCTCCTGCTTCCCCAGCCCTTACCACGACTTTACCACGCATGCCAAACATTGAGCATGTATGTCTTTTACCAACCCTGCTTTTACAACAAACATTTCGTGGTAAAGGCACATGCGCTATAAAAATGTACGTTGTAAATGCATGTGCTGTAATGACGTATGCATTGTATTTACGGCGTTGTAAAGGCATGCATGGTAAAGGCATGCATGGTAATGGCATGCATGGTAATGGCATGCATGGTTCCATCATACAACCCTAGATGAGCTCATGTCTAAGAGCTGGTTTTAGTGGAAGAGTACACCATCCTCAATGTAAATAGGATGTTGCTGGCAATGTGTGGAAGCCAATATGGCTGGATAAAATGTACATTTACGTGAGTTTTCTAGAAATGTGCATTTATGTGAGTTTTTCTAGAAAGGAACCATGTAAATCAGAAAACCCGAAAAAGAAAGGAAATTGCATTTATGTATGAAAATACAAATGTAAAGAGCAACTGGTACCGATCCTATAATAACTAAAAGATATGACGGTTCATGTTTCAAGCAGTTGGAAAAGCATGAGTTCTGTAAAATGCTTAAAAAGGTTAATGAATATCATTGAATATTAGTGATCTGTAGAAAATCTGCCTTTTCTGTGTGCTAGCCCCTGATTTTTGGCCTTTTCCTGGAACCTATATTTTTGCTGGCTTTAGAACTCTGAACACTATACCCCTGCTATCCAGTTATAAAGTTACTGTGGTCTTCCTTTTAAAATGATTGAATTGGCAAATTCCTAATTGGCATATTTAACTTTCCTATAAGTCCCACATATATTTTATAAAGTGTTTCCAGGGTCTGGAGTTACATGCAACTACTAGTGGACTGCATCATGTATTATGTCATTCACTACAGTGGCAGTACACACTGCTTCAGGCCTCCCATTGTAGACTGCATGTAGCAGTTTAAAAACTGTAATGAACCTGTCAAAATAAATTCTTTTGACGAATAAAAACCTCCCTCTTAAATATTAATACGTCAACCTTATGTAGGAATTGTAGCCCACAAGGCAGAGTGCATGGTAATTAAAAGTAACACGTGTAGAATTTTAATGTTAACACGTCCATACGGTGACTAGCACCCAAACGCTATTTTCACTGTGACAGGCCTAGTTGTCCTATGTAGAAAACCAAAATAGAGTTAAAAATACTAATAGTGTATCTCGGAAATGGGACCAGCCAGAAAAATTTAAAGAACTATTTTTAACAGTTTTTAAAAATCCAATTCAATTGTGAAGTCAGGTTTTAATAAATATTAATGAAAAGTACCTTCTAGAAATTCACCTTTTCCTTGCCTGAAGTTCCCAGAGTTTAATTTGCATCCGCTTCTCCAGCCTCTACCAGCCAGTAATTAGCCTTGAATAGGGGTGAGTAGGTGTGAAATGTTTCCCAGAAGACAGCAATAGGCTGACCTGAATGGATAGAGGTGACCCCGTTTCAAATGTGTCCCATGGGCTTTAAGAAAACCTATAGAGGTCCTTCAGCAACCAGACTTCTGTCTCTGGGTTTACACATACCACTTGGGGGCACACTTGAAATGGAGAGAACAGGATGTCAAGACAATTTTTGTGGATCCACTGTCTGGTTGCTGAAGGAATCAGATTTTTTCCTACCAGACTTGTGTCTATGGGTTTAATGTGGGTACAGTGGGTGCCTCAAACTGGATCCTAGTGTTAAAGGTGGGAGAACAATAGGAGTACAATAGTACACTTCCCAAACACCCCGCCCTCCAACCCTCAGAGCCCAAGTTAAATGTTGCCAAAGACTTTCGTCATCTTGAAAGTGCACTACATGGGTAGGGTTGGCTCTGGGAATTATTACCCCATTGGTTAGGGAAGGGCCAGGAGTCACCCACTAGCTTGTGCCAGGCATTAATTTGGCATCTATAGGCACTCACTTCAGAACATTTCCTGGACCTGGAGAAGATATGAAGAGGACTTGCTGTCTATGACCTGACATGATCTATGAAGAACTGGTCCTGCTCCCCTTTGTACCCATAATAAAGGAGTGGACACCAGGGGTCATACATCTCACCTTCTTTTCCAGCTACAGGAAAAACAAGCTACAAAAGGCCTTTTCCTGGAAGTATCCAACCACCTGAACTGAACCCTGCTGTTGGCCTCTGCCTGACACCCTTTGAGTCTCTATGTGCTTACGCTGAGGTCCTGGGGGACTTTAGAAGTCTACTCCTGCGATCGATTTGGGACTTAAAAGACTAAGTCAGATGGTAAAATCTTTAACCAGTACGAACCTGGTTGGTGTCTCTGACCCGCACTTTATCGTGGAATTATGCCTAGGGATACTCTATTGGCTGAAGACGCAGCTGAAGAGGTATGGCCCCAAGAGGTAGGCTCTCATAGCCAAATTTGGTCTAACCCCAGAGAAGTACTGCCTGATATTCAGGAGTAGTCAGAGTTATGCACACCAGTCTTTGGTGAACTCTGTAGATGCCTCCAGCAAGGCAGTGGAAGGTTGGGTAAAGTGATTAAGTAACAGATTATGATGGGTCCTGTTAAATTTGTTTATGAAGCAGGACATCTTGAGAAACTGCTTTACAGAGGTATGCCATCACCTGATAGATTGCAAGCTCACTGTGCGCAGAGAGTTTATGAAGAAAGCACATCTCTGTGTCATTGCCAGAATGTCCACAAATATACATGGGAGTGATCACAAGGAGGGTGGTTCGTGTTCCCCTCTGCAGAGGAAAGGGAAAGGCCAGGATAATTCAGAGAAGTTCCCCAAAGGACCCCAAAACGTTTTGATGGGAGGGATTCCCAGACAATTCCTGAGCATAAAAGGGGGTATTAGTGTGAAGAAGCGTATGGTGCCATATCATCAGGCCCTGAGTTATGACGGTCTAGAGAGAGAGCACAAGAGGGTGGACACTGTATGTTGCTGGCAATATCCCACAGCCTCATTTCTTGATGTGTACCTTTCACTAGTTATAATACTTAAGGATGTTTACTTGTCTATTCTGTTTGAATTACAGATTGGATGGAGTCATAAGAGAATAAAAACTGTTTAAAAGATTAATTGATCTATGTACATTTCACACAAACATATATTTGCTAAAAGCTAAACTTCACACTCTCATGTTTAGATCGCAAGCTCAAGTCATGTAGTCTCACTTATCGGCCCCTTTGCCTGTTACCACCACAGTGCTGTCTGGGGGCTGAAGAAAGTAGCACTATGCATAAAATAAAGCGTTTGTGTCACTACTAACTAAACAGACACACTACATGTTGATCTGTTAATCTCAGAAAGATTTTGTGAGGGAGTTAGGGTCTGTGAGTGAGATGTTATACATAAATTGCTATAAATGAGGTACAGTCTGTAAATGAGTTTCTTGAATCAAATGAGTGGGTGAACAGCTGCGAATGAGGAGCAGTGAGTAGGTGAATGAGTGACCAAGTGAGGAGCAGCATTGAGAGATGGAGTTTTTGGCATGACCTAATTCGTTGGTGCCTCTGAAAAGCTGGTAGATCCGGGGCAGTCTTTGGCAAGTACTTATTTTCTCCTCTTTTGGGCCATCTGTTTGGGACTGCTTAGGATTTGCTGGATGTGCTTCACATGCCCTCCTCACTGGTAGGTGTGGAGTAGTGAAGGCACTGGGGAGCAGTTCCTTCGGCAACAGTTGTCAGATGCTGGGGCCAGGTCTGTTTACCTTCCAAAGACCTATTACCTCAGATGATTGGCAGATATTAAGCATTTTGCAATTTCATAACCAGATTGCAAATTCAATTTAAATTGTACTGACTTCCAGCTCCAGATATTTGGTTAAGTGCTCAACCAATTCAGCTATTTGGCTTTCAGCAAAATACATTGGAATATGTACATCCTGTATAAAATTCTAGTTTGGATATGCGGTCTCCACATTCTATACATGTTTCTTTTCTATTTACCCAACAGTTCACTCCATCTATGGCCTTCCCTTTAACTTGTACTCATCACTGTGGGTTTCCCTGTGGGTCTAACTGTCAGAATTTAACAGTAAGATGTAACCCTTCAGAGGAGCCTAGCCGAAACCAAAATCCTCCACCTGCTCCAATTCAGATACTCAATAATAATACGTAGGTTAGGAACCCGGGGAAAATTGGGGAAGGGATATAACACGAGAGACAATGGTTCTGAAAGGCTCTCACAGCAACCAACATCACTGCTAGGATAGCTTGAATAAAAGAAATACAAAATGCACTGTGAGATTCATGCAATAAGGAAAGACTCTGACTAGCCCCAGTCCAGCCATGAATCAGTCCTACAGCCATATAACAGAGGAGAGACTCCAAAACCGCTGAGAGGGAGGAAGGCGGTTCACCGTAGGAGGAAGCAAGTATGCAATAAAATTGCTGAAAGATGTAACACCTCAATGGAGTGGCTACCAGGATGGTGGGTGGTAGCAACTGTAGCAGAGCATAATCAGAGTGCAGCTGGCAAAGGAAGGGTTCAGAAGGTAAGTGGGAGGTATCACAAGGAGGAAGAACAGAGGGTCTACAGGGGCAAGGAACTACAAGGAAAAAAACAAAAAGGGCAAGTGTACAGAAGGCTGACTGACGAACTGCCAGTTAGTGAAATAGCCAAAACAACTGGAAAATGTTGCCAGGCACTGATGCAGTGCCTGCACTGAGGTTATATAGTCACTGTCTTTCAGAAGCTTCGGTCACAACCCACACGTATCTGTCAAGTCAATCTCTAGGTTCCTGTTCTTTATGTACACCAATCCCGACCTCTTCTACATTTGAATGAGGGCTTGAAGCCTGCATATCTGAGAATCGACACCTCGTTAGAAAGATCTTTCCCACTACACCTAACATTACCACCCCACCCTGAAAAATCTCTTTCCAGGGTTTTTTTTACTGGGACCTGGCTTTTTTGGGTACTGCTGATAGAAATTTGAAAACAAGTTGGGTGCAGTTACGAAAGAGACTGGCTTCCAGAATCTCAATGAGGAATCATAAGCTTTTCAAGAGATCAACTGCTGGGGTTGGCCAAAATGAATACGGGAATCCAAGGTAGCCCCCATCACATACTTTTGCAAACTATCTACTAATATTGGAGGTGGAGGTTTTTTGATCTTTGTAATCACTGGCTCCACCCTGGACACATGAAATAGTGAGTGAATTTTCCACCTTTTGGACAGCTCTAATTAAACCCCATGATTGTCCTAATAGCTTGAGAATAGAGAAGGAGCCCACAAAATGAAGAGGAGCAAACTTAAGGTTAGGCTCAGCAAGTATGCTTCATGGATAGCCAAATCTTCTGTCCCACCTAATACTCTTTAGAAGGTCTCTTATATGCTGCCCTCGCTTTGAAAAGACGTTGATAAATGCCTCTCCTAACTTCATTGATATGTCAGCGAAGATGTGTTGTAGATGGAAAAGGTATGGGAGAGATAGGCAGGAAACGTTTGAGGATAGAAACCAGAACAGCAATGGAACAGATAGACTCCAAGGGAGAGTATAAACAGTTGTTGTATGCAAACTTATCCAGGGAAATCTAATAACTCTAGTCACTAGTTTGCTCAATTAAGAAACAACAATGATGTTGGTCTATTCCTTGGTTCACTCTCTTGGTCTGTCCATCTGTCTGTGGATGATAGCTGGTTGATGGAAAATGTTTGATTTATGTGGCTTTTATTAGTTTTTACCAGAAATGTAAAATTAATTGCTTCCCTCTATCTGGGATAATAATTTGTGGTAATGCATAGAATTTAAAAATGTGATTACGAAAATGTCAACCGGTTCTACAGCAGTTGGTAATAGTTTGAGGACTATAAAATGTCCCATTTTGGTGAAATAATCCACCACTGCAAAAGATGAACCATGGCACCATTTGATGACTTCTTGTTACAATTCTGGATTAGGCAACTATAGCACATCTTTCTAATACAACAGATATCCCAAAGTCTTCAAATTTCTTACATTATTTAGTAACCATTGTTCTCTATTGATCTTTTCTTGTATGCCTTGTACTTAACTTAAAATGTGTTGATTTTAGCTTGTGATGTGGCCAATAAGATATTAGGGGCAAGTATCAGCGCTTCTCCTTGTCTTGAGAGAGCATCCTCCTTGCGACGTCGAGTCCCCTGTCTATGGGTGATTGTATACTGGAATTTTTACAAAAAACAAGGCCCATCTTGCAGTATCTCGCATTTAGACATTTGAAGGTTTTAATTATAGCAGATTTTTTTTTATGCTCATTCCAGAAGGTGACCTCATGTAATGCTCCTTCCAAATAGATTTGCCATTAGTTGAAGGTCTCATTAATCCCTAGCAACTCTCTATAATGGATAGTATAGTTGATTTCAAAAGTGGAACAAGTTCTTGAATAATATGCCACCAGATGTACTGCTTTGGGATCTTTTTGCATTTTACTGCACCAATAGCGAACACTGATCCATTAGTTTTTAATATAAAGGACATCTGCAGCTTCTCATGTCATAGAACAGAGCTGATGTAAATGTGGTCTTTAAGTTAAAGAAAGCTTCCTGTTCTTGACCCCACACAAAATGTTGACATTTCTGAGTCAGTACTTTGCAAAACCTAAAAAGTGACCAAATCTTTTAAAATACAAATGTGTCTGTTTTTACAAAGAAAGAGCGCTTCCTCATTCTTGAGATGTGTTCTTGTACATGCTGGTGATGCTGTTGAAGATCATTAGAATGGATTAGTATATCATGTAAATAGGCAAATGTATGTAGCAAGGCCCTAAAAATATAGTTAACAAAATGCTGAAAGCCGGCAGGCCTATTACATAAACTGAGTGGCATTGCTTAATGCCATAGTGAGTGTTAAAAGCTGTCTTCTACCCACCCCTAATGAACCCTGCCTAGTTTGTGTGCTACTCTTAGGTCACTTGGAAAAGACCGTAGCTTCTTTCATCGGATCTAAGAGAACAGATATGCGCGGGAGACGATAGTGATTAATGACAAATGGCATTTAAGTAACTCACAGTAGTCTACACATGGTTGACATTTCCCATTTGTTTATGGAAAAAAAAGATCGGGTCCCATCTGCAAAACGGAATGTCTCATAACCCCCTTGTCTAAGTTTTCTTTTAAGCATTGCTTCAGCACTTCATCTTCTTTCATCGTTAAGCGATAAATCTTTCCATGAGGAATTGGAGAGCTGTGTACAAGATCATTAGCAAAGACATATGGGCAATGTACAGGTAAGGCATCTGCCACCTTGCACTAAGGATGTTTTAAAACTCATGTTATGCTTCAGAAATTTTCTCTTCCGCTGAGTCTCCCTCCTCTGTAACAAGATTCTGGGTAGAATGATGTACATATAAATAGATGTGGTTCTGGGTACCATTCACTGCTTTGCGAGGAATACAATGTTGCTCATTTCCCAATATTCCTGACCATAACATCTTCTCAGCTAATCTGATGATAGGTCAAACTGAGACCTTTCCACATAGGAAGAACTAAGCAGAGGGTACGGTTGTACAGATACCTGGACTGCAGGTGAATAAACAGCCTAATGTTTAGTTCATAAATCTTTTGTGTACCTCCATTTGCAATCTAAACAAATATACACAACTATTCAAACCGTACAGAAATACTTGCCCAGGGAATGACTAGGAAACTTTTCTAAAGCTATAGTATCTAACTAAAACGGCCTTGAGCATAAACAATGCAAGTGCAAGCAAGTATTAATAGTTTACATAAAACGTAATAAATATTTTAATGGATTAGGACTTCTAAACAGATATAAATAAACTGTACAATAGCAATTAATTAATTTGAATATTCAAAATCCCAAATTCTAACGTGCATAAATAAATAAATAGCTCAATTCACAGATATTACTATGAAGCTCAGTGCCAGCCTTCACTTTCTTTTTGCTGAAGATAAATATGTATTTTGCATGCAGGCTTTATTTCGCCTGTGTGTTGTTTGCAGAATTATAAATTGAAGATTCAAATGGTTTCTATTAACTGTAGATGAATATGGCCTTTCCTTTTAGTTTTTAAACTGCACTTGTAAAACTTTGCATTCTGTGTTTGATTTCAGATAGGATTTTGTAGCTTTCCTGCACACATGAAAAATAATGCCTTTCATATATTTCCTGCATTTACATAAAGAAAAAACTGCTTTTGCTTTCTTTCTGCAGACTTATAAATCTAGTATGATGGTTTAAAACAAAGTCATTGTTTTATTTAAAGAGCTTTCAAAAAGATATGTTTTATGAACTTACATCCCTTTCTCAGCATCGGATTTTGGATTTACAGCGTTCAGGAGCTGTGGCATCCTGACCCTTCCTCAGCTTACAATGTCAGTTCTGTAAATCTCACCCCACTGTACACTGAAGCAACTTACAGGCTCAGTGTTGCTAATTCACAGAGCACAGCGGATTATATTTTATAAAACGAATTCAGAAAACCTTTTAGCTTAATTAAGGCAACCCGTTTTGTGAAGGTCACACTTCCATCTGTCTGTCACTCCTACATTAAATCTTGGTATCTCACTGTGACTGACTTTCTCGTGAGGCTCCTCACCCACTGTGCAATGCTAGGTTGAACAATGTAGCCACAGGCTCCACGGATCTCTTGCATTTTAATGTGCTTAACATCCTGTCGGGCCTAAACTAAATTACTTCCTAATGGCAATCCATTGAAATGAATGGATAAGGCCAAGGGTATCCAGATGTGCATGCAAGGCTAGAGATACCAGTGCACATTTCTCAACGATGGCTGAATTTCTTATAATAACACCAATAGCCTTATGTTTAGTACGAATTTTAGGTCCTAGAATATATATAATATATAACTCCAAACATCAACAATTACTATACTAGCTCAGTCGCGGACAACATCCATCCTGAAAAATAAATGCTGTAAATAATTTATGACATATTTTCATGGGTAGTTTCATGGAAGCTTTGTATCCTTATTAGAAGCCAAATTGTTGTATGCCACTTCAGATGAAAAATCAGTTTGGTTCATAAATGTACATTTTAGTAATTTGAAATCAAGCCTCTCTGTGACATTAATTTAGAATTACCTTTCTTAAGTACTTTCATAGCATACTCTGTACTGGTGAAAATGAAATAAATAAAGGATATACATTAACAAAAATGGACGACAGCGCTTGCAGCTTTTTGGCTCAACATTGAACCAGTCTTGAATTTTTAGCAAACTACTGAAATATGCTAATCAGAACATAGTTAATTTCATTATCTATTTGTACTCAATATTTACATTGAAGAATAGGGAGACAAGAAGCCACCTTTTCCGGAAATAAAACTGTGGGTATATTTAAATAAAATGGTTCTGTACATCCTTCCTGTTTGTATACATGTCTGTCTATTCTCTTCTTGTTCAGGCTGAGGAGGAAACTAGTTCTCTTTGACCTACCAGGACGCCTGGTTGCTAGCTATTTATAAATTATAAGATGTGTGGTAAGTGTACAAAACTTTAGTCAACAGCATAAAAGGGTTCTGTGAAAGGAATTCAGATAGGATTTGTTTCTGTTTTAATAAATGTAGGCACTTAAGACACAACTAGTAAGGTCCAGTGCTAACATCCAGTTCAAAAGTACCTCGGCGTGTATTAATTTTGCACTAGACATTCCAGGTGTCTTTGTGCCTGATTTATGGAATTGGGCTAAATTTGGGAGGAAAGTAGGCGAGTGGTATTTGTATCCACTTTCTTGCATCATTATCAATAGGCCCTTGGTTTGCACAGGCAAGTAACGCCAAGTCTAGCCCGTTGGTACTTTCCCACCCAAACACAGGACTGAACAGAATTTGCACCCAACTGGTGCTAAAAAAGCACAAATTATCACTATTGCATTGGTCTAAATCAAGCCACTGGAATTATGCAATTCGACAGTTACAGTTTTTTCGCACAATAATGGATTTTCCGCATTTGCCACATAATTCATCATCTGCTGCATAATCTACAGATTTTAACATAAAAAATTTTTCTAGCTCAAACGAATCAACAGTTACCAAAAAACCTGGTGACATGTTCGCACTCAGTGGAAGGCCCTTGGCAAAGGTTAACTGGTCATCTTCCAGTTACTTATTTCTGTATTTGGTTGATAAACTGGTACTAATGAGGTGAAATCTTTACACAGACAGTACTACCCTGTGTAAAAATTACAAAATAATGAAATAATACTATCAAAAAATGTGCTGCATTATGCCGCATAATTTGCCTTTTCTTACAGCATATTTTGGTGCTCCCCTGCCGCATAATTCCAGTGGCCCTGGTATAAGTGACCCCATTGTATATAATGTATATGGCATGCAACGAACATTATTTATTTGACATCTCTTATGAAAGAAGGGTCCCAGGGGTACATGATTGGATTGTATGTCTTATTATTGTGTTCTAAGCAATGGTTGTGGGGTGCAGCTGAGTGCCGCTGAATGGTGAGGATGATGACGATACTATGTGTCACCTAAGCTGGTGTGAGACTGACAATGTATTCAAAATATTGATATCTTTTGGAGGTTTCGCTTTTGCTCACTGCCCTCTGCTAAGTGTGAGGGAAATCAACAATAAATTTAAAATACATTTTGACCCCCAGCATACTAAAAGAGACCACATTTGTTTGATATGTGGAAATTATTAAGGGATGCATTTATTTCACACCTGACAATACTGGTTACAAAAATGCCAGAATAAATTCAGAGGTTAGCATTGTCATGACATAAATATTTTATGCGTACTAAATTCCACAGGTATGAAACATGACATCCCACCAACGAGAAAACGCATATGTATCACAAATTATGGGAAATGCCCAAACCTCCCTCAGTCTTCCATTGGGGTGTCGATCCTGGGCAGTCATGAAAAAACTCCCAGACCTGTCCCCACCTCACACCCAATAGAAAAGGATCAGTTCAGGAGGCAACATGTCCCTGGGCGGAAAAATCTGCAAATGTTTTATCATCCATATTCTCATATGCAACGTTTAAATGCAAAATAAAATGTAAGAGTGAACACTCTTCCAGGTGGTATACCCCGACTGGATCAAGAGAGATACCTCCAAAATATATTAAAAAACCCTTTCATTATCAACGGTGTCTCCCTAAGCCACTTATCACCTCATTACAAGTCTCAGAGTCCAGCTTAGGTCCACGCATCAAATAATAGGTAATGTAAGTTACTCCACTCAGCATGGGGAATAACATGTGGACACCTGTTCCTTTTCCACCTGGAGTTCCTCCTTCTGGGCTGAGTTATGAGCATGTAAGGAGGTGGTAAGTGGCAAGTGTGGTGGGGGTAGTTGCTGTGGGTCAGAGCCCAGCGATCAGGGCAGGGGTGGGTGGAGGGGCTCCAGGGCTGGGCATGCTTGCCCTGTGGTGCTGCGTGGACTGACGTGGGTGTCAGGCTCTTCTTGACCCACTGCCTTTAGCTTCATCAGTGTGGGTTTTTGTCCAGTGTTTCAGGATCCAGGACTACAGGGCCCAGTATTTGCAGACCTGGTAATCCTAGGTCTGGAAACACTGGACCATAGAGAATCAACCATAGAGGAGTCCACTTGGAGGATACAGCTCCAGGCGATTCGTAATGACGCCCTTCGTTAAGAGGGTGAAACGTGGGAGCTGGAATTCACATTGTCTCCTTAGGGGCTCGCGCAGGAGACAAGACAATGGAATTCATGTGCCAGGTTTTATACCCTGTACTAGCGCAACCCTTAAGAGGACCAGCCAGAGAGACCCTCTTTAAAGTGGGACCGATCTGCACGGCCTGTAATCTACTCATTGGTCACGCAGCATCCGGAAGTGCATTCTTCCAGAACGGCCTGCCCACACATTGCGGTAAAGTTTTTTTGCCCCGCCGGCGGGCTCGGTCTAATAGGTCAAAATCCCCATTTAGGCTAGCGCAATATATATATATTTGTGCGTGCACTGCACATTGGAGTGTAACTGGATATATATATATATATATATATATATATATATATATATATATATATATATATATCACTCCGAAATCCCTTAGTATTAACATCCACTGCGGCGCAACACCAGGGCACAGACTTCAGAAGCTGATTTGAATATCTTTTAGAAGTTTAATGAAGCATCAAGGTCCAAATTACGCATTTCGGCTGCCAGACATGCAGCCTTGATCACATAGCGCGCTGCACATTGGAGTGTAACTGGGGATATATATATATATATATATATATATATATATATATATATATATATATATATATATATTATATATGAACAAAGTCCTGACCCTTCAATTTCTAAGAGGGAATACAAAGCAGGTACAGACCACAGCAGGTAGTTCCGCAAAGTATTCAAGAAACCGGGTTCACTGTTCCATATTTTAGATTTATTCACCCGTAATGGTTCAGACAAGTGTCCGCCTCAGACGCGTTTCGATCGCCTCCGCGATCTTGTTTACGTGACGCGCTGATGCCGGACCACCACATTTAAATTACGTGCATCCAATCATTAGAGAGATCGGTAATGGTGTAAAGTGAACATAGAAAACATACCATCAAGGGAGCACACAGTTTGAAAATAGAAAAGCTCATTTCAACATCAATGTGTTTCAGATTGCTTAAGCAGCCCATATTGATGTATTTATAAAAAACAGTAGATTAATCAAACGGATGGTGGTATACCCATGTAGTGCCTTATCAAGATTTTTATAAAGTCGATTATATGGAATACTAATCATCATATGCTAATGCGTGATCCATTATGAGCTGAAATTATGGCAAGTGCCTAATAATGCCAGTATTGGATCATCATTAAACAAGTGCAAATGTAATAAATACTTTTCAATAGTAAAACAGTTGTCAATGATAAAAATAAGTATCATAAATAACCCGCAGAGAAGGCATTATAAGTTAGTATAAATAATCAGTTCTAAAATGGCTGCAAATAAATAAAACAATGCTCCCTAAAGAAGTGCAAAACTTAATGCAAAAAGTGCTATATGTAAAAAACCCACAATAAATAGTAATAAAACACATACACATGGTGGGGCTGGTGCAAGAGGTCGCAAAAAGTTATAAACTACAATCTATAAAGTGCTAATGCATTATAATGTAGCTGCCAACAAAGAATACAGTATATGCAATAATAATGTAAATTGGTCATTAGGATATCAGGGGACAAAGAATGTAGAACAGAATCAGGCCTCATTGTAATCTCAGTAATGGATATAGAAGTAGAAAAGACAAAAGTAATCATTCCTAAATGTCTGAATATGTTACATCAAGATACCAGGAGAGCCTATTAGATGATTTAATTATAAAAAATTGTGAAGGTCTTCACTGGTGTTCAGGCCATTAGGCATTCTCGTATCAAGTAATAAAATGAAGGAGGACTCTAACTGACGTAATTGTCTCTCCCTATTACCACCCCGGACTGATGGAGAGACTGCTCCAATTACAAAATATTTTTAATCACTAACTTTATTTGCATGAATGGCTTTAAAATGACGGGCGACTGGATAATTAGAATCAGAGTTGGCAATTGCGCGCAAATGTTGCAATATCCGGTTAAAGACTGGTAACTTTGTACTGCCGATGTACTTCAGATGGCATGTGCATTCAAGCACGTACACCGCAAAATCCGTCCGACATGTGTAATGATTTTTAATGGGGACTGGAATATCACCAAAAGCTGTACAATACTCGGATACATTGATTCCAAATTTGCAAGCCCGACAAGATGAGCATTTAAAAAAGCCAGATTTGGACAGCCAGGTAGATTTAAAAGTTAGTTCAGGGCTAGATTTCACCAAGGCATCCCTCATTGAGGGTGCCCTCCTGAATGTTATGGCAGGGAGATCAGGTAACATGAATTTAAGAGTAATGTCAGTTAGAATAATGGGCCAGTGTTTGTAAACAATCTTGCGAATGATTCTGTCCTGTCTACAATATGTAGTAATTAATCTGATTGGTTGTTTGTCTTCTGTTATAGCCTCACTCATTGTTTCTACATTCTGTTCTTGTCTAGTTATTAGACACAACTCACGAGGACGGGCATTGGCTTTATTCAAGGCCATCTGTAGATTCGACAGTCTGTAACCCCGAGCCAAAAAACGATTTAACGCTTCTTTTTGACAGTGTTTTAAATCAGGTTCACGGCTACATATTCGTCGCAACCGAAGAAATTCACCGTAGGGTATACTGTGAATGAGATGGGGAGGGTGGGCGCTGGTGGCATGTAATGTTGAATTGCCCGCATAGGTCTTCCTATGGAGTTTAGTTTCAATCTTGTTCTCCCAAATGTACACCTCTACATCAAGAAACTCTACCCTCTGTGTACTTAGGGTAGCAGTGAACTGTAAATTCATGGCATTATCATTAATGGATGTTACAAAAAGGGTCCGCCTCATGTTCAGTGCCCTCCCATATAATGAAAATGTCATCAATATATCGGCCATAATATTTGATGTGGGTGTCCCAAGCCTCCTTGTGGGTTACCTTGAGGACGTGCTCACAGCCTCACAGTCCTGTGTTTAGCAGGCGGTGCATCTCCCGCGGCTTGGAGCCTGCCACGTACATCCATTACACCAGGTGCCCCAGATCATAGAGACGCTACTCCACGAGGGAGATGCACCGCCTGCTAAACACAGGACTGCGAGGCTGTGAATCTTCACAGCCTGACAGCACGAGGAATTAACCTAAGGGAACCAGGAAAATAGACCTGAAGCCCACTGGAGGGCTATGAACATTGTATCAAATTGGGGAGAAAGAAGATTTTGGCATAATGACGGACCCTACTGGAAGGGCAGAATTGGACTTTGATTCCCAGCATGCAACTCACTGGTGAGGGCATGTTACGAAGGGTAAATATAATTGGAGTACTTACCGGACTTTGCCAATCCCCCACCGTATGATTAAGGTGCATGCGCACCGAAACGTGTTAGGGACAGGAACTAGTTGGGTCTGTGTTCGTGGTTCCAGGCAATAAAGATTTGTGAAAATCATTCCTCGTGGAGTAGCGTCTCTATGATCTGGGGCACCTGGTGTAATATATATATATATATTTTTTTTTTAGAAGATTTTCACTTTATAAATGGGTGTTTTCCTCCTCATAACCCACTTGAGTTAAAGAATGTGTACTGAACAACAAATGCGTCTCCTAAACTCCTAAGGTGAGGGAAAGGCGGGCGCATTGCAACAAGATGGCTCCCTGCTGTATAAAACAAAAAATATGAAAAGAACCAGAGAGGGTGAGGCATGAACTCACCAGACTAATGGCTAAAATAAAATTCCTCCTCTTTGAAATTGCTGTTTGGTATTTACATATAAATTACATGTTGCTAAATTTCAGTTATTTCGCGTGAGGGTGAAGTACTAACATTTGAAATTACTTTGCTCAGGCACATTGACATTTTATGCTTTCTGCTGTGCACCGCGGGCAAAATTATAAACATTGCACAATGTCACTCCATTACTGCTGTCGAAGGTATGGAGAAAAGTGGCAGTTTTCTGCCTTCTTGGTAATTCGTTCATTTGTATAAAGAGAGGCCTGTGTGGTTTGTGCAGTTACTCCGATGCTGCACTTCTGTGATCCTGGGTCACTGGTGAGTCGGTGGGTCTGAAACTAGTAGATATATGGGTTCATATAGACAGCCTGACAAAATATGCTCTCTCTTCTCCCAAACTCTTGCACTTCTGAACCCTTGGCTTCTGCGTACTCTCAGTTTAGGCTCATTGGCATTGGTAGGTATGGTGCACACCTAACGCATTTGGAGGAGGGGATCAGAATTTTTTTCATTTTTGGGGACTTTATACTGTTCCTATTTGGCCAAGGGCATTACAGTACTTTATATTGCCCACTAGATTAAATTACACAAGGCCGATTTATTTTCCTTTTTTAAAGGTACAGGGAATTAAGTGATTCACCCAGAATTACAGTATGTTGAGCCGACGCCGGGACTTCAAACTGCTTCCCCTCTTCCAAAGAAGGTAGCTCTTGCCTTTAGGCCACATTGCGGATGATTGAAGCTCGCATATGTCAGTGATGAGCTTGGCCAAGAAGCCTCATGTTGTTAGGCCCTGAGGCCGAGGGTGGCAAAGGAGGCTTCTTACAGCGGGTGGATTACATGTATCATCTCGTTAAGAGATGTGTTTTGAGCTCCTTTCTGGCGTGCAGGAGTGAAGTCCCAAAGAGGATTTACAGGCATTGTTCTTCACTGGTGCATCTCCTATCCTTCAAACTCACACCAGCTCATTCGTGTGCGGCCTCCTCGATCCAAACAAGTGTTATCACCTGTGGAGTCCCCCAGGGTTTATCCTGCCGCTGTCACTTTCAACCTCTACATCAAGCCCCTTCTGTCTCTATTCATCAATAGCAGTGTTGGACTTGGCCCTTTTTGCAGGGTCATCCCTAAACTTTTTGCCTTCCTCCTATATTTTTTCTGACCTGTTGTTGGCTGTTTTATGACTCTGGGCACTTTACCACTGCTGAACAGTGCTAAAGTGCATATGCTCTCCCTATGATAAATTGTGTTATGTATTAGTGACTCCATGATTGGATGATTGGTTTACTTGTCAGTCCCTAGTACAGTGCACTGAGTGTGCCCAGGGCTTGTAAATCCAATGCCGCTGGTGGGCTTGCAGCACTGGTTGTGCCACCCACAGAAGCGGCTTGTAAAATGTGCCTCAGGCCTGCCATTGCAGAGCCTGTGTGCAGCCTAGGGCTGCCATGTCGACTTGGTGAGTACACCCACTTACCAGTCCCTAAACCGTCCCTTTAATGCATGTTGGTCACCCCTAAAGTAGGCCCTAAGGCAAGGTGCATTGTAAATACAAGGTAGGACATGCCCTGGTGTGTGTGGCATGTCCTAATAGTGAATTACAGCCATTTTCGTTTTTCACTATTGCAAGGCTACCTGCTCCCCATAGGCCAGAATGGGCAGACTGACTATTACACCTTATAGTCAGAACTGACCCAGGGAACATGGTAGACAAGCATTTGCAATGCAATCGGTCTCACCTTTGGGACCTTATATGTATTTAGCTATGCAGCACATTAGCCTGGGTGCTGAAACATCTACTGTTCTTTCACATGGAGGGAAAGTAAGCACCAAACTCCGTGACACGGCAGGTATGGGAACACATGGAGAGAAATATTGCCTTTCAGCTGGAAACGGTATAGTCCAAAGCTCTGTTTTTAATTTAAAATCAGGGCCTTTGGTGGTCATATCACTAAAAATACAAGACTTGAAAAAAATATTATTGTCTAGGGGTGCTGGTGGAAGACAATTTCTATGGACTGGAATCTAGAGAATGCTAAAGTGATTCTGGTATTTTACTGACCTCTGCTGGTCGTTTTCTATCAAGAAAGTTAAATAGAGGCAGTTGCCAGACAAATTTAAAAAAGAAAGTTCCTCAGCAGAAAGCAATTCTGGTATTTTACTGACCTCTGCTGGTCGTTTCTATCAACACAGTTAAATAGAGGCATTTGAACAGAAATTAAAGTCCCTAAGCGGAAGCAGATAAGTCCTAGGGCTGATCTCCAGAACCCACAAAGTACATACACATATAAGTATATACTAAAGTATATACAAGAGGTCTTGAATGCTCGACCTAAAAATGAATGTTCAATCCAGTTGCTTGACCAAGATAATTTTAAGTACAATTATTTAAAAAATAAAGAACACAAAAAGTTGCACGTCTATGGTTGTTCACTGAATATTTTTTGGGAACAATTATATGTCTTTAAAAAGTGTCCTGCATCCCACATATTGGTGGAAATGTTCAATGATTTTGAATAATAATGAAGATCCCATGAACGTAAATGCATTGCTGGAATCTCCAGGAAGGCATGGAATTTGTACAGTTTCGGTCATGTTGAAAACCATTAGTCCAGTCTACTGCAAACTCTGAAACGATAATCTGCTGATCACACAACCCAAAAAATACAACCTCAAAAATTATTGCACTGAGCTGTAAATGACATGGAACCGCACAGTCAAGACAACAATGTACATTATTGAAGAAGTCCAGCGAAAAGCAAGCCCAGCAACCAGCGCAGTGGCCCAGTTTCCATCTTTTGAAAGTGCAGTTTGATACTGTCACACCTTCCATCAGCAATCCCTGTTGGCTCCCTGTACTTTCCTTCACAAGCATCCTTTGTTTGCACCCCCATTAGGTGCTTTGAGCCTCCTTACTTAGGTCATAGCTTCAAGTTGCGCCACAGTTTGCAGTAAAATTTCTCTTCAGTGTTCAGCAATAGTTTGGCAAATCTAGTCTTGTTCGTCCTTCTGCTTGCTTATTCTTCTGGTGCCATCATTGTATTCCTACTTTATGTTCTATTGCATCTAGTAGCAACAATATATGTTTTCCATCTCCAAGTGTTGTTCTTTTGCGTACTTTATACAGATTTTCGACTTGATCTCCAATGGAGCTGTGCAAGTGGTGCAGTATATGGTGCCGAGTACCAGGCGTGCAACGCCCATAGAGCTCAAAGGGCTTCAGCCCCAAACCCCCCGCCCCCCTCGTGTGTGTCAGCCCGGGCTGAGACAGCTTCCCGGGCACACACACAGACAGTTTTTGAGCTGCTGTAGGCTGGCTGGTCTGGCGTCCGTCTTATTGCAGTTGCACCCGAGTACTTCACAGGTCTTTAAAAGACCATTTCCTTGTTAACGAGGCTTTGTTGTTTTTTCACCCCTTCTTAGAGCCCCTGCATCTCCACTATGTCTATTGCTGGAAGAAATAGCGCCCCCCCGAAATTTTTATTAGCTATCCCCCCACCGAAATTTGAATCTAGTTGCGCCTCTGCTGAGTACTGCCCACACAAAGCAACCTATTCTCACAGCTGTAGTCCTTCTACTTATATCTAGAGGTATCCTAAGTGTGTTTGTTAGTACCTTAGACTAGTGATAAGTATCGGGTAACCTGCACTGTTTTTATTTTATGTTTATCATCTGTAATGAAATGCTTTTTTTTATTGGTGTACTTTCACGCATCTTTGAGGAGCGAAAAAAGTTGATGATGATAAGTATCGGGCCCTCAGAATCACTGTCAAAGGGAGGTGTTTCTAAAACATAATCTATAATGTTGTTTTAGTATTAATTTACAGGACTGCTCAATGTTTAAGACTAGATACGATAGTACTGGCTTATGTACAGGGACCTAATAATGGTATACTTCGTTCTATTGGCCATGGTGATATCAAGAGGGGCTTCAGCAATTGGAGAGAAAGGTTATAGGAGAAGCACCACCGTGCACAGCTTAGAAAGCATGGTGCACAACTTAAAACTATACAGCGATACTGAAGCACCGTTTTTCTGCCCTTTCTAACAATGTATTCCCTCTATAAGTGTGAATGCGCAATGCAGCAGGATCAAACACTGGGGCACATTTAGCATAACTATTATGGGATAAGCGCAATCACGGAAAAACAACAACGGCATGTACTTGTTTCCAAACATCTCATGCCAACTAAAACCATGATAGAACTGCTTGAGTGATGAGAATGGACGGAAGAAAATCAAAGGACCTGGAGAAATGTCAGGGGAAGTAAAAACATCAGGTATTGATGTAGGCAGGAAGTAAACAAACACACACTCTCAACACGCAGTTGAAAAGCAGACACTCATGAAGCTGCTCTTTTGGGGTTTTTTGCCCTCTTGCTTGGCCTATGACAGTCGGTGACCAGTGTGCTTGGTCAGACGCCTCCCTTACCTCCTCTCTCGGCATTCACAGCAGACTCCACAGAATCCACACAAACCTCCATGAGAAAGCCATTATCTGCCATTCCTAAGGATTAAACAAACTAGAACACAAGCTGATCGCAGCAAAAAGACAGAAGTGGATGCCTGCTTGTGCCCCGGGGGAACTGTAGGTCAGCAAAAAGACAGAAGTGGATGCCTGCTTGTGCCCCGGGGGAACTGCAGGGTGCGTGCTGGTTCGGAGCTATGAGCGAAGCGGCATTTTATCGCCGCCAACGAGGGAGCCCGAAGCGGTGCGCGTGAAGGCGATGCCAAGGACAACAATGGAGGAGCGGGGGCGAGCGCAGCAGCCTGCTCAGCTGACCAGACGCTCGTGCGTCATGGCCTTTTGCTGGCATGTTTTTCCAATTATCGCGCACACGTCTGGGCACGATAATTGGAAACACATGTCTGCCGCGCGTAACCATCCCAAAAAGGCCAGCCACGACGCACGAGCGTTTGGACTGCTTCTGAAACCCCCTTACTTAAAGTCTTCGCCTAGCAGCGCTTGCGCGCTACTCGAGGCTCGACCTAAAAAACGAATTTAGTATGCCTGAACTCAGGATGATAAAATACATCTTTTAGTGAAGTTGGTTTTAACATTCTGTGTTTGAAAATACCACTTTTAGAAAGTGGGTATTTTCTTGCCTAAACTTCCAAGCCTGCCTCTGCTAGGTTGTGTATTCCTTGTCTGGAGATTGAGTGACAGGGGCTGGGGGTGGCTACAGGAGACAGGGTGAGTCAGCACAGGGCTGAATAGAAAGATCTGCATCCAGAGTGGAGGGAGGAGTTGCACCTGGGTCTGAATAGGGCTGTGCCTGCCTTCCACAATGCTGGCTCCACCTCCTGCCGGGCGGCTGAGCACTCTCCCCCACATTCTGAAAGGAAAGAAGGAGTCAGAAAAACAAAGTGCTCCAGGACTGACCAGAACTGGTTTTGGACTAGGCAGAGGCTTCTCTGCCTTCAGAGAACAAAGAAAAAAAGGTGTATAAAAAGGGGACCCAGACCCCTAGGAAATTAGATCACTTTGGAACAACAACAAGAAACCTTTGCTGAGGAGCGGAACCAAGAAGAAACTGAGGAGAAGACTATCCCTAAGCTAGAGGGATCTGCCTGCAGTGGTTGCCTGACTGCCAAAGGAAGGAGAAAGGACTGTGTGTGCACTTTTATTCAACTTGTAAAGTATCTCCAAGGGCTTGAGAAAAGAGCTTGCCTCCTGCTGAAGTCTCAGGGACAACAGACTTCAACCACCAGCTCCCCAACAATCCTTTGGAAGTGCCTGCTGCTGTTTTGGGCCTTCTGAAGGGACCGCGTGTCGCAAGGAGCTGGAAGCGCGACTCAAGAGGGAGAAGCGTGTCGCCGTCGCAGCCGCTGCCGTCGCATCACGGAGATGACGCCGCTGTAGCTGACGCATTGCACCGCATCTCGAGAAACGTCCCGCAACACCGAAGAAGCGTGTCGCCGTCGCAGCCGCTGCCGTCGCATCGTAGATGTCACCGCTGTAGCTGTCGCATTGCACCGCATCAAGAGAAGAGTCTCGCATCGAGGAAGAAGCGTGTCGCCGTCACATGCGCTGCCGTCGCATCGTAGATGTCGCCGCTGTAGCTGACGCATTGCACCGCATCGAGAGAAGCGCCTCGCATCCACGGAGAAGCGTGCCACCGTCGGAGCTGCTGCTGTCGCATCACGAAACAAGGGTGTCGCCGCTGTAGTTGTCGCATCGAGCGGAAGCGTCTCGCAACGTTGGAGAAGAGTGTCGCAGCCGAAGCTGTTGCCGTCGCATCGCCGAACAAGGGTGTCGCCGCTGCAGTTGACGCATCGAATCGAGACTTCTCGCAACATCGGAGAAGCGTGCCGCATCAGGAAGAACTTGACGTCTTTATTTCTTTGCACCAGAACTTTGTCGCATTTCCATCGCTGCAACATTGCTTGTTGTGGAAGCGTCCCGCATCGTAAGGTACATTGACTTAAAGTGTCGCATCTTAAGAACTGAACTGAACTAAGCTAAAACTACCATTTTAAGTACAGTATTGTGGATTTTTGTCGTTTATGGTCTTGTGTTAAAACTATATAAAGAATACTTATTTTTGATATAAACCTTGTGTGGTGTCCATCTGTAGTGTGTCACTAGATTAATGTATGTGTTCACAAATGCTTTACACACTGCCTCTGAGATAAGCCTGTCTGCTCGTGCCAAGCTACCAAGGGGGTGAGCAGGGGTTATTTTAGGAGTGTACCCCCCTACCCTAACTAGAGTCGAGGGTCCCTATTTGTCACAAGTACCTACCTGTGCCAACTAGAGACCCCCAATTCTAACAAGCAGCATCAAAATTCACCAACACGCTGATGAAACAAAATTGCTTGAATGTGTGTTTGACTCTCAGACACTACTGCCCGCAACTCATCCAGAGCTGGATGTCCAGCACATTGTTCAATATGTCATACCCATTTATCCCTACTACTTACTTGACACACGGACAACACAGGTTCAACAACGTAGACGCCATATGGTTTCACTTTGTTAGTCCTTTGATGAGCAGAGAGTCGAATATATATGTCACTACCTCTCCATCCACTACCACCCCTCCTATTACATTGTCATGTACATTCCCACTACTATAACACCATCAGTCTATATTTAACATACATTTACACTGCTTCTATCACGAACCTTAACCATAACTCTATCCCTATCCGTTACCATTACTCTTGCCTTTATCTTTCCCCTTACCCATGTCGGTCTCTTACCCTTATCCATACCAGGCTCAGACTTCAGGTATGCATGCAGGGGCATCGCTACCAATGTTGCAGCAGGTGCAGTGACACCAGGGCAAATGGTAGTGATGACCCTCTGTATATCAATTATAACTTTCTTTTACTATTTATTGGGGGCATATATGGCCGATTTTCTTTCCTTGCATTAGGGCCCATTGCGCCCTTGCTACGCCATAGCATACGTCTTTTAAAGCTCCACCTATTTACATTGTTGAGAGCCGCACACGAGTACAACAACCGTCCCGGTTTTTTTAGGTCTCGCCTAGCGCAGCGCGCATGCGCTGCTCTAGGAGAGGGCCTCTTGGAATCACTTCAGACTTCCAAAAGACTTCTCCGTGTGGGTCTGCCTCCTCCCACACATTTCATTGGCCTTTGCGTGTGGCTTTCAATAATGAAAGCACGCAAATGGCCAAAGATGGGTGCATGTCCCGCCTTTCCTCAAAACTTTCACTCCCATGGCCTAGGGGTCTCGGGAGCGAGCAGCGGCGCGCATTGTGCCAGCTGCATTCCTCCCTGATCGTTATCTTGGCTTCCTCCCAGCGCCCATTTGCAGGGCAGACAATTAGCGCCTCATCACTTGAAGGCTCCTCTTGTGTTGCTATATTTTGATCTTCGACCATAGAGTCTGCAACCCGATCCTCTCTGCCCCTTCCTTGTTTGGCTTCTCACGTTTCCTCTGCCCTTTTGTTATTCGCTCTCTTCATCTGCCCCAGTCCTCTCGCAGGGACCTTACTGTAGCTTGTGCCGCCGCCATTCGCACCTCGGCCATGTCACAGCTCAGGTGTTATATCTGCCACAACTCTTCAGAGGCTGCGCCTTTTGTTCAGTGTTGCCCATTTCACCTCTGGTTTTCAACACTCTGTGCCGCTTGCACCTCGTTTCACCAGCTGCGGGGTGAGTTCACTATGTGTGACCTGAGAATCGTGAAACATTTTGCGCTGTTTTAAGTTTTTGAAACCACATCCTGTGCAAGGAATGTGCACGCCACAAGTACTACTTTTAATGTAAAATTATGTTTAGTTAGCCCGAAAAAGTATAGTTAAGCGAACTTATGTAGGGCTGTGGCAGACAAAAATAACACAATTAACTTTATTTACATAGCGCTGTCTACCATTTTTGTTTGGTATCTAGGCACTGATATGTACATTACTACCCAACTCAATGTTACTCATTTTATCGACCTCTGAAGGATGAAAGACTGAATTTGGAGCCTGTTATTATTATTATTTTGAGATTTGTATAGCGCTAGCTAGACCCGAAGGTATCAGAGCGCTTTACATGTTATATGATAACGTTTTTATCTCTACAGTGTTTGCATTAGTTCACTTAGCTCTTTCACCAGCTTCCAAGCTGAGAAACAAATCGCCTAGCTCTACAAACGTGACTCGTAGAATGATGCTAGTGTCTCCAGGCACTTCTGAATGAATGGGCTTTGTGTTCTGTAGCACTCTCAGAGGGGCCCAGCTCACTCCAGAAACAATACGAGATTCGCGAACTTTCCTTTCAAAAAACGCCTCAATTGCTACTTTGGTCAAATTGCTCGGAATCCCGCACCTCTTTTCGAAATAGTACCGAACCAGTGCAGGGGCGCAGCTATCCGAAGTGCAGCAGGTGCAGTGGCACCAGGAGTCCGAGGGGCCGACTGCATCCAACTACGGCTAATTGGGTTTTTTTCTATAACTTCCGCACTATGGGATGGGGGCTGGCTTTTTTCTTACTTGCATGAGGGCCCATGGCACCCTTGCTAGGCCGCGGAATCACTGGTGACCCTAGCTTCACATGTTATAGTTTCAAGGAGGAGCGTAGATCATTCTCTTGGTGACTGACTTCTCACATAGTTAAATGAAGAGGTGTTGGACTCACTGCTGCCTTGTAGGTATGGTTTATCCTGGGCTCTTTTTGATTACAAACAACTCGAGCCATGTGCACTGACAGCACCTGCAGTATACAGAGGGCACCCAGGCCTAGGGCTAGGTCAGATCTCAAGGTAATTGCTTATGTTCCATGGGGGTTTTCAGCTCATGTTTCTTGGGAGCATCAGGTCTATTACTCTAAAGACTAAATTGTGCGTCATAAGGCAGCACATCTTGTGATACTAGTACCCGAGTCATTACTTTGTCATTTTTACACGTTACCACTGTCTGGGCAAAGGTTTCACCTCATTATTACCAGCCAGAAATGTAAGTGGAAGTTTCCATTTGTACATGCATGAAATATGATGGAAAAAAGGTTTCGATATAAATAGATTTAGAAAGGCATCCTCCTGGTGGGAGTGGAGGGGCAAGGGGTGCTGCTTTTCTGTATTGTGCAAAAGTACAATGCAGGCTTCCCCGGAATGTACACAGCAGACTAGCTGGCAGGGGCATGCGGCATTTTCAAAACAAGCTGAAAGTTCATATTTCAAATTAACCTCAAGGGGACCTAGTGCCACCCGGGCATGGATCGTATTTTGCAATACGCTTTGTATGAAGTCGAATACACTCTAGTTATCCTGGTCTTTTTGCACATTATTTTTTGAAACTTTTTCGCACTTGTATAAATAAATGCAAGACTGCAGAGTCCCCTCAATTAAAAAACTAAAAAAACTAGCATTGGCATAGTCAATAGGTCTCGCTTTTGGGACCTTATAAGTATTTAGTTATGCAGCACAAAATCCTTGGTGCAACAACATCAACTGTTGCATGGCTAAACACTTATAAGGTCCCAAAGACGAGACCTATTGGCTATGCCAATGCTTGTTTCTTTTTTTCTGTTGCCTGAAACCTGGATGCTGTGCTGGGCTTAGAAAGGAGACGGGTTAATGGTTATACCCTTAGCCTTCCTCGCCTGGGTGCCGTATAATGGAATAAGGAGTTCCCAAAAGCCGGAAGTAATCCGACACCGGGGACTAATGGTGGGAACAAGGCGCCAGTCTCAATGATGTCATTGCTCTGGGCCACCGTCCCACGCACTGTGCGCACGTGGATCAGCCGCGGTTACACAATCCCCCTACTGCTGTCAGATGAACTCTGGGTGTGAAAGGAGTATTTTATTTATTGTCAAAATCCGGCGGAAGGGAATAGTTGCCCTTCAGGCACACTGCGAGGGAGGCGGCGGAGAAAGTTCTTGCACACCACATCCTAAGAACCAGAGCATTTTTAGGACTTTGGAAGAAATGTGGTTGTCGATTTGGTACTGATGAAAAGTACCGGACCGGGAACACTGGCGGCGAAAGTTGCACACAGCATTGCAAGCTCTCACAATGTCCACTAGAGTCCGGTTCTCAAACTACTCATCTGTGGCAGCAATGGCGTAACGAAACTTAAACCCCAAAGTACATGGAGGCCCCCCCTCTCTCCCCACGCTCCGGACCCAGCAAGGAGCTCTCAGGCCAAAGGCCCACCACCCCTGCACAGTGCCGTAGGGGCCCCCCTGGAGCTCGCCGGCCCCCACCACAGGGGTTTGGGGGGTTATTGTTACGCCACTGAGTGGCAGCATTTCATTGCATAGCTTACAACCATTATCCAGGGTGTCATGGGCCCTAGTGCACGAAGGAAATGTCCCCTTGGCTGCTCTTTGAATTATAATATACAACAATAATAGTGGTCCCCTCGGGTCTCTAGGCCCCCGTGCCACTGCACCTACTCCACCAATGAAAGCTACGCCCATGCTTCCAGCTGTGCAGGATCCTGGCACTATTTCCATCTTTGACTTTGATCTGGGGTCGCGCTAAACATACAAACAAACCAGTACCAGCTTCTCACACATTCTACTTCTGTGAGGTTCTCACGCTGGGCCTCAAGGCCAGCTCTTCACACCTCACATGAACAGTTCTCTCCATGCTTTCTAGTGTCAGATTCTAGCCGTACCCACCAGCTTCTCATACGGCCCACCTGCACTAGCTTTTCACATTGTCCACTAGTAAACATTTATCACACTGTCAATGACTGCATGTTTCTCTCCTTGCGTAACAGGTTCTTGTAGTCAGGGCTTTAAGTGGGATGAAAAAACTAGAGGGGGGGGGTCCTTCTCGAAGGGGCATGGCCAATATAATTAAGGGCGTGGCTTAAAAATACTTAAGCTAAAAATCGGTGCTTAGCATAGTGACCCACCGACTAGTATTTTGCTGCTTCTGTCTTTGCATTCGGTAATGTTACACCTGCATCAAGCCAGGACTATTGGCTTTGTCAATGGCTGTTAGTTTTTCCGGATTTTCAAATCAGATCTTAAAATTCTCCTCCTCCAAAGGCCCTTCCTGGAATAATTCAACCCATTTCTTGTCTCTTACGGCCATCTAGCACTCACATGAGGTCAACTTTTTAAATATGTATTTCACTCTTGCTTTAACCTAACGCTGACACCTTTTATTTTTTACAATATAAATATGCAACTTGCTAGCTTTGTAACTGCATATGTGTAACTTGTTAGCGTGCTCAACCTATCTTTACCTTGGTAACAGTATATATGTAACTTGTTTGTGAGTTTAGCCTATCTTGTGTACCTTTTGTAACTTACCTGGTTCTTTTTTAAAGCGCTCTGACACCTTTGGGTAAAGTTCACGCTATATAAAACTGCATTAAATAAATAAATAAAATAAATAAATAGTTGCAGAAGATAAAAAAAAGCAACAATTATGGCCTCGTTGTATATAATATTGAAAATGCTTTAATTTTAAAATGATGAGACTGTAAAAGAACTATCACGAGTCTCTTTGAAGTTACATCAAAGGCAGTGAAGGGTGGTACTGCTGTAGAGCTAAGATTTATTTTTTCACCGAGGGTGAGGGCAAAAATGGAGAGCCCGATAGGGACCGTCTCAGCACCTGCTTTTTAGAACTGTCGGCACTGAGCACCAGCAGGACCTGGCCCACTTAAAGCCCTGCTTGTAGTACTCGCTAGTGCAAACGTCTCACACTGATTATCAGCAGCTGCTTCTCACTGTACCTAACACGGACAACTCCACGTTTGCAAGTCAGTGTCTCGCACTGTCGACCAGCCTTTCACCACTGCCCTGTCACACTGCTCACCAGTGTGTGCTTCTCATAGTTCTTAACAGTGTATGCCTCTTGGAACTCAGCTCCACCAGGGACATCACTCGAATTGTCAAGAGCGTCTTCCTCCGTATCATTTCATATATTACTTTTTATTTGAACATTCCTCAATTCCTATTGATTTTTGATTAGTGTCATCACTTAAATTTTGCTTTTTTTTACTTTTTCATTTAAAAATAAATCAATATATCCAGTGATCTTTTGTGCTGTATCCATTTTGGAAAATATAAACTCAATTTTGCCGAAACAAAATCAATGAAATTCTAACATTATGTTATCATAATGGATTCCTAGTAACATTCAAGAAAAGCAAAATATGTTCTTTGGTATTTAGGATGCAGCGCCCACAATTCTGGCACTAGGCCACATTTCCTTTCACACATTGGCACACTACGAAATGCCAAAATTTTCAAAAACCTTGCTGAAACTAGGAAACAAGGAAGTGCAATGGAATTTCGCGAGGCGGAACTGTTTTGTGAAACCGGCAGCAAATCCTCCCTGCAGCAAGCAATGTCCTTTCGGGTAGTTTTCGCACATTTTGGTGGAATGTTTTGCTCAAGCCTAGGTGCAGGTCACTTGTGCGAATTATTGTATTGTATTGAAATTGTATTTATATAACGCTTACTACCCCTGACGAGGTGTCAAATCGCTTTTCGGCGAGTAGCACGCTACTCCTGAACCCAAAAAGAATTAGTGGTGGATCAGTATAGCGAAATTTGAGTTAATTTGAGCAATGGACATGTGAGTCTGTTAGTTGGATTGAAAAGGATAATGGGGATAGAAGAGGGAAGAGTCTAGAAAGTGTTTATTGGGAGATCATAGTAGTAAGATGAGGCTTGGGATGAGTATAAGGAGAGACGGAGGAGGGAATAATCTCTAGAAATGGATTAGGGAGATCATAGTAGTCAAATTAGTTTTAGGATGAGTCAAAAGAGTGATAGGTGAGGGAAGAATTTAGATGAGTTGTTTGGGGGATCATAGTGTATAAATATATATATATATATATATATATATATATGTATATATATAGATATATATATATATATATATATATATATATATATATATATATTTTCTACTGGCGGTCGCCAGTAGATAGTTATAGTTAGGACCTATTTTCCATAGGAAATCCGCAACATTCTATTTGAAATAACTCTTGCGCCGGTTGACGAATCTTCGCGAAAGCTTCCAACTTGTTGGGGCTCTCCGCTCCTACCCTGAAAGTCTCGGGTTGATTCATCAAGCGGGGGCCGAGAAAAAAGGGGGTCCCAAAACGCGTTTTCCCCATTCATTTTTCCATAGGATCCTTTCATCGCGGCTACAGCCCGAACTGCTGAACGGAATTACACCAAATTTGGCAAAGAGGTAGCCCTTGGTTCAGTGTCGTGCCTTTTGCTTAAATGGTGTAAATCCGTTCAGTAGTTTCTGAGAAAATCACAAATAAAATCACATATATATCTATGGCCGAGTAGGGTCCGCGTACCCTCCCGATCACGAGCTGCATGCTAATTGGCTGTCAACACTCCAAATCAGGAAGTGTTGGCAGCCATTTTGTCCCTCGGTAGAACCGAGGGACAGAAACAAGTGCGCAAAGCGCAAAAAGGGGGCAGGGTAGAAACACCCTGACCCCCTAGGTCTGCTCAGGGGGTCCCACAAGGACCCCTGGGCAGAAAAAAGCATTTTTTTTTTTTTAAATCGGCGGGATGCGCTTAGGGTGCGCGGATCCCGCCGAGAAAAAAAAAAAGAAACAAGTGCGCAAAACGCACAAAGGGGGCAGGGTAGAAACACCCTGACCCCCTAGGTCTGCTCAGGGGGTCCCAAAAGGACCCCCTGGGCATAAAAAAGCATTTAAAAAAAAAAAAAAATCGGTGGGATGCGCTTAGGGTGCGCGAATCCCGCCAAAAAAAAAAAAAACAAAGTGCGGTCTCCCACGCTTCGTTGTTAATTGGCCCCCGGGTGGACCAAGTCCCGGGGGCATGCGAGGGTTAAGATTTATGTGTGGGGGGCCTCTAAGGCCCCCCAAGCCCCGGGAACCGCCACCCCCCGGGGCTTTAATAAAAAATGATGGGGAGGGCTCTTGGCCTCCCGCAGCCCGGGACCGCCACCCCCGGGGCTTCTTTTTTTTTTAAATTACTTAAGTGGGGGGCTTGAGCCCCCCACACGCCCGGGGACCGCCACCTCCCCGGGGCACTAAATATTTTAATGTGGGGGTCCGTTACGGACCCCAGAGCCCGGGGACCACCACCTCCCCGGGGCTGTGCAATTCAAGGGAGGGGGCCGCGCGGCCCCCTCCTGGAGCCCTTGATGGCCCTGGGGACCACCACCCCCAGGGCCGGCTCTTGCAGTGTCCCGGGGTGCGTACCCCCGGGACACTGTAGTTTGCTATGACAGGACGGGAGCCTCGCGGCTCCCGTCCTGTCATTGCAAACTGCTTTGGATATTGGAAGCGAGAGCAGGGAAACCTGCTCTCGCTTCCAATATCCAAAGCAGATTGCTTTTCCACATGGGGAGCTGCATGTCAGCAGCTCCCCATGTGGAAAAGCAATGCCGGCTCCCGAGGGACGCGGGGAGCCGGCAGGGTCCGTGGGGGAGTTGGGGTCCCCCCACGGACCCCAAAGGATAGGGCCAGCCCCGGGGGATGGGGTCCCCGGGGCAAGTAGTGGCCCGGGAGGGGGGCCACGCGGGCCCCCTCCCCAAAAATAATAAATAAATAAAGGCCTGCCCCGGGGGAGGGGGTCCCCGGGGCAAAAGGAGGCCTGAGGAGGGGGGCCACGCAGCCCCCCTCCATAAAAATGTATTTAAAAGTGTGGCCATGCCCCGGGGGATGGGGTCCCCGGGGCCGGGTTCGGCCACGGGAGAGGGAGCCACGCGGCCCCCTTCCCGTTTAATTTAAAAAAAAAGAAAAGGGGTAAGGCCCTGGGGGATGGGGTCCCCAGGGCCCAAAAATAGGAAATAGGAAGGTGGGCCACACAGCCCCCCTTCGAAAAAAACAAACAAAAAAACGATCGGGCCGCAGGCCCCGCCCCCTTCCTTTACCACTCTGCAAACGCGCCCCCCGGCGCGTTTGCAGATGGGGAACGAATTCCCCTTAAATACTGGGGGTCCCTGGGGGCCAACTAGCCCACCAGGAACCTCCAGTATGCGCCAGGGGGCTGCGTTGCAGAGAGGTGTACAGAGGCCACGCCCCTTTTTACACCTCTCTGCAACGCAGCTCTGTGGCGCTTTTTGGAGCTACATGGTGGGCTACTTGGACTCCAGGGACCCTCAGGATTCAAGGGGACTTAATCCCCCAACTGAAAACGCGCCATGGGGCGCGTTTACACAGTGGTGAAGGGAGGGGGCGGTGCTTCAGGTGACATGTGTGCAAACAGGCCCCGTGGCGTGTTTTAAGATGGGGAATTAAATCCTCTTCAATCCTGAGGGTCCCTGGGGGCCAACTAGCCCACCAGGTACCTCCAGTAAGCGCCACGGAGCTGTGTTGCAGAGTGTTGTAAAAAGGGGCGTGGCCTCTGAACACCTCTCTGCAACACAGCTCTCTGGCGCATACTGGAGGTACCTGGTTGGCTAGTTGGCCCCTAGGGAACCTCGGGATTGAGGAGGAATTAATTCTCCAACTTAAAACGCGCCACACGGCGTGTTTGCAGACATGTATCCTCAGGCCCCACCCCCTTTATTCACCATTGTGCAAATATTCCTCTAAAATCAGCCGAACTACGAATTCCGATTTACTCACCTGTTATCAGGAGAGACCTCAGTGCTGCATCTTTGCGCCCAGTACCGATCCTGAAAAGTAATTCTAACCGTACTTACCAGTAACTTGAATTTCCTTCCATAGGCTAACATTGACTGGTTTCACTTGGAAATTCTTCTAAGTGTGGAGTTTTGGAACTTTATAATATTCCTCTAAAATCAGCCGAACTACGAATTCCGATTTACTCACCTGTTATCAGGAGAGAACCCAGTGCTGCATCTTTTAGCCCAGCACTGACCCTGAAAAGTAATTCTAACCGTACTTACCAGTAACTTGAATTTCCTTCCATAGGGTAACATTGACTGGTTTTCAGCAGAAAAGTTTCAAAGTGTCGATTTTCACAAACTACAAATCTTCCTTAAAAATCGCCTGTATGACTTAAACGCATTCTTTCAACTGTTTACAGGAGATGCACCAGTGCTGGACAGGAGATGCACCAGTGCTGGATCCAGGATCCACCACTGAGTAAGAAAAAGTAACGATAACACTACTTACCTGCTAAGTGAATTTCCTCCCATAGGATAACATTGGTGATTCTATGTGAAAAAGTTTCCAAGTGTCAACTTTTAAAATACAATAATATTCCTTAAAAATCACTACTGTAACCAAAACGCTTTTACTCAACTGTTTACAGGAGATGTCCCGGGACTGAATCTAGGATCCAGTCCTGTGGTTAGAAAAGTAATCCATAAAGTAACTAATTGCATTTAACTAGAAATTCACATTGAGCTCAATGTTGCATTGTGTTGAAATTGTGTTGCGCATTGCAACAACTGTAACTACTGTACTTAAAAGTCTATTGCCTATTTGCAAAGTATTTAAACTAAAGTAATTCATTCTGAGAAAGTATATTTTGTAATGTAATGTATAATGTCATTACAATGTAATTTAAAAAATAAAATATCTAAAAATAAATAGTTTAAAAAAATGTAGTAAATTAGTATCAAAAAAATAAATATAACAATTAATACAATTAAAAAATTGTCATTTACAAAACCTTTGAAATTCACTGAAAAAAACCATAGGTTTCAGGCACGTTATAGTTAGAAATTAGCATTTAAAAAACCTTACAAATTCACTGAAAAAACCATAGGTTTAAGGCACGTTATAGTTAGAAATTAGCATTTAAAAAACCTTTGAAATTCACTGAAAAAACCATAGGTTTTAGGGACAGTTATAGTTAGTTGGACATTGCACTCGTACAAAACCCGTGAAATTCCCCCGTTATAGTTAGTTCAGCTAACTATAACTCGCGCCCCGCAATGCACTGCTGATGATGTCACATATTACATCACTCATGCCATGGTCAGTGACATCACTGATGACATCACTGATGACATCTCAAATGACATCACTGATGACATCATCCATGTGATAATTTCATGCATCTTCTCACACCCTAATATAACTTTTGATACACCCACTCTAAATTACAGACTGCCATTCGCAAAACCATACACACTCCAATACCAATAACTATATACCCACTCACTGATTCTTAGGTCTACACACACACATCTACTCACTCACCCGTCCAGTCACTCATACTTACAGTCACTCAGTACAGGACTATCATATGCACTCAAACACCTATATAAACACTCACACACCGCCACTCATCCATAGAGGTACTCACACACCTAGTCAGTCATGCAAAAAATTAATCACACACCCATTTATTCACCTATAGAGTTATACACACACCCGCTCACTTACTCATACAAATACTCTCACATTCTTACGCTCTTATACAATAACTGATACAAGCACACACGCATCCATACAGCCACTCTCACAATCACACACTCTCACTTATAGCCTTTTAAATACTCTAACACACATATATTCTGCCTTTTACATATGTAGTTACTCACACATGTACCACTGAGATATACATTCACTCACTAACACACCCATACACACACTCACCCACCCAAGCAGTCCATCACAGACGCACTCTTCAAATCATGCACCCAGTGAATCACCCACTCACACATCTATGTACAGAGTCGCACACACCCCACCCACACAAACACTCAGGCACCCATACAGATACTCAGACAACCAATCAATAACTCATATAGACACTCATGTAGCTATTCACAAACCCATGCCGCCACTTACACAGCAACAGACAGACGGATACAGACATTCACCCAGTTTAGTCACTAACCCATGCATTCAGTAAGATACGTTTAATCACTCACTTATACAGTTAGTCACGCACCTACTAAATCATCCATACAGACACTTATACAGCCACTCATTCTTCAATACGCCTTTCCCTATATATATTAAAAATATTTAAACTTTACAGAAACACAGTCACTAGATGATGTCATCAGTGATGTCATTTGAGATGTCATCAGTGATGTCACTGACCATGTCATGAGTGATGTAATATGTGACGTCATCAGCAGTGCATTGCGGGGACGCGAGTTATAGTTAGCTGAACTAACTATAACGGGGGAATTTCACGGGTTTTGTACGAGTGCAATGTCCAACTAACTATAACTGTCCCTAAAACCTATGTTTTTTTCAGTGAATATATATATATATTCACTGAAAAAACCATAGGTTTCAGGCACGTTATAGTTAGAAATTAGCATTTAAAAAACCTTAGAAATTCACTGAAAAAACCATAAGGTTTTAGGGACAGTTATAGTTAGTTGGACATTGCACTCGTACAAAACCCGTGAAATTCCCCCGTTATAGTTAGTTCAGGTAACTATAACTCGCGCCCCCGCAATGCACTGCTGATGACGTCACATATTACATCACTCATGACATGGTCAGTGACATCACTGATGACATCACTGATGACATACTTTTTTTTTTTTTTATGGGAGGGGGGCTGCGTGGCCCCCCTTCCCTTGGCCACTTTTGGCCCCGGGGACCCCATCCCCCGGGGCCTGAGCATTTTTTTTTGTTTTATTTAAAAAAAAAAAAAACGGGAAGGGGGCCGCGTGGCCCCCCTTCCCTGGGCCTCTATTGGCCCCGGGGACCCCATCCCCCGGGGCATGCCCTCTTTTTTAAATAAAAAATATGGAGGGGGGCTGCGTGGCCCCCCTCCTCAGGCCATTTAAGGCCCCGGGGACCCCATCCCCCGGGGCCGGCCTTGCCCTTATTTTTTTTATTTTTTATTTTTTTTATTTGGGGAGGGGGCTGCGTGGCCCCCTCCCGGGCCACTTATGGCCCCGGGGACCCCATCCCCCGGGGCCTGGCCTCTGGTTGGGGACTGTGGGGGTCCCCAATCCCCCCACAGTCCCGCCGGCTCCCGCGTCCTATGGGAGCGGCATTGCTTTCCACATGGGGAGCAGCTAAGATGCTGCTCCCCATGTGGAAAGCAATTGGTTTGCATTTTGAAAGAGAGAGCAGGTTTCCTGCTCTCTCTTTCAAAATGCAAACCAAGTTTGCTATGACAGGGCGGGAGCCGCGAGGCTCCGTCCTGTCATAGCAAACAGCAGTGTCCCGGGGTAGGCACCCCGGGACACTGCAGGAGCTGGCCCTGGGGGTGGCGGTCCCCAGGGCCATCAAGGGCTCCAGGAGGGGGCCGCGCGGCCCCCTCCCTACATTTTGAAAGCCCCGGGGAGGTGGTGGTACCCGGGGCTTGGGGGTCCAAAACGGACCCCCATTTTCAATTTTCTTAGTGCCCCAGGGAGGTGGTGGTCCCCGGGGCGTGTGGGGGGGCTGGAGCCCCCCCCACACTTTAAAAAAAAGAAAAAAGCCCCGGGGAGGTGGCGGTCCCTGGGGCTGCGGGAGGGCTCAGAGCCCTCCCGCACCATTTATGATAAAGCCCCGGGGGGTGGTGGTCCCCGGGGTTTGGGGGCCCTTAGAGGCCCCCCATACATAAAATAAACCCCCCAGCATGCCCCCGGGACTTGGCCCACCCGGGGGCAAATTAACATTATTTTTTTATCGGCAGGATCCGCGCACCCTGAGCGCATCCTGCCGATTTAAAAAAAAAAAAATGCTTTTTTTTGCCCAGGGGGTCCTTGTGGGACCCCCTGAGCAGACCTAGGGGGTCAGGGTGTTTCTACCCTGCCCCCTTTGTGCGTTTTGCGCACTTTTTTTTACTGCTTTCTTGTTCCTCGGTTCTACAGAGGAACAAGATGGCTGCCAACACTTCCTGGTTTGGAGTGTTGACAGCCAATTAGCAGACAGCTCGTGATCGGGAGGGTGCGCGGATCCTCCGTGCCCATAGATATATATGTACTTTTACTTTTGATTTTCTCAGCAACTACTGAACGGATTTACACCATTTAACAAAAAGGGTTCTTTCTGAACCAAGAACTACCTCTTTGCCAAATTTGGTATAATTCCGTTCAGCAGTTCGGGCTGTAGCCGTGTCTAAAGTTTCCTATGGAAAAATGAATGGGGAAAACGCGTTTTGGGACCCCCCTTTTTTCTCGGCCATTGCTTAACGAATCACCCCGAGACTTTCAGAGTAGGAGCGGACCGGAGCGCCCCACAAAGTTTGAAAATTTCGCGAAGATACGTCAACCGGCAAGAGAGTTATTTCAAATAGAATGTCGCGGATTTCCTATGGAAAATAGGTCCTAACTATAACTATCTACTGGCGACCGCCAGTAGATAATATATATATATATATAACTTTCATGTGCGGCTCCTCCACTGGGGCGGAGGAGCGTTGCCCCACTGCTTTCTCGCAGTGCGAGAAGCAGAAACATAAAATGGTAATAACTTTCCGTTATTACCATTTTGTTTGGTTGCGGTCGGGCGGTCGGGGCTGGTCTGCGAGCAGGCAGGGGAGGAGTGGTGTGCCCATTCATGAGGGCGCAATGACTGTTACGTCGGCCCTCTGAGGCCGCCAAAACCAGTGATGCGCACTCTGACCTTCTCCATGCAGGCTGCAATGCAGCCTACATGGAGAAAATGGCCTCCCTGTAAGCCCCTGGCTGGGCGGCGTCCCCGCCAATCACAACGCTGCTTGCAGCGGTGTGATTGGCTTAGGGGAGGGTCCGGAGGGAGCCTGGCTGCCTGCTTCCTGTTCCTGCCAGAGGCAGGAGAGCAGGAGCCGAGAAGACTGAGACCCGGCCGGCGGAATGGTAAGTCTATTTTTTTGTTGTTGTTAAATTAAACCCCCCCTCCCCGCGCGACCCCACCTCCCCGCGCAACATACCTTTAACCCCCCCACCGCGAGACATGCCGGCCTCGACTGATAACTTTAAAACTGGGTATTTTGGAAATAACCTGTACTTTATTTGCAACTCCCAATTCATAACTGAACTCCCCCTTTGAAGATCCAGATCAGGCAACAGCAGCAGTAAACAGTCTCTTTATACAGTGAAGCTGCTGAAGCATACATCAAACACATGGCAGACCCTGGGATCGCTAGGCACTGGGGTGTTTCAAAAGAAGAAAAAATGCAGTAGAAGAAAAATTGCAGTAGCAATGGAAAGAAATAGCTAGCAAACAACTTGTATAAAGCTCAGAAATGTTTCAGTAGCTGTGTCAGTGAGGTAAAACACACATGTGCGATACAGACAAGAGTATGGCAATATATGTGTATCACACAAGGTTTAAAGAACACATGACCTGTATAGTCAAAATAAGGTAAATAATAGGAGTGTTTCGTAAAAGTCGACGGCATTTTGACCCTCAAAGGGATATGGGATCATCATCAGGACTCTGATAATTGGGAACCTGAGAAGGAGGTCAGAGTGATGTTAATCCACATGCCTAACAACAATGGGCAAGAGACTGTATGCGATGTTTGGATCCGCCGAACCAAGTCCGTCAAAAAATTGGAACCTGATCATAAACCGCTGTAACAATGAATCGGTGGGCCTATAATTGGTCCGTATCTAATTAATGTGCTGGGAAGGTGTTGGGAAGGCGATGAGGCCAAAAGGTTTAGTGGAGGGGCCACAAGTCACCAGCCCAGGGAGCAATTAAGGTCCAGTCGGAATGGGGGCATTGGTAAAGGCCGCAAGTGCAGCAGTAATCTCATAGCCGGAATAACCTGGCGACAATTGAGTGACAATGCTGCGAGTGGTGTGCAGGTCCATATGAAACAAAGAAGCCTCTCCGGCTGGTGTGGGCCTAGATCAGAGCATACTAGCACAGCAGTGTAAATAAAATAAAGAGGCAAGGCGAACCTTTGTCTGTCCTTCTCTATTTTTAGGCCTTGCTTTAGTAGTCCATTGAAAATGACCTATTGTGCCCAATAGAGAGTTTGATTTTGGGCAGCCACTTACTCATGATTCAATTGCATTCTTGTCAATCTTTGTTCCCTGCTGGCTTTCCTCCCTATTCCGTATGCTCCTGCCCAAGGAGCATTTTGGTCCCATCGTATTTTGAGTGGATGAGTTGCATCCTTCCATGGTCAACGTCAGAACCTTGCAGTAAAATAAGTGAGGGACTTTTCTCCTCCTCTGTCTCCCTGCTCCCTTTTACCCTCCATTATCACAGTTCTACACAAAAAAGCCTCCCTAGTGCCTGCCAGCCTCCCCTTGGTGAGTCATTCATTTTTAAGTGTTTTGTAAATCATTTCAAGATGAGAGCAAGGCTGCCAACTTGGAAAGATGTTTCTTCTTTCACTATAAGAAAAATAATTTCAGAATCGGTGTCATGCATTCAGGAATGTGCACAGTGGACATCTTAGAAAGCTATTCCTTAATGAGAAAGAACAAGCATTGCAAGACAGCCACCAAGCATGCATGCACAAAACAATGACATGGGTGGGGGTGGGGGGTGGCGGACACTGCTTCAATAGTAGGTATGTGCCTCTGCCACAGTTGAGACGTACTTTAGTGTATTCTCCCAATTTCAAAGGGCCGGTACATTGCAAGATTGGTCTCCTTGAATGGGGTGGCAGTCCTGATTTAGGGTATCATGGGGTGGCCAGGCTCATTTGCCTTTGTGGCTTTCTTGTAGGAGAAGAGCTTTGAGTGCAGTCTTGAACATGGGAAGTGAGGTGAGGACTTGTTGGCCAATAGAAGCCTCTGCCTGTTGAAGGGCACCAGTAGAATGGAGGAACAGACCCTCAAAGTGGTACAGGAAGGCTTGTAAGTGACAAGAAGGGCTGATATGACTCGTTGCAATGGTTGAGAGGGTTAATGAAGGGTAAGAGCCCAGGAGACCTAATAAGGAAGTCTGTTGATTGTGCTGAATACCAGGATCAACCGTGTGAAAACAGTACCGTGTTTAGCTGATGTCCGTGACCACAACTCTACAAAAGCCTTTAACACACCTTGGCCAATGGTTAATGTAGATCGCTGGAGACCTAACCCCCACCACACCCCATAAAAAGCACTTTTAAAAGATTAAGCAGCATGCATAAAAAGTTTTGACTCACTATCTTGTGGCTTTTCTTCGCAAGGGCATACTTTACACAGAAAAATTACTCAATGCACCGCAAGACACTGGTTCGAGCAGAATATGTCTTGTCAAGAAAATGTTCTGCTCAAACCAGTCACCCAGGGGGAAATATATATATATATATATATATATATATATATATATTATGGCTCACTGGGGAAGTCTAACAGGCAAGCCGCACTCAGACACAGGGCAGCTTTCCCCAAAACAGCTTTATTTACGGTACGAACAGCCACTGTTTCCAGCAATTCAAGCATCAGACCGCTGCCCTGACGCGTTTCGAGTTCTCCTCTTTCTCAAAGGGTGGAGCAGTCAGAAAGTGCATATGGGCGTCACCCTCCTTATATGCGACATCGTACGCCATTAATTGGACTACTCTGTATGAGGTAAGTACGTTGCTTTCTGGGAGGTGAAGTCCTTTATTTTCCCTCGGATGGATGCACTTTCAATAAATGCAAATTCAAGGCTCTCCATGAGCCCTGGAAACCTGGCTGTTCTTATCCATGTCCTGTGCCACACATTCGGAGCCCCGTGGATCACAAGCTCCGAGTCCCCCATAATTCGGAGTGGTGCAGGCTTAGTGGCAGGACGGCCGCTTTTTACATTATGGCTCACTGGGGAAGTCCAACAGGCAAGCCGCACTCAGACACGGGACAGCTTTCCCCAAAACAGCTTTATTTACGGTACGAACAGCCACTGTTTCCAGCAATTCAAGCATCAGACCGTTGCCCTGACGCGTTTCGAGTTCTCCTCTTTCTCAAAGGGTGGAGCAGTCAGAAAGTGGACAACATTTGGAGCAGAATGTAATACGCGGCCGTCCTGCCGCGGAGTGTGCACCACCCCGCAATGTTATGGGGGCCACCCGACATGGTAACTATCATGTCGGCTATGTGGACCAGCAGCCGCAAACAGGATTGAGGACGAGTCCACTTGCAGGGTCCATACAGGACAAGATTTGTGTGCTATCCGGACCACATTTCCCACAATGCACAGTCTCATTCGAGCTTCCCATTGGTGGGTGTGCAACATGAAAATGGCGAAGTGGGTTCAGCGTTTGCACACACTGTCTCCGTTCAAGCCTCTGAAGAGAAGCATATGGAGCTTCGAAACGCGTCAGGCATTTCCATTACGGAGCAGCTTCTACAAGCGGATCCTCGTCCCTACCTATCATAAACAAAGCTGCTGATCGAGTGCTACTCACCAGGTGGACAACCTTTGGAGCAGAATATATATATAGGTTAATGACTTTATAATTCAAAAAGGTTTTTTTACAATGGCAGCAGAATGGTTAAAAGGACGGGAAGCGTCCGCAAATTTAATATTCAAGCGGAGTTCTGAAATAGTGGGGAATGCCGATAATCAACAAACAGCCCTGCCAGCCATGTTGACCATCAAACAAAAGGGTAACCAATTGGAAAGACTACGCAAAAGGGAAACGAGCAGATGGTGGGAAGCCACTTCTCTGCAAAACTATCTTGAAGTGAATAGAATTCCGAGAGGATTAAGGATTTTTATCATACCCACATTAAGTAGCCCAAATCCACAGCTGCTCAAAGACTGGACAGACAACACGAACACATGCTCCAAGAATATGCTCCACATGCTGATTAAGAACGCATGGGAAGAGCACAAGGAGCTGACTCAGCAGATTCAAGCACTTATGGATGAGCTGGATAAAAATTCTGACAAGACTGAGGTGAAGAATGTACTGATGGCTGTGGATGAAAGGATCAAAACATTTGAAAAAGGAGTGATCGAGAGGAAAGAAAGAAAATTTCAACGGGATGAGAGGGATTACCGGACCGGGCGAATACTAACTTTCGCCAGAAAATTCGATAAAACAAGAGCGGAAATGGCGAAGGACAGAGCCCTGGGCATAGCAGACAAAGGCATGGATGGCTCCATCACGGATCTGAGTTCAGACCAAGAGTCTGTGGATAGTGGTGCATCAAATCAAGGGGAATTGTCTTCTTTTTCCGAGGAACTGCGCCTCATACAACGAAATCAGGAACAGTCATACAGGGGAAAACCCGGGGGAAAAGGAAGAGGCGCCAACATGAGAGCTACAAAAGGTGCTGTAGGAGAAGAAAAGTACAGCAGCACTGGTGTGGGAACAAGAAGCCAGAACAACAAGAAGAAATAATGGAGAACAACACTCAGCAACTTACGGTAATGAACCTTTCTTGTAGAGACATAACTGAAACAGAAGAACAGGTCCTGAAATTAGGATTATCCTTTTGTCCAGATGCTCCCATAGATTATGCTCAAACACGCATACATTTATACCAATTTATACGTAAAGTCAAATTGTATAAAATGCATGCTATGCGGGATAATGCTAACACTAGGAGTATGGGCTCAACCAGTGATAACAGTGATGTACCTCCACCACTAGCTATAGCGGATATCCCCACATTGAATATTTTGCAGCAATTACAAGAACAAACTGCAATCGCAGCCAGCACCCAAAATCCCCTCGACCAGGCACATGATGATACTACTCTACATACATTGGGCATAGACATAGGGGCCTCTAGCCTAACTAAATTTAGAGCACCATCAAAGTATGTACCCCAAACACCAAAGGACAACACTGATCTGTTCCATGAAACAGTAAGTAATGACTTACTCGAACTCACAGCCACCAACCCCAAAATGAGGAATATCACTAAAGAGCAGTGGGAGGCAGTTTCTAGATTACAAAAAGATGATAAGATTGTCATTAAATCATCGGATAAGGGGGGAAACATTGTGGTGATGGACAGAGATAAATACGCACAGGAAGCCCAGAGACAGCTCAGTAATACTACTTGTTATGAAAGGGTAGATAAAACATACTTGATTACCTTACAGACCAGATATCATGAAAACCTAGAAGAATGGTTTAATAACAAACTTCTGAGCTGGGACGAGAAACAGTTTTTAATGAATGAAACACCCACCACACCCACTTTTTACCTTTTACCAAAGGTACATAAAAACGCGGATAACCCTCCAGGACGTCCAATTGTGTCTTCCAAGAATAGTCTATTAGAGAACACCTCTGAATTTGTAGACTATTTTCTTTTCCCATATGTCAAAGATCTTAATTCCTACCTTAGGGATACGAAAGATTTTCTGCAGAAAATCCAAAACTTGCATTGGGAGAGTAAATACTGGATGGTCTGCTTAGACGTTGAAAGTCTCTATACAAGCATTAGACACACAAACGGCCTCAAAGCATGCCAACACTTCCTCAAAGCAAGAAATATTGAATTTTTAGAACACACACGCATGATCCTGCAGATGATTGAAATATGTCTGACAGAGAATGTGTTTATGTTTGATGGGAAGTGGTACAAGCAACTACAGGGCACATCGATGGGTACCTGCTTCGCCCCCAGCTATGCCAATCTTGTGGTGGGGTGGTGGGAGAAGCAGGTACTCTGGAGTGAGGAAATGGAACCTTGGTCCAATAATATTGGATTATGGTTAAGATTTATAGATGATGTCTTTTTTGTGTGGGAGGGTAATGAATGTGATCTCCTTGAATTTGTTGAATGTTTGAACAGTAACACCATGAATTTAAAGTTTACTATGTTACACAGCCAACAGAGTATTGACTTTCTGGACATCAGGTTAACTATAAGTGATGGCAAATTGACAACAGACTTATTTAGAAAAAAGACTGCAGGTAATTCTATTCTTCACTCAGCCAGTTGTCACCCCCCTAATTTCAGGTGGAGTATTCCTTACAGTGAGTTTCTTAGAGCTAGGCGCAACTGTAGCACAGAAATCTTATATGAAAAAAACAAACTAGACATGGTCAAGAGATTCAAAAACAGAGGATACACGACCAAGATGCTACGCAGGGGTATCACCAAAGCTGACTCTGTCAGTCGTGATGAAGCCTTATTCCAACCTCCCAAGATTCGAGAGAAAGCAGATGACACAGGAACCCCAGTGCGGTTCATAACTACATACAGCACACAGGCAGGTGAACTGAGAAACATATTGAAGAGAAGATGGCATATCCTGACACAAGATCCACTACTTACCAAAAAGTTAGGTAACTCACCAGCAGTTACTTTCAGAAAAAACCTATCCCTTAAGGATATCTTAGTCAATAGCCACTTACAGAGTAACAAAAAGACGTGGCTAGAGCAAAGGGGAGGCTTTTACAAATGCAGCAAATGTAAAGCCTGTAGATACAGTGAGAATGTAAGTGAAGTGACATTACAGAGATCGAGAAGGAAATGGAAAATAACAAAACCCATAACTTGTGGGACTGATTTCGTAATTTATGCTATCACCTGTCCATGTGGGAAATGGTATGTCGGTTCGACGACATTTCCGGTCAAGAAGAGAATCTTGGAGCACTGGAGAGCGATAACTAATCGCGACTTCAGTTACAGCACATCTAGACACTTTAATGAGGCACATGAGGGCGATTGGACCAAAGGCAAGTTCTTTGGTCTAGCAACTATTTCTAAACATCCTAGAGGAGGGAATCGAATCCAAGCACTACGCAGACTAGAGTCCAGATTAATTCTCCTAGCCGGCAGTATGTTCCCTACAGGTATGAATAATGACGAAGAATTATATGTACATCTATGAATATTGGGACGCTTCCTGTCAACCAATTGAATAGTTCCTATTCAGTTACACTGTAGATTTCCTGATTTTAATTTCACTTGTTAGTGGTTTTAACTTGCACTGTTGATTTCTTGTTTTGTTTTCCGAGAATACATGTTGCATTAAGTAGAACATGTGGATATAAATTAACTCTTGATGGTTTGTCTGTTCTTGAAATTTTGATGCCCAAGCTAGGTTTTGCAACTATGATGTTATGATTATGGGTCCAATTATACAAGTGACACTAACGGTTTCTGTTTTATCTATCTCCAACAGATCGGCTTCACTACACGAGAGGAGGATAGCCACTAAAAAATATTGTTAAGAGCACAAGAGAGTCAGTATGTTCACAGTAACTGCTATCTCTACAGAACCTCTGGTCATGTTATAGTCAATATCGTCAATTGCACTGCACTGGAAATTTGGTATTTTAAAAATCCATGCATGATAGTTTAGTTATAGCAATTAATGTAAATACACCTAGGTGCAAGACTATTTTGAACTATAATATATGTAACAATTACAGTTCACCTACCTCCCTCTGTTAGTAGCCACGTTATGCACGAGTCCCTATACTCATACATATGTGTATAAAAATTCCTTTAACGTAAGCATAACGGTCATTACAATAAGGTCTATGCGAGTAATTCATCAATGTAAGGGTACTATACCCAATAAATAATGTTTGAGACACTTCAAGGGGCACTAGACCCATCAGTCAATGTTCAGCAACAGCACAATATGATGTCAATGGTATGGTATGAATTATATATCATTAATTGATGATTTATTGTATAAGGTAAAATTTAGATTTACACTTTCATTTATATATTGACTTTGAAATGCATTTGTGCTAATTAACAATGCCTTTTGTTTTTAATTTTTAATTTCAAACAACTTTGGAAATCACTGTAGTATTTTCTTTATGTCTCACTGCACGCTGTGCCGTGCATGTTAGTATGTCTTTAAATAGATGTGGAACTGACTAATAGGTCATGTGACCAAGATCTCGCTAGAGATCGAAACGCGTCGTTTCTGTTGCCGTAAATAAACCTGGAATACTTTTGAATCTTGAAACTGGAGTGGCTCGCGTTTTTTCCTGCCAGGACTGCAGGGATCTGCTTTGTATATATATATATATATATATATATATATATATATATATATATATATATATATATATATATATACACAAAGTATTGCATTGCGCCGAAATGGTGAACATTTCAAACATTTCGCATAAAGTGAAAAGGTAGAACTTTACAGGAGTGTGCCCACATAATGAGAATTTCGCACAGGACTACATAAAACTAGGAATCACTCAAGTCATGTGCAAAGTTGGCCTATTAAGTGTCATTTCTGTGCTCTTATCAATTGTTTTATATTACCTAGCAGATAAGATACCTCAGTGGGTTGAGCTTCTGTTGCTGCAGGAATAAAACACTTAATGGTGAGGTCTGTTCTCTGTTTGTAGAAGTCTAAATCTTTCCAGGACTGACCTTCAGGTGCAATTCCCTATGCAAGACAGGAGCCGTGACCTTGGAAGGATGTCAAAGTCAGCAGCCTCCGAAGATGAAGAGGCTTAGGGCCGAGGAAGATGGAAGTCTCAAGATCGAGAGAGCGGGTTCCTGCATGCAATGTTGTGGCCGGGCGTCACTAAGCAGAGACGCAGGAGTCAGATGGTTACAATGACTTCAGACAAGAGTTGCACAGGCAGCGAGAGGGCTCCTGTGGGTTTAGCCTTCTAGTGCTAGGATATGCTGCCAGTAGGTCCAAAGGTAGTCATGTTTACAGTGGACTCAGGTAAGAGAAGGCACAGGATTCATGAAGCCTCAGACTGGGATGGTTAAATAAAGACAGAAAGGAGCAGCAGGACATGGACGGCAGGGCCGGACTGGGAACCGAAAGCAGCCCTGGCAATATTCTCAAGCCAGCCACTGAAGAACTGCCTGGCCCCGGGAGGCTGGAAATGCTTGCCTGCTGCTTTTGTTACTGGTGGCTGATACTGCAACACCGCTGCAAAACATGCCCCAATAACAAAACCGGCCCCTACCGCTACAAAACTAGCCCTCACCCTTCCAGCCTCCCGGGGAAATGCCCGATGTCCGGTACGGCCAGTACGGCCCTGGTGGACGGGGTTACTGTGGATTGAGGTAGGAGCTGTAGGAACTAAGGTGGTTCCTGCAGTGAGTATTCATTCTGCAGTGATTGGAGATGGCAGCCCATTGTACCAAAAGCAGAGATGTTTTGTTGGGTTCAGATAATACCTGCAAGAGATGGTTCCTGCCAGTGATGTGGGTTCAGATAATACCTGCAGGAGATGGTTCCTGCCAGTGATGTGGGTTCAGATAATACCTGCAAGAGATGGTTCCTGCCAGTGATGTGGGTTCAGATAATACCAGCAGGAGATGGTTCCTGCCAGTGATGTAGCAAGGGTTCCAACGTCCCAAATTCAAGGGAGTAAAAGGGTCTCCCTGCCCTTCGGTCGGATAGTTAACGACAGATATAAGTGGTAGCAGTGGACCCAGCTAACCCTTGAACCCGGTGCCACTGCACCTGGCTCAAATCCTGCAGGTTTAGACTGTGTTTGAAGAGGTTGCAGGGGTGGAGACGGTTCCCGTAGATTCAGACGGCTGTTACTCACACTTTCCCCTGGTGGGAAGTGGCTCACTGCTCTGGAATCCTTCATAGGCCATCAGAGTATTCTGAGTCACAGGAAGTTGCGTCAATCAGACAGCCCCTCCACAACGTAGTGGGAGCCCCGCATGTGGTCATAACTCATAAGCGGCTGCTTCTCCTGCTCCAAAGAGTTTTCTTATTGCGCCAGACATCACTGTTGGAGTTCCGAGATTATGTGTCCAGCGAGCATGTGCTCCAAGGGCGCAGAACCACCTCGGTGCACTGCCGCTGCTGCGTAAAGCCCATCACCGAACACCTAAGCGCTACCTATTAACCGATATACCTTGCACCATTGCCCGTTTTAGCACCGTCTGCTCTTGAGAGGCCCCACAGTGGCCTAACTCAAACTGATACTCCAGCCCCCCGCCCCCCCCAGAAGAATGTGACGAGAGCGGCTCCAGAGTCTTTCATTATTCACAGATACTCATTGGCCTTGTGCTGAAAGGGGCACCACCTGATCGCTGGCGGCCTTCCTGAGGGTTGCTCCCACCTTCGTGCCTCAGGGGACTGCTTCACACCCCTGCTGCAACAGCTTCCATTACACCTGTCTCTGAAGCTGAGGCCCAGCGCCACTCCCTCCTATGGGAGTCCACAGCTGAAAGTCCTCGTGCTAGCCCTGTAGCACTAACTAGAACTGAAAGTCCGACGTTCAGAGGCCTTCAGCCAGTTCCCATTGTAGCACCACCAACACCTGGAAGGCCTTGCACCAACACCTGTTATAACACAGCTCGCAGCAGAGAGGCCTTGCCCCAGTCCCCATTCCTCCTTTATATACACAGCCAAGAGGCCTTAATCAATCTCCTTTTTGTTCCACCTCACAGTGTGAGTTCCATCACTTGCAATGCTTTGCAGGTTGTCCCTAGAGCTGTGATTTGAAAAAGTGGGGTGTGAGTAAGGTAAGAGAGGTAAGCTACATTCAGCAAAGAAGGCGTTAACCAAATGAAAACAGCAAAACAAACACACCCCAATCAGAGAGAGAGGAAAGATAATGAATATCTGTTAATAAAACAAAATATTCGAAAAACACAGACCGAAAGCATGGCTTCAGACGCAACCCGTGTCTAGTATGGACTTTTAGGTACTAAACTGTTACGCTATTTGTGTTTTTTTCCCTTTCCTTAAGGCGAACGTTTTTTTGGCCTTCAAAACATAACATGCTTAGAGCTGACTCACAGGAAAGCCCCAATCAAATGTAGATACATTGAAAGCAGACTCCATTGCAGAACAATACAATGTAATACAAATATACAATACAAGACAAGTGGAGGAGGGAGGGGATAGTTAATTAGTTTGAGTCTGCAGAGAGGTGTAATTGAAAGGGGGGCAGAATGTGATTGCCTCATAGAAATGGTTCTTTTTCACATGTTAATGGCAATCGCTTCAAAGGCAGACCTAAAAACACTCTGGCTGAAGGCCTGCAGGGATAATCCTAGGACTGCAGCAGGAAGCCTCAGTGGGGTTACAAGGCTTTGAGGTCAGTGGCGAAATTTGAGGGGGCCCCCCTGCAAAGTACATGGAGGGGGCACCCTCTCCCGGGCCCACCACATACCACTTTTGCTGAGGGGGCCCCCTGGAGCTCTCCCCACCTTCGGACAACGGGGGCTGCGGGGGCTTATGTTACGCCACTGTTTGAGGTAAAGAACTCAACTGGAATGGACAAGCCACAGTGGAATGTCTCCCTCTCACTCTCCCGCCCTCACACTCACATTCAGAACTGGGCCCGACCCCACACTGGTTATTATCCCAAAGGGGCCAAAGATGGAAGCAGTGCACTGGTTTTGTTTTCGAGAGAGATATGTTCATGCAGGATGTCAGACCCAGTTCAGGTGGAGACCGGGCAAGCAGGGGTTACTTGACCACAGCCATGGGGGTTGAGGCCTTTTACCACTGCTGTCCCGGGGCCTGCCCTACTTTGGCTCTGCAACCTAGGCCAAGTAAAACCCTTTTCTGCACTTGACTCTCCTTAGTAGCGAGGGCGAACACTTGCAGGCTTCTCAGAGAGGTTAGTGTGGGGGTTACTAATGCTCAAGACACCTCCTAGCAGTGCAATAAGATCAATGTCCAACCCAGTGCTTTCCACTGTAGAAAAGACACGTCCTTTATTATACAAAAAATCTAGAATTCCACTGCACACTCAATAATGCACGAATACCCAAATCACTGATGCAAGTCTGTCTCTAGTGGGTTCTGCCTTTCATGTTCAGAGTTTGATGTAGTATATTAAAAAAACACAAACTCTCTACCTGTGCGAATCCAAAAGTGCAATAAGTCACTAATTAGTAATCAACTAACAACCCATGTCGGAACATGTGACCAAGACGCACAAAATTGGTATCAAAACATTTTTTTATTGTTGTTTTATCATATGTTTATTCAGCGATTCTGATTTTTATATGAACATAGTAAAATGATACATAAGACACATCCCAGACCACATTCGCTCATCGCATCAGGCATTCAAATTCATAAGCATACATACTCATACGTCCATTCAAATCAGGCATTCCATAGTGCAAAGATAATAAATAAATAGACGTGGACAATTTTCCCAAAGGGAGCAATTATTCTGAGAATATTGTCCTGTTATTGCAAATCTTATGGATGTAGCTAATAAGGTGATTAGGGCAATAATTCAATAATAATCTGAGAAGGGGTCATACAATAATAAATCAGGTTAATATCATGGCATAGTAAAACAGATCAGAGAGATACACAGAATTTATACAGAAAAATCCACGTCATAATTTCAGCGCTGACGCGCGTTTCGGTGTTAGACCCCACTGTGGGTCTCACCTTCCTCAGGGCGCATGAATCAAAAAACAGTAGCAGTGGGACGTGCCTGAGAGTCGGGACAGGCAAACTGCTGATAGTTATCGGAAGTCAGCAAGAAAACGATAAAGCCAAGCCGCATCAAAATATGCAGAGTTTCATAAAGCCGTATAGCCTAGGCCCTCTGGTTTGTTTGAGGCAGAGGAGATGGGGGATGACTCGTGCCAAGGGGAGGGGCCAGAGTAATGAGAGTGAGATGAAGACTGCAGTGAGCAGGGGCGGCGAGCATCCACGAATAGTGGAGTCGCTCCAGGCTCTGCGGTGGGGGCTAAGGCAGAAGCAGGCAACGATGTATATATCGGCAGGTCGGAAAGGGTTCAATCTGATAGAAAAATATAGCTGCCAATCATAGAAGCCTTGATGCAGGGCTCCTTCACGGAGAAATGCGCGATGATAAAAAACGAAGCCGGCCGATATGCCGGACCGCCCGGCATATCGGCCGGCTTCGTTTTGTCATCGCGCATTTCTCCGTGAAGGAGCCCTGCATCAAGGCTTCTATGATTGGCAGCTATATTTTCTATCAGATTGAACCCTTCCGACCTGCCGATGCATATATCGTTGCCTGCTTCTGCCTTAGCCCCCACCGCAGAGCCTGGAGCGACTCCACTATTCGTGGATGCTCGCCGCCCCTGCTCACGGCAATCTTCATCTCACTCTCATTACTCTGGCCCCTCCCCTTGGCACGAGTCACCCCCCCCCCTCCTCTGCCTCAAACGAACCAGAGGGCCTAGGCTATACGGCTTTATGAAACTCTGCATATTTTCATGCGGCTTGGCTTTATCGTTTTCTTGCTGACTTCCGATAACTATCAGCAGTTTGCCTGTCCCGACTCTCAGGCACGTCCCACCGCTACTGTTTTTTGATTCATGGGCCCTGAGGAAGGTGAGACCCACAGTGGGGTCTAACACCGAAATGCGCGTCGGCGCTGAAATTATGACGTGGATTTTTCTGAACAAATTCTGTGTATCTCTCTGATCTGTTTTACTATGCCATGATATTAACCTGATTTATTATTGTATGACCCCTTCTCAGATTATTATTGAATTATTGCCCTAATCACCTTATTAGCTACATCCATAAGATTTGCAATAGCAGGACAATATTCTCAGAACAATTGCTCCCTTTGGGAGAATTGTCCACGTCTATCTATTTATTATCTTTGCACTATGGAATGCCTGATTTGAATGGACGTATGAGTATGTATGGTTATGAATTTGAATGCCCGATGAGATGAGCGAATGTGGTCTGGGATGTGTCTTATGTGTCATTTTACTATGTTCATATAAAAATAAGAATCGCTGAATAAACATATGATAAAACAACAATAAAAAAATGTTTTGATACCAATTTTGTGCGTCTTGGTCACATGTTCCGACATGGGTTGTTAGTTGATTACTAATTAGTGACTTATTGCACTTTTGGATTCGCACAGGTAGAGAGTTTGTGTTTTTTGAATATATTGCTGTTTTCCCCTGTTCTCTCTACCTTATTCCTATCAGGGGCCCCCTTTTTAGGTCGAGCCTCGAGTAGCGCGCAAGCGCTGCTTAGAGGCGAAGACTTTTAGTAAGTGAGTTTGAAAACCAGTCCAAAAACGCTCGTGCATCGTGGCTGGCCTTTTTGGGATGGGTACGCGCGGCAAACATGTGTTTCCAATTATCGTGCCCAGACGCGGGCGCGATAATTGTAAACACATGCCGGCAAAAGGCCATGACGCACGAGCGTCTGGTCAGCTGAGCAGGCTGCTGCGCTCGCTCGCCCCCGCTCCTCTCTTGTTTAAATTCACGGTGTTCCGATCTCTTAGTATCCAGTTATTATTGATGGGTTTATATCTATTTAACGTTTAATGTTTACATAATCTCTTTTGTTTTGGTGCATACATTTATATATTGTTGAGACGACTGATCACTTATGTTTGCATTTGCGGTACTTGGAGACCTTTTCTTCTGTTCATCTTCTGTCATTGTTCTGCTTATACGTTTATTTACGTTCCTGCGATGGTAATTGACTACTGGTCATTATTTGTCCTATTTTTAAAAATGTAATAAAGAATTGAGATCCACTATGTCTAAGGGAAGCTCCCAACGGTGGAGAAGCCCTGCTGAATGAACGATAACTGCAGAGCGAAGTTTGTACATAGTGCCAAGTAACTGGTGAATGCTTCGTCATCCATATATACGTCATACTTACATGCGACATGCATACATCGACGCAACATAAACTACATTGACTGTAATGAAGTGAGTTGTGCTATGAAGTCAGAGAAGAGCAATGCTGCATACAGTGTCTATATCCGAACTGTAGAGCGCCTAGAAGCCTTCGTTCTGACAGTCCTGTCAATGCAAAGCCGGGCGCTTTTGCCCCCTCCACGCCCCGCCCTTGCACTGAGTGCGGATAGAAGCAGGACCCTCGTGGCGCCAGTAGGGGACAGGCTTATCTCACTGGGAAGTTTCAAACCGAGCAAACATTCAGGGCAGGAAGTGCCAGAGATACAGGGATAAGACCAGTCACACCACAGTTTCCATGAACTCAGCCTGTGTCGGGCACCACGAATGCAATGCTAACCCAGGGCGGCTGGTCCCCGCCTCCCTACAGCTCTATGAGGCCGATGTCTATGCGCTACTCCATCACACCTTTTGCATGATGGGTCATCGGTCATCACTCCTAAAGACACCCCTCGTGTATATATGTAATATATTCGTGAAGCATCGAGGCGCTTTACTCCTCAAATACACACATCACATGTCCACGTTCGAAAGGCTTCTAAGCGCTTTAATCCCTAGCAATTGACAATGTATCTCCAAAGTTTTCAAAGGCTGCACCTGCACTCCTCCGATATATGCACACTGTATTCACAAATCTTCCAGCTATTATACTGTGCTCCATATGTACACATCGTGTATATGCAAGGCTTCCAAGCACTAATCTCCTCAAATATACGTATAATATATTCACAAGACGTCCAAGCGATATATTCCTCGGCTGTACGTTTACTGTGTTGCCTTGCTTCTAGGCACTATTCTCGTCTGTATCCACATAATGTATTCACCTGTCAACATATCCAAGACCTATACTCCAGAGGTGTGTATATTCTGTATTCATACGGTTTCGAAGCGCTCAACGTCTTGAGTATGGTGTTCACAAGACTCCTAAGCTAATGTTGTATACATTTAGGATTTAAACACATATGTTTGTAGGACCTTTAAACTAGGTTCCAGAGAATAAATTATTCGCAAGGCTTCTAAGCGCTACGCTTTTCCGGTATGCACAAAAATGTAATCAACATGTTTTCAAGTGTTTTATACTTTTAGGATTTTAACATATATGTTTATAGGACCTTTAAACTAGGTTTTAGAGAATAATTATTCGCAAGGCTTCTAAGCGCTATGTGACCCTGGTACATGCGTATTATAATCATACGTTTCTAAATGCCACATGAGCATGGAATAGATTTAATGTTTTTATAAGATTCCAAGGGCTGTGCATCTTGGGTACAGATGGAATTGTTTCATAAATGCTATACAGAGACGGCAGAATGATTTGGAGTGTTAATCGCTCCCTCCTGTCATTTACTATGATCTCAAAGTCACAATTCGAACGTCAGCCTCTCAATGTCACCTTTTCACTCTTCCACTGTCACCTGATTGAACACTTTATTATTTGGTATTAGGAATGCCTATTATATACCTCTAAGGAGTTGCAAAACTGCGACACCGAGCTCTGTTAAGCGTAATGTATTCACCTGGCTTCTAAGTGCTATAAAACTCGAGTGCAGATATTTATTTTTAAGGGTTCTGAGCACTACACACCTTGAATTAAGCCACAATGATCTCATAACTTTCTAGGCACTATATACAGTAGCAATAGACATTATGATTTCTATGTTCTGTATTCATATAGCAGCCATGTCTCCGGCAGATATTATCTATTATTGATAACGTTTGTAAACGCTGTACGCATTTGGTATTGGGACATCAAGTATAGATATTATGTATTCATTAGACGTCTAGGCACTATTTACGCTAGGTTTAAACATACCACGTTCATTAAGTCTTTTAAGCCATATACGTTTCAAGTATAGATGATATATTGATAAGGCATCTAATTCATCTACACTTCGTGCACTGGAAATACATTCACGAGGTTTCCAAGCGCTATACATTTTGGGTATTCATAAGGTTAGTATGTGTTTTACAGCTCGGATGCTAATATAAGCTATTCATAAGGTTTCCAAACTCTGTAGCACCCAGGTACAAGCATTAAATATTCATAGCGCCTCTATGAACTATATACCTCATCTTAAGACATTATGTTTTGATCGGCGTTATAACGTCATCCACCTCGGACAGAGACAATGTATTCATAAGAGTTCTAAGTTACTCAGTAATGTACTTATAAGACTTCATAGCTTTGTGCACAGATAGCTTTTCTAAGCGCTATACATTCCAGCATCAAAAATGTATTCCTAAGGCAAGGTCGGATTAAGGTGCATTGGCAGAAATGTGTGCCCCAACTCTGGATCTGCAGGGGCCCCTGTATTTCAAGTGTGGGGTGCACTGGCAGAGCATCGGTGCACAGCACAGCTGCGCCCCAACAACACTGGAACCCTAGGTGGCGCTATAGCTCAGGTCTGAGATCTGACAGAGCCGCGGAGGGTCACACCACTGTCATGTGCTGTCGGTGACGGCGGAGGTGCTGGGAGAAGCGCGATGGCCACGCTACAGGGTGATGAACTTCCTGTGAATAACTGAGCCCCGCCCACATTCACTCCTTCCTGGCAGTCTCATGACTTTCAGTCTCTCATTGGCCTCCTTCGAGCCCTCTGCGGAGGTCTGAAGTAACCCCCATCATACAGTGCACCCCCCCACCCGGCTCTATCCAGTTTGTCTGTCCCAGTGTCTGTGAGTCTCCAGCGTGGGGGCGCCCTGGAGGTCTGGGGGCTCTCATCGGAGCCTGGGAGTGAGAGGGGAGCTCAGCAGACAGGATATGGCGCTGTCTGGAGCCATGGGGGATCAGCTGACTCCTGGGGAGGAAGAGAAACTCGACTGCTAGTAACCCTGCTCGCCCTGAGCTCAGAACACCCCTCCCCCTTCCTATGGCGGTATCTTCTGTAGGAGGACCTCGCTATATATATGCCGACAACTCCAAGACCGCAGTATTATGCTAAGAGTTCCCCACTTCCGGAACACCCTGGGGGCGTCTCTTCAGAGGAAGCACCTCTGTGCTAGGAATGCACCTGTAGGATCAGACCTCTGGGGGAGGGGGCACCCCACCACTGTAACACCGCTACTTACGAACCCCCGATGATACACCCACCCTCTTTCAAGCCAGCCCCCACCCCACGAGCACCCGTCTGTAAGAGCACCCGTGTACATCCAAAGCCCTCAATAGGAGCGACCCTACATAGCTGCACCCTCATTTTGCAGGAAGCCCCTCCATTGACAGCACAAACTCCTCTCTATAAGGCACGTCTTTCACCCAGAGTGACCTATGCGAGCATCTTGCACAGGCTGCAATTCTGGGCCCAAAGACCCCTCTAATTGGACAGTCCATCTATAGATTGCAGCCTTTTGGGCATATGGACATCTCCTATAGAGTGCAGGTGATACTACTGCACTGCAACACTGGTGTGAATGACTTTTGGCTGGGGGGGGTGAAGGGGTAGCTACTGTAAGTGTTCTGTGTGTGAGAAAAACTTGGCCTGGTGTTGCTTTTGCCCCACCTTCTCTACGTGACAGAAACATCTGAAGGTCCTGCCAGGCTCAACCTACTTTGGATACAAGGGGAGCATTCATTCATTCATAAATTCATTCACACAAAAGGAGCACGTGTTGCTCACGCATGTGCTGTACACGTTCTTCATGTGTGAGGGGTTATTGCACCGTCACGGATGGTGCATTATTTCATCTATATGCAAAGCGAGTGTGGGCTACCTGTGTTGAATCTGTTCTTTGAGTGAGTGAAGCTTGCACTCTTGTTTCTTGGGCTATGCCCGTTCTGTGTGGTCAAAACTTGCATTGCTGATTTTCCTTCTTCTATGAAGGTTCTATGTCTAAGGAAGCTTTCTGCAATCCAGACTGTTCTGATTGTATGTTTGAGGGAAGGCTGTACTTATGTTACCTGTTTTATATGTGGCATGAGCATATACTGATGCTGTCAGTGTTGAACTCTGCCCGAGGGAAGCTGGCACTGCTTTTGCAAGTTTTGTATCTTTATGTGTGAGGGAAGCTTGCACTGTTGCTGCCCAAGCTGTAACCGTTCCATGTGCAGTTGAAGCTTGCACTACAGTTTCTTGTGCTTCTCTTGTGGCACTGCTTTTGCAAGTTCGGTATCTGTGTATGAGGGAAGCTTGCACTGCTGCTGACCAAGCTGTAGCTGTTCCATCTGTAGTTGAACCTTGCACTACTGTTTCTTGTGCTTGCTTCTCTTCTGGCACTGCTTTTGCAAGTTTGGTATCTTTGTGTATGAGGGAAGCTTGCACTGCTGCTGCCCACGCTGTAACGCTGTCTCCTGAAACAGCATGGAATTCAGCAAGTGAAGCTTACAAGGTGCACCACTCAAAACGATTTTCTTAAGAATAACGCAGTACTTCTTTGGAATGTGATGCCAAAGGTACCCAGCTTCTAAGAGCTACACAGAACAGGCATTAGTTAAAGCCGCACCCAGTTTAACTCATTCCACTGACAAGGATGAAAGGGGGAGCTCACTCTACCGGGTTTTGAATATGTGATGGCAGATTGCCAGCGAATCTTTGCAGCAGTTGTTTCACCCACTTGTTGTCTACCGCCAAATAAATAACAGAACCTACACAAACGGAGTTTAGGTGGCCTGCAAGCATGGTTTTCCATGATATTGTTTTTTTTTATTTTTATTTAGCTTCCAAAAATACATTTCATTGGGCGGTAAAATATTTCTCAGCAAGGGAATTTTTCGCGTCTGAGACCGGTTTCTCAGTTCATCAGTTTTATTTAAAATGGACTCGCACCAGAGCATTTTATAGCAAAGCACTCGAATAAAGCGGTATGCTTCAAGACAACCTGCCATGTTTGTCCTTTCAATTGCTCTAAAATGGTCTCCCATCATCCCTGACCTTGGACTCTTATCTATTTCATCTGTGTCTCAGCACATTTTTTTTTGCTAACCATTCGTCGAGCTCCGAGCTCTGATAAAATCGGTTAATATTTACTGGAACTTGTAGTCCTGTTTTATAATGGAATACACAAGACTATAAGTCCCAGAATTCAAACCAAACAAGCATTGGCATAGCCAATAGGTCTCGCCTTTGGGACCTTATATGTGTTTAGCCATGCAACAGTTGATGTTGTTGCACCAAGGATATTGTGCTGCATAACTAAATACTTATAAGGTCCCAAAAGCGAGACCTATTGGCTATGCCAATGCTTGTTTTGAACAGAGTTTGATGTAGCTCTATGTGTACAGCGTCACCCCCTCCCCCCGGATCTGCTGCTTTTGTACTAGCACTTAGTCTCTCTGACCAAAACCCGTTCAGTCTCTCACCAAGTTCACAGGGGTATCGTTTGTCCGCATTCACCCTCTGTGGCAGCAGGATAACACCTGCATATGGAAGCCTCCAGGCAACATGCAGCAGCCTTCTCAGGGGCTAGAAGGCAGCCATCTATGCAGCAAGTCACATGAAGGGTCGCAGCTGGAGCGGAGGCTTGTTTCAGGGACCCTCTTCTAGGTGGTGAGCTGTAGATCGAAACTCAATCCTGCACTCTGGTGGGTACTTGACTCAAGGTATGGGACACTCGGATACTCAGGTGAGTACTTGGCATTTCTTCTTGAAAATGATGACCACATGCCCACAGATGGTGATTCTTCAGTGCAGCAGAAGCCAGAGGCTATCTTTGGCACATTGTGTCTTGAGGTGACAACCTCGATTCTTCATGAGGCGATCGCCTTACCCAAGGCACTTCTCGGGTCACTTAACGTTCAGGACTGGCTCCAACTCAACGGCACACCTGGCAGTGTCATGGTCACCCTGTCCACTTGTGGGGCACACAGGTCAAAAAAAAAATCACCGGATGGCTGCAGACCATTTAAAACTAGGCAACCAGAATCACTCTCAACCTCCCAAGCCACACCACACTCACAATGCGTCAGTTCCGAGATGCGCAGAGGCTGCAGTGTGAGGTCCTGCGTCAAAGATCCCATTGACAACAGATTGCGATGCAAAGTCTTGCGTTGAGGATACCATGCACAGTCAGGGCGATGCGTTGGTTCCAATGAGCTGCGAGAGTGTGATGTGGAGTCTGGCGTCGTTATCGAGGTTGCCATTGAGAGATGTGAGGCCCGGCGCCGAGGATGTGTCACGTAGTTGTGGTGGTTCCGAAGGAGGTTACAGACTGTGGCAGCGATGTGGATCTTGCCCCAAGCAGAAGAGGAGATGAGTCAGTTCTGCTGGCAAGCACCTTAGACCCACTTCCAATGGTCCAGGACTGGTGTGGTACCACTTGGCAGGGTAGACTCACAGATGGCAGAGGCAAGGTTGTTGGAAGCCTGCTATGTCCCCGATGTTTCAAATCAAGAGGCCAGCCAACTAGCCCTGGGAGTCACCCTGGGGTTCTGGGTTCAGGAGATCTGGTTCTTCTCACCCAGGCAAGAAGACGGCAGGCAGCAGGTCAGCACAGCAGGGCAGCAGTCCTTCAGAGCAGCAGTCAAGCAGAGTGGCAGTCCTTTCAGCAGCAGCACAGCAGTCCTTCTTCCTGGCATGTATCCACAGGTCCAGAACTGTACTGAAGAGTTGGGATCTGAGGTCCAATATTTTTGACCAGTGCCTACTTTGAAGTTGGAGAAGCTTCTGCAGGTTTCCACCTCCTTGAGTTGTCAGGCATCCCCACAGCAACAAACCACTCACCATTTCAATAGGCATGGAATAAATGATGAGATCTGCCTCATACAGCTGGCCACTGGAGGACTCTTAGTCCACCACTACAGGTCCTAACTAACTGCATATAATGACTGCTTCTTTACATCTCCCAGTGCCATTCTTATAAGGAATGATTGTAAGAGAAGCCCATCCCATCAGATCTTCTGATCATCTCTCCCTCCAGCCTATGCTACTAAGGACCATAAACATTAAAAAAAAAATCAGAATAGACCAGCCTGTTTGGTAACCAACTAAGTGGACTGCGGTCATAATAAATACCATTAAGAGACCTGCAGGGCTGACAAAAGCTGTCATCTTACCAAAAAGCACACACTGCACACCTAACTTTCACACTTCTTCACCCTTCAAAATACTAAGTACTGCATCCCATAACATGATACCACACTTCGATTATCATCATACAAAACATGGAAACATTTCCCACATAGGATCAAAACAAAGACAACACCCTTCCAGCCCTCTACCCTAGATGATGTAGCATGCTACCAATGTGTGCAAGTGCTTCAGCGCCCCACAAAGAAGTAGTAAGCACTGTATAAATGTTACAGTACAATGCAATACTGAGCAGCAAAGAGGCACACGGGGGAATGTGCAAGACAGTCGTGAGGAGCATGTGTTAAGTCACAGCATGGGTTATGCCTAGCCACTGCATAGAATTGGTAGAATGGCAGAATATTGTGGAAACCTATGTCTTGACAGTCTAAATCTGGTGCTTGTGTCAGTGTCTGCCTGTGTCCTATTGTGTTTGTACTTCTTACCTCTTTTGCTGTTAAATAAAGGTCACATTAGTATTACCACAAAGTTTGGGTAGCTCATTAGAATGGTTGGCAAGTAGTGAGTTGCTGGCGGAGGAGTAGTTCTACCTTCATGGTGGACAAGACAAAACTGAAGGGAGCAATCTGGCTAGTAATGGAATGCAGGGCATGATGTAAAAGGGGTTAGGTATGACTGTTGTACAGAGTGGGTAGAACAGTAAAAAATGAGTTAAGTCTGTTCTGAGGGATGGTGGAACAATGAAGAAAAGAACAGAAAACTGCTGAGTGTCTATTAGAAAAGGTTAGATGCCAACAAGGGAGTCATTTTTATACAATACTACGCTGTGTTTATACTCGTGAGCCTACCCGCGTGCTGATTCATTCATTGGCGCTTCATTCAGAATTTATCTTCCCAAACTTTTCATGGTGGTTCTTCAATCTTATAACATGATTAAATCAGGGTATAGACAGCATAGACCATTTCTCTCTCTGTTAGGGCTATCATTACTACATCATATATTCATGATTTATTGTGACTTTTAGGATGGTCTCGGGGACTAAGCACTACAGAGACCGAACCTCAATGCCGAGTCCAACTCTTTCCATGGTAATCTCCTGGATCTTCACCAGTTAATCGCTCAAATCTCATGGTGTATACATATTGATAACACGCAGAGTGGACTCTTCAGACCTTAATCTTTGGTCTTGTTAGTGAGATATTGATTTACATGTTTAACGTTTGTGTGGAATTATGTGATTTATACCCCTTAATTGTACATAGTGAATACAAGGATCTTTCTCCAATGTAAATGCTGAGCGCACCTGTTCATTAGGATAAATCCCTTCATCGAGTCCATTTACAGTTTTGTTTTGATTGAATCTTTCATGTCACTGCTTGGACAGATAATTCAAGTAAATCATTCCCAAATGATTGTATATTAATCACTCCCTTGTTGGCCTCTAACCATTTTTTGTAGTTCATACTCAAGCTCGCAAGGAATCACTGGGTTGCCCTTTCTTCTTTACGAGGGACCATTAGACACACTGACAGGATAGCAGGAAGTGAACATCAGTAGGTTTACTGAAATCTCTCTGTCAGGATAAGAAGAGAGGCTTGGAAGGCTCGGTGACAAGTGGGCAATTCTCAGTCAATCAGAAAATAAGCAAAAGCAACTAGAACTACAAGTCCCAAGACCATCTGCACAGGATACATTGAGAATGTTTAAGGTTGTTTGGAAGAAATGGAGAACAGGTTGGTGGAAACATGTTAGGAGAACTAAATTGTTAACCCCGAAGCATACTCGCTTCCGGGTTAGATCCACCACTTCAGGGTGTTGTTAGGCAGAGGGATTCATAAGCCCTCGATTATCATGCAGTAGCTGCCAGACAACTTTGCGGATACATATTGCTTCCCAAGTTGAGAGCTCATCATTGTGTTCATTCCCTGAAGCTTTCTTGTTTTATTCCTATTTGGTGGGGTTAAGCAGAACAGTTACCTCATAAGCTTTCTATTTGGCTATCTTAGGATTGCAGATTTCAAGGCATCCTCGGGGGTTTTCTCATCACAGCACCGCCATCACAGAGTCCAGTAAGAACCATTTCTTTGTGTGTCTGTATCGTTTGAATTTGTACGTCTTCATTGTTTTGATATTTACGCCTTAGTTTTTGTCTTCATTGTCAAATCTCCCCGATCCTACCAACCTCGCTGTTCCCTTCCTGAAGATCAGAATCAGGCGAGTACCACCTGTGTGTCTCACTTGCAATCCGCTCCCCTTTTCCCCTCTGGCTCTCTGTTTGATCTACGTGCACTCGTTCTGATCGACAGAGAGTGAGCGGAAGGAGTGGGATTCTCATGAATGTTCCAGCCCTTCTCACAAAGCTTGGCCCTTGTGTATACCTGTAACCAACCTGTGCAGAAAAATGATACTTGAATTAAGTTAAGGGGCCCACGTGGAGACTAGGACTGAGTACTGGGGGCAGCCCTTACTTCTTGGTTCATTCAAGTCAAATGGAATGATGTCATACCCTTACAGCCACGAGCAGCCATCCTGAAGCATTTTATGCGTTTTCTCTATAAACAGTGGAAACTCAGTACAAATTAAATACACAGATAACAAAAAAAACCAGAAAAGTAATAATTTGAGTGTTAAAATGAGCTGCAATTAGAATTATAAGGGGAAAATGCATCCATGAAGCCAGTGATCTTTCAACTTTGCTTGAAATTTACCACCTTTTTTTCACATAGCAGAATCAGGCAGCGTGCCACCAGCCTATCTATGTCAGCTACCCACTTGTCTTCCTCCTGCACGCCAGATACATTGATGTTACCTTCTGTCTCCCAATCCAAAATACATACTTCCCTTTGCACTCTTGTCCTGCACAACACCTCAAGGCTTGTTCCACCACCCTCCTCCTTGCACCTGAACAGAATATTTGTAAACCTTTGAGGCGATTTTTAAGTCTAAATATTTAGATGCACCATTATAAACCCTATCCTGTTTCCTTATCCTGTTCGAAAGTACTGATGTGGTTTCTTAGGCCTGGCGTCACTTTTTGATTTTTTCCATAGTCCCTTACTGTTGGGAATAATTGGCCAGATGTACAACTTAAAGCACGTAAATTGCAACCAGTATTTTTTATATCAGTAAATAATTTTATGAACTGGCCTATGCGTTGGAAGGTTGGTCGTAAAAATCCAATTTGGAGTGGGTCGTAATCTGATCTACTTCACGAATATTAAAGGAGTAGGTCACAAATTGTGACTCCGCATTTGGTAGCCATCACAGGGATGCTGGCCTGCTAGGGTCAGCAGACCACCAAGTCGGTGATCGCTTTTCAATAAAGTAAAGGTTTTTTAAATACAGTCAGTATTTCTTAAAGTAAACCAAGATGGGTTTAAAAAAAAAAGTTTTCTTTCTTTTTTAAGTTTGTTTGAGAGTTTGGCAGGGGTTTCCTGAACCAATGCGCTATTCCCCAACAAACCTTTTTTTAAAACATTTACAAAGGGGAACGTGCCCCAAGGGAACCCCTTATGTTTTAAGAATATGTTACGAATCCTATTTGTGAGTCTGCAATTTTTAAACGTTTTGTTACTGGATTTCGGTCTCAAAACATTGACATATTACATATAGATTCGGTATTTGGTAGAGATGTCTAAAAGATGGCACGTCCAAGTATCAAATCAGTATAATGTCACAGATTGGGGGTATAGTTGCTTTCTGGAATGTTGGAGTGTTATGTGCGGAATTTTTCCATAATCTTCCACGATTTTATTGTCCACAGATTGAAAGGCAGATCCTGCGAAAGACACACTTGAAGAGTGAATCTCTTCTCGAAATCAGTAAGAATTTTCTTTTTTTACCTGATTCTTTAAGGCATCTAATGACTCCTGCCCCGGTTATTTACTGGTAATCTTCATTACTCCGAGTGCAGTCTTCCACGCCACAGTACTGATGTAGTGAACCCATGTGGCAAGGAAGACTTACTAGCAGGTAATGTCCTGGTTACTTACCGTAATCTTCAATACCCCGCATACATTGAAGCTGGGGCAATTTCAGGCGGGAGACACCCAAAATAAAGCCCTTTTTTGCTTCAAAAATCGGGAGTCTCCCGTCTGAATCGGGTGTATTGGCATGTCTGACTCCGAGTTTATTTTTTCTCGCCACATGGGTTCACTTCGTCAGTACTGTGGCGAGGGAGACTTACGAGGAGGTAATGTGCTGAGCCTCTGCTCTGGAATCGTGCATATAGCTAACGTTCTATAACAATGTGTGGGTCCTTTGTAAAATGACCTCATTTTTATACAGTTTCTTGAAATCCATCCAGCAGTGCTTCACCTTGCCGTGCAACCACTGGTGGCAAGGGATCAAACAGACTGTGAACTTCTGTGCCAGGATTATTTAACAGTAGGGCTTTGTTTCTTCCAGCATCAAAGTTATAGCTGGATGAACCGTGTGCTACCAAAGCGGCCAAACGAATAATAGCGAAAAACACTTTAAACCAGACTTCATTATTTTATCTCTAATTAAGTCAAACGACGTTTCCCTTAAATTTCTCTTTGTTTGATTAAGTGTAGCAATAAGATATAAATTCTGCATAAGAATGCTGCTAAGTATGCTTAAAACAGAGGCACAGTAAATTAACACGTGAACCGCCATGAATCCTGTAGTGAGCCACCCGGCCACTGCACTACATTGTTGCACCCGCAACTCCCTGGGCCGGGCTCGGGCCAGGGGGTATAAATAAACAGCGATGTCAGCGCACGTGGCTGACGGCGCGGACTGAGCCAAGGAGTGCCTGTGTCCCTCATTGTGTGCCGCAGCATAGTTAGGCCTCCCCTATCCCAGCCATCTTAGCAGTCGGCTAATGTCCCCAGCCGCATGCCCAGGGACCCCCTCATTTGAGACCCATCACACTGGCGATGAGGGAAGTGTGAAGAACTCATGCGCGCACACGTGCCCGCCTACCGCAACGCAGGTCGGCGTTGATGGCAGGCGCGAAGGCGCGAGCGGGGTGTGGCGTCCGCCGCTGCGCGGCATTCGGAGTCCCGAGACTGGTGGGGGACGAGGAGCGCGGTAAGGTGACCGCGCGGGTGTGACAGGCAGCAGCGGCGGCGGCAAGGGCCGTGTGTGCATTCCACGGTGGTGCGGCCTTTGAGAGGTGCGTGTGCGGTCCTCTCATTGGCGCGCATGCGCAGTAAGCAGGAGACGCGGCTGGAGCGCTCGGTGAGCGCAGTGGAGCACCAGCTGGCGTGGCAGGTCCGGAGAAGAGCCAGGGGGAAGCACGGGGCCCCAACTGACAAGACAGGCTGCTAACTGGGAGACGGAGAGCAGATCCCCATGCACCGGCTTCGTGTAGGGCCTCCTGGACCACGTGGAGAGGCAGGCAGTATCAGCCTAAGAGGGAGGGGCCCAGAGAGGAGAGAGCTTCTGTTGGAGGCGCAAGAGGAGACGGTGCAAGGTCAGGCGAGCCAGACCTCAGAACAGTTGCGACACAGAGGCTGCCATGTCCACGCAACAGGCAGCGGCAGCACCCCAGGACGCGGGAGCTGCCGGGGTTAGGCCAGGGCGTATGGCAGTGAAGGCCCTCCCTGAATTCAGCCAGCTCACAGACCCGGCAACAGCGGCGCCGCGGTGGCGGAAATGGATAGGCCAGCTGGAGAACTACTTCGTGGCAACCATGGAAACAGACAATGCCGTGAAGCGTTCCACCATGCTCCTGAGGGGGCTAGATGAGCTCTACGACCTCTTCCAAGATCTACCGGACACGGGTGACGGCAACGACTATGAGAAGGCGGTCAGAGCCCTCAACCGGCATTTTAATCCACAGGTCAATCCGGGTTTTTGAGCATTTCAAGCTTCGCCAGGCCAAACAGAAAGAGGACGAGTCGATTGATATGTTTTTTGCACGTCTGAGGAAGCTGGCGAGCACCTGTGTTGGAATTGACCGGCAGTTCGAGACGAGGGCACAGCTTATCGTGGGGTGCAAATCTCTAGAATTGCGCAAGCTGATACTAAGACAGCCCGGAATATCATTGGACGATATCTTGGTCCTGGGGAGATCACACGAGCTGGCAGACGTCAGGGCTCGAGAAATGGAGGTGGCATTGGCCAAGAGATACACGAGTACCCAATCTCTATATCTGGCACCCATCAAGGAGGAAAGGGTGGACGCTATCAGGAAGACATACAATAGAGGAACGGGTCACAACTCAGGCACCGAGGAGCGACAGACCAAGCTAGGATGCAGGAACTGCGGGCTAGCGTCTCATGCCCAGAGGGGATGCCCGGCGCAGGGGCGACAGTGTCTCAAGTGCAACAAATATGGACATTTTGCGAAGATGTGCCAAAGTGCGGCAAGGACTGGCGCAGACCGTCCCAAAGGCCCACGGTTCCAGAGGAGTGCCAAGGCTGTCCAGGAAGTAGAGGAGCTGGATAGTAGGTGCCAGAAGCTCACGGTAGCCGAAGACGAGGATGACGACAATGTCTTTGTAGTGTCGAACATTCGGGGAGTCAACACCACAAGAAGACCGCCTCCACTGTGTCAGATATGGATAGGGAACAGTTGCATTCAAACGCTCATTGACACCGGGGCCTCAGTAAACATCCTGGACGCGGCGCAATACAAGGAGCTACGACCCAGACCTCGTTTGATGCCTACCGCAGCCAAAATACTCACCTATGGAGGACAAACACCAATCCCGCTCCAAGGGGTAATTGACGTTGAAGTCAAACACTGTGACAGGGCAACGTCCACGAGGTTCTATGTCACCTGTGACAGGGCAGGGTCACTATTGAGTTGCCACACCGCCGAGGATCTTGGGCTAGTAATGTTTGCGAGGCACATACATCAGTCGCAGGCGGAAGTGGTGCTGGCGGAATTTACCGAACTTTTCCGAGGACTGGGATGTCTGAAGGGAGTGGAGGTCCAGCTCCACATTGATGAAACCATCAAGCCAGTCGCCCTCCGACACCGCCGAGTGCCGTTTCATCTCCGTCCACTGGTGGAAACGGAACTGGAGCGCCTAGAGAAAGAAGGAGTGATCGAAAAAGTGTCGGGACCAACGCCGTGGGTATCGCCATTGGTTATAGCACCAAAGCCCAAACAGCCTGGGGCAATCAGACTATGTGTGGACATTAGGCTACCCAACAAGGCGATCCGCAGAGAAAGGCACATCACTCCAACCGTAGATGAAATCGTGGCGGACATCAACGGGGCGCAATGGTTCTCCAAAGTGGACCTGAACTCAGGATACCATCAGCTGGTGTTAGCGGAGAAGAGTCGATACATAACCTTTTCGACACATGTAGGGCTACGCCGGTTCAAACGCCTGAGTTTTGGGGTATCCTCTGCGGCAGAAGTGTTCCAGGATGCGGTGAGAGAAGCCTTGTCAGGGTTGGTGGGCATGATAAACGTCAGTGATGACATCCTTATTTTCTCCAAATCGCTAGAGGAGCACCCTGCTCGCCTAAGAGCTACCCTCCAGAGGCTAGTGGAACAGGGCCTGACACTGCACAGAGCTAAGTGTGACTTCTATGCCAACGAAGTCGAGTTCTTCGGATACCGGTTTTCTGCGAAAGGCCTACAGGTGGATCCCGCAAAGGTGGAAGCCATCAGGGCGGCGGCCATCCCCCAAACGCAGTCAGAAGTCCGAAGCTTCTTGGGCATGGCCAATTACTGTGGTTGTTTCATTCCACACCTAGCAACGCTGTCAGAACCACTCCGGAGGTTGACGAAGAAAGATGTGCCGTGGCAATGGACCGACGGAGAAGCACGGGCCTTCAATGGCATCAAAAGCGCGCTGCTAAAGGGAGCCACTGTAGCGTATTTCCAACCTGGAACAGCAACAGAGCTAATAGTGGATGCCAGCCCAGTGGGATTGGGAGCAGTACTACTCCAGAAGAACACACAAGAGGAATGGATGCCAATCGCCTGTGCCAGTATAGCGCTCACGGCTGTGGAGACGAGATATGCTCAGATCAAGCGAGAGGCGCTGGCAATACGATGGGCATGCCAGCACTTTGACATTTACTTGTGTGGGCACACGTTTACGGTGGTCACGGATCACAAGCCGTTGGTACCACTATTCACTGGTACTGCCCGCAATGGTCCCCCACGGATAGAACGCTGGGCTGTCCAGATCCAACATTACCGATTTGAAGTGGTGTATCGCCCCGGAGTGAACAATCCGGCGGATTACCTGTCAAGGCACCCAATCACTTTTCACGCCGGAAACAAAGGAGAGGTGGACGAAGGAACAGAATCGTTCGTGCGACAGATTGTGGAGGAGGCGTGTCCCCAGGCGTTGTCACTGGAGGAAATACAGGAGGCTACCAGACAAGATGGGTGTTTACAGGCTGTGAAGCGGACGCTCCATGACCATCAGTGGAAGTGGTTCCTGCGGGGATCTGGCCAGCTAACGGAAGAGGAAAAAGAATACCGTGAGAGCATGTGGAGGTGCCGAGATGAGTTAAGTGAAGCCGGCAATGGAATAATTCTCCGGGGCACCCGACTGGTGAAACCAGCGAAACTCAGGAAAAGAACAGTGGACCTGGCCCACCAGGGCCACCAAGGAGTCGAGAAAACCAAGGCCCGGCTGCGGTCCAAAGTGTGGTTCGCCGGAGTGGACCGCCTGGTAGAAGAAAAGGTGCGAGGATGCCATGCCTGTTTGATAACAGGAGCCGATCCGCCTGAGACTCCCATTATCACGGAGGGGCCCAGCCAAACGCCGTGGGCGCAGGTGAGCCTGGATTTTGGAAGCTTCCCCGATGGAAGGCACACCGTAGTAATGGTCGACAGTCATTCCAAGTTTCCAGTGGTAGAGGTGGTGGCGTCCACTGCGTTTGACTGCATTCGGCCGGTGCTGGAGAAGGTATTTGCACTCCTGGGGATGCCCGAAGAAATACGCACAGACAATGGGCTGCCATTTCAGGGGCAAGACTTCAAAGTGTATCTGAGCCAGTAAGGCATTAACAGGCACATGCATCAAGCCAAAAAAAAATAAAAAATAGCGAATCGCAAAAATATACCATTTGCGATCGCAAAGTACCCTGCTGCAATGCATGAACGCAAATATAGTGTAAACCAATGTTTTTGCTAAAATAAAGAATCGCAATATAATCTGAGAATAATTTTGCGAATCTCTAATTGCGTCTACCAAATTGCGATTCGCAAAGAAAGATTCGCAAATAAATGCATCAAAATTTGCAAATTGCGATTTCACTGAAAATCGCAAAATAGCAAGTGCAAAATAAGAAGGATCACAACCAGGTGGTAATAATCAGTGCAAATCAGATACAGCTGAAAGTCAACAGAAACTTACTTAAACACACACAGAGTGAGCCTGAACTTTTCACAATGGCAGGGATTTACCTGATGGCGAGGAGGATGAGGCTCCAGGCTGCAGCACACAGAAGGAGGAGGATACAGGAACGCATCTTCAGAGTCCGCATTACTTTGCTAGGACAGACAGAAGATGAGATATCCGACAAGTACAGGCTTAATGCAGCAATGAACCATGATTTAATCAATGAATTGGATCCCATTCTGCAGTGACAGACACGAAGGACCAATGCCATACCCACACATGTGCAGGTCCTATGTTGCCTGCACCTACTGGCGTCAGGCAGTTTCCAGGGGGTCATAGCAGTAGCCGGAGGTGTGTCACAAAGCGCACTTTCAAGAATCTTCAAAGCATTCCTTGATGCCATGATGTCCCGGATCAACTCACCCATTAGCTTCCCCACAACCGCACATGACCTCACCAAGACTAAACAGGAATTTTACCAGATAGCCCGCTTCCCACAAGTCTTAGGTTGCATTGATTGCACCCATGTGGCTATATGTCCCCCTGCAGGAACTGAATACATATATAGGAATAGAAAATGTTTTCATTCCCTTAACATACAGGTAGTATGCAATGCCAGAAACATAATTACTGCCATTGTGGCGCAATACCCAGAGAGTGCACATGATTCATATATATTTCGCCAGAGTGGCATACACGCTCGTCTTGTCAGGGGTGAATTTGGAGAGGGACATCTGCTTGGTAAACATGTGTTATTAATGCTCACAGACATTGTCCGTATGCAAATGTAATACTGCCACTGACCCTTTGCTTACTTCCATGTAGGTGACAGCGCATACGCCTTGCGTAATTACATAATGACGCCGTACCTCAATCCTACAACTGCCAATGAACAGAGGTATAATGCTGCACATATATCGACCAGGAACATCATAGAGCGCACGTTTGGGCTGTTGAAGAGCCGCTTCCGATGCCTCCATAAAACCGGTGGCGCCTTACAATACAACCCTGAACAATGCTGCAAGATAGTAGCAGCATGTGCCATCCTACACAATATTGCCACAGGGGGAGGCCTAGCAATAGAGGTGTCTGAAAGAGACTCGGAGGACGACAACCGGCAAGGGCCACACCGCCGTGCAGCACATGGGGCAAGCGCAGCAGAAGGGCACAGGAGACGCATGGAAATAACAAAGAATTATTTCTGAGGTGAGTAATGATGAGACAAAACACGGATATTGCAGTGAAAGTATGTTTATCTTAAATAATAATGACTTGAGTGTTGAAGCACACATCTTATGTGCCCAGTAGCACAGGAATAGCAGTAATGTACATAGATGTCTTGAAATCAAATCATGACTTGAAAGTCAGTCAAAACTGTTTCCTCCGTCCATGGTTACCTCACCATGTCTGTATGTCAGTGTACATGGCAGTCTATCGCTTCCTCCCACGCACACCCAGACGCCTTGCAGATGCTGCCTCTTCATCGCTCATGTTGGCAGTGGAGGGGGTACTGCTGCGTGTCTTGCGCCTTCTCGCAGTGGTAACAGGCATAGAAAGACTGCTCATGCTTGAGGCCTCCTCACTACCCTCTTCCAGCGTGACATTGTTTGACTCACTTGTGGCAGCATGCATCATTTCCACTGCATTCGTCACCTGGCCCAGTGCCTTTGCCACATCCCCACTCCAATGTGACATCTCAGTTTGCATGGTCACAGACCTACGTGCCAGCAGTGCAGTGGTTGTGGCCACCCTATTATTGGATTTTGCATACACGTCCAAGCGCTGCATCAGTTGCCGATGGTGTCTCGTCTGTGACACATGTCCCTCCTGCATCACCCTGGTCAGTTCTTTCACGCAATCTGTCAGTTCTGCAATATTGGCTGCCATCTTTCCAACTTCTGCCTGCACTAAACTGTGTTTTTCGCCTGCAGGCGCTGCACCCGGAGCATCTGTCCCTCAAGACCACCCCAGGCATCATTAGGTTGCTCCTCCAGCTGTGTGATTAGTGACTTCGCTCTACGCCGCCGTCCTTGGACAGTGCAACTGCGGAGCTGTGTTTGAGGAGTCGGCGTGGGTGTTTCTTGCGCCTGGCTGGACACTGGTGTTCCGTGTGCCTCGTCATCAGATTCCATTATCACCAATGGTGGGACAGTTGCCCTGCGTGTGGTAGGGGTACGTGATGGATTATGTGGCACCACAGGTGTGTCTGTCACTTCTACGGCACTAGTTTCCTGTGTGTCAAGGAAGTCACTGTCCTCTGCATCTTCACGTTCTGCATCTGTGAGGTTAAACAGTGCAAAACAGCATTAATTTCTGTTAGTGATGTTATGTCACAGAAATCATGATTTCCGTTAAAATAAATATTTAGCTGTTACACTAATTTTGAGTTGGTTTATTCCTATTTGTGTGTTTGCCATAGTACCTGCCTGACCTGCCTGCATCTCCCATAATGCACTTTGATTTTTGACCAAAATGTGTACTGGATTTTCATTATGGACACTTGTGCTGTACTGAGCTGATGTAATCCCTTCTCAAGTTTGTGACAATGGTCACATGCATGCATCTTACCTTCAGATGTGTTTGCCGCTCCAGAGGTGTTTAGCTGCGTCACCCCAACAACAGCTTCAGGCTGCAGTGTCGACTCCACCATGTCCTCCATGGGTGTGTTGGCAGTCTGTGCCGGTGTCCCCCCTCCTGTCTTCCTGGCTTCCTTGAGCCGGTCGGCAATGCGTTCCTTTGCACGACTGCGCAGGTCGTACCATCTTTTCTTTAGATCGTCGATGGTACGGTGTATGACCCCAACTGCGTTCACTTTATTTTGGATCCGGATCCAGATTTTTCTTTTTACCTGCTCTGCCACTTTCAATGATGATTTTCCAAACAGCTTGTCATGGCTGTTTACCACACCCTCAATTAGTGTTTCTATTTCCTTCTCAGAAAACTTATTTTTCCTCTTCCTGGCACTTTGGCTGTTCTCTGCAGTTGCTGTATCCATTTTGTGTAAGGGACAGGCGTTGTTCCAAATGTAAGTTACACTCCTGCTCAACTCCTGCAGTCAGCTCCCTCCTCTCACTATGACTGTGCACTGAATGAGGCTTGGGCTGCTGACTTCCTGGTAGTGATGTCATCAAGATGCATCAAATGTGCGACTCCGCTTTTTGCGAACTTGCTATTTGCGAAATCGCAAATAGCGAACTCGCAATTTGAGACCTCGCTAACTGCGAGTGCAAATTTTTGAGATTCGCTATTATTTCGCTATTTGGGTGATGCATCGATTTTTGCGATTCCTTATTTGAGAATCCTTATTTCTCGCAAATAAGGAATCGCAAATTTTGACATTGATGCATGTGCCTGTAAGCATCGCCGAGTAACACCCCAGTGGCCACAGGCCAACGGCGATGTAGAAAGATTTATGAGGACCCTGAACAAGGCGTTGAGGATTGGAGTGGACCAGTCGGACAACCTGGAGAAGTGCCTGCACCAGTTCCTAAGAGCGTACCGCCACACACCCCACTGCACTACCCGGTGTGCTCCCAGTGACTTACTCATGAAGCGAGCGGTGCGAGATAGCATTCCCACGAGCGACCAATGGGCTCCTGCTGTACTAGACACAGAGTGCACCCAAGCACGGTGACAATGTAACAATGACGAGCCAGTCAGAAAAGGGGAGCCCGCCCGTCAGCCATAAGAGAGGGGGACCACGTGGTGGTGAAAGACCGGCATCCCGGGTCAAAATTTCGCACACCATACGAACAGGAGCTGTGGAAGGTGGTGCAGATCAAAGGATCCATGATCACGGCGAGAAGGGGCGCCCAGCAGATAGCACGCAACGCATCGTGGTTCAAAAAAGCCCGATAACCGGAGGACGGAGCGGCGGAATCCGAGCCCGCTGGGTGGAGTGAAGTGGACGAGTCCCCGCCGGAAGAGAACACTGGAGTTGGAGACACCCTGGTGGAGGAACGAGAGGAGAGCCTTGGGGAACAGGAGGCGGATAACACCGTGCCCGCCGATCTGGCGAAAGAAGCATCTGGGAGCTACTGAGGCAGTCAGCACTACGGACTGAGGGGCAACCCCAAACCCAGTACTCGACTGCGAGATTTCCTGTGCTGAAGAAGACAGGGAGAGTGAGCGGTGGGAAGATGAACGCTCCCTGCAACGAACTGTTATAAACTGTTATGTTATGTTAATGTGGTTGGTACCCTCACATGTTCCGTGGGATAGATGGGATGTAGTGAGCCACCCGGCCACTGCACTACATTGTTGCACCCGCAACTCCCTGGGCCGGACTCGGGCCAGGGGGTATAAATAAACGGTGACGTCAGCGCACGTGGCTGACGGCGCAGACTGAGCCAAGGAGTGCCTGTGTCCCTCAGCATAGTTAGGCCTCCCCTATCCCGGCCATCTTAGCAGTCGGCTAACGCCCCCAGCCGCATGCCCAGGGACCCCCCATTTGAGCCCCGTCACAAATCCGTATGTGCTCTGACGTGTTGCTTTCCGCAGCTGACGCTGATAGGCACGCTGAGCTTGCGTTCCAGGCCTCTACTCGATCTCGGCCTATGTGTCTGCATGCCAGTCGGCTCAATGCACTACTGCAATGTGAAATCTGCTGGCACGGTTGTGTATATCTACGGCCAACTTTTGTTCTCCCGAAATGCTTGTGTGGGGATTTCATGCTGCGCCACGCCTTAGCTTTGCTAAGTATTATGACAAACCACTCTAACCACATCATGCAGCCCATGATCTGCATTTCCCGGTAAGAGACTGCCGCGGCCCGCTTACACTTTCAGTGGTTGCATCATCACCTTGGCCGGTGGCAATGTGAAGAAGCCCTTCCTCTGGAGAAGTCGCTCCAGGCTCCTCGATTACTCACCAGCTCCTCAACCCTACCTTCAGGAGAGGGCGTTGTGGAGGTAGCTGTGGGAAGAGGAGTCAGGAGGCTAGGTATTATTTTTTGGGAATTATTTCTACACAGTAAGGAAAGAGCAGAGCTTGGACGAGCTGCAAAATGTTTACGAGGGTGAGGCCATGGGAAAAGTGGGATGGTAAGGAAGGCCCTGTAACTTCTTGCTACCCGACTACTTTCTTTCCTTTAAAGATATTTTTTTGGGATCAGCTTAAAGGGAGGGCATACGGGGGAGCCCACGCAATATAAAATTGTGTCAATTACGTTTCTCCTTATTCTTGTGGATATCTTGCCCCTGGAGCATCTAGGTTTTGCTCTGCTTTTTGATTGCTTGAGTGCATCTTTCCACTGCTGATGTCAGGGAACGGATTTTCTTTTGCAGATTTTTGTAGCATTTACACTTTAGTACTCAATGGGTGTGCATGCCCTCCTCCTTTCTTTGTCTCTCTCATAATAAACTGCCACATTCAGTCTTGGTATCTATCCTCGGCCTGCACTACCTCCACGCATCCTTGCCCCTCCCTCCGCTGCCTCCCTCTACCTCTCCTCTTAATCGTGTGCCACAAAGCACTGTTTCTGCTTGGAATCTCTACCCCATAACTCTACCCCCCCCCCCCTCCCCCGCTCTCTCTCTCCGACTCTTCTACCGACCTGCCACTGCTAATTGCCTACTGGAGTTGGTTTTACCAATGCTTGTAGAATTGCAGTGCAGGCACTGGCTAAGTCAGTCTTGGAATATTATTTTGTATACTGAATATGCCAATGCTTGTGCCACAATTCTACAAGCATTGGGAAAACCAATACCGACAGTAAACAAGCACTCACAAAGCAAGATCGATTGGCTATGCCAATGCTTGCGTTCTCTTTGTTTTGGAGCAAGGCTAAGAAGGAGTTGATGAGGGTGGTAACAGATACTAGCTACATGTTATTTATGCATCCATTCCCCATTACTAACCTACTCATTCCCTTCACTGCTCTTCTGTGGGACATTTCACAGGTAGGCACTGGAAAGCACGTTTAACAGTTCAAAAGTTACTTAAAATTGTAGTTTCCTTCACCATTCACCGCAAGGTGTTTTCAAAGCATGTCGACAAAAGCCACACAAGCCTTGTCTTCTTATGTAGTGAACACTCTAAACTCCATTGTGGAACATATCTATGTTGTTGACACCTCTTTCTTTCTTCGTGTATTGTGGTCTAAATCTAATGCAAATGTTGTCAATAGAAGTTTCTGTGTGTTGTTTCTTTTCTTTGTTAATATGTGACAGGTTGCATTTTTTGACAATACTTGTTCGGATGTGAAGTGAGATCACATTTAGGAGCATAAATGTTTATGTGGGGACGTAAAAATATATAATTGCTGCCATCCAACCTGGAGCGAGACTAGGGTGATTGATTTCGGGAAGTCCCTCTCTTGCCACGGCTGATCATAATTCATCCCAAGAGACATCAGGACCTTTAAACAGTTTAAAAAAGCTATGAGCCTGCAGCCAGGGATCATTGTGAATGTGGCAATGCTTTCCAAGCTGTCCATTTTCGAACATGGTGAATGGCTTAATTTGTGCCGGTGGTTGTAGGTGGCGAGCACCAGTTCTCAATTTTAGGGGCTAGGACGTATTTTGCATCAGTTGACTCAGAGTGAGGATGAAAAAACAGACGAAGAAGATGAGAGAGAAAAACAGGAAAACAGTGACAAAGGGAGAAAGTAGGAAAGAGAAAGAACCTGCAAGAGTGAGGTAATTAGACAGGAAGTGCAGGGTGGTAGAAGAAACAGGTGTGAAAGAAACAGACATTCAGCAAATCTCACACAAGATTAATGTAAACACATGATTAATGCCCCGGTTACTTACCGGTAATCTTCATTACTCCGAGTATTGTCTTCCTCGCCACATGAGTTACGAAGTGAGCTTCGGCTCACTTCGTAACTCTGTTGGCGAGGAAGACTTACGAGGAGGTAATGTAAAAATACAGCTAGTTGCAAAAATATTCTAAGTGCGATTTGCAGTGGCAGCAGACCGGCACTTCACCCTCTGAATCCTTGGAACATATGAACATAAGATGCTAAATTCAGTACATTTTTACTCTACCTTGAGATACTTTCTTCAATGCAGCGAGTGGAAAAAAAACATATGATTAAACTAAACTAAATTTAAGATAGACACTAATGAGCAAGTGCCTAGCTCGTCCCATGAGAAGAATGCTAGAAGACTGTGGGAGGAGCATAAAGTGGAGTACGTCAGAGAGCTGACTTCACTAGATCTGCAGTTCTTGCTTGGCTGTGTCAACTTTAAAACACGGCTTCGCTTACTTGAACAGATGCTCTAAATGTGCAATGTACAACACTGAAATACAAGAGGGCTGTACATTTAAAATGTGAGTTAATGTGCAATAATGCAGAGACTTTGGTAGTACTTTAAGATGGTATTAAAACCTTGATATTTTGCAAAGTGACACCGGATTTGTAAGAATTATGATGGCCCATGCACTTTAGACTTTCCAAATTGAGAACTGGAAATGTCTTATCAAAGTGACCAGCACTGGTGCTAGAAGTATATCCCCACGAAGGATAAAGAATCTGCTTACAGTATAGACAAATGTTAGCTCCTTCGCATGTCACTCATGAGTGAGTTGTCCCCGAGTGCTGGCTGGCAAAGCATCACTAAGTTTGGGAGGAAAAATGCCTTGTTCCTGCCTTTCTCTAAGAAAAAACTGTTCTGCTTTTGGGTTGGGGACGAGTTGAATGCTCTAGGCTAAGGAGCACTCTTCTCGTAACACTAACATCCTCTTATCTAGTCTTCACTTCATCATGTCCGATTTCCATTAAGTTGCCATTGAGGCAAAGGAATGAGCGGCCACAGAACAAAGAATTAATTCTCCTGACACAGTATCCCAGTATTGCTTAAACACGTGCTTTGAGTCTTCCTTTCGAGGATACTAGAGTTTGGTTGTGATGGTGCACTTTCGCAATAAATACTGACTGACACATAGGGCCTGATGTACAAACCTATTTTGGGGATTGCAGATGCTGTGATTTGCAAAATAGTTGCATTTGCAACCACAAAATAAGTTTTTACTATGGAATAATCCAATTTTAGAAGTCTGTAAACTTTGGCTGACTCCTAAAATGGGAGCGTGACTTGATATGAGATGCAATGCTTTGCGACCGTTATCCGGTCACTAAACATTGAAAAATAACTGACCTCCAAGTTGTAGTGGGAATGCATTCACCAAAGAGAAGGGGTCTCCTTTGTAAATCCTAGCAAAAACAAGTGGGAGTAGGCAGAGGATTATGAGACCAATGGCAATTCTTTAAAAGTTTCTTAAAAAAAGGAATTAAAAAAAAAACACAGCCATGTTTCCTTTAAGGACAACGGGCTGCATTTAAAAACAAGCATTGGCATAGCCAATAGGTCTCGCCTTTGGGACCTTATAAGTTTTTAGCCATGCAACAGTTGATGTTGTTGCACCAAGGATATTGTGCTGCATAACTAAATACTTATAAGGTCCCAAAAGCGAGACCTGTTGGCTATGCCAATGCTTGTTTAGCAAGCAACGTGGTTAGTGAAGGCATGACTACTATTTTATATCATGATTACCTTGGCAAATGGGTTTGCCCAACTTCTAGTAAAGTAAACTCGTGTTACTGACCTCTGTTTTTTAAGCACACTTGCCCCGTCAGATTTTTTTCAGAACCCTTATTCTACACCGGAGTACAGTTTGGATACCTTAATTCATTTTCTGTTTGGCCATTTGTCTTTCATGTAGTATCTGGTTTTTTGACGATTTATCTTGGTAAACTGCTTAACATATTGCCTTCCATGAAAGGCTCGGGGTGGGCATAATTAAGTGATAGAAAGCCAATCCCTAAAGCACCTAGAGGCGAACATATTTACAGAACTGTGGTACACAAACGTTCACAGCAAAGGGTCATGGGCAGGAAGCAGGCAGATGTCTGCAGGGGCGGAGTGACTGTTCACAGGGGGGGTCATGGGCAGGAAGCAGGCAGATGTCTGCAGGGACGGAGTGACTGTTCACAGCGGGGGTCATGGGTAGGAAGCAGCATATGTCTGTACTGGAGGAGTGACTGGGGGTCATGGGCTGGAAGCAGCATATGTCTGTACTGGAGGAGTGACTGTTCACAGCGGGGGTCATGGGTAGGAAGCAGGCAGATGTCTGTACGGGAGGAGTGACTCTTCACTGCGGGGGTAATGGGTAGGAAGCAAGCAGATGTCTGTACGGGAGGAGTGACTGTTCACAGCAGGGGTCATGGGCAGGAAGCAGGCAGATCATGTCTGTACGGGAGGAGTGACTCTTCAGAGCGGGGGTCATGGGTAGGAAGCAGACAGATGTCTGTACTGGAGGAGTGAATGTTCATAGCAGTGGTCATGCATAGGAAGCAGGCAGATGTCTGCAGTTGCCCTGCCTGTCAGACTCGTCAGTTGGTGCAACCTCAGCAGATATTGCATGAAATGCGTGTGTGATTCATGGCACAGAGGTCACGAGGAGCGTGTCAGGGAGTGAAAGTCGCCCTGCACTTCCCATGTCAGGAGCTGTCACATGATCCCCTGAGGATGCAATGCGTGAGTTTGCGTCACACACATGACCACACAGAATCCAGTCTTACCACTGACTCGGCTGATTGTCAGAAGCTCTTCATGTCCCTTCACAGTTTGTAGCGTGAGGAGAAAAGAAGGAGCGAAACCGGTGAGGCAGGAAGTTAAAATGCGGAGCACCGATTGGAAGGCTTGATTGAACGCCAGTGCCTCGCACCAGTGAACGATGCGGTTTGACCATGATTAAAAACTACGGTGACCACTGAAAGAAAGCGAGGCGTCATGTGCAAACACGGGGGACCATTCTCAAAAACACATGTGGCACTGAGCGCCCGAATTCCCCCAGTTCGGTGTAATGTGTTTGCACCGGTAAATAAAGTTGGGAGTAAGAAACGCTTCCTGGGCTTAGACGAAGTATGACTGTTCACAGGGGGGGTCATTGGCAGGAAGCAGGCAGATGTCTGCAGGGACGGAGTGACTGTTCACAGCGGGGGTCATGGGTAGGAAGCAGGCATATGTCTGTACTGGAGGAGTGACTGGGGGTCATGGGCCGGAAGCAAGCAGATGTCTGTACGGGAGGAGTGACTGTTCACAGCGGGGGTCATGGGCAGGAAGCAGGCAGATGTCTGTACGGGAGGAGTGACTCTTCACAGCGGGGGTCATGGGTAGGAAGCAGGCAGATGTCTGTACTGGAGGAGTGAATGTTCATAGCAGTGGTCATGCGTAGGAAGCAGGCAGATGTCTACAGTTGCCCTGCCTGTCAGACTCGTCAGTTGGTGCAACCTCAGCAGATATTGCATGAAATGCGTGTGTGATTCATGGCACAGAGGTCACGAGGAGCGTGTCAGGGAGTGAAAGTCGCCCTGCACCTCCCATGTCAGGAGCTGTCACATGATCCCCTGAGGATGCAATGCGTGAGTTTGCATCACACACAGAATCCAGTCTTACCACTGACTCGGCTGATTCTCAGAAGCTCGTCATGCCCCTTCACAGTTTGTAGCGCGAGGAGAAAACAAGGTGCAAAACCGGTGAGGTAGGAAGTTAAAATGCGGAGAGAAGCTCGTCATGTCCCTTCACAGTTTGTAGCGCGAGGAGAAAAGAAGGCGCAAAACCGGTGAGGCAGGAAGTTAAAATGCGGAGCACCAATTGGAAGGCTTGATTGAACGCTAGCGCCTCGCACCAGTGAACGATGCGGTTTGACCATGATTGAAAACTACGGTGACCACCGAAAGAAAGCGAGGCGTCATGTGCAAACACGGGGGACCGTTCTCAAAAACACATGTGGCACTGAGTGCCCGAATTCCCCCAGTTCGGTGTAATGTGTTTGCACCTCTAAATAAAGTTGGGAGTAAGAAACGCTTCCTGGGCTTAGACGAAGTATCCAGGTACGAGGTGCCATCACCAATTGTTTTCTAAGGACTCCAAGAAAAACAAGCATTGGCCGCGCGCGAAATTGAAAGCAGCGCAACGCGGCGGGGGAGGGGCGGAGGAGCGTGAAAGCAATCAAGTGAGAGGAAAGACAGATGGCGCCTGATCGGGCGCTGAAAGCTGGCGGTTGCGCGCGTGCACGCCATCGTGAACGCAAGCTGGTCGCCAGCAAAAGCCACTGCTGTTTGCACTTCCAAAACCCGCTTACTAAAACTCTCGCCGAGAGCAGCGCTAAGCGCTGGCTCAGGCGAGACCTAAAAAGGATTGCTTTATTGAGAGGCAATCACAGACATGATATTCTGATGATCCTTCAATTAGAGAGAGTGACCATTGGCAACCTACCTCATGAATATTAATGAGGTAGATTGGATTGTAACCCACTCCAAATAATAGTTTTTTTGCTAACCAAATGTTTGTACAAAGGTCTGTTCACAAAAATATTTCTGGTTGCAAAAACACTGGTCACAAATTATGACCACAAATTAAGACCAGGCACTATGTACATTAGACCCATGGTTTGTATGGCAATTCTCACTGTACATAGGTTATAGCCACCTCAGCTACAAACTAAAGCCTAGACTACCATCTGGGTGTTCAAGCAGAGGAAACACAAAACACGGCCACTCCAGGGCTTCATCTATAATTACAGCTACAAGAAAGAAATATTGATTCAAAGACTGTAGGCATGCTAACATTAAAGATGCTGTATGCTATATCATTTCGGCTCGGATCATCCTATACATATGATACTTTAACAGTTAGCACTGATATTTTATCGAGCAACTCAGATGAAGTCTGGAGTTACTTAAAATAATTTATATTTATAATGAGTCGCATATATATTTTTTCCTAGCCGAGAGAAGTTCTAACAAATTCCTGCTAATTGTTACATGTAAGAAGAAAGAGTCACTGTGGACTAAGGAGCCCAAAGTAAAGACAAAATGGGCATTTCGGTTACTCCCTGCTCACTCCTAATCTAGACTGCGGGCAGTTATTACACCACACTTCCTAATTACATGTTAGTTTTACAGTACATGCACGTCGGTGTAGCAGTTTTGCACCAGTAATGTTCACCCTAAACTAACTGTAGGTGAACCCCAAAACTTCATGTAATGACTCATATTGACGTCTTTCTACTGGTGGGTGCCCCTAGAATGGGTATTCCACCGTAAAGCCCAGCAGGACTCCTAATGCCTCCCTGCAATGACAGGGTAGGTGCTGCATTGAGATTTATATAGGGCATGCTTCATTTTCTTATAAAATGGTGCTGTTCCCACCCGGCTGTGGCTTTAGGCCCTGCACCTTAACATGAATTCACGGTCGCTTGGAAAGCAATGTAAATCCTTCATGTCTTTTGTCATGTGTTGACAAATCTTTAGGAATTCACAAAATACCGAGATCTCGGTTACAGGAATCTAGCCAGTTTCTTCAAAAAGTTTTTTACTCATATGAGAGTCAGGAAAAACAGTAAAAAAGGAAAAATGTCCTTTCTTGAGTCCCCTCACTCACCAGGGTTTCCCCATGGTGACATGCTTCATCATTGGGGCCATCCCAACCCGCTGCGGGTTGAGGCGTGCTACGACTTGCGACACTACGTAGGAGCACTACTTATGAGTGACTATGTGTGGTGCAGTGATGGAGGTGGAGTGGGTGAGATTAAAAATATCTAGCTAGTGGGCAAAAAAGAATTTATTCAGGCTCCTAGCCGATATATTAAAAACGGGGTTGGTCTCTAGGGTGCCTGTCTTTTATGAGTCAGGAGTCCCTAGTGGACGTCAACTAGTTTCGAGCTACCCCAGTGCTCTTCTTCAGGACAAACAGGGTCCAGCCCTGTTTTGTACCACTCCAAAGTGACCTAAGGATAGGAAAAATGCTGCGGAATATTAGCAGGCAAGAGTTAATACATACGGTACATTGACCACGTAGTATCTGCAATAGAGAAAGGAGAGAAGGCATTATCAAGAACAATCTACTACGTGCTGTGTAGATAGTTGTTGGAACCGTGTTGCTGCTGATCAATATGTATCCAAAACAGAAAAGAGAAATAGAATTAATCACACAGAACCTACTTCATGCTGTGTAGGTAAGTAATTGAAACCGCCATGCTACACAATCACGCATCCAATCAGACACTCACTTATCCATTGCTGGTGGGTATTGTTCAGAGCTCTCCCATTGATAACCTTGTGTAGTTACGTGGGCTATGAACACCTCATTAGTCATGGTCTCGTTAATGCCCAATCTAGTTTAAAAACAAAAGGTTTCCACGTGACATTACCCTTTAAAAACCAACCTTAATGAATTAATTGTTGAATTGTAAGTAATCTCGGTCATGCCAGACAGTTAGGTGAAAGCCTAGTGACTTCATGACGTGCGCCAGGAAATAAATAATGAAAATAAAAAAGCATACTGACTTATACAAACAAACAATACGACAAAGAAAACTACATTGAAGGAGAAAAACACATACTAATTATGGAGCAACAATGTGCTTCATGGTCTCTGAGGGCTGGAGAGATCATCGCCACTGTAGGAGAAAGCAAAACAAAGTGATAATGAAAGCTTTGTAGCTGAAAAACAGAGCGGGTGCACTGTGAGAGTCTCTGCTGGCTGCCCGGTCCGATTCTGTGAAGAAATTAGCTTACTTGTGGATGATATCTGCTCCGGCGTGTTGCCTGCTTTCCCTCGCGACCGCATATTGGCGAGTCTCTCCCGGGTACTAGTATTTGAAGGGCGTGTTTCCGCTTAGTCATGGGAAAGAGACTAGAGCGGAAACTAAAACAAAATGGCCGCCGCCTTTGGCTCAATTTGGCGGCCCTTTTGGAGAGGTGAAAAAGATTCTAATAAGTGCCTATTGGAAAGGATATAAAGTGATTAGAGGCAATCAATAAAACAAACATATACACACAATGTGCCTCACATTGATATAGACGTGAAGCCTAATTAGAGTGCCTATTGAGGAATAACTAAAGTGTTTAGACGTAACCATATAAACAAACATAAAGACGAAGTATGCCAAATTTTTAAATATTATGCGAGGGATGTTGTACTACCGCTCTCTGAAGATGTGTTAGGTTATGTAAGGAGAGTAGTTACAATTTATCGGCTGACTGTATTCATTTCATTTATAGGGTGAATGTTATTTACTCTAACGTTGCCCAATTGATGTGATACCAGAGGAGATTGTTATCTTGAGAACTGACCCCACGGAATATTGTCATTCAAACCTTGACTATCTGTACGTAATTTGAAAACCCAGCGTTGTTCTCTCTCAAAAAGTCGCTGTTCGAGGTTGTCATTGCATTTGACATGTTCTAGGACCAACCATCTCATTTCGTTAGGTGTATGTTGTTTTTCAATAAAATGGGTTGACATTTTTGTTGTCGCCCGTTTGCACCTGATGTTACTACGGTGCTCAACAATCCTAGTGCTGGCTTTTCGTGTAGTCATGCCTACGTAGTGGAGATTACATGTGCATGTAATTAGATATACCACACCTGTGGTGTTGCAGTTAGTGAAACTACGGAGTTCCCATGTCATTTGGTTGTTAAATGTCACTCTTTTGGTGGCTGACGTAAGGTGACAGACACTGCAGTTATTGCACGGATAATGTCCTGTAGGTAGAGTTTGTAGGGTTCTTTGTCCATCAAATTTAGTGTTAATTTTGGGACGAGTGTGGACAAAGTAGTTCTTAAGGTTTCTTCCTTTTCTGTGACTAAACATCGGTTTTGGTATGTCTAGGTTTGCACTGTTTAATGTCCGCCAGTGTTTTTTGATGATCTTAGACACCTTGTTTGATGCTATGTTATAGGTCGTTATACATATCGGTCTCTTGTCTTGTGTGTTGTTGTTTTGTCTGGGTTCAAGAAGGGAATCTCTGTTGTTATTGCCTGCTCTTTTCTTGGCTGCTGAGATGAGGTGCTTGGGATACTGCCTGGCTTCCAATTTCTCCGCCAAATCCTTTGCTTGGATATGGTAATCTGTTTTCTCAGTGCAATTTCTTCTTAAACGTAGGAACTGACCAAAAGGTAAATTGTCTTTTAGTTGTTTGGGATGGAAACTATCGTAAATTAGAAGACAATTTCTTGCTGTGGGTTTGAAATGCGTGGTTGTGGTCAGGCTACCTCGGCTAGCTATGATGTTTAGGTCCAGAACCCAACAGGTCCAATGGGCCCAACCCCTGGAAATCTCGAGGAGCCACACCAGGAGCATGGGCCCACCAGACAACCCAACAACCAGCAACAACCTAGTTTAGTGGTAAACTTGTCGGACACCAACCTGACTACTACACAAATAACAGTTTTAGAGAAAGGACTTAGTTACGTACCCACTCCTAGTCTGGACAAATTCAGGCTCTGTAGCGAAGTCAATGAATTCATCAGGAAAATCAAACTCCAAGTTTTCTTCAAAGAAAAACTATCCACTAGTGACTCGGAAAGCGACACAGGTCTCCATAAAAGATCCAACTTTATACCACCTTCGGTGAGCCTCCCCGTGGAACTGCTGGCTTTTGAAAAAGCTGTCCTGAAGGAAGTGTCTGAAATAGATCCCAGGTCCATAACAACCTACCATAATACAAGTAAGAAAGAACATGAAGCTATACAACAGCTAGCCTTGGAGAAAAAAGTTACTATAAAACCAGCAGACAAAGGCGGCGCCATAGTTCTGCAGAATACCACTGCATACCGAGAAGTGTGCCTCCATTTGTTGGCAGATGCAAGAAACTATGTCAAAATCAAAGAAGACCCTACAGAACGCTTACGCGTGGAGATTGCCTACCTAGTGGAAGAATCTACAGCGAATGGTTGGATAACCAAAAAAGAAGGTGAATTTTTGGAAAACAACAAACCCACGATCCCTTACTTCTATACCATCCCAAAGATTCATAAATCTATGGAAAAACCTCCTGGGAGACCAATAGTATCGGGTATAGGGTCAATTCTTGAACCCCTCTCAAAGTTCGCCGATGCTTTTTTACGACCCATAGTACAGAGTACTAACACGTACCTACAGGATACAAAAGCTGTCCTGTGCCTTCTACAAGATCTACCCTTTGACCCAAAAACCAACATCCTAATGGGACTTGATGTTGAAAGCTTGTACACAAGTCTACCGCATAAGGAAACCCTGCAAATCCTTGAAGAAGTACTCTTCGAGAACTCCTGGATTTACCACACACCAAGACACGTAGTCCTCGAATGCTGCCGACTGGCCCTAACCGAGAACTACTTCAGATTTGAAGATACCTTGTATCGTCAAGTGCACGGCACTAGCATGGGAAGCACTTTCCCGCCGAGTGTGGCAGGACTCTATGTCCATCACCTTGAGAAACAGAAGATCCTAAACCCTCGTAATCCGCACATCAGCAACTTGAAACTATGGAAACGTTATATTGACGATGTGCTTGTGATTTGGGAAGGTAATGAGACCGAGGCCACGAATTTTATCAGTTGGCTGAACTTACAGGACCCGTTTTTAAAGTTCACCCACACTATGAGCAGGTCCCAATTGGTCTTTCTGGACCTAAACATCATAGCTAGCCGAGGTAGCCTGACCACAACCACGCATTTCAAACCCACAGCAAGAAATTGTCTTCTAATTTACGATAGTTTCCATCCCAAACAACTAAAAGACAATTTACCTTTTGGTCAGTTCCTACGTTTAAGAAGAAATTGCACTGAGAAAACAGATTACCATATCCAAGCAAAGGATTTGGCGGAGAAATTGGAAGCCAGGCAGTATCCCAAGCACCTCATCTCAGCAGCCAAGAAAAGAGCAGGCAATAACAACAGAGATTCCCTTCTTGAACCCAGACAAAACAACAACACACAAGACAAGAGACCGATATGTATAACGACCTATAACATAGCATCAAACAAGGTGTCTAAGATCATCAAAAAACACTGGCGGACATTAAACAGTGCAAACCTAGACATACCAAAACCGATGTTTAGTCACAGAAAAGGAAGAAACCTTAAGAACTACTTTGTCCACACTCGTCCCAAAATTAACACTAAATTTGATGGACAAAGAACCCTACAAACTCTACCTACAGGACATTATCCGTGCAATAACTGCAGTGTCTGTCACCTTACGTCAGCCACCAAAAGAGTGACATTTAACAACCAAATGACATGGGAACTCCATAGTTTCACTAACTGCAACACCACAGCTGTGGTATATCTAATTACATGCACATGTAATCTCCACTACGTAGGCATGACTACACGAAAAGCCAGCACTAGGATTGTTGAGCACCGTAGTAACATCAGGTGCAAACGGGCGACAACAAAAATGTCAACCCATTTTATTGAAAAACAACATACACCTAACGACATGAGCTGGTTGGTCCTAGAACATGTCAAATGCAATGACAACCTCGAACAGCGACTTTTTGAGAGAGAACAATGCTGGGTTTTTAAATTACGTACAGATAGTCAAGGTTTGAATGACAATATTCCGTGGGGTCAGTTCTCAAGATAACAATCTCCTCTGGTATCACATCAATTGGGCAACGTTAGAGTAAATAACATTCACCCTATAAATGAAATGAATACAGTCAGCCGATAAATTGTAACTACTCTCCTTACATAACCTAACACATCTTCAGAGAGCGGTAGTACAACATCCCCTCGCATAATATTTAAAAATTTGGCATACTTCATCTTTATGTTTTTTATATGGTTACGTCTAAACACTTTAGTTATTCCTCAATAGGCACTCTAATTAGGCTTCACGTATATATCAATGTGAGGCACATTGTGTGTATATGTTTGTTTTATTGATTGCCTCTAATCACTTTATATCCTTTCCAATAGGCACTTATTAGAATCTTTTTCACCTCCCCAAAAGGGCCGCCAAATTGAGCCAAAGGCGGCGGCCATTTGTTTTAGTTTCCGCTCTAGTCTCTTTCCCATGACTAAGCGGAAACACGCCCTTCAAATACTAGTATCCGGGAGAGACTCGCCAATATGCGGTCGCGAGGGAAAGCAGGCAACACGCCGGAGCAGATATCATCCACAAGTAAGCTAATTTCTTCACAGAATCGGACCGGGCAGCCAGCAGAGACTCTCAGAGTGCACCCGCTCTGTTTTTCAGCTACACAGCTTTCATTATCGCTTTGTTTTGCTTTCTCCTACAGTGGCGATGATCTCTCCAGCCCCTCAGAGACCATGAAGCACATTGTTGCTCCATAATTAGTATGTGTTTTTCTCCTTCAATGTAGTTTTCTTTGTCATATTGTTTGTTTGTATAAGTCAGTATGCTTTTTTATTTTCATTATTTATTTCCTGGCGCACGTCATGAAGTCACTAGGCTTTCACCTAACTGTCTGGCATGACCGAGATTACTTACAATTCAACAATTAATTCATTAAGGTTGGTTTTTAAAGGGTAATGTCACGTGGAAACCTTTTGTTTTTAAACTAGATTGGGCATTAACGAGACCATGACTAATGAGGTGTTCATAGCCCACGTAACTACACAAGGTTATCAATGGGAGAGCTCTGAACAATACCCACCAGCAATGGATAAGTGAGTGTCTGATTGGATACGTGATTGTGTAGCATGGCGGTTTCAATTACTTACCTACACAGCATGAAGTAGGTTCTGTGTGATTAATTCTATTTCTCTTTTCTGTTTTGGATACATATTGATCAGCAGCAACACGGTTCCAACAACTATCTACACAGCACGTAGTAGATTGTTCTTGATAATGCCTTCTCTCCTTTCTCTATTGCAGATACTACGTGGTCAATGTACCGTATGTATTAACTCTTGCCTGCTAATATTCCGCAGCATTTTTCCTATCCTTAGGTCACTTTGGAGTGGTACAAAACAGGGCTGGACCCTGTTTGTCCTGAAGAAGAGCACTGGGGTAGCTCGAAACTAGTTGACGTCCACTAGGGACTCCTGACTCATAAAAGACAGGCACCCTAGAGACCAACCCCGTTTTTAATATATCGGCTAGGAGCCTGAATAAATTCTTTTTTGCCCACTAGCTAGATATTTTTAATCTCACCCACTCCACCTCCATCACTGCACCACACATAGTCACTCATAAGTAGTGCTCCTACGTAGTGTCGCAAGTCGTAGCACGCCTCAACCCGCAGCGGGTTGGGATGGCCCCAATGATGAAGCATGTCACCATGGGGAAACCCTGGTGAGTGAGGGGACTCAAGAAAGGACATTTTTCCTTTTTTACTGTTTTTCTGACTCTCATATGAGTAAAAAACTTTTGAAGAAACTGGCTAGGTTCCTGTAACCGAGATCTCGGTATTTTGTGAATTCTTGATCATTTTTGGAGGGTGGACCTAGCATATCCCTCTTTCTCCCCCCATTTCTTTGATTTAGTGATTTACAGCATTCAGCTGTGGGAGTCAAATCCTTCTAGCGGTTACCCGTGACACGACCTTTGTATAAAAACAAAACATTAAAAACATGGCTGAAATTACTGGACTCACGTTCTCGGAAGAGGAAATTGAAAGAACAATCGCCTCAATGCTTCCATTAGCGGGGGCATCACATAGAGACTCAGACGAATCCAGCCAATGTTGGGATGAACTATCTGAATTAAAAAGGAACCAAATAAAAACCATAGTACATGGTATCATGATGACTGAGTATTTAAGATCTAATACTGCCCCACGAGGATTGATTGTACACAATGAGCCTTTCATATCCCAGCAAGATAACATTTTTAAACAGGATTGGTCGCTTATTTCCTGGCACTGCACCAGGGATTGGCTGGTCCTTATAATTAAGACTGCTGCACGATTATCGGAGGAGATGAAAGGAGAGATTCAAACACTGGAAATCCGCCTAAAGACTTTCCAAGGGGTTACAGAGCTCAAAAAACGTCTGGAAGAACTGAATAAATCAATGACAGACTTCGAAATAACCCTGAAGGACACTAAATATACCAAATTCAAGAAAGACCAGAAATCCTTCTCACATGAAAAAGCTTACCCCTATACCAAAGAAGGGTACATCCCGTCAGGGAGAAACGCGGGGTATAACACCGACAGCGATGGATCCGACACTGGTTCAGACCACTCAGATGGAAGCCTTAATCAACAGAACAGAAACAGGAACAGACGACTACGTGGGGGACGAGTTAGGAACCGGGGAGGACATGATTATGGCTGGCCTACATACCATGGACCACCACCATATGGAGGCCCACCGCCTTATTTTTATGGCCCACCACCCCCCTTCCACCAACATTCGTACCAATATCAACCCCATGCGCCATGGGAGCAAGTATAACCGAATGCCCCCCAAAACCATTCTTTTTTAGGAAGAGGCAAGGGACCACAGAGGGGAAAATCCAGAAGAACCCAACAGGTCAAATGGGCCCAACCCCTGGAAATCTCGAGGAGCCACACCAGGAGCATGGGCCCACCAGACAACCCAACAACCAGCAACAACCTAGTTTAGTGGTAAACTTGTCGGACACCAACCTGACTACTACACAAATAACAGTTTTAGAGAAAGGACTTAGTTACGTACCCACTCCTAGTCTGGACAAATTCAGGCTCTGTAGCGAAGTCAATGAATTCATCAGGAAAATCAAACTCCAAGTTTTCTTCAAAGATAGACTATCCACTAGTGCAGTGGTTCCCAAACTTTTTTGACCCGCGGCTCCCTTGACCAATTGGCCTCAAGACGCGGCTCCCCATTACATTACTTTTTTTTGGCGGAGGGATGTAAGCCTGGTCTCTGTAGTCCTTCCATTTTAATCCCAGCCAAAACCAGACAGGGACACCGGGGTGCCGCAGCGCACAGTTTAGGAACCACTGCTGTACATGTTCCTCCACCATTTCAGATGAACATGTCCACTGGTTCCACTTTCCCTAGTCTTCCTATGCCCTTTTTGTCCCTTTTTATTCCCACTCCTATCAACCCTCTCCCTCTTACAGTTCCTCAAAAGGCTCTACTATTTAGCATTTATGTACTCCCTGAACTGTAAACTCTCATTTTCACTTTTGCTTTAGTCGCCCCTACAGTACTTTGACTCATCTTCATCAATAGTCTTTAAGTGATAACCCTGTACCTCACCAACATCTACATTAAAAATCATGTCGCTAAAGAATGCATTTCCCTGGTAAACTGTGATTCTCTCACTTTGGTGAAGGAGGTTGAAAGGGAAATCCAAGGTTCTCATTGTGTGTTGCACTGTGTATTGGGCCTCAGGAGGAAGATGAACTAGTTTATCCATATGTAATGGGCAACCTTGGGGTCTGCAAAGAATACTGAAGGAGTGGTATGACTGAAGTGTGTACTTAAGCTGGCCTTATCTTAAGGCTGTTTATCCTTGGACTGGAAGACAAATGCTGTGGCCTCTAAGTTGTCCTTAAAAAGACAGTTTGGTCAGGGAATGGATTGACCATGGAGCCTCCATGGAAGTGTTAATAATCTGAAGCCATTTTGTTTTACAAATAGAGAACAGGGCTGTAGTATTTACACTTGCTGATGAGGGTGAACTAATTCTGGGTATGCTTGATGGACTTGAGAAGGTTGGCTCAACAGCAGAATTAAACTGACTGCTTCAGAGCTGGTAGAAAGAAGGTAATGCAATCCGTGACTTGACCTCAAACCTAAGGACTCTAGGTAGAACAAAGAAGCATATGAAGTTGATTCCTCAGGAATCATTCATTCAAAACATTTTCTTTTTGTTCTAAAAAAAAGTGCCAAGGAAAATAATGTTTCTATAATTTAAAGCTTAACATCAGACTCACTCTGAAACATTCTTAGCCTAAACGTTATACAACATAGAACCCATTTGTAAAAAATTGTATGTTTGTATTTATCTTCAAACAGACAAAAACTCCCTAATAAAACAATCAGAAAAAACTGCACAGGGCGCAATGCACTGTCAATACTGACCAGACACGTGGAACACAGTATGTAATGTGATCTTATTTTGTATACATCTTGTGAACCACTCGAATAAGGAGGACACTTGGTCAATAAGTAGCCTATCAAAATATAACTTTGTACGCATCTTCATAGATATATTTTCAACCAATGTAAAAGAAAAATCGGGTGTCATTAGGGCAAAAATGCCATCCGTACCAGTAATACGGGAGGAACATACATTGGGAAACAACTGATTGGTTCATGTATCAAAAGAAATCAGGCATGTAGGCTAACAACTAAAAGCTTGTCATCTCTGTTATTTGTTTTATTTGTAATAAGAGATCTGGATTTTTAAAATGAATTATAGTCATGTACTTATCGTGTGTGAAAACAGTGTACTGCAAATGGGTGTGCCGCTTATTCACATGGGTAAAGTTTCATTCCAGGCTCCGTGTACAGGGGTGAGTTGCTCTTTCCGGAGAAATGTCGGGGTTTTTTCTTTTAAAAACAAGAGAGCCAGCTTTGAGATACCATGTCCGCTATATCTCCTGGCTGATCCTGGACCTCACTGGATGACCCCTGCAGAAAGGAGAAACTCCATGCTGTGATAACTGCCCACTTCTCTTAGATTCTCAGTTCCTGCAAAATATTTCTCCTCCAAACCAGTTTCCTGCAAGCAAGAATTGACACGGAAAGGCAAGCTGGAAAAAATATTTAAAAATACGTATGTTTACACTTCAAAGACTATCCCTTTACCCTGTTCTGCATCAGCTAAACATCACCAATTTCTCTTGCAGGGGTCACTGCAGGCTTTAAAATGAACTCTCGAAATACCCACTTCGTTGTACTCTACTCCGGGAATCAGAACATCTGCTCACTTTTGTTAAGCTAAATATCTGTAACAACTGCTCGCACTTGCCCTCCTATGAATTTAAATGAACCACAGCTCTTTAAATGTCAGGAGTTCCTCTTCCTCTCTGCCCCTTTTGGTTGCTGTTGTTGAAAGCTCCACGGTCACTTGTAACGCTGGCTCTGCGTCACTCCAGAGGTCCAGGCGCTGCACAGATCGATGCTGTCACAGAAATAAAAGGATACATCTTCCAGATCCTGAAGTCATCCGAAATAGTGCAAGAACCGTACACTTTGCATGTAAACATGAATGACAATGGGCCCTCTCCAAGACCATGGGTGTTTACAACTTGCGTGTATTTTGTTTTCGCCATTATGGTGATTTGACCATTTGCCATTTCAGTGCTTGCGGTGGAATCTGCAATTACAGCCAGTGAGAACATTGCCTTTACGGCTAACTCAGCAAGAAGATGCTGTAGTTAGCCTGCTATCCGATCCATGTGCGCCTGGCAATTTCTTCCGGGGCTATGGGTGTCTTTATTCTGGTGCGGCCTGGTGTGGCATGTGTCAGAGTGGGTTATATATTTTTTCAAACCACTTGCAGGCTTTAGCAGAAGAGAAGATTGCCTGCTTTAATGTCTCCTGCTCTCCGGTGGAAAGTCAAAAGGCAGCAAGTGCACCACCTAGTGGTCACCAGACACAACGCACTGGGCCTGCACTCCAGAGCCCGGTGTAATTCATGATGCACTGTGCTCAGCAACTGTGACCGTGGCGCCCCTGGATGGTTTTTGCGGCGCACCAGGGTGCCGCGGCGCACAGTTTGGGAACTACTGCATTAGTGACTCGGAAAGCGACACAGGTCTCCATAAAAGATCCAACTTTATACCACCTTCGGTGAGCCTCCCCGTGGAACTGCTGGCTTTTGAAAAAGCTGTCCTGAAGGAAGTGTCTGAAATAGATCCCAGGTCCATAACAACCTACCATAATACAAGTAAGAAAGAACATGAAGCTATACAACAGCTAGCCTTGGAGAAAAAAGTTACTATAAAACCAGCAGACAAAGGCGGTGCCATAGTTCTGCAGAATACCACTGCATACCGAGAAGTGTGCCTCCATTTGTTGGCAGATGCAAGAAACTATGTCAAAATCAAAGAAGACCCTACAGAACGCTTACGCGTGGAGATTGCCTACCTAGTGGAAGAATCTACAGCAAATGGTTGGATAACCAAAAAAGAAGGTGAATTTTTGGAAAACAACAAACCCACGATCCCTTACTTCTATACCATCCCAAAGATTCATAAATCTATGGAAAAACCTCCTGGGAGACCAATAGTATCGGGTATAGGGTCAATTCTTGAACCCCTCTCAAAGTTCGCCGACGCTTTTTTACGACCCATAGTACAGAGTACTAACACGTACCTACAGGATACAAAAGCTGTCCTGTGCCTTCTACAAGATCTACCCTTTGACCCAAAAAACAACATCCTAATGGGACTTGATGTTGAAAGCTTGTACACAAGTCTACCGCATAAGGAAACCCTGCAAATCCTTGAAGAAGTACTCTTCGAGAACTCCTGGATTTACCACACACCAAGACACGTAGTCCTCGAATGCTGCCGACTGGCCCTAACCAAGAACTACTTCAGATTTGAAGATACCTTGTATCGTCAAGTGCACGGCACTAGCATGGGAAGCACTTTCCCGCCGAGTGTGGCAGGACTCTATGTCCATCACCTTGAGAAACAGAAGATCCTAAACCCTCGCAATCCGCACATCAGCAACTTGAAACTATGGAAACGTTATATTGACGATGTGCTTGTGATTTGGGAAGGTAATGAGACCGAGGCCACGAATTTTATCAGTTGGCTGAACTTACAGGACCCGTTTTTAAAGTTCACCCACACTATGAGCAGGTCCCAATTGGTCTTTCTGGACCTAAACATCAAAGCTAGCCGAGGTAGCCTGACCACAACCACGCATTTCAAACCCACAGCAAGAAATTGTCTTCTAATTTACGATAGTTTCCATCCCAAACAACTAAAAGACAATTTACCTTTTGGTCAGGTCCTACGTTTAAGAAGAAATTGCACTGAGAAAACAGATTACCATATCCAAGCAAAGGATTTGGCGGAGAAATTGGAAGCCAGGCAGTATCCCAAGCACCTCATCTCAGCAGCCAAGAAAAGAGCAGGCAATAACAACAGAGATTCCCTTCTTGAACCCAGACAAAACAACAACACACAAGACAAGAGACCGATATGTATAACGACCTATAACATAGCATCAAACAAGGTGTCTAAGATCATCAAAAAACACTGGCGGACATTAAACAGTGCAAACCTAGACATACCAAAACCGATGTTTAGTCACAGAAAAGGAAGAAACCTTAAGAACTACTTTGTCCACACTCGTCCCAAAATTAACACTAAATTTGATGGACAAAGAACCCTACAAACTCTACCTACAGGACATTATCCGTGCAATAACTGCAGTATCTGTCATCTTACATCAGCCACCAAAAGAGTGACATTTAACAACCAAATGACATGGGAACTCCGTAGTTTCACTAACTGCAACACCACAGGTGTGGTATATCTAATTACATGCACATGTAATCTCCACTACGTAGGCATGACTACACGAAAAGCCAGCACTAGGATTGTTGAGCACCGTAGTAACATCAGGTGCAAACGGGCGACAACAAAAATGTCAACCCATTTTATTGAAAAACAACATACACCTAACGACATGAGATGGTTGGTCCTAGAACATGTCAAATGCAATGACAACCTCGAACAGTGACTTTTTGAGAGAGAACAATGCTGGGTTTTTAAATTACGTACAGATAGTCAAGGTTTGAATGACAATATTCCGTGGGGTCAGTTCTCAAGATAACAATCTCCTCTGGTATCACATCAATTGGGCAACGTTAGAGTAAATAACATTCACCCTATAAATGAAATGAATACAGTCAGCCAATAAATTGTAACTACTCTCCTTACATAACCTAACACGTCTTCAGAGAGCGGTAGTACAACATCCCCTCGCATAATATTTAAAAATTTGGCATACTTCGTCTTTATGTTTGTTTATATGGTTACGTCTAAACACTTTAGTTATTCCTCAATAGGCACTCTAATTAGGCTTCACGTATATATCAATGTGAGGCACATTGTGTGTATATGTTTGTTTTATTGATTGCCTCTAATCACTTTATATCCTTTCCAATAGGCACTTATTAGAATCTTTTTCACCTCCCCAAAAGGGCCGCCAAATTGAGCCAAAGGCGGCGGCCATTTTGTTTTAGTTTCCACTCTAGTCTCTTTCCCATGACTAAGCGGAAACACGCCCTTCAAATACTAGTACCCGGGAGAGACTCGCCAATATGCGGTCGCGAGGGAAAGCAGGCAACACGCCGGAGCAGATATCATCCACAAGTAAGCTAATTTCTTCACAGAATCGGACCGGGCAGCCAGCAGAGACTCTCACAGTGCACCCGCTCTGTTTTTCAGCTACAAAGCTTTCATTATCGCTTTGTTTTGCTTTCTCCTACAGTGGCGATGATCTCTCCAGCCCCTCAGAGACCATGAAGCACATTGTTGCTCCATAATTAGTATGTGTTTTTCTCCTTCAATGTAGTTTTCTTTGTCATATTGTTTGTTTGTATAAGTCAGTATGCTTTTTATTTTCATTATTTATTTCCTGGCGCACGTCATGAAGTCACTAGGCTTTAACCTAACTGTCTGGCATGACCGAGATTACTTACAATTCAACAATTAATTCATTAAGGTTGGTTTTTAAAGGGTAATGTCACGTGGAAACCTTTTGTTTTTAAACTAGATTGGGCATTAACGAGACCATGACTAATGAGGTGTTCATAGCCCACGTAACTACACAAGGTTATCAATGGGAGAGCTCTGAACAATACCCACCAGCAATGGATAAGTGAGTGTCTGATTGGATACGTGATTGTGTAGCATGGCGGTTTCAATTACTTACCTACACAGCATGAAGTAGGTTCTGTGTGATTAATTCTATTTCTCTTTTCTGTTTTGGATACATATTGATCAGCAGCAACACGGTTCCAACAACTATCTACACAGCACGTAGTAGATTGTTCTTGATAATGCCTTCTCTCCTTTCTCTATTGCAGATACTACGTGGTCAATGTACCGTATGTATTAACTCTTGCCTGCTAATATTCCGCAGCATTTTTCCTATCCTTAGGTCACTTTGGAGTGGTACAAAACAGGGCTGGACCCTGTTTGTCCTGAAGAAGAGCACTGGGGTAGCTCGAAACTAGTTGACGTCCACTAGGGACTCCTGACTCATAAAAGACAGGCACCCTAGAGACCAACCCCGTTTTTAATATATCGGCTAGGAGCCTGAATAAATTCTTTTTTGCCCACTAGCTAGATATTTTTAATCTCACCCACTCCACCTCCATCACTGCACCACACATAGTCACTCATAAGTAGTGCTCCTACGTAGTGTCGCAAGTCGTAGCACGCCTCAACCCGCAGCGGGTTGGGATGGCCCCAATGATGAAGCATGTCACCATGGGGAAACCCTGGTGAGTGAGGGGACTCAAGAAAGGACATTTTCCTTTTTTACTGTTTTTCTGACTCTCATATGAGTAAAAAACTTTTTGAAGAAACTGGCTAGGTTCCTGTAACCGAGATCTCGGTATTTTGTGAATTCTTGATCATTTTTGGAGGGTGGACCTAGCATATCCCTCTTTCTCCCCCCTTTTCTTTGATTTAGTGACAAATCTTTAGCCCACAGATTTGTTGAGTTGTTTGATTTAAAGCCAGAGTCCTTTTCATGTATGGAATCCCAAATGTGGCACAACATACAAATGTAGCTCATCCACACTTTGGAAGCAAAGTCACCCAGACACTGAAGGATGCATCATGGTCGTCAGCCTGCTTCAAGATATTGGCACCTTAATGCACCTTGCTATATGATTATCTGTTGTATAAACCAATTGAAAATGTCTATCAGGACGAAAAATAAAACAATACATTGACTATGTCACACACATGCACTTAGCAGCCCTAGTGTGGTGGTTTGTTCTTATGGGCACTGGGAAGGAGCTCATCAGGAATGAGGCTGCCATTTCGAGGGTGTGGTGTTGTGGACTGCCGCCTCATGCACAATACAGGAGGTGGTGCAGCACAGGTCCAGTGCCTCGATGTGGTAGCTAAAGCCAAGTTGAAATTGCACCTGTATACTGGACCATGCGATCCATCACGAAAGTGATGTGTCTGCTTTTTGGGGCATGTTATACAAAGTACATTCTTTCAGAGCTTGTAATGAGACCTCAGCTCTTTATCAGAGCACCTATTTCTACACCGCCAGGTTAGCTCCACGCTCTCATACACAGTGTGGCGGACAATATGGGAGCTGCACCAAGGCTAAGTGCCATGCACTTTAGCATTCATACTTTGAAATTTTGTGCTATTGCCATTAAACATGCCAGTTCTGATTTTAATAACAGGTAGCTTTCGGAGCACGACTAAAGGTGATGCTTTAATTGACCAGAATTGAGAAGAGTGGAATGAATAAAATAAATAGCGCATTGTTGCTGAGAAGGGAGAGTGTCTGAACTGGTTCATTGGCCATGAGGTAGTCAGGGGCTACTGGGCTCCAACTTTGACAATTTAGGGTATTTATGTCTGATGCCCTCAATCCATACTACTATTGGATTCAAATATGCTCACCAAGTATGAATCAGAGCAGTGCAAGGCTTAGTCATGGAAGTGGATAGGGCTAGAGACTCAGAAATCTTGTTATAATACTTGTAATAACATTTAATAAATTAGTGACCAACCAGTGCTTTGCTCTGTGGAATAAAAGTACTTTATTCTACTCAATCAATCAATCAATAAACTTTATTTGGCTTAATGTGCAAAGACAAAAAAGCACAATTTTACATATATACAATAGCAAACAAAATACATGCAATTCATTCTAAATTAAAAAGCATAAAAGCCATGTCACATCGATTCCTAATGCACATAGTCAGATTATTAATCCCCCATGAGATTTCTGATTTATAAAGCATGTACGTAAATAAGGTGAAAAACTGTCACAGGTTGTAGGAGATTGCAGTTGTTGTAAAAAAATGAAAGCCATTTTGCTATGGCTTAATTTGTATTGTTTATGGAGAAGTCTTATATATACTAGCCTCGGCACTTTATAAAAACCACAAAACAATGTAAAATGTAACATACCTTTGAGTGAGTGGTTATCGCAGGGACTGTTGTTTAGGGAATGTAGCAATAAGGTAAGCCATGCTAAGTCTAAAATGAGTTAAAAGATATCTGCCCTGGCTTTTAATGATTACTGATAAATAGGGTTCGAGCCCCATCTCAGGAGTCAAATCACTCTATATTCCTGATCCCTTATATACATCTGTAAAAAAATGATTCGAGAGATTTTCATTTTTGATCTGTGTTTTTGTATTATTAGAGAAGTAATTTAGCTTGGGTAGACATTGCTAATCTGGGCCGAATTTTTCTGGACGACAATTTTGAAAATGTCAGATGTGTTGCAGTGATGATGTAATATTACAGGAACCATGAGACCTATATACCTCATTTTGGTATTAAAGCATAGGTTTTGGGATCAAGTAGTCTTATATAGAAAGAAAACAACTCCTCAGAGCAACCCTTCCACCATTTCCCCAAATGGTGGCTCTATAATGATGTGTTTTAGCCATCATATTGGTAATTTATTTTAATATTGGTTTTGTTTCAGGTTTTCCGTTGATTCAAATTCGTAAACATGAGCGAAGCAGGTGGTAGAGGATCTTTACCTCCTAACAGAGTGTTGCTAACTACAAAATCTGAGGACTCTTCAACAAAGGAAAATGTGTCATATGCCAAACTAATCTGAAAGAAAAGCTAACATCAACTGCGGCTGGACAGAAGAGAGTTTGAGATGCTGCCGAAATATGGCAAGACGAAGTTCACAAAAGATTGAAACTGATGGGTGAAGAGAATCAAATATTTTATCATTGTAACAACAAGTGCTACAAGTCATATACAAAGGAAAAAAGCCTGGAGAGCATTTGTAAAAAAAATAGCAGAAGCCAGTGAATCAGAACAAGAATCTGAGTCTTCTGAGAAAGCGACGAAAAACAAGCCCAATGCCCATCAATCAATCAGGGAATTGTGATGCGCGCTACTCACCCGTGAGGGTCTCCAGGCACTGGGGGTGGGGGGCGGGGGGGGAAGGAAGCAGCTCTGTTCAGTCGAACAGCCAGGTCTTGAGTGTCTTCCTGAAGATGTTCAGAGAGGGGGCGCGTCTGATGTCGATGGGGAGTTCGTTCCAGGTCTTGGCCGCGATGTAGGAGAAGACCCTTCTGCACCGTTCTGGCTCTGCGGATGCGCGGGGTTTCAGCGAGGGCGAGGTCAGCGGATCGGAGATTTCTCTTGGGTATGTGGAAGGAGATTCTCTCGTTGAGGTATTGGGGTCTGGTGTTGTGGAGGCATTTGAAGGCGTGGGTGAGTATCATGAAGGTTATTCTCTTCTCGACGGGGAGCCAGTGGAGGTCTCGCAGGTGGTGGGTGATGTGTTCTTGTCGAGGGATGCCGAGGACGAGTCTGGCTGCGGTGTTCTGTATGGTCTGGAGTTTGTGGAGCAGAGACTTGTTGATTCTGGCGTAGTGTCGTGTAGTTCCTATAGTACCCCTGCAGGACCTGCGCATTTGGATAACATAACATGTGGGTTTGGTGGCAGACTAACTCTATGCACCCCCACAGAGAAATGTTAGCATGGTTTGTATTAGCTAGCTCACAGTGCCACTAGTGTCTCCTCTTATCGGGGAGAGATTAGTTTCTGGCAACCTTAGAACATGACAACCCTGATTCCCTCAGAATCGTGGAAACAATGTACTACCTTTTGCTCAGTCACTCGTGCTCACTTGTTCGGTTTGTCTCAGAGAGTTACACAGAATAAACAGTCGGGCGTTTCAATAAGTATTTATTGAACAGTTGTTATTCTAGTGTAAAATATATGTGCTGCGGTAACCAGCAGACAATAGCAGAGATATATTATCAGCAGTACGATAAAAGCAAAGGGATAGAACAGTTCTACCATATTGCAATAATCATGAATACATACATGAGTATAAAAGCATTATGAAAAGTGCGCGTACTCCTACGATGCCTAACTAGATGTACCTGAGTGTACCTAGCATATGTGTAGGTCTAAAGCCTAAGAGCCAAGAATCCCTCTAGGATTTAGTCGAACCCCCATACCTGAATAGAGAGAGTGTGGGACCCCGTCCTGGTCTCGAGTTGGACACCCCGTCAGGGCTGTGTCAGACCGCTGTCAGCTGGAGCGACTGCATGCAGGAGCCTCAGCAGCTCTGGTCAATGTGTCAGCATGGAAGTCTCGGTTCCCTCTGTTCTACGATGTGGTGTATTTATACCCTAAAGAGTCTCGGTCCTCAGTATGGTTTGTATTGGACATGAGGAAGACGTCAGGGGTGAACTTTGTACATACATATTATGCAAGTGGTGTATTCCTAGAGAGCCATGCATAATTGATGAGTACAGTGTGGGCCTGTGTTTGGGAAAAACCCTGCTGTATTCAAAACCACAGGATAGATAACGTTTAGCCCTCAGAGCTCGTTGTGTACTAGCTGGGACCAATGTAGGTGAAAGATCATGCCTATATAAGGAATCATGACTATAATAGGACATGTACGGTTATGACCGTAATAGGGCATATGCGGCTATGACCATAATAGGGCAAGTACGAATATGACCATATTAGGGCAAATACGAGTATGTCCATTTTTGGGCATGTATGAACTGGTCTACATTAGGGCCTCTATGCGGGATATAACACCCACTCCTCTTCCGAATTGGATAAAAGTGACCATACTTAAAATCTGGACAATTTAAAAATATTTTTAAAAGCAAGTAAAAACATGGTTTTAAATAATCGTTAAAAATGAGGTGTTTAAAAAAATGTTAAAATTCAGCTATTTCTAGTTGCCACTTGAAAAAAGTCAATATTGTCTCTCTATAAAAGTTGCATTACCATAAGCAGGAGAAGGCCATGCTTTTCTCAAACGAAAGTGTCAATGTAAGAAAATGTTCAAAATTTAGATCGTTTGTTTTGAAACGAGCAAAGAAGCCGAATTCTTTCCCAGGACGCGATGAGCCAATTCGAGATTAAACGTCCTGGCTGTGAAGTTCAGTATTATCGGTGTTAGCTGCTGCAGACGACAAATCCAACGCCTCACAGAGAACGTCAATCGCACATAGATGGAATGTAGCACTGCCAACAGTCGGTGCTGCGGCAGCTTGTGCAGCAGTTGTTACCTGGGTGCCTGTGGAGGAGTCACCTAACCCAGCAGGAGCAAACAGCACCTGTGGATTCTCCAGGAATGTATTCATCAGAATTGGAAGCCGCTGGGGACAACGCAGAGCGTGGGCCTTTATGGGGTCCAGCATTGCATCCGTGTCCGGTGGCGCATCTGATGGAAACGTTAGACAGAGATCCAACGTGCATTCTTCTCCGCAGAACAGGCATCGAAGAACAGGTAAGATGCAGTCTACCCAGACTGGTCTAAATGATAGAAACCAGGAGGCATTGAGTTCTCGCAGGCAAGGAACGCCCAGAAGTTGTACCATGCGTTCACGGTATGTCCGCTCCAGGAGCGTGTTCGCCATTCCCTCGGGAATTGGGCCGTCCATTGCGTAGCAGTAATATTATAATCAGGATTCCTGCATTTAGGAACAAGATGAGAGGGAATCCTCCAAATACGCTTCCCAATACGGAGTGTATAAAATTTGGGATTACTCCGAGGACTGTCTGAAAGGTGCTTAACAGTCCTGACCCTATGGTCTTAAATAGGTGTACAATACCGCTCGTATCAGACATGTTGAAGATACGACTAACCATTTCTGCGAAATGAATGGGGCAGTTTGTACGTATGAGTGCCTGTATCTCGGTCGAGGTCCTTGCAACTTGAAGTTCATAGGTTTCTCGAGCGGAGATTAAGTGCACGGGTTGCTGTAAAAGCATGGCTTTCAATCTGCTCAGAGTATCAAATTGTATGAAAGAAACATTCAGCGAAGGCCATAGCAGCGCCTCCCTGACTGTGTTCAGTGGCGGAAACAATACTTGCATACAGCAAGTAACCCTGGAGTTAACAGTGACCAGATAGGAGACGCCCGGAAGCATCCCACAGCAACCTTGATCATTTAGCATTAAGTAACTCCCATTCGAGAGCAGCTGGAAAACCGGCGTGATCATGGCCGCTGGGGTCCCTGACATGTGACAAGATAGGTTCGCTACTGAACCACTGCAGGCTCCGTGTAGAGAAATATCCTGACACATGAGAGAACCGCTTAATGCGTTCTTGCAGTTTGTACCGCTCAGATACACTTCTCGATCCCTATTCCGGCATCGATATCTATATGGTAACTCCCAAGATTCCTTAATGTATCCCTTCCCCATTTTTTCATATCTGCCTGCCTGCCTTTGCTCAAGGCAATATTGAAACTGAAACGTAGTGACCGGTAGAGTGTTTTGGCCATGGATTAACCATTCAGTTGATGGTGATTCGGCTACAGTGAATGGTAACCTTTCCAGTTTCTCAATACTCAGCATTGTGTATTTGGCTCCCCTTTGTGCCATTTCTGTCTGTTTATCAGTTAGATTGTATTCTGAAAACAGATACGTGGTGTTTATAAAACGCCAGGGCACATAGCCTGAACGCAAGGATTGTAGCGTCCAGCACAACATCATAATAGAACGTAGTTGAGATTGCCCATGCTGTAACAAGGCCAAATCTTGTTCTAGTATGTCGATTGCCGAAGACACAATGTTGCCTAAGGAGTAAATCCTGGAGGTCAAAGTTGTTAACCCATTATCCACTACAGCTAATGCCTTCTCTAAGTTAATACGGTCTATTTCCCGTATCCTCTCTGCGGCCTCCTGTTGGGATATTTTCCAGTTTTCATTATAGTAGGCATAAAGGCCAGCATATATGAAACGTTTCTGACGTTGTTTCCTGGGTCCTAGTAGAAAATCTCTAAGATCCATGTCAGGTGTGAGTAAGGTCAAGTGGTGCTTCACTTCTGTGAGTGTTGAGGTCTCTAGCCAATCAAGGCACAACTTCCCAACACTATAGAATGTCACTACCCCTGGGTGATGTCTCTGTACATAGCGTGGATCTGGCCTATGGATACTAAACCCTTCGGTTGTATTCATAAATCTCTGCTGACATTTGTTTGTATCAATGGGCCAAACCTGCCATTCTGTCCAATCAGGATCTGATCTGTTGTACTGGAAAATGTCATCTAATTTCACCCCATGTGTAGTTGAATTCTGCCCCCCACCCATCTGTGATGGTGTTGGAAACCCCGGTAAGTTCAGTTCCTTGACCTTGGCTAATCCAAGACAGGATGTTTGTTGCACAGTTTCATTCAGAAATAATATCTGCTGCGGAATGAGGCATGCTCTAAAAAGTCCTTCTATTCCCTGGACTTGCCAGTCCCTAGAACCCCAGATCGATTTTGAATCTATTGTGTCTTTCCATAGATCGAAACCCGGTTTTGACAACTGGTTCAGAAAGGATGCAGAGTAAATATGTTTGGTGTTTGTTAACATAATTTTCTGAGCTGAAATTTTCGCCACTTTATAATAAAATGACTTTGGGTCGGATGTGTTAAACCCTGAGAAGTATGTGAATTTCTGTGCAAAAGCTTGCGAACTACCTTTAGGTGGTGTTGGGCAGTGTTCCCACTGGTGGTACTCAAATACATTTCTAGGTGTTATAGACTTGTGTAAGAAATGATGACCATATTGCTGGTAACAGTACAATGTATCATAATCTGAAGTACCTTCTAACATTTCATTGTTCGGAAATGCAGCAGTTTTTTCTAAATCAAACATCAAATTGTTCACAGTATCAGTGTCCCAATCATCAGAAAATGTACTGGAGGTAATGATATCACTTAAAGAAATTTTAAATACATGTTTAAGCTTTAAAAGTTCAGTCGGACCGAATACATCATAATCAATCTTGTCCCATACTATACCGTCCGGTATAGGAACTGCTGTGATATTCACTGAAGACAAGTCTCTTGGTTCACGATGTGAAGACTGGTGTGGTTTTAAAATCAAATTGACTCTTTGGGCTGTAGAGCTTTGTTGGAGGTATCGTCCATTAATAAGCATACTAAAAGTTATAATTAAACCTAGCCAGAAAATGAAAAATAAAATCACAGTGATATACCATAGTTCTATCCAAGGTGACACCAGGTAAGTCTTTCTAAAAAAGTTCAAAAAGTCATTGAGTTTCTGTTTGAGTGATTTTTTGGCTGACGTCGTTTCCGGCTCACTTGGATCCAGTGAAAACGTATCAAAGTTCATGAAATAGCCAGAAGCAGTTCGATCAATTGTTGGAATTGCATCAGGAATTGTTGAAATCGGATTTTGCTCTTGACGAGGCATGTTGACGTAGATGTCTGTATTAGGTCTGATTGCAGCTTGGTTGTTAAGTTGATTTTCTTCTTGAAGATGTACTTCTTGTTGAAGTGGAACGAGTTCCATAGCATTGTTGCTTAGTCCTTCATTCCGTACAGGTGGCTCTTCAAACGTGATGAGTCTTTCTGTTTGAACTTCTTGGATTGTAGCAAGAGGAGGGCGTCTGCTACTTTGGAGTCCACGAGGCCTACTGCTTAGTATCGGCCACATAGTGTGGTTTGAATTGTCAATTGAGACAAATCTTTTCTCCTTTTTCCCGGCAAGAGGCGGCAACAGTACTGTTCTTGTGCCTTGGATTGCTAGGACCGGTACAGGCTTTCTGTAGGGTGGCCCAAATTCTTTCTTGTCAGCAATCTTCTCTCTGACCAGATCCCCGACTTTTGGGATCCAGACAGGTCTTGCCGTTACTGCCTTGACTTCCTCAGTGGCGGTCTGTTTCTGGAGCACGTTACTTTGTTGTCTCCTGGATTCATTTAGATCCTGTAAAACAGCCAAACGATCATGGATATCAAATGGTTTTTGATCCGCCACTGCGCCTTCACAATCAAGATCAGGTACCCACATTCTTGTCCCAAATAGGACCTCGTAAGGAGTGACACCCCCTAGAGAGCTTCTTGGCTGGTTATTAGTCGCCCGTTGTACCGCCCTTGCCTAATACCCTAGCTGTTAAAGATTGCTTTAAGTCCTGGTTTTTCTTCTCCACAACAGAATTTCCCTCGGGATGGTACGGAGAGGAGTACCGCAATGCTACGCCCATTCCTTCCATGGCCTCTTTTAAGCCCGAGAGCTACACGCCGGACCACGGTCACAATGTAACGTGCCAACTGCGTATGTGCCGATAAAGACTCGCAATCTTTTATAACAGTTCGAGCGTCAGCCGAGCGCTGAGGCCAAACCCATAGGAATTTAGAGCAGGAATCCACTGCAACCATGATATATTTCTTGGACCCATCAGATTGTAGGGGTCCGCAGTGGTCCAAATATACACAAGCGAGAGGTTTGTCTGATTTTAACAATGGTGTCTGCGCTGGGCGTGCTACGGTGGAACCTTTTATCTGCTGGCAGATGTCACATTTCAAGACTTAGGGGCCAATTCTGATCTCGGCCGGTAGGGCACCGAATCGGATTCGGCTGAACCGGATCCGATTCGGAGCCTTTATTCCCGACCGATTCGTACGTGCGTCCGGGCGAACGAGTACAATGCGAGCGCGTGCAAATTCGCCCACCGACTCGTACGCCCGTCCCAACCGCACCGACCGACTCGCACGGATGCGCAGCGCACCTCGCAATGGAGACGTTCCCCGGCCGGGCAAGTACGATGCGCGCCGCGAGCAGTCCGACCGACTCGCGCCGTCCGGCTCGAAGAAGCAGTCGGAGCCGTACTTTGGGGGTCCGTGTCGGACCACCCTGTACGCGTAGCCGCGCGAGTCGCACACAGGGGGGGACCCATAAGTCCCCCCTACCTGTGCGTGTGCGGTGCGAGTCGCTTCGCCGCGTACACGCTGTAGGGGGCGCCCTTGTCCACCTCGCACCCATTGAGTCAATGGGAGCCCGCGTACGCGTTGTACGACAGGCTCCCATTGACTTCAATGGGAGTCCGACCGACTCGAGTCCGATGGCATACGTGCGCATCGTACTCGTTCGGTCTGCTAGGGTCCGATTCGGTCGGAAATCTCTCCGGGTCCGGCTCGGTCGGAGAGATTTCCGATCGGAATCGGCCCCATAGTCTTTAGTATGTTTTGTTAATCCTGGCCACCAATAGCGCTGTTTCAATAAAGAAATAGTCGCTGTAACGCCTGTATGCGCAGAACCCAAACCCTTATGTGCTGCTAGAATTAAGCCTAACCTATGATCCATATTTGGTATTACTCTATCCCCCACTCCAGGAATCTGAGCATATGGAATGTTTTGTGCATCTAACTTGTAGGAGTACTTGAGTGGAAATTATTTAGGTGCTGCTGTGCTGCCTTTGCGCGAAGCATTGACAGCTACCAAAATCTCGCTGCCTATTCTCGTTTTGGAATGAGTGATTGCAGCTACGGACGCTGTACGTACAGCCCCCTTTGCGGCTTCATCAGCCAATGAATTCCCTTCAACTTGAACGCCATCACGCTGATGACTTAGTGTATGTATCACGTGAGCCCTCGGTAGTTCGTTTCTCAACTCCACTACCTGTTCCCATAGCATTTTATGCTTAATTGTGCCACCTTTTGCATCTTTGAACCCGTTTTGTTCCCAATGATGTAGATATTCATTGTACGACTGTACACAGTTAAAGGAATCACACACAATTAGTGTGGGGAATTCGTGATCCGTATTTATAAGTGCCAGTATCAGAGCTTTAAGTTCTGCCAACTGAGCCGTGCAGTCTCCTAGAGATTGCGTCTTAGTACAGCTTAGATGGAACTTGCCATCACGCATGCGACCTTTAACGATTGCACACGCCGCGCTGTAAGCTTGCTTGCTTCCTGTGGCTGGTTGAGCAGAACCGTCAGCGTAAATAATGTATTCATACTGATCTAGAGGCAAAATTTCATTTGGTAGATGATATTCTTGTTCGTATTGCAGGAATGCTTGTGTTTTTAAACTTGGATCAAATCTGTATTCAACATCTGTTGCAGTAAGAGAATTAGCCCATTGTATCCATCTTGGATGTAAGGCTTTAGCATTTGGAATGCTAGCTTTTGTAACAGCTTCTAAAGCTGGTACTGGGGTCACAACAATTATGCGCTTTCCCTGAGCCAGAGCTCTTTCTCTTGCTACAGCGGTCTGCACTGCTGTCAGGATTTTTTCTGTTGAATTGAAACGCATCTCTGCGTTTGTGTACAGGTGTGATTTGTATGCGATTGGTACAGTTTCACCTTCATTAAAAGTTAAATAAGTGTACCCGCATTGACCCGCTATTACTCGGATCACTAAGTTCTGTGCGTTTACGCGTGTCTGTAAATGTTTTGAAGCTATCATGTCTTCCTGTAGGGAACGCAGGATATTTGTATGTTCCCCGTGTCCACTGTCTGACTGAAAAATCAGGTTTTCTTAAATCGTAGAAAGGTTTTACTCTTTCTGCATAATCCAAAATGTATGTTCGACCAAAATTTAGGAATCCCAGAATCGATTGTAAATTCTTTAATGATTTAGGAGGTTGGAGCAGCGCACACTTTTCTAAAAAGTTAGCTGCTAGGCTTTTTCCCTCACTTTACAGCTCATACCCTAAAAATAGGACACTGAGGTGGGCAATCTTTGATTTTTTAAAGTTACATTTGTAGCCCTCAGAGGCGAATCCCATAATAATGGTGCTCACCCTGGTCAAGTGCCTCAGTAAGTCATCGTCCGTCAGATAAAGATCATCTACGTAGGACAATGCTTCTTCATCCAAATTTTGGAGTAACTCTGTTACCCTTGCTGAAAACAACCCCGGGCTATTCTTATACCCTTGGGGGAGTCGACAAAGTTGCTGTTGGGACCCCAACGCACTGAATGCGGTCAGATACCTGCTTTCAGGCGCTATATTTTGGCAGAAAAATCCATTTGAGATATTAAGTGTTGTTTTGTATTTTTGTCGCACAATGTTATTCATTAATGCGGCACTGTGTGCATTTTGAACTGCAAATGTCTTTGTGCAAGTGTTTAAATGTCTGTAATCTAAAACTAGACGATATGTATTGTCAGGTTTGGCTACGGGGAACAAAGGATTGTTCATAGGTGAAGTGCAATTTTCTATCTCCCCCTGGTATTCTAGTTGATCTAGGATCTCCCTGACTTGTCTTTTAACTTCCTGCTTTATAGGGTATTGACTTTGAGCATTTGGGGAAACTTTTAACGGGATCACGTGGTGGGTTGAATCCTCATCCCAACTAGCATGATTTTTGTACAATGCTGGAGCTAGGGCAACCGCCCACTGCTGCGCATATGCATGTTTAAGATGCATGGGAACGGGGTCGGAAAATGCTAGAAAAATTACCTTTTCTCCCTTTGGGCACTCCATGATGAATGCTGGCGGCCAGTCTTGCTCTGCTAATAGGATGTCATAACCAGATGACAAATTCTCCCAAAATAGACCTTTAACTTTCCTGGGCTTGTCCCCCTCCATCCGGAGTGTTATCTCATGTAACTTATGTGGGACACTTACCCGAGTATCAGGTGTTTCCAAAGTGATATACTCACTCAACTCCGCTGTCACAAGAAATTCCTTCAGGTTCTGGCAAGCTATCATTACTTCTGCCGCACTGTCTAGCATCGTCAGAGCCCATTCCCCGTTCAGAAGCTGTGTCCTCAGAATTCTGGGCATGTCTGATCTTGAGGCCTGCTACCTTCTTCTTTTTGAACTGAGGTTTTTGTTTTTGTTTATCTTCTTTTTTAGGTGCGTAGTCCGCAGCGCGTTGCGTGTCTCTGGACTTTGTACGCTCCTCTTGTCTGTGTTCTGACCGTCCTTCCCTCTCGGAGTTTCTTGACAAACCCTGAAAAGAACAAGAGGAACGTGTATCAGTATCCTGATACCTGTCAGGTTTTTTAATATTATCCCTATTCCTGAGGTTATACCTCCTTTCAGAGGGCTCCTGTTGAGGAGACCTACCTCTGGATTGAGATCTGCTGTCTTTAGACTTTTGTTGTTTTTTATTATCCCACTTCTTTTTAGAAGAAGCAGGTGTCTGCCTTGTAGTGTCCTTTTCAGGACTGCCCACCAGTTGTGGTTTTAATGCTTTCCCACCTAGACTGTCTCTGCCTAGTTCTGCATATGCAGTTTCAATTATTTTGTGTAGTTCGTGTTGTTGATCTACTGGACTGAACTCCCTTAGGTGTTGGCGGATCGCCACTGAAGCTGCTTCCCCCTTAATGTTAGCTAGTATTATGGCTGAGACCTGTTCAAAGTTGTTCAGCAACTTCATCCCTAAGTTAAGGGCAGGTTCTGCTCCGTACTCATTTTGTATCTGTCTCAATACGTCAGGTACTACTGCTAGTGACGGGATACCATGTGTTCTGGTATATATGGCAGCAAAGACTGAACCCCAAGAGGTGCAATCCTCTAGTTGTGGTGTGATCCCCATGGGCAAGCAGATTGTTAGAATTCTGTGTTTTTCATAGGTGGTAGTATTCGGGAATACTGCTTCAAGCTGAGTTATTTTCTGAGCTATCCAGAATGGTATTTGTTCGCGTTTTGCTGGCATTTTGCCCATTACCGCGTGTAATGTTTGTGGAGTAATTTTATTAACTGTACCCTGGACTGGAGTATCCTGTGCTGCAGCTTGTGCAGGTTGAACTGTTAAAGTCCTCATCACAAATTGTGTGAGGTTTCTGTAGATTTTAATTAAATCTCTGTGTTGTACTAGTAAGTTTGGCTGTGGCATTGTGCCAATGTCAGGATGTGGTGTGTATGCCGCTAATATGGGCCATGTGGCTCCTGCTCCTCCGAGCGGGCCTAATCTTGCTCTTCCTCGTAAGTGGGGTAGGGCGCCTTTAAACCAGTAATTATGTTCCTGGTAAGTGAGTGGAACCTCTAACTCCTCAAAAGGAGTATAGTCTGCTGGTGTTTCATCTTCTAGGTAGTAGTGAAATACATCTGTAACTGGATTCGCTGCTGGGAATGTAACCCATGAATAGAACACATCTGTTTTATTGGATTCGTGTGCCTCAATCACGAAAATTACTTTACCACCCCTGGTTCTTAAGCCATGTTCTAGAAGTTTTATGGTGACTGCCCTTCTGTAATTTGGTGCAATTTGTATTGCATCTTCAGGGTCTTCTTCTCCGAAGAGAGCTGTTTCAACTCTCCTTGTTGCTTCTGCTTCTTCCACCATATTTAAGTGGAAGAAGGGAGTTTAAAGAATTTTTTAGATAAGGTGTTAATGCACAATTTGTAGGAACTAAATGTCCTTCAAGCTTGATTAACCAACAGCCAATAAGTAGTATTCTCGTACTACTCAGCTGCGGCGGAGTTTGTGCCCACCCACTCCAGACGTCTCTGGGGTTTTGTGAGTAGGTTCTCTGAGAATAGCATGACTGAACTACTCAGATTCTACTGTTAAATAAGTACCCAACCAACGTTGGCAGCGCCATGTCGTGTAGTTCCTATAGTACCCCTGCAGGACCTGCGCGTTTGGATAACATAACCTGTGGGTTTGGTGGCAGACTAACTCTGTGCACCCCCACCGAGAAATGTTAGCCTGGTTTGCATTAGCTAGCTCACAGTGCCATTAGTGTCTCCTCTTATCGGGGAGAGATTAGTTTCTGGCAACCTTAGAACATGACAACCCTGATTCCCTCAGAATCGTGGAAACAATGTACTACCTTTCGCTCAGTCACTCGTGCTCACTTGTTCGGTTTGTCTCAGAGAGTTACACAGAATAAACAGTTGGGCGTTTCAATAAGTATTTATTGAACAGTTGTTATTCTAGTGTAAAATATATGTGCTGCAGTAACCAGCAGACAATAGCAGAGATATATTATCAGCAGTACGATAAAAGCAAAGGGATAGAACAGTTCTACCATATTGCAATAATCATGAATACATACATGAGTATAAAAGCATTATGAAAAGTGCGCGTACTCCTACGATGCCTAACTAGATGTACCTGAGTGTACCTAGCATATGTGTAGGTCTAAAGCCTAAGAGCCAAGAATCCCTCTAGGATTTAGTCGAACCCCCATACCTGAATAGAGAGAGTGTGGGACCCCGTCCTGGTCTCGAGTTGGACACCCCGTCAGGGCTGTGTCAGACCGCTGTCTCCTGGAGCGACTGCATGCAGGAGCCTCAGCGTCTCTGGTCAGCATGGAAGTCTCGGTTCCCTCTGTCTTACCGGGGCACGAAGTGGTGTATTTATACCCTAAAGAGTCTCGGTCCTCAGTATGGTTTGTATTGGACATGAGGAAGACGTCAGGGGTGAACTTTGTACATATTATGCAAGTGGTGTATTCCTAGAGAGCCATGCATAATTGATGAGTACAGTGTGGGCCTGTGTTTGGGAAAAACCCTGCTGTATTCAAAACCACAGGATAGATAACGTTCAGCCCTCAGAGCTCGTTGTGTACTAGCTGGGACCAATGTAGGTGAAAGATCATGCCTATATAAGGAATCATGACTATAATAGGACATGTACGGTTATGACCGTAATAGGGCATATGCGGCTATGACCATAATAGGGCAAGTACGAATATGACCATATTAGGGCAAATACGAGTATGTCCGTTTTTGGGCATGTATGAACTGGTCTACATTAGGGCCTCTATGCGGGATATAACAGTAGAGGGCATTTCCGTAGTCCAGTCTGCAGGTTATGAGTGCGTGGGTGGCGTTTTTTCTTGATTCGGGGGGGATCCATTTGAAGGTCTTGCGAAGGATGCGGAGGGTGTTGAAGCAGGTGGAGGCGGCGGTGATAACTTGATGGGTCATGGAGAGGGAGGAGTTGAGTACGATGCCGAGGTTCCGGGCATGGTCGGAGGGGGTGGGCAGGCTGCCCAGGGCAGTGGGCCACCAGGTGATGTCCCATGCAGTGGAGGAGGGTCCGAGGATGAGGACTTCTGTCTTCTCTGAGTTGAGCTTCAGGCAGCTGCTGCTCATCCAGGATGCGATGTCCTTCATTCCTTCCTGAAAGCTGAGTCTGGTGGTGACGGGGTCCTTGGTGAGGTAGAGGATGAGCTGGGTGTTGTCGGCGTAGGATACTATGTTGAGTCCGTGCTGTCTGATGATGGCGGCGAGGGGGGCCATGTAGATGTTGAAGAGGTAGGGCTAAGTGACGATCCTGGAGGCACTCCGCAGTTGATCTCTGTGGGTTTGGAGAGGAAGGGTGGTAGTCTGATTCTTTGGCTCCTGCCGGTGAGGAAGGAGCAGAGCCATTCGAGGGCGGTTCCCCAAATGCCTGCGTCGTGGAGTCTGGCGGCGAGGGTGCGGTGGGAGACGGTGTCGAAGGCTGCAGAGAGGTCAAGTAGGATAGGGTCGCGGTGTGGCCTTGGTCAAGGAGCGTGCGGATGTCGTCTTTAGCGGCGAGTGCTGTGGTTGCTGCGGAATCTGTATTGGGAGGAGTCGAGGATGGAGTTGTATAGCAAAAGCTTGGCTACAAAATAACATAGAATTGTATTTAGTGTTGGACTGCAAAAGGCGTCTAGTCGACTCCTTATAGCATTGTGCGGCACCATTTTGTATTCAGCCGCCATTTTGTACCATGAGCGAAACTAAGCTTCTGTTTCATACTGCCTACCTCAGCAGAAAACAGCTTCAATTGTTTCTCTCTCTTATTCAAGGTTGGGCTTAGCTACACTAATGAATAGATCATTCTGTCACTGCATGCCTTTCCCAGTAGGTAGGCCTGCTCCCACTCTCAGAGAGATGGGCATGGGCAGAGTAACCTTGAAACTAAGATAGCATGTACCCGGCCTCTGGATCGTGGCTCATCCTTCTGTACCTCCTTTGTTCATCAGCTCCCAGACTGGAAAGTTCCAGTCTGGGCGGGTCTTTAGGGATGGTGGAAATGTATATCTTGTCTTACCATGTTGGCGGGGGTCAGTCCCTCTGAGCAATCCAAGAAGGCTGGTCAGACCGGACTCCATTCGAGCGAATACTAATAAATAACTTTGGTTTGTATTCTCTACTGTCTGACTGACTCTTCATTTGTATGGAAGGCTGAGAGGTGGTCGCGAGTGACCCGGGTGACCATAATCAAGTCACTTCCTTCAGTTGGCACCCGAACAGGGACCCCATCGGGCGAGTGGCCCTTCCTTGCCCGCGGACGGGTGAGGAGGTCGGGGCCGCGTCGGGTAACACGGGCGGATCGGGGATCCCTGCACGAGAGAGTCTCGGCCAGTGGTCATCCCGGCTGGGGTCCTGAACGGCGAAACCCTTGGATCTGACCGTTTGGTCCGAAGAGTCAGCAGGGGAGAATAAATTGGTTCGATCTGTGTGCACCAGGTGAGTTTGCTTTGGTTTGTGGTGGCTACGTGGCCATTTTGGTTTGTGTTTGGTGCGGTCTGAGGACCGTTTTTGGACGAGCGCTTGAATTTGTTTGAGTTCCTTGTGAACATGGTACCATTTTGGCTTGTATTTGGTGAGGTCTGAGGACCAACTGTGGTAAGATATTTGCAAAATATCTGCTTGGCGTATATGGTGAATTAACATCCTTGTAGAAAATGCCCTGTTTTAGCAAGCTGTGTTGTGTGGGTTGTCGTTGTTGTTCCGCTGATGCTCGTCTGGAAGAAAGTCAGCCTGCGCCTCCAGAAGGCACTCCCAACTTTGAGATGTATGTCAAGCATGGCCTTGGCCCTATTATGTTTAGTACATTATGGCACAAATATACGAGGGACAATGCCGAGTTGCAGTGGCCGTTGACGGGCACTTTCGATTAACAAAAACATAATCTTCTGCAGGATAAATTGTTTGCAAAAAGAAGTAGGCAGTCGATGTTTGATTCCCTTAGAACATGGCAGAAGGAAGCTAAACAGAGATGAATGAAGGCAGAGAAGGAGGCCCGGAAGGTAAAGATGCAGACAGTGACTCAGAAAGCTATAGCGTATGATAGAGAGAAAACAGAGAAAGGGATATAGTGTGCTGATAGGAAGTTTTAATTGCAATGTGAAAAGTCTTATGTTGCTCGAGATGAAAACGATACATTTGTGGAGGAATTGTTAGATGCTCGACCTCCACCACCATACGTCCCGCAGAAAATATATCCCGCCATCCCACAGCCTCAACAGCCCGTTTCCTCTGCTTCTGCTGTCTCTGTTTCCTCTGTCATTGATTCAGCTGCTTTGGCCACCGCACCTTCTGTCCTTTCTTTGGCTTTGCCTTCAGCGCCTGCGATGACCGCGAGTCTTCCTGCTACGCCTATTGTTTCGGCATCTCTCTCTCCAGCTCTTACACCTATGACACAGTCATTGGCGACATTGGTGGCCGTTCCCTCTGTTACTACTCCTTCCCTTTTCCTTCATTCCCTGACAGTACTGAGTAGCGGAACGCCTGTCCGTGGATCAGGGGACAGGGACTGGGTGACCGCTAGAGAGCGGATGGGGCGGATATTGATACAATCTGATGTAGGCGATGAAGAGAAGAGGGTGGTAGCCAACCAGGCTGCTCAGTGTGCTCGTAACCCCATCTACTGTACGGAAGATGTGTGGAGTGTGATGAGAGATTATGAGCCGTTTGTGCAGTAGCATGCCCTCAAGCATATGTCGGCTACTTTGATTGGATTGTGGGAACAGTGTTTCAATGATGTGGCCCCTCAGATTATCTATGATATTAGGGACAATGTATATGCTGCTGGCATGGCGCCTGGTGAGGTTCTTGGTAATGTCGCAACGTTGGTAGCTTACCGAAGTAGGCTGCTTGAGAAGAGCCCGAAGACAGTGTCCCGATTCCAGATGAGGGAAGTCCACCCTATATTTCACCCTGAGATACCAGAGCTACGAGATCAGCATAACGTTGTTACTAGACCCCGGGTAGAGGCCCGGTTTCAGGAACAATGGGTTTATACCCCTTGGAAGAGGAGTGAGGTGCTGTCCCTTAAGACTCAGTTACCCGACCCTAGAAAAAATCCTACTGCGTACTATAAGGAATTGACGGAGGCCACTTCCTCGACAGTGATTACGCTTGTGGATATTGAAATGTTCTTTGGTTTACTGGTACCCGTTGATATTTGGAAGCAGGTACACACACAGGACCACGGTGCAGAATTGGGTGGTACCTAGGATCAGATAAAAGCATGGGATCAGGATAGGAAGCCTGGTGAGAAGCCTAGGGCCGAGATATTAGCCTTGCCTGGCCGAATTATCTCTTATATGCATTCTCTTATTTCAACCAGGAGAGTAGATTGGGACAAGTTAACGGCATGTCAGAAGAAAGATGAAAGTGTTTCTGATTTATTTACTCGGTTTGAAGGAGTGTTTTTGTATTTTAGCGGACAGGATTTGTTGCTGGAAGGGGGTGTCTGACTGTTCGTTAATAGATTTGTTACGAATCTGCTCCCAGAGATTGTGGCTCGCTTGCAGGCTTCAGAGAGCACTTGGACTACCTCCTCCCCTTCTGTGATATTGAGTATGGCACAGTATTATGAACACAGGGAGAACGAGGAGAAGGAGAAGGTGGAAAATAAGCACAAGGAGTTGAAGACGAAGGTATTGTTACAGCAGGCTCCTAGGGGAAACGGAAGGGGGCGTGGTGCTGGTCCGGCCCGGCAGCTTCCTTGTACTAGCAGGAACGCTGTGCCTGTAGGGCCGAATCAGTGTGCGTACTGCAAGGAGGAGGGGCACTGGCGTATCGAGTGTCCGGTGTTATTACAGAAAGTTGCGGCCCCTAGAGGACGGGGTTCTCGTGGACGGGGTCGTGAGGCAAGTGATCAAGATAGGGGTCAGAACTATTTTGATGATCCTCGAGGAAGACAGTATTATCACGATGATTATGATTTGGACGAGGTGACAGGGATGTCTCACAGCTAGGACAGTCAGGGACAGGGTGAGGGACCAGTCCAGATACCTGTAGATCAGAGCGGTCCTTATATCACTGCAGATTTGCAAGGCTCGGTTAAGAAATTCTTAGTGGATACAGGTGCAATGAAAAGCTCTGCTTCTCATTCGCTGATCCCCGGGGCAGCTCTGTCTAGCCAAAATAATGTTTCAGTAGGCTTTTCTGGTGTGCCGGTTGTGACCCCATTTCCAAACCTCTTGCCTTGACTATCGGTCCATTTACTGTGGATTCACCATTCTTGTTGACGTCTAATTGTGGAGAAAATTTGATGGGCTTGGATCTATTAAAGAGGTTACATGCTACCATTTTTTGTTCCCCGTAAGGTGTTAACATGACAATGGGCCCGAACGTAGGTAGCACTGAACAATGTCTGTCAAAAGATGCACCCCTTCCTGCTGAACTTAAAGATGTGCCACACACGTTGTGGGCCACTGGTGATTGTTGCAAATTCCCCCAATTTCAATTAAGGTTAAAGACAATGCCATTTTGCCTCGTATTCCCCAGTATAAAATTCCACAAGCGGGGGAGCAAGCTTTGCTGTGAATCATACAAGATCTGATTGAGTCGAGAGCAGCGATATGAGCACTAACAACTATTTGTCATATGTGACTTATGCACAGCATCATTTTGCACTAACGAGATTTAGATATGGCATTGTTCATTTTCTTGTAGCCTTTCCTACTATTCGGTTTCATCCGCCTGCAGATTTTTTATGCCCATGTGACAATCTAAGCAAACAGAGCACGTTGCACTTTATGTTGTTTTGTAAATTTTATAAGAATTTTAGATGTTTTTATTTAAAGCCACTATTTATTACTTATAACATCAGGTCCTATAAAGAGGCTATGAAATTCTTGGTAAGATTAGGTGACCCTCTGATTTGTTATAGGGTGGCCCTGTACATTCTGAAAGCAATTAATAAGCGGAAAACTATAAGATTATAGGAGTATTGAATTGATTTGGTCCTAATACTATTTCAGTTTTTATAAATGATCATTTTATGTGTAATAATTAAGAATTGCCTCATTGATGTATAAATATGAACGTTATGGTCAATATATATGTATATGTTGTAATGTTTTGTATGATTGTATTGGTTCTATTTTTATGATGACTGTTCTTTTATGGCTATCTCTAGATAGTCGAATAAAGATTTAATAAGATAAGAGTCGGGAGTGGTTGAAGAGATAACGGCGAATGTGTATAATAGCCCTATTCCTACTATTCTAAAAAAGGCATCTTCCGACTCTCTCACTGATCACCCAGATGTCTATCGTTTTGTGATTGATCTACGCGCAGTTAATAAAATAGTGGTCCCTCAGTTCCCGGTGGTCCCTGACGTTACTGCCCTTCTGACAATGATTCCTTCCTCTGCTAAATTCTTCTCTGTCATTGACTTGAAAAATGCATTCTTTAGTATTCCGATCCTTCCTGACAGCCGACATTTGTTCGGTTTTACCCTAGCTGGCAGAAGCTTTAGACTCCGTCGAGCTCCTCAGGGCTATACCGAGAGCCCTAGCATATTTAGCCAAGCCTTGAAAGCCCAATTGGACTCCCTCACGCTTCCTGCAGGTTATGTATTGCTTCAATATGTGGATGATATACTAATTGCTTCTGATACCGAACAGGGGTGGCAAAGACAGTACGGTTAAGTTGTTGCTACATTTGGCTCACCATGGACATAAAGTGTCCCTTTCTAAATTTCAATACTGTCGACAGGAGGTCACCTATTTAGGTCACCTGGTGTCGAAGGAGGGTAGGAGATTGACCCCTGAGCGCATCAGTGCCATTGTTAAAATGCCTATCCCTAAAACTCAGAGGGATGTGCGCGCTTTTATTGGCATCACTTCCTACTGTCGCCATTGGATCCCTAATTATTCATTACTAACCAAACCTCTGCTCACAATAACCACTAAAGATGTGCATGAACCCCTGCTTTGGACGCCTGAATGTCAGCAGTCTTTTGAGCAATTAAAAGTTGTGCTTTGCTCTGCACCTGTGCTTGGTACACCTGATTACCTGAAGCCGTTCGTGCTGTATGTACACGAGACGGCTGGTTGTGCGCTCTCTGTCTTAACACAGGCCTTTGGAGGTAAGCAACGGCAGTGTGCTTATTTTTCTGCTTTGCTTGATTCAGTGGCCAGAGCCCTCCTGAGCTGTCTAAGAGTGGTCGCAGCTGTGGCCGTCTCCATAAGGCAATCGGCTGGGCTCGTACTTGATACTGATCTCACAGTCATGGTGCCCCATGCTGTGGACACCCTTTTGAATAACACCAAGACGCAGCACCTTACCAGTGCACGTCTGACCGGTTATGAGCTAACTCTCTTTGCTCTGCATATCACGATAAAAAGATGTGCCACTCTGAACCCAGCCACGTTACTACCCCTCCCTTCTGAGAGTGAGGAAATTGACATAAATGATTGTATTTTTCGGACAGAGGAAGAGACGAAGGGACGGGTAGACCTGACTGATGTTCCCTTATCTGACCCCGAAGGGAAACTATATGTCGATGGCTCTTGTTTCAAATTACCAGATGGCACCACTACTGCAGCGTATGCACTTACTAAACTGCGTACGGTAGTTGAGACATCACGAGTTCCCTATCAGTCCGCTCAGGCAGCTGAATTGGTTGCCCTTATTAGAGCTTGTGAATTGAGTAAGGGACTGGCTGTTAATATTTATACTGATAGCCAGTATGCCTTCGGGGTCGCCCATAATTTTGGGCGGCTCTGGGCAGAAAGAGGGTTCCTTACTTCCCATGGGACACGCATCCAGCATGGCCCTCTTATACATAGGCTTCTGTCCGCCTTGACACTTCCTAAGAAATTGGCTATAGTAAAGTGCAGTGCCCACAAGGCAATTACTGATGACATGGGAAGGGGGAATGCATTTGCAGACCAGACAGCTAGAACAAAGATGAAAAGGATGTTTGTAGCGGGTCCCGCTAGGTGGGTGCCCGAGGTCACTATGTTTGAGGATACGCTGGACAATGTGAAGGAGATCCAAAGTGAGGCAACAATTGAGGAGTTAGCAGTATGGCAGGAAAGCACAGCACGCTTAGATGAGGATGGGTGTTGGACGGATAAGTCAGGAAAACAGAGATGGATGTTACTAGACGCATATGTCCTCCCTGTGGTTACTATGGCACACGGACCAGCCCACATCAGTACAAGGTTATTTGTAGACTGCTAGATCCTGTATGGCAGAATGACAACATTCCCTAGGTCGCTGCTCATCTAGTTAAATACTGTATGGTATGCATGATGTATAATCCTGGTAAAGGCACCCCTGCACCCCCTGGTAATTTTGCACCCCCTTCCTTCCCTTTTGAGGTCCTTCAGATGGGTTTTATTGAAATGGAGCGAGTCAACAATCTGAAATATGTGTTAGTGGTTGTTTGTGCATTCAGTAAATGGGTTGAGGCTTTCCCCACTAAAGAGAACACAGCCATGGCGACGGCAAAGGCACTCCTAAAGGAGTTCTTCCCTCGTTTCAGCTTGCCCCGTTTGATTTGGAGTGACAATGGAAGCCACTTCAATTCAAAGGTTATCCAGTTGGTGTGTGATGGTCTGCACATCAAACAAAAATTTCATGCTGCAAACCACCCCCAGTCAGCAGGTCTGGTTGAGAATTACAATGGTACTCTCAAACTGAAATTGGCAAAGATCCAGGAGAGCACAGGATTGCAGTGGCCAGATGCTTTACCATTAGCTCTTTTGTCTACAAGAGCTACGGCTCACACTAGGACAGGATTGTCACTGTACGAGGTCGTGTTCGGGCGCCTGGCGAATGTCTGGGGCGTCCCACAACCCTGAGGGTTTTCGGAAATTGAATACCAGTTGCGGGTGGATTATCTGTATGAGTTAACCAAAAGCTTGCGTTCTATTCACCAACAGATTCACGAAGCCTTACCATCAGCACCTGAGGGGCCAGGACACGATATTCGGCCTGGAGATTTCGTATTAACCAGGCACTTCCAGAGGAAAGGAAGTTTGGAGCCACAGTGGAAGGGGCCTACCTAGGTGCTCCTCGCCACCCGCACCGCCGTGAAGGTGGCCGGCCGGCCGGAAGAACTGGATACACTGCCAACACTTCCGCCAGGTGCCCCTGCCTTTACCCTATGACCAATGGGTGCTTGACGGAATTGGCGACTCTGAAACTGAGCAGGTGCCCCGTTTCATTCCTTTCTCGGATGCTCGGCTGATGTGGGCACAAACGGAGGAAGAAAACGCAGTGTTGAATGAGGCAGTGCCTCCTGAGATCAGGGCCATCCAGGAGCCCCAGTCTACTGGACCATCTGTGCTTGAGCCCCAGTCTATTGACCCCTCTGTGTCTGAGCCCCTTTTTGCTGACCCCTCTGTGCCTGGAGTAGCTCGGTATAATCTGCGCCCCCGACGGAGGAACAGTGCACCAAAGGACAAGTCAGATTAGCAGGGTTGGACTCGACAAGTCAGGCTGCAGTGGGATAGGGAGAGGCGAAATTGGTGCTTTGTTCAGACATTGGACAGGATAAATAGAGCATACTCCCCTGGAAAGGGGGGGCTGCCTTATCCTGCGCGACGTGGGATTTCTTCAGAAAAGAGCTGGGATCGCCTAGCTCCACCGCCGGTGCTCAACAGCGCCAACATTGATGAGCAATAGGAGTCTACCAGTGAGGCTTTGAAGGACACTGGGAACATTTGCCCCTTCTTGTTTTCTTGTCATTGGCTCCATTGCATGTCCTTTCCTCTGGCTATAATGTATCCGTTTGGTCGCCCCATTAAGGAGGAGGAACAGCCATTTGCAGCCCCGCGTTTTGGGCAGAATGAGTCTGGTTGGTCTATAAAGAGTAAAATAGTTTTCATGGTAATTGTTCTGATTTCCTTGATAGCAATACTTGGAATAGTATGGTTCCTTGAGGAGAAATAGCCTGTTATCGCTGCCTATGTCTTACCTACGCAGTTGCGAAGGATGGTTCGAATTGTTCTCTACGGTATACATTAATTATCATTCTTGTACCATGAATATCACATCTGCTGATTAGCACACAGTGTTAGAATATATGTTGTATTGTCACTGCAAAACAGTGAATATTTGAAGAAAGACACTGCCTACATCTAAAAAATAATACATGCATTTCTGAACAATTGTTTTAATCATGTACAACAATAAACATGTCTACTAACCAAGCAATGACATAAAGGAAACTAATGAATGAATTGATCGCTCAAATAAGATATGATCTCTTGTCCTCCTTTTGTTTAAATTTCAAACATATAAAGTTGATATTAGGGATGGATTTAAATAAGTGTGACATAGTAAATGCAATCTGTGATCATGTTTTGTTTTAATAGCACACTGAAGCAGACTTCTGACAGCATTAACAATGCACGAAAGCAACAAATACAGCACACAGAAATGTGGAAGAAACACGTAAATGTCGTGTTCACCTCTTTCAAATCACGTCTCTGTTTCATATGCAAAAGGACATGAGAGCTTTTAAATGACTTAAAGTGAAAACATGTTCAAACTCAGAAGCTGCCACCTGGCTCAGTGCACTTCAGATGCGGCACTGAGCAAATAAACCATACAGATGGTATTTCTAAAGAGGTAATGGTGTGCGTTAATGCTCCGATAAGAGTAGGGGTGGCTATGGATCACAGCCATATAGGTGTCTCAGCTGCAGCGTTTAGTCCTGTTTGTCACACCGCTTAACAAGGTGAAATGTTCATTTCAGGCTGCATTGAAAGGTGTTTCTGGCATGTTCTTGCTGCCCCTTATCCAGTTTTGAGCCCTCTTCTAATGTTAGAGTAAACACCATAAAGGCTGCAGTGGGCCTTTTATCACTTCTAAGTGCAATCCCTATGATAACTCACCACGAAGTCAAACACTTCTGTGTACAAAGTTCATGTGCAGTCTAGGCGCAGCGGCAACACTCAAAAGGGCACTTAGCACGATAACCTGCAATTGTTTCTTCGAAAAAATGTTTCATGGGATTCGCATCACTCTTCGCTTGCACACTTCGAAGCAATCATCATTCTGTGAACATGCACCGCCTCACCTTTGGTGCCTCCTATAGATCCCCTTCAGGATGTCCCCATAAATACTGACAAACAATCCACTAACAGGTCACAAGCTTCAAGATTGCCTCCCAAGTCCTTAGAAAAGGCGCCATTACCAGCGCTCCTAACCCACCGAATGGCATGGGCTATCCTCCCCCGCTCACCTGAAGCACACCTGTCAGCTTCCTCCATCATCGAGGCTATCTCTGAAATTACCCTTGCATTTCACATCACATGGATATGTCCCGGCAAATGCTCCACTTAAGATGAAAGACCTGAATTGCTATCCAATAACCCTCATTTTTGGTTGGGCAACATCTGCCACAAATATTTGATGAGCGCCCCAAAATCTGCATATGCATTTGCTGTCTACCGTTGGGATACGTAGTGACTCCTGATAGGAAACATCTAGCACAGGAGCCACCTCGGATTAAACAAACAAACCTTAGAATCAAAATAAGAAAGATCAGTGGCTGACATTTTTGAAAGAGACGAATAATAATCCGCAACCATATTAGCATGAATCCCAACAAACACAGGACCATAATTCGAGTTTGGGAGAGCTGGTGAACCACCATAAATCGGCTGCGTTCTCTCGCCTCATTTAGAAGTGGAGGAACCATAGGGTTTTTGACAATGGAGCCTCAGCTTGCTCCACCATTGGAAAACTCTGACTTGAAGTCCTGTTATTCACAGGGCATCAGGTCACTTTTACGGTTAGCCAGACCCTATTTAGGGCGTGACAACCATCATTAGACTTCTCTGCCTAAGACCACTATGCGAGGCATGGTGGTTCTGCCAAGGAAACCGCTCAGTAGCTCCTATGCTCACAGGGAAACCTCCCTGTGCATCAAGCCATTAAGTTTTTGCTTTTCTATTACAAATAACCACATTGGCAGTTTATTCCTGAAAAACACAAAAGTATGCCCAGTGAGCAAACTCGCCAGCCTTCAGAGCAATCAGTGCACTGGATGGTTCCTCTGAAGGTAAGAGATCCCCACCAGAAAGGGAGGGATATTTAAATCTGGTATGAGGTCCTCTGCGATGGGAGCCGAGGCCATGGCCTCCACTGACAAAGCGGGCTGCCGGCCACCCTTTAAATATGAGTTATAGTCATCACTAAAAATTGATGTCTCTTGTCTTGACACTTTACAAACAGAATAATTGACTGAGATATGACTAATCTGCACAACTGATGGATTTCCTGTTTTGACTGATGCACCAGGGTGTCTATCACAATCCTATTTTACTCATTCCGTATCTTGCTGATTTAACCCTCTGAGATTAATTCCCTAGCCAACTGCTTTGTTTTGAAAAAGATGAGGAGCAATTTAAGCTATTTTAATTTTGTGAGCAATTCATTATGCTCTATACAGCCAGAGCTACAGTTGTTTCCATGGAGAACCTGGGCACACAACAGCATCAAAGAGAAAAGTTCGAAGCTGCACTTATTCAAAATAATGTTTTCAATGATTTATACTAGCATCTCAGCAAGTCAATTGCTTATCTAAAAGTTAATGATAATTCATCTTCTCATGTCACAACCTTTTCTTTCGTATGAGACGTAAAACCTCACAACATATATTGTTCAACATACACTGTATTTAAAAAGCTTTCTTAGCAAAATCTTTTTTCAATGACAACAACAGGCCAAAAAGTAACTCAAAACGAAGAGGGTAAACTAACATATTGTGCTCATTAAAACTGTATAACCTTCGGTGCCCTGATGCTGAAACCAATGTAGACTTTGTTAAAAAATCTTTTTTATACACGTATCATCTATAATTTTAATGGTATGGTATCCTCATTCTATTAGTGAGGTGGAAGCTTTATTAAAGCGTTTGTATATTCTTCAGGAATTCTCTAAATCTGTATTACAGAATATTTACACTATCATTTACAGTCTCCTATAGAATATAGACTAATGCAGTGTTTTACACAAAACTTCTGGTGCTAACTCGATTCACAATGACCGTTTTAGCAGGCAATTACTACTTTATCAAGTAACATTTTTCCAAATCATTATATGTCTTATTGATAATTCATTTTAATAGAATGATTTATAGTATTCTATGTCAATTGCAACAGCAACTTACTGAACTTCAGATCCACTTGCTTGAACATTTATTAAATAGCCATGCTCTGTGACATTGCTTTACATATTAATTCAGTTAATAAAACTCTTACTAAGCATCTGAATTAATAAAAAAATGGGTTTAAATTGAAAAACCATTAGTGGAGGTGGATCTGTTCTTTCCTATAATGTTAATTGGCATCGCCTAATAAAGTTTGCCAATACCTACAAACCTGTAGGTTTGTGTGCATTTCAGCTGCATTTGACACTGTCGACCATTGCATCCAGCTTACCAGGCTTGAAGAATGCAGCATCAAAGGAAGGGTCTTAGAATGATCAACTTCCTTGCTTGAGGGAAGATCACAAAACATAATTGTAAATAATTGTTTCTCACCATCTACCGCTTGCCACATGGGAGCTCCTCAAGGGTACATACCTTCTCTCTACCTGTTCGGTATATATGTACGCCTTCTTGCTAAACTCAGGTGGTATGGCTGTTCCTTTTTAACATGTGCTGATGACAATCAACTCATGTTCCATCTCAGGGAGCCACCTCTTCAACAGCATGCCTTAAAAAATTGCTGACAGTCAAGAAATGGCTGTATTCCAGTTGGCTTAAAATCAGGCTGGAAAAGACCGAAGTCCTAGTGATTGGTCACAACCTTTCTGCCTGGTCCCCTTCCTTTGGCCTTGCATATTAGGCCCTTTCCCCTTGGCAAAGCTTACTGTAAAGAGTTTTGGTGTCAAGTTTGATTCTAAGCTTAACTGGAATACAGCCATTCCTTAAAATAGCAGAGGTTGTGATCTTTAATATGATTTGTGAGCAAATTGCAGCAATACATTAAAAGCAATTAAGAAAAACATGCAAGTGACTTGGAGAAGGTTGTGTCCAGAGAGAAAACACACGCAGAGGATGGGGAAGAAAGAAGAGGGTAAATTGAAGGTAAAAGAAAAAGTAACAATTCAAAATTTTAAATAAAAGTGAAAGATCAGTATTACATGCCAGATTTTATGAATAAAGAGGACACTTTTTGAGACAGCAGTCAATTTGAGGATGCAAGACTCTTGACAGAATCAACATTACTTGCAAGTAAAGATAGTTCTATATTCAGTACTTTTAAATGGCATTAGAATGGGGTGAACAATCTGTGCGATGCAAGGCTACCCCTAAACCACTTCAGCAAGGACAGCTGATCATCTCAGGGATTGGAAGCTTAAAATAATATCTGGCAAAACCTTGAAAGGAGATTCTGCAAATGCTGGAGGGGATGTACACTTAAGTTTGGCTCACAGTATTAATTGTAAAGCAAGGTGGGATCCATTATAGATGCCTTTGGTTTGACATAGGACAAAATGGAGGGCGTGTAGAGCTTCCCCAGACAGTGGAAGTGTATTGCCTGCATTCCTGTGGCTGGAGGGTGGAGATGCCGACACTGAAATTCGATGAAGACTTTGTTAGCACAGGGCTACCCATTAGACTTCCTGAAGCAAAGCCCATTGGTAGATGGTGGTGTGAAGGGCGGAACTGCAGATTCTGTTGGGCAGGGTGATGGGGACCCTTAGGGAGACCCAACCTTTTGACTTCCTTGATCACACTTTCAGTTGATTGATATCAGCTAGTGGAAAACCTCACACCTGTTTGTGCCTTTGTTGTGGGTTCTGCAGGTTGAAGACTACTCTGCTGTGAGGGGCATCACTACACAAAGGCTGTATCTACAGAGCCGCCTGGAAAGAACATTTGAAATTAAAACCACTCCAAACTAGTCCTGCAGCTTGTAGACTTTGGAAACATTTATTAACTTTGTTCTAAAGCATTCCAAGATTGTGTTAAACCAGCAGATGTTAGACCAAACACATGAAAAGGTTACTTGAAAAAAAGCAATGAAGCATGGAAGCAGTAAGGATACAAAACACACTGTGGGGTAACAAATGAATGCACAGCAAGACACAGTTGATAAAACTGGAATGTATACAATGGAAAGATTCTTACAGATTAAGGTGTCTTCAAGGATGTGAACAGGAGGAAGCATACCACGAACAGAGATAAGATCGCTGCTTCATTGAGGACATCTAAACACACTTTAAAAAGCCAACACAAGCATTACAATTTAGGTCTGTTTTTTTTCTTCTTTATATCTATGTGCTAGTCAAGAAAACGTTGGTTTCTGGTGTGATGACCAGCTCCTGGGCCAATTATTCCCGATTTTGTTTACAATCATACCCACTCCAATTCAGACTAGTTATTTTCTGTTTTTCTGAGCACCTTGAAGCTGGAAGAGAGTGCTTCTAAGTAAATATTTCCACTTTGATTTGTATGTGCTATTAAACACAATAATTCGGAGTGAAAAACTTAGTGAATAACAGTTAAAAGTACAGCCATTTGCGTGTACCTCACATGCAGAGTTTCGTGCATGCCTTCTCCCTGCATCTCACATGCAGTGTCATAAGTTTGTTCCCTGTACCTTACATGCACAGTTATGCCTGTTTGTTCCCTGCACCTCACACGAATAGAGACATGTCTGCTTGTCCTTGCACCTCACATGCATAGCCGCATGTATGCCTTCTACCTGCACCTCACACGCAGCATGTGGGCTTACTCTCTGCATTGCACATACACAGCCTGTATACCTGCACATCACATTCATTGCCGTGCGAGTTTGTTCCCTGCACCTCACATGCATAGCATCATGTCTGCTTGTTCTTTACACCTCACATGCCCAGTCTCATATCCAGCCTCATGTGTGCCTGCCACTCACATGCAGCGTCATGTGTGCCCCCTCCTTCTACCACACATCCGCAGTCAGTTTATTCCCTGCACCTCACATAACGTCATGTCTGCCTATCACTGCACCTCACATACAATCCCTCTCCCTGCTCTCTAAGTGCTCAGCTCTTGTGTCTGCCTGTTTCCAGCACCTCACGTGCAGACTAGCATGTCTGCAGGCTACTTGCACCACAAATTACAGCTTTCTGTCCCACTGCACCTCACAAGCCTAGTTCGATATTTGTGTTTCCCCGTGCCACACTCCCAGTATATACCTGAGTCTGTTCCCTACACATTAAATGTACAGCTCTCTGTCCCTACATGACCCGTTTATAGTAAGTACGGCTGCTTGTCTGCCCAGCCTCTGCACCGCACATGCACAGATCACTATGGTTGTCCCCTGCACCTCACAGGCAAAGGATGCAGTATCTGATACCTTCAACCCTGCCCCACTCACCGACATCCCCTATGCACAGCCCTGATTACAAGCACAGCACCGTGTTTAAGAACACAGCACCTTCCTTGCACGGACAGCCATGTATGAATACTAGCCTAAAGTGCAGAAGGAGGGGAACATTTCTTAACCACTCCTCCAGCCGGGACCGCATGGCCCAGGACTTCCCCGAAGAACAGACCCGAAGGTGGGTTTTGCTGCGATTATGTTTGGGGAAGGTCGCTTAGAAGTCGCTGGCATTTCAAGCGCTGTAATAACACTTTCACTGTACCTTGCCCGGTGAAGGAGAGATACACCGCTTTCAGGTAAGGCAGGCAGATGATGTCAATGAAGTTCAGAAACAAGCATGCCCTTCAGGGTGGGTGTCCAAGCAGAACAAGCTCTTCGCCAGTTCACAAGGTCCTTCACCAACAATTCACAAGGTGCTTCCTTCTTTGACATCTCGGGGGAACCTTCACTTGCACCCTGCAGACTCTTTCCCCATCAACTCAAATGTTTCTGCAGGAGTCCACATTTGCTCCCTAGCTGATGGCTCACAGCTCTGGACTGTGGCAGATATTGAGATGTAACAAATGGCTAGAATATGAACGTGGGAAACATGAAATACCTATTATTGTATTACAAGAAACTTAGCACATTTTTGAGAATGACTTTAACAAATATATGGTAATCGACTAGAATGAAGAGAAAAGGCCCCAAGGCCTCATGGTGGACCAGCAGGAGGTTTATGTTTTATATATATAAATATGTTACTTCATCTAGATGTGATTTAGATATGTCATAAGGACAAGGATCTTTATAGCAATTCTAGTAAGTTTGCTGAAAGGTAGCAATAAGGGCTCTACACAAATGATATTGATTAATACTTTTATTCCACAGAGTAGAGAAAAGGATAGATACTTGTTCCCCCCTGGTTAGTTTATTAGATGACGAAGAACACAATTATAATGGAATCTGAGTTCTTCTGATGGAAGACGGTAATGCACGAACACCTCAGAGTAGGTTCAATATGATGAAATTTATGAAAGACTGGAAATACTGGTTCAGAGCTTCCAGACAACCAAGATAGATAAAAGAGGGAAATAAACTGTGGGATACTGTAAAAGCATTTAACTTAGTTGTAATTAACAGCAGATTTAGGGGGGCACAATCTACTAGGACAACATTTGATAAAGGAAGAGCCATCTCCTTACTTGATTATATAACATTAACATCTCATTACATCTCATGTGTAAAAGTGATATCCAAGTGGGTGAACTTTGTGCCAGTGACCAATATCCACTTAAACTGGATATTGAGGTGAAGTCCACAAAATAAATATCATCATCAATATGGCGACACTTTGTGGATGAAAACTGGAAAAAGGGTAAATCAAGTTATTTAGGTCAGAATTTCAGAAATAAATTGAAGCCATATAAATACAAAGAAAAGGAACATCATTTGATGAGAACACCTTGGCAATGAAAGAGAGCTTGAAACATTTTGGAGCTAGGTAAGATCATTGGGACAAAAAGTGGATGATCACAGTACCAATCACAGAATAGTATGGATAAAATACATCAATGAGCTATATAACTCTAAGAACAATATATTAGAAACAGATCGAAATTATGAGACAGAAATACAAGCGGGTCCCAAGATTCCTAGCCATGGGAGGTGGTAGAAAACGCAGATGGCTGTGTGCGTCCTTCAAATAAGATGGAGATAGTGAAAATAGTAAAAGCAATAAAAAATATTTCAAGGGCTCAAGGCCCGGATGGAATACTGGACGTATTATAAAGCAAACCTTACACAATGGGTCAAGCTGTTGGAATACATTTTTAAAAGGATTAACTTTTTGGAAACCATCCGAAACTCCTGGAACTGCAGTAACAGAACTCCCATCTATAAGAAAGGAAAAAGGAAACCAAAAAAATTACAAAATGATTGCACTTATGGATATTACATGAAAAATCGTTACAAATATATTCTATGTTTTCTGAAAGCATGAGGATAACCACATACTACCAAAACAACAGAAAAGATTCCAGTAACGGATGCATGCATGCTACTTCATATGCTGGTGACAAATACATTGAGTAGAAAAAAATCCATCTCACTACTGCATTTGATCTTTTTGATAGGATAAGATAGTGGGCAAAAACGGATGAGTGGGAAATCCCCAAATCCCTTCTAGCATTAGTTATTATTCTTCATGAAGACTCATAGACTAGAATTGTCAGGACCTGCAGTAGTGTGTCCATTCCGTGCCTTTGTGAACCTATCGAGAGATAAGAGTGTGCAGGAGATACCATACACCTGGAGGCCTCCCGTGGTGGTATTGTTGGCAAATGAGAATCCATCTGCACCCTGTTTGAAGATGACCACCGCCATTCTCAGGAACTAGGAAGTGCAGTTATTGCAAGAGAACGTACTCGTAATGCAAAGCTACTTAAATGAGGCTTTGACATGAGGCGACTGTCCACTATTGAGGATCTCGGATGTTTGATTGGGCGATGCATCAAGGTTCCGCATTCCTGCAAAAGTAGGTGAACGCGTCGGCAGTCTATGGCAGTGTTTGAAGATTGGAAGCACCGTGCTTGGCTCTTTCACTGCGCAGCTAAGTCGGGTGTATCTGAATCGGGGTTTTGTGTGACTTCAGGCAAGCACGCGCTTTGCTCACGTGTTCGCGTGTTCCCCTAAAGACTTGTTCAGTTCTCTGTTTGTTTTGGAGGGAAGGCGACAGGTTTTCATTCCTCTTGTGTTTTGACTAGCACTTTCAGAAATTGTTGTCCTCTGCAAAGGGACTTAGGGGCACATGCATCAAGCATTTTTGCCTTTGCAAACGGGCTGATTCGCAGAATTGTCCCGTTTGCGAACGCAAAAAATGCTTTTCAGATGTAGCAAACCCCAATTTGCGATTCGGTAACCAGTTACCGAATAACAAAATGGGTTTGCGATTCGATATTTGGAAGTGGCGTGTTTAGGGCGTTCCTTCCAAATACCGAATCCTAACGGTATGCATGATTGTTTTGTGACCGTGAATGTGGTCGCAAAACATTCGCATATTACCACCTACTTCAAGTAGGTGAAAACCCATTCGCAAATGGGAAGCCCCTTTGTGAATGGTTGTAAAAGCAATTTTAACTGCAGGCAGTGGTCCGGGACCACTGCCTGGTCTTAAACAAGCATTTGCAATGCAATAGGTCTCGCATTTCGCGAGTTTGAGCTATTGGCATTGTAAATGACAATTCCTTTTATTTATGTTTTGGCTTTTAAAACACAAATTAAAGGCATTGTCATTTACAATGCCAATAGCTTAAACTCGCGTAAATGCGAGACCTATTGCATTGCAAATGCTTGTTTTGTTATGTTGACGTTGTTAAACTTGTGGACACCTGTGTGCTACAATTTATACCCTACGGCCTACGCCTTCTACAGTCTTTTCTAGTAAGCTTTTCACTGTGCCTCAAGAGTCCCTCGACTGTCTCCTGCTGTACCTATGGCCTCCGATAGAGGACTCCACCTCCCTTTGTGAAACAAAATGGCTGCCTTGAAGCCTACCTTTTTAAGCATCCAAATTACATGCATTTATTAATAAGTGATGTCACCAGTGCCAAACAAATAGGGGTAATTAGAAGAGGTGTGAGTAGGGAAAGGGAGGGCGAGAACGAAGTGTTGCTTTGGCAGAGTTCAATTGTAAGCTTACATAATGAGAGAGAGCTTTCATGACTAGTCTGGATAGAGAAGATCAAGAATGCACAGCGAATATCTGAAAAGGGACCCTCCGAAGAATTCTGAACTTCTGATTGGTTGGTGTGTCAGTAAACGTCTGATGTTATGTTGTAAAATAGGAGGAACATTATTTAAATTCTGGGTCAGAAGGCGCATTATAGTCCTTGTTATTCCGGCTAGAGTAATCATTTTTCCATATATAAACGACAAACTGCTTCTATATAATTATTTTGATTTTAAAAAACAATAGTAACTCTTAACTAATCTCCACATTTAATTATCAGATGATTACGATGACGCTTGTTCTTACACTTTTTTCAAAATTTCTCGTTCGACAGCAAACCCGTGGTGACGCCAGGACGCCCTCTGTGCCAAAGCAGAATGTTTTCAAGCGCGAAACTTGCCGTTTCAAGTGTGAAAGATACGATGCTCTCAATCCGAAATTTTTCTTTTCCCAATCTAAGAAACACAGCGCTTTTTCAATCATGCAGTTTCACTTTTTTGAGTGTACGAAAAGTGGTGAAGGACGCTGTAAATGTCACAGTGCAGCCAGTAAAGAATGCATCCCTATCAGCAAAGACTCTTGCTTTTACCTGCTTAAGAAATACTATGACGTCCCTCGTGGTGGCGATGCTGTCCGTGTTCTGGTGGTGCGGGAGACATCTAAGATTGGTATGTGAATTTTAACTTATTCGTGTACATATGCGTGCATACATAACAGTTCAACACATTTTTTTCTAAAAACATACAAGTGTACGACTTATTATATCACCTGCATTTGTATAGCACGTTTCTGCCAATGGGTTGGTCCTCGAGCTCTTCTGGGATCTGATTCTTGCTGCATCTCAGGTTGAGGAGAGAACCTGAACACAGCTTCTAGCCCTTGAGAGCCAGGAGCGCTGGGATCCAGTTCATGATTGCGTCACTGTTAAAAGTGCTCGGTGTGCTGCGATCACCCTGAACCTTCTTTGGCGGCCTCCACTGCGGATAAGATCACCTTGTATACTACTGTCGTTTTCAGTTGCAGAACAGATTCATGGGTTACAAACAGGGCTACCTATTTTCTTGACCTACTTTTAAGTGGCTTTGTATGCTTCCTGAGCCTGCGTCATAGCACAACAAGCGTGCCGCGAGTGGTGCGCGCGAAAGTGATCGCGTGCTGTTAGGGTGCCGCGAGCGCTTAATAAGCCATGACGTAAAGCCGTCGGCAGCGTGAGAGAGGAGCGGGGGCGAGCGCGGCAGCGTGCAGAGCTGACCACACGCTCGTGCACCATGGCCTTTTGCTCGCGCGTAACCGCCCGAAAAAGGCCACGACGCACGAGCGTGTGGTCAGCTTCTGAAACCCCCTTACATAAAGTCTCGCCAGAGCAGCGCTTGCGCGCTACTCGAGGCTCGACCTAAAAATGAAAGAAACCTTTTCATTTTACTTTTTGTAAAGCATCTCGTTTTCCTTTAAGGAAAACGGGCTGCTTTTCAAAAAAAAGATTGCTTTATTTAAAAGCAATCACGGACATGGTGGTCTGCTGACCTCAGCAGGCCACCATCCCCGTGATTTTTGCGATTCCTAGGGGGTCGCAAATTGCGATCAACCTCAATAATATTAATGAGATCGAGCGATTTGTGACCCCCGAGGAATCGCAATCTGAAACTCTTTGAGTTTCATGCATTGTAAATTGCAATTACCTAATTACGATTCTCAGGAATTCGCAACTAGGTATTTGCAATTTACAATTTTGATGCATGTGCTCCTAAGTTCTCATGAGCGAAGTGTCGTGCACATGAACATTCCTCTCTAATCTGTTTATTTTGGGAGTGTTATTCCAAGGCTTTTTGAAAGTCTTCGTTAGTAATGCAATATTGTTTGCGGCAGGTGCCAAGATTTAATTGTGTGATATTTCTGGGCTAATTCAGCTACGCAACCAACATTGTTCTATAATTTCATACATACCACGTACTGGGGGTAATTGCCATGATAATGAGGTATGATTCATTTACCAATTACATGTGTATATTATTATTTGCTCTCTATTTAGGTGCTTGTCTTTAATGTGCCATTCACTTTGTGTTAACCTAGGTAACCTGAAAAATCAGCATGTGTGGTAATAGGTGTATAGCACTAAGAGGTGGTACTATGTGACATTCCTATTTAGAAGATGCTTATCATACTATTGATTACTATTGAAGTTTGAGCCATATTATTACCTGCCTGCTTGTTGGTTGCCATTTGTTTTACAGGTCTCCCTCCCAGGTGTACCAACCCTATAATCCCTTCCTTCCCCTTATCTGGCCACTCTGTTACTCTGGTGTCTGATCTTTAGAGCCGGAGCTGCTGGAAGGCCGGCCTCTGGGGGTATTGTTCCTGAGGATCTTGGACTCTGACAAGAATACAAGTTGGGGAAAATGGAGCCCTGTCAACAAAAAGCAGACCTTCAATTGGACTTCGAAAGACGGCTTGTGTTGGTATTTTTGGTCCATACTGGCAATGCCTTCTATCTATATACTGCTTAATGAAGTAAGATGTCTTCTCAACTCTGGATTAAAGAGCTACTTAGTATCTTCTACTGCTACTATGCAGACAATACTATAGTTTTTAATATAACTCCTATAGGTCTTCAGAAGTCACTCAGTGCATTCCACCATTACTGCCAAGAGACCCATCTAAAAGTTAACATTTGAAAAACATAAGTAATTGTATTTAGGGAGAGGAAGAGTGCAATAAATCATTTCACATCAATCACTTTACCAATAGAGTAACGCACCCAGAGCTCTTAAGCATGAGCTTGTGCCTTCCAATATGGCTGCCACTTCGGGAGAACCTCCTATCTCAGTAGCAAACAAGGGTCCTGCACCTGCATGTCCACAACCTACTTAGACAAAGTCCATGTAAGCTGGGCCATGGGAGACGCTTGTTTCCTGGTGTGGTTCTAGTCATACCGACCCTCTGCAGGCCAAACCTTTGGATACGGTGTTATGTGTTTTATTGTTGGCCCAGCAAAGTCTTGCAGTGGGCACAATTGAGGGTCATCTTTCGGCTCTTTCTGGGTTTCTGTGTGTACCTGATCAACCATCTCTATTTAAATCACCTGTTGTGATGCGTTATATCAAAGGTCTGACTGAAATATTTTCCCAGAATCACTTTGTCATGCCGCAACTGCACTTGAACTTAATGTTGACTTCTCTTATAAGTATGCTTATGAGCATGCCTTTTAATCCAATGCACAGGCGCTCACTGCAACTATTAACAACTATTGCTATCTCCTCTGCGTACTTCGTGAATGAACTGCAGGAACTCCTTCTTTCCAGACAAGTTAATGCTGAGGACCCGGGTAGCCTTCTTCCCCAAAGTTGTGGAGTCTTTCCATGGTGGCCAGCCCATCACTCTGCCAATGTTTTTTGCTTTATCTTATCCTTCAAAGGAGGAGGAGGAGAGGAAGAAGGGACGCTCCATTAACTCAACCCTAAAAGTGCGTTGAGCTTTTACATTGACTGCACATGGGGCCATTGTGTGAATGACCAGCTCCTTATAGGATTTTCTGGAAAAAAGAGATGGAAGGCGGTCAGAAAATCTACTAGGTGCTGGCTAAGAAGGAACCCCCAGAAGGCTGGTAGGCTCATTCCACCTGGGAGTAAGGCTGCTACATGGACAAGATGTGCGGATGGCGTTGACAGAGAGTTGGCAAGCTTCCCTTCTTGTGGAAGGTGATAGAAGAAGAAGCTGCCCTTCAAAGACCCTGGAAGGTGGCAGAAGTGCCCACTGGCAGAAATGCAGGTGTGTGAGGGTCATGAGGCACAAGATGGGGAAACAAACCAAGTGAGACTACTCCTTACATAGGACTACAAAATTGTTTTACAAGCCTATTTATTAGCAACCACAACAAACTATATGGGCTGATGAATTTGTAGATGCTTGTATAGTTAAGTTGCTTTATGGAGACTAAGGGAAGGAAAGGGTGAAAGTTCATAGCGAGACGAGGTTCAGTGCCAACTCTGAAAACTGGACATTACCCTTCTATACAATGTCAGTGTGCGCTGCTGCAGCTCAGAGTGGAAGATCGTATTCGGACCAGCATCAATTTCAGGGCATGGTACAGGCTTAGTGGGTTATGATGAAAAATTCTGATCACCGATGACAAAGACTTGATTATGTCTTGATAGAGCTTGATACTGTCCACTGGATCTGCAGGCCCAGTGGACAGTGGCAACTCGAAAAAAGTAGCACGCGACGTAACCAGCGGGGTGTCAGTCCTGCACTGTTCCTTTCTCTGCTCTGTCAGGTGTGGCAGAATAATAACAATCACTTATTTATATAGCTTATTTGTGCAGCTCTTTTACCCAAAGTATTATCCTAGTATACGGTATTATTACCAATGGAAGGCGGTGCTCATTTTGCTCACCTGGAAGGATGAACGGCTATGGCGACCGTACCAAGATTCTGACCTGCATGTCGTGCACAGAGCTCAACGTCAAGCGCTTAACTTGCTGATAGTTTAGTTTATTCTGCAAAAGGCAAGCTCATACGTTTTAGAATGAATTTTCTAATTTAGGAGTAAGACATCTTGTGGTACAAACCTACAGTTGGGTAGAGGGGATACACTGTCGGACAGATCAAGGGAAAACAGTGTATGTGAGGGATGCTCCTTCTCTTGTTAGAGACATAAAATGAGAAAGTGGCAAATTCATTCCCATGATGGGGAAAGGATGAAACAACTCAAGGACATTTTTATGGAGGTTTCCAAACTGGGGACAGATATGAAGATGGATGAGAATGTGTCACTGATGAAAGACCATGCAGTGAGGCTGGGCAATAACAAAAAATATTGTGCAAGCATTTGATGGCTTCACCACTGAGGCAAGTTTCAAAGAAAGTATAATAAATGAGACTTTATACTTACTGGTCACTGATCCTGGCTGCGCGGGCTGTAGGGTGGGGCCAGCAAATGGCCAAAGTGCCCATAAATAATATTTAGTGCCTTACTAAAAGGTGGACGCGCAGGTGAACTAAGGAGTGAGTGTGAATGGACAGCAGAAATTGTAACAGTGTGACCTTCTGCTTTTTCCTGGGCTATCCAGATAATTTATACTTGATTACCAGAAGATCCACATTCAAGCTGCTTTGTATCACCCAGAAAGCAATACACGGAACAGGACCGCTTTTCATCAGGAAAAAAATCGCCAAATACATTCAACAAAGGAACCGCTCCAGATTGGCACCTGGCCTCAAAATCGCACCATACAAGAAAAAAACCATAGGTGGCACACCTTTCTCTGTTCAAGCAGCCAAAGGATGGAATTCATTACCCTCAAACATAAGATCCAGAGATAGCTATCTTATCTTCAGAAGGCTACTCAAGAGTTGGCTCTTTCCAACATAACCACCATACTCAAACACAAATGTATAGCATATCCTTGTGTATATAAAAATTAACTTTGATTATATGTATGTATCTAGATATGTGTACTTTTTTATATAAATATGTATAATAATATGCACTTATGTATCTATATGTTCATTACTTTACCCCAACTGTAACAAAAAAACTTTGGCTCTCTCCAATGCACTACCCTTTATTTTACCCTAAACCTCTCTCTGTGACTCATCCCAAACCTCATTCTACTACTATGATCTCCAAAATAACCCTTTCTAGACTCTTCCCTATTCTATCCCTCCTTGGATCACCCCAAACCTCATTTTAGTACTATGATGTCCCTAAACCATTTTTAGAGCTTCTTCCCTCCTCCATCTCTCCTTATACTCATCCCAAACCTCATCTTACTACTATGATCTCCCAATAAATACTTACTAGACTCTTCCCTCTTCTATTCCCCATTATCCTTTTCAATCCAACTAACAGACTCACATGTCCACTGCTCAAATTAACTCAAAATTCACTATACTAATCCACCACTAATCTTTTTTGGGTTCCGTAGTAGTGTGCTACTCACCAAAGAGCGCTTCAACGCCTCGTCAGGGGTGGTAAGCGCTATATAAATACAATTACAATACAATACAATAAATGGAGACTATGTGGAAAAAATTGAAGGTTGTAAATAATTAGAAATACCTTGGGGTACATTTTTTAAGCAATTTATCCATGAACGAGCATGTCAACAGGACAGTTGCCAGCACTAAAGCGGTGGCTGGGGCATCTGGAGATGAGTGCCGGCAGGAATGCCAGTCCTGCTGCAGGCTGTTTGTACACTTGTCTCTCCTTCCTATCCCCATTCTGGCCTGCCTGGAAACAGTATGTAGCTTTCTGCAGTGCAGAGCGGCGATACCCCTGTCCTACTAGTGCTTGCCCTGCTACCTGGCTGCCTCCATATACTGAAGCTGTTTTATCTCCTTTGTGCCTGGCGTCAATCTTGTCCCACATGCTGGAATCTCTTAGGTGATTGGCCAGGCAGTGGACATGAGCAGATGGAGGTGCTTGCACAGTGATCCATTGGTTAGTCAACTAGTGTTTTTTTGCTGGTTTGTCCTGCTATGGAGTGGTCTTTCAACATGCCCAAACGTAGCTACTGAGGGATGCTAAAGGTTCTGCTTTTTGCCACTCCCAGGACAAGCAAAAGAGTAGAATTGTAGCTGGTAGGCGTGACACCTTGAGTGACTGCAGGTTGTCACACTTGGGATTTTTCAGCCCTCTATGAGGAGTAAAAAAGGTGCCTTTTGATGGCTGAAAGGGAGGGGCTGCAGCAGAGATGGGGTCCAGCACAATACAGCTTCAGAAGCACATTTGGCTACAAAGATGTGAATGCAGCCTCCCTGACATTAAAGATCCCTGGTTGTGTGAATGAAATCCATGCTGGGGGTTCTGTATTGAGATTATGCCTCTGGTGTTCATTTCCTCCAATAAGCCCATTTCAAAGTGCTTACTTATTGTCAGATTAGTAGACAGAGGCACAGGGAGAGTATGATTTGACCGAGATCAAACAGTTTTGTCAAAGGAGACCGAGACTGCAGCATACTGCTACTTACTCCAAAGGCTCTAAATATTCCACCAAGTTGCATTTTAGTGAAAATACCATGAAATTGTGCACTCTCCCCATCCCTAGGTACTACCCAGTCGAGTCTTTATTTTATACACACACTTTTAGATTCATTCTAAATGCTCCCATTCCTGCAAAAAATAGAGCTGCAGATCAAGTTCAAAAAGCGATTCACCAAAAGCACAAAATTTAACCAAATGGTTAGGCCAAAATTAAAAACAATGTTTCCTCGTTCAATAGTGTCCAACCAGCCCACTAGAACACCACTAGGGTGGCAGACATTCTGATGACAGGGCCAAGTGACCACCCTTCCGAAGGAAATAACATTGTGCTGTTGGCTTTGCCCAGATTTAAAATACAGTGTCTATTTCCAGTATCTTTAGGTGAGGTGGTAAAGCTATGATTAAATGTCATGTGTCTTATTCTATGGCTAAAACCTAGTTCAAAGACCATATCTAGTTCTGTTGTCTGCTGACATTGTTTGGGACCCTGTCAATGTTTTTTATTTGTAACTCACTCACTGCCTGTATTGAGCCTGCTTCTATGCTCCGTAATCTTTTTATATAATGGGATAGCATATGGGTAGATTGGAAAACCTGTTTGTTGGGAGCAGTACGTGGTTACCATCCAGTATCCAGTAGACAGACCCACCAACATTTAGCGATTTCCCGAGTTTCCTACAAAATCCATAATGGTGCACAATGGGCACAATTTCAAATGGTCTTCACTTTTTTTCCTGTTCTTGTGCTCTTTTTTAATAATGCATGCCTATTGGCTGTTGACATGAAGCATGACGAAAGGTGTCCATGCGTGCCTCGATGGAGCTGGTCAAAGAGCAGCTTATGGCAGCCATATGTTCGAGTTATGGCTACATAGAGCCAATAGTGAAAGACAATGGCAAGGAGTAACCGTGTGTGTGTTAGCAGTTGCCCTCAAGGAGAGCTGGGCTGCCAGTGATGGAAACTTATTTGCCAGTGCCCAACCCCATGATAATCAACTATACATGCAGCAGTGCCAATGGTAAAAAAACAAGCATTGTCAAAGCCACTAGGTCTGGTGTTGGCTGGCAGCCTTCTGGCAATTCTTGTTTTGTTTTGTTTTGTCCTAGTTTCTGCAAAACATTACTGTTTGGGAATATGCTGAACCCTCATCAATCTTAAAAAAAAATATTTGCTAAAGGCAAAAACGTTTTTGGGGTCTCAAAACCCCCCACATATTACCATTGTACTCCCTGGCACTGAATGAAACTTCTTTGTGTGTAGGTGTGTTCCTTGTGAAATGTTGGTGTGCCGTAACTCACCGTGAAGTCAGACAATGGCTGAAGTGGGCTGATACATTGCACTTGAATGCATGCTGGAGTGGGTGGAAGAAAACTGTGAATGACACCAAGCACAGAGTAATGGATGAAGTCTGGCTGGAACTCCTGTAAGTGACTATGTTATACACACAATTTTAGTAAAATCAAAAGGTCTTGGCTAAAAGACCTTAAATAGTCAATCAGTTTGACATCAGCTGCAGGCCTCTTGTCTTTGAGAAAGGAAGAAAGAAGGAAAGAAGGAGAAAGAAAGAAAGAAGGAGAAAGAAAGAAAGAAAAAGAAAGAAGAAGAAAGAAGAGGATAATTTAATACACATTTCAAATTCACACAATCTAGTATGCTGTTAAATAGCAGTAGTCAGAAAAGCAAAACACTCCAAAAGGAATGTGCAACAGCGTTGGCAGGAGATGGGATGTGAGAAAGATGGAATGTGCATCAGAAGCATCCTACTATCACATCAGGCTCTAAACGCAAAGGCAACAACAAAGTAATAATAAAGAAAGAACAAAAACACTGGCACTGAAGAGAGCTAGCTAGTGTGCAGATGTGATCTTTGTGAGTGGGCAAAATTCAGTCACTCAGAGTGAAGTTAACCAGTGACTGAAGTAGGCTAACCCACTGCCCCATCCTATATGCTAGGGTGGGTGGGAGCAAAATGTGAGTCACACAAAATAAGACCAATGGATGAAGAGAGGTGGCTGAAAGCCCCTATTGTAAGTACATTATACATATTTTAGTAAAAATCAAAAGTTCTTGGCTAACGCAAGACCTAAAAACACAAAGATAGAGTTCCAGCAGGTGCGCTATTGAGATGCAGAGCATGCTACGTGCCAAGAGCTATCTCATCAGCTACAAGAGCCTATCAATATCAGATGGAACACTGTGGATTTATAGCTCAATTCCGCCAGCCTTCAGTAGGCAATTCCTAAATTCAATTATTTCTGTTCTACCATGGAGTTTTAATGGGTACCTTTTTAAGAGCATATGTACTTCTTTTTTCTGAACTAAATTGTTCTGCCACAAGGTTAGATTTTACCTACTGAGAAATGCGATGTCTGGTATTATTGTTATTTGGCATCTGTACAGCCTGCAGCGTTCATGGGTGAATGGAAGTGTGTGTGGGGTTGCAGTGTGGCACATGAGGGAGGAGTTGATTGACACACGTGAGGCTATGAGTGGTGCTCCACATCGTCTACATTGAAGCTACCCTTATGTTGCATTTTTAGAGGAAAGTGAGGGAAGAGATGTGCATTCATTCGTACCTTCTTCAGGTGCTTAACCCTGGACATCCACATGGACCTCCAAATGAGTGAGATTCAAACCGTATGGACAGTCTGTGGACAACCTACCCTGAAATGGAGGTCGTTACTAATTGGTGGGCTTGTCTTCAGAGACGTTTTACCTCCGTCTGAGGTAGTAAAGAGCACTGTTGGTAACTAGACGGGCTATCTGCAGGTTTGTGAGCGCAGGAGACTCATGCTGAAGTGGGGAACACCAATGCCAATGGTTTGCAAGCTGCAGGTTGACAGACGTTACTTCCTGTAAGGGTGCAATACTTGAAGGTGTTGCACTCCACCTACCAGGGTAACCACGGCCACCAGAAATAGGCTAGAACAGATGGACATTTTGACTGGCATTTGAGAGTTCTTCTTTGATTCGGGTACTGTGGGATGGTGATTTGAAGTGTGCAAAGTTGCAGGGTCCAGCAACTCACAACTTTGTGATTTTTTAGGTCGAGCCTAGCGCAGCGCGCATGTGCTGCTCTACGGGAGGCTTCTTGTGAGCCCTCCAAACTTTTCCTTGTGGGTCTCACTCCGCCCACACACTTTTCACACATTGGATTGGCCTTTGCGTGTGGCTTTCAATAATGAAAGCACGCAAATGTCCCACCTCCTTTCCAATGTGTCACTTCCACGGCGTTTTGCTCTCGGGAGCGAGCAGTGGCGCGCAGGGAGGCTTCTGCATTCCTGTGCCCGCCCCCACCATTTGTCTTGAGCTGCTGTTTTTAATTAGCAGCCTGCGCTCCATGTTTGCACCTCCTCCCACTCTTCTTTGTAGCGCGGACCGGTTTCACTTTAGGGACCGCGGACCGCGCTTGCTGAAAGTGACATTTTATTAGTTGCAGAAAAAACACCACGAATGTAAAAATTTGGCAAGTCAATCTTAAATGTATTTTTTATTCCGACAGTGCGTCAGTGTGTGCAGAGACCTTGTTAAACACAAGCTGCAAACTGCTGCAGGGCTGCACTAAACACAGGAACACCAGGTCAGCATACCCGCTGCCTTTCTCTGCTGATACGGATTATAGAGACGTCTGCCTCGTGGAAATGCCTTTTTCAAAACCTGTGCGCCCAGTTCTTCGCTGCGATACGTAAACACAAATCTGCAAAAGGAGCTTGTCAGCCGATTGTTAGCCTGTACGTTTGGCCGTCCACCTGACCCCTATGTATTGCTGCAGTGCCCAGGAAAGTAAAATGGCCTACAAGCGGCGCTTTTGCTTGGCGGGTCCAAGCAGAAAGGGCAACAGCACCAGCAGTTTCAAATGCCCGAGCTAAGCAGGACCCTTAGCGCACCACTGGCGTCGACGACCACAGCGCCCCCTTTGTCCTCCACAGTTGCTGCAGGCAGCTGCAACCTCCCCGCCCCTCACACAACTCCGATCGCACACATCCAGCAGGGGATCTCCAAGTATCTGGATGTACTCGATGTTTTTTGTCGTGCAAGCACTTTCCTTAGAGACCTTTTCAGCGGCGTTTTTCAAAACTCGCACTATTCTGAGGCAGCTATGCAACTGAAAGACGTGCAGGAACTTGTCATGGAAGCAGCGAGTCGGCTCACAGCTGCAATAAAACCAGAAATCGCAAAAATGCTGATGGAGCTGAGTGTGGGAGCTGCAAATTTCAAAGATCAAAATGAGTTCAGTCTGTAAGACATTGAGGTAAGTTAAAATTTCATTAATATTTTTATAGTGAGTGGATGAACCAATAATCCCCATTTTGTGTTTTTTCCATCTTTTCCAGTTTGGAAGCATACACGTTGACAGTAATCCACTAGATCACTAGAATATTGTTGTTTCGATGCATTGTTTTACAGACCAGCAAGATAAAAACGCTTTTTAATTATGTGTATATGTTTATTTTGTAGTTGATAATGATTGCATGAGACTTCCTGCAATATTGCGATGAGCCTCTCCGCTCCTCTCCGCTCCTGTAGGCATCACGTGGCTAGAGGGATGGGTGCAACCAAGTCCTCTGTCCCCACGTCCACTCCCCCCCCTTCTCTGCCCGCTGCAGTCCTGGCTCGTGCCTCCTCCACCCCTTGCCTGCACAGTCTCCTCGCAACTTTGCGCTCCCTGCATTCCTGCTACTCGTCATCTCCACAGCCTCCCTACCCACACCCCTCTCTCTGCAGCAGCGCCCCCCCCCCCCTGCTCCCACTCTTCTCGCCCACACCCCAGCCTCGGGGTCTGCTCGTCGTTTGTAGTTAAGTTCGCTGCACTAAGCAAGGTTGCTCTTGTTTTCACAAATGCATGGCGGCACCCTCCGGTGGAGCTCAGGGAAAGGCTGCCCACTGTCAGGTGATGCACCCAACCCTACAAACACTAGTCCTGGGGCCTTCTGTCGATTCACGTGCCACTCAACAAAATAGTGTATTTTGGGGCTAACAGTACCCATACCAGGCACCAACGCCACGCTAAAGTTTGCAGGCTCTTGCATTCTGGGCTTGCTCTCTGGTTCATCTGTTATAATCGGCAGGACTACAAACCCCAGAATTCAACGGGAAAAAAAACCTGAATTATATGAGCTATTCTCATTTGGGATTGGGGAATATTAGAGACGGCCTCGGATAAACTGTGAGTGTTGACTGAGAGATTGCTAGGCAGTTGTATTTCTGGCAGGAGTGTGACAACGCTGTTTGCTTAACTAAGCACAAGTGTTTTTCGCAGTGCATTTGCTAACGTGTGACCGTGCGATTTGGGCTCAGAGGGAAGTTGTACTGAAGTAAAATCCAAATCCCAACCTGAGAGTCGATGGATGGCTTTTGTCTGGTTCTTCCCTGAAAAATACAGTACTAACTTTTAAGCAATGCGCTACCTAGAACTTTCAGTGCGCAAATCCTCCATCTCGTTTTCCGAGCACACACAAGCGCCCAACAAACGAAAGTGAAACTGCGTGCTACATGGCAAAATACTTATAAGGTCCCAAAGGCGAGACCTATTGGCTATGCCAATGCTTGTTAAAAGGTTTGTGAACTTCATGATGCCTTTGGGGCAAGGGGGGAGTGGCGCTTTTGTCAGCCAACTCTCTTGTGACAACCCTTGTCGTTGACACATCATCTCTCACAGCCACCACCTCAGTTCTTGTGCCCAATGTCCCATTTTTGCTTCTCGCATTCCTATACACTAACCCAGTGCACCAGGCTCGCCGCCACCACTCCATCACCAGCCCCGTTCCTAACATTCCAGGAATACACTTGCAGCTGTTTCCCACTGCAGGATGTCCCACCCTGGATTGAGAGCAGAAGCTTTGCACTGGTGAGTATAACCATTTCCCTGGCTTCACAAATGCAGTTTCAAATATCACTCTACTATTCAGGAGAATGCTTTACCTTTGCCCAACTTTAGTGGTGGGATGTAAGGATCATGCTTAGTACACTAACAGTCTGGTGGAGGTCCGTAATTCACTGAGCAATACAAAGGTAATGGATAAAGTACTGTCAGATAGTGGAAGGCTTTGCACGCAAAATGGTTCACTGGTGCGAGGGACGGATGTTCAGTTTCGCAGGTGCAGTAGCACTTAAAAGGCCCTATGGAACACGAGTTGAAACATGTCAAGCCTTCTGAGAGCATGGCCTGATGTTCGACTAGTTCACCGATGCAGATGGTGTTTTGTGGCTTTCATCTCCAACTGGGAAGACCAGGTAAAGGCTAGCTCCTAGATCAGTACCAAAGGCCTGACTGTTCAGTGAGTAAATGAAAGAGCCAGTCCCTGCTTCTGATAAACCATTGCCTTGGATAAAGGTGAGAGTCCATGGGACTGGGAAGCATCCAGTTACCAGGATTGATTTGTGGTGTGGGGTCCAGTTGGGCTCAGGTGGGCGTAAGTAGTAAAGTGAGGCAAAGCTCCAGCCAGATGGACTTCTAGTCCCAGTTCTATAACTATGAGAAACAACCCTTGAAGCATTAGGCTTTGAATAACCGCATGTGTTTTTTGGGTGAGGGTGTGGGCGAGGTTCTATGGGTGCTTGTGAGGAGTGCCCTGATCACAGTATAAAATCTGATTGCATCAGGTGATCAGAGTGCGAAATAAAGCCTGCAGAGACCTCTCTAGAAAGCATTTGCTTGAAACACGTTTATAAACCCCCAGTAAATGAAGATATATTCTGGGTGTGTGGAATTAAACAGAGAGATGTCCATTATGACAGAGATTAACAAGCCATTCTAAAGAGGTGCTTCTATCCTCTGCCATGAGGTTTTGCAAAGGTAAACAGCTTTACCCTATTGAGTGAACCCTTCAAAGACAAAACTTGTAGAGGCTCGCATGAAAAACGTGTTTATGCAGACAGATTGGAAGTCAACTGGGAGGAAAAGTAGGGGAGTGGCACTGTTTGTGCAAGATGTAACTGTTGGAAACCTGAGCACGTGTGTGGCACGTTTTCAGTGGTATGCAGGATCACTGGAAGTGTGTGAATCTGCAGCAGTGGGGTTTTAGGCATAGTCATGTGTTTACTACTCTTGCCACGTAGACCATCATTTGTTGAATCACTTAAAGAGAGAAGCAAAAACAAGAAATAGTTTCTAGCTCAAATTGATCAAACCTTACTCAATAAGGGCCACGTGTCGTGCTGTGCAGTGGTAGACCATTTGCAAATTTTAAACTGTGACATTTAGTTGACAATTGCTGTATCACATGAATTAAACTGGTAGTAATGACTTTAAACTTTTGGACAATGTATTAGTGCGTCTTAAATTTACCAATTAGTGAAATAATGCTGCCATCTAATGTGACGGCATTGCCACATAATTCCAATAATTGCGCAAATGGGAGTTTACACAGCGATCAGAATTCAAAATGGAATGATAATTATCTCACCCCTGCAATTTTAACCTGACAGATTTCACCAGCAAAACCCTGGTAAAACGTATCAGGGGTAAATAGCTAGAAAAAGGCAAAACTTTACGGCATTCTGTGTGCTATGCACCAATTTCCCATGGTATGCCCCATTCTCGCCTAGAAATCTTAGAACGGGAGGTGTCTACCACATCTAGAAAATACTCACCATGGGCTAATGACATTTACTGAGCGTGGTAGATGCAATCCAGGTTTTCCACATATCCTGGAATTGGGGACTCGGGGTGATTACGATGGCGGGCGGACTTGAGTCCGCCCGCCATCGTAGCGGGATTGGCCTGTCATGCGGCAGTCCCACACTCCACATTACGATGCGACCGCCACCATGGCGGTCGCATCTAGCAATTTAACATTGCAGCGGGTGCTGCTGGCTGCAGCACCCGCCGCAATGCCAAAAATGCATGTAGTGCATTTACCTACACTACGTGGCAGGCACCACGCGGTGCCTGCCACTTAGTGCATGGAAATGCAGGGGGGTACCAGGAGTACCCCCAGTGCACCTCCACCTCCCCCAAACACTTACTGATATAATATTGAGGTTTTCATCAAGATTGCCTGTATCCGGCAGCAGTTGTGGTAACAGAACACGAATCGTAAGGCAGATGGAACCAATATAGATAGATACAAAAGCTTTTCATCGTAGGCACCTGTAGTCCGTGACCTGAACTTTCATCTGGTTGAACATTGGGACATATAAAGTAGGACTTTTATGATTTGACAGGTATTTGTTAATGATGATGTTTGTTAATGCTTTGCATTCTGGTCAGCCTATGAACACAACGAGCGAGCTGTGCAGCACATCAGAGTTCACACAGGGGCGCCCACAAAGGGATGTAGGGTCTCTGCATTAGTTCTGCTACCCAGGCTGTCAGCAGGTAGGTAGGTAAGTATGGGATGGGTGATGCAGGGAAAGGATGCACAGGCGATCCTAATCTGTGCTGGAGGCCTCTGGAGGGCAGTGCAGGAAGTGAGTGGACAGTAGTGCTTAGCGTGTATCCGAGAGCACAATGGGGCGAGAGCAGAGTACAGTGCAAAGGAGGTTATACTGTGAACCTAAGACATGGGGAGGGAAGGCAAGCAGGGCCGAGTACAGTGCAAAGGAGGTTATACTGTGAACCTAAGACATGGGGAGGGAAGGCAAGCAGGGCCGAGTACAGTGCACAGGAGGTTATACTGTGAACCTAAGACATGGGGAGGGCGGGCAAGCAGGGCCGAGTACAGTGCACAGGAGGTTATACTGTGAACCTAAGACATGGGGAGGGCGGGCAAGCAGGGCCGAGTAAAGTGCACAGGAGGTTATACTCTGAACCTAAGACATGGGGAGGGAGGGCAAGCAGGGCCGAGTACAGTGCACAGGAGGTTATACTCTGAACCTAAGACATGGGGGGGTAGCGGGGTTGGGGGAAGCAGGGCAGAGTGCAGGAAACCAGACTGCGAACCAAGACATGGGAGGGGTGATAGAAGGGCAGAGCGCACAGGTGTAACAGCAGGGTAGAGTGCACATGAGCCCACAATGTGAACGTGAGACACGAGAGGTAGAGTGCACACATGAAGCCATGATGTGAACCTGAGAAATAGGACTGGTGACAGTAGGACAGAGCGCGCAGGAGACCGTACTTAGAACTTGAGACGTGGTGTGACAGGAAAGTAGAGGGCACAGGAGCCCATGCAGTGAACCTGAGACATGGGAGAGGTGATGGCAGCCTCAAGTGCACACAAGAGCTTAGTAGTGATCTGAGGACACAGACCAGGCAGTGGGAGGCTAGTGAGCACACACACCTAAAGCAATGTATAGGACAATTGTATGTGGTTACAGCAGCCTGATTGAACCTATGGCAGATGGCTGCACGTTGGACCTAAAGACACACTAGGGGGTGATATCATTTTATGAAGGTGGTGCAACCACATGTAGATTCATACCAGATATGCATTATTGGAGTTTTATTACAGTAACAACAGACTGCTCTAGGCGGTCCAGCAGGTTGTGCTACTTAGTAGCCTGAAGAGAAAGGATGTGTTCTCAGGGGACTCCTGAATGTAATGTAATGTCATGTTATGTTATGGTATGTTATGTGCATGGGGTCCCCGCGGAGTTATTCGAAGAGCCAAGTCTTCAGCCACTTGCGAAACTGAAGAAGCAAGGAGGAGGCTCTGAAGTGTTGTGGGAGGTCCATCCATGCTTTAAGTGCGAAGTATGAGAATGAGCGACATGCTGCTCTATTTTTGTAGATGCGGGGGGTGCGAGTGAGGATGAGCGTAAATGCCTGTTCGGCTGGTGAAAGTTTATACAGCTGTTCAGGTATGCTGGTCGAGTGTTGTGCAAAGCTTTGTATGTGAGCATGAGGAGTTTGAATTGGCTACGTTTGTGAATAGGGAGACAGTGGAGTTTTCTGAGGAGGGGTGAGATGTGGGTGCGGCGTGAGAGGTTGAGTATGAGTCTTGCAGCGGCATTCTGGATGGTCTAAAGTCTGTGTAGGAGCTGTTTGGAGATTCTGCCATAGAGTGAGTTGCCATAGTCGAGTCTTCTTGTGATGAGTGCTTCGTGATTGTTCATCTGGTGTGGCAACCGTTTGAAGATCTTTCGTAGCATATGTAGGATGTGGAAACAGGCAGCACTTGCTGCATTGACTTATGCCGTCATGTCGAGCTTATCGTCCAGGATGATCCCCAGATTTCTGGAGTGGTCGGTGGGTGTTGGTCCTAGCTCTGCCGGCCACCAGGTGGAGTCCCCTGGGGAAGTCTTGTTTCTGAACACTAGTGGTTCCCTCTTGTTGGAGTTGAGTTTCAAGCAGTTGGTTCTCATCCACTCTACTACCATGGTCATGCAGTTGGTGATGTTGGTTCTGCTGATGGTTGCCTTGTCCACCAGGGAGAAGATGAGTTGGATGCTGTTGGCATAGGAAATGATGATGATGCCTTGGGATCGGATGATTATGACGAGCAGTGTCATGTTGACATTGAACAGGATCGGGCTGAGAGATGATCCCTTTGCGAGACAGAACTCTACGGATCAGGTTCTTGGTCTGCGATGTGAATGGTGGCATTCTGACACTTTGGGTTCTTCCTGTGAGGAACGAGCAGATCCTGTTGAGTACGGGTCTTTGGATTCCGATCTTGTGGAGTCTTCTGATAAGTATGCAGTGGGATACTGTGTTGAAAACCACGGAGAGGTCAAGGAGGATGAGGGCCGCTTTTCTCCTCGGTCTAGGAAGATCCTGATGTCGTCGGTGGCTGTAATGAGTGTTGTTTGAAGGCTGTGATTTTTTTACTGAATCCTGATTGAGTGTTGTCCAGTAGGTGGTGTAGTTTGAGGTGGCTTGTGAGTTGCTTGATGTTGACCTTCTCTATCACTTTGGCTGGGAAGGGGAGCAGGGAGATTGGACAGAAATTGCTCAGTTGGCTCAGGTCGGCCGATGGCTTCTTGAAGAGGGCCTCGACCGATGCATGCTTCCAGTCTTCTGGAAATGTGGCGGATGTGATGGAGGTGTTGATGATGTGGGTGAGGGTGCTGCTGATGAGTGATGCTCCAAGGTTGTAGACGTGGCAGAGGCATGGGTGTGTTAGGGAGTGGATGGTCTGCATGATCATCTCTGTGTCTTTTTTGGTGAGGGTTTTCCATTCAGTCAGTTGGCTGTCTTGGTTGGCGATGGGCAGGTTAGAGATGAGATCACTGGGGTCAGGTTGGTGTGTGAAGAACGTTTGCAATTTTGTGGCGGAAGAAGTTTGATATCTTAGGAGGGGGTGATGCTGCTGATAGAGGCCGAAGGTATGGTGAATTCATTGATGATCGAGAAGATGTCCTTGCAGCTGTTGGCTCTCCATTCAGTGTGTTCAGCTAGCATTCTTTTCTTGGTATCTTTCAGTTGCTGGTGGTAGCGCCAGAGTGCAGCCTTGTAGGTGGTCCTATCTGTGGTTTTGTGGCTGGTCTCCATTTTCTTTCTAGGTGTTTGCGGTGTCGTTTGGAATCTCGGAGGTCCTCTGTGAACCAGTTGGCCTGCTTTTTGGATCTTCTTTGCTTGTAGGAGTTTTGATGGGGGTGAGGGAGTTTGCACATTTCTTTATCCAATTGTTGAAATTAGTGATTCCCTCGTTGAGGTTATCCGTTGGGTTAGGTTGGTTCGTGCTGATGGTTTTGGGCCAGGTTGCTTCTGAGATTTTGCTCCAACTGTGGCTGGGTAGGCTGACGCTGGCCGGTGCGTTGGCTTGCAGTGTTGTTTTGGAAGTAGTTGATGAAGTGGTAGATCCATGTAAGCGGCGAAGTGGAGTTGTATTTGATGCTGTGGCTGGTGGTGAAAATGGGGTCCAGTATGTCCCCTGCGATGTGTGTTAGCTCTGTGATGAGTTGAATTAGTCCAATGTTGATCAGGCTTTCAAGGAGTGCTGAGGAGCCGGTCGATTCTGTCTTCTAGGTGGAAGTTGAGGTCGCCGAGGAGTATGAAGGTTCTGAATTTGATGGTGAGAATGTCAATGAAGTCAGTGATGTGGTCTGGGTGGTCGGTAGACAAGGGTTCCATTTAGGGTGAAGTTGTCAGAGATTTGCAGCTTGAAATGCAGGTGTTCCATGAATGGGATGGTGCTCTCCGAGGACATTGAGTATTTGATGGAGTCTTTGTAGATGACTGTGAGTTCTCCTCCTGGCTTTGTGAGGGTGGTCCTGTCCTGCAATCTTGTAGCCTGCTGGTACATTGATGTTGGGTACTGATGTGGAGTTGAGCCAGGTTTCTGTGAAGAAGAGGAGGTTCTGTGTGTTGCTCCTCAGCAGGTCCCAGATTTCGTTTGTGTGTTTGCAGAGGAGTGTTGAGTAGCATGCATGTGAGTGAGTGTTGGGGTGCGGGTTTTCTGTAGCGTGTGGTGTTGGGTGAGAGTGTTGATGGTTTTGCTTGAGCTTGTGTGGCATGGGTGGGTGGGTTGCTGCAGGTGAACCGGCAGTGGTTGTTGGTGAAGGTTTCTAGCGTGTGTGGAGCTGCAAGACAGCAGCAGGAGGAGAGTTGTCCCGGGTCAAGCAATCGAAGGAGCACTGTGAGGTATTGCTGGGGGCGATCAGACCAGGGTTAATGGTGATGGGCACGGTCCAGACACAGACGTGCTTGCCTTAGGTGTGCCTGCGCCGTGCCAGAGGCGTGGATGTGCAGTGGCTGCTATTAAGTAGGTCTTGGAGGAGGAGGAGCATGGGTTGCGGTGGGAGGATTAAACCCATCTGAAATGTGCACAACGCTATTCGAATGGTGACTCCACAATGTGTGGCAATGTACTGTTTAATTGTAGTGCTACATGACAGTCCACGGCGTGTGGCAGTGTACTGTCTGTAAGGGTGCAGCGTCCAAGTCTCTGTTCGTCCAACCTTGGAATGATGTTCATACGTTCTGTGTATGTCCTGAGCAGTTTAATTAGACACGGGTCTTGTACGTATATAGGGCATAGTGGGTATGGGGAGTGTGCATTTTAATGACCTCGAACATGTGCCCACTCCTTCACCACCTAGTTTTTAGGCCCAGGCAGAGGATTTAATTCCACCGGCGGAGTAGGCAGAATTTTAGTAATTCTGCATTTCTATTGTAATGCAGAATTACTTGATTAATTAAATTTCACCGCTCCGCAGGCGGAATTAAAGTACGTAGTGATTTCTAAAGTTTAGAACCCACTGCACACTTCTTGGCACCTTGAAAACTCTGCAGTAACTAACTTTTAATCACTGCAGAGTATTGTAAGGGTGCTGAGTGATATATGCAGTTGTTTCTAAACTTTGGAGAGTATTCAAGGGTGCCGAAAAGTGTGCAGTGGTTTCTGAAGTTTAGAAACCACTGCACATCCCAATCGCTGGAGCCCTTTATACGCTGCAGTGAATACAAGTTTGAGTCACTGCAGAGCATGTAAGGGGCAAGTGCCCAGTGATATGCAGTGGTTTCTAAGGTTTAGAAACCACTGCACACTTTTCGGCACCCTTGTACTCTGTAGTAACCACTGCAGAGTATTGTAAGGATGCTGAGTGATATATGCCGTGGTTTCTAAACTTTAGAAACCACTGCACATCCCACTCGCCGGAGCCCTTTATACGCTGCAGTGAATACAAGTTTGAGTCACTGCAGAGCATGTAAGGGGCGAGTGCCCAGTGATATGCAGTGGTTTCTAAGGTTTAGAAACCACTGCACACTTTTCGGTGTGACATCTTGGGGTTCTCCATTTAGAATCCTACTATGTAATCTAGGGGGAATGTTAGTGAACGTTCTGAGATGGTCAGTTATCTGTTAGCTGTTGGTGGCTGAGGTGAATAAACTGGACCTCTTGAAGCTAACTGGTTTCATTCCTTTCATTTACTTAATGTGGAGGACACCACATTTATTTGGCGACGAGCGTGGCTCACTCACCTCAACATCCAGCGAAGTTTGTCGGCTAATGTTGGAAGCGTATCAACGTAGTCATCCTGCAGCTTCTCCTCCTGCGGCTGTCGTGTTAGTTTGTTTAAAGAAGGGAAGATCGATCGTCTTCTCCAGCGGCTGAATAGGGAGCTGAGTTTTGTCACCTTTGGGATTACCAGTGAGGAGTAAAGCAGAAGTGAATGTGGTGAAATGCATTTGCGTTTCATGTAGCGATTGAAGGCGGGCCTTGAGGAAAGTAGAAGCCGATTTGCCTGTCAGCTGCGTGATGTGGAGCGTGCAGCGTCATCACGCATGGAGGCAAGATCAAAGGAATTAAGGTCTTTGTGAAGGATGGTGGACTTCTTTGAAGCGTCTCGTCACGTTTGGACGCTATTATCAGAGGAGAGTCATCACGTTTTTTTGACGTTTTTGGCGGCCATTTTAAAGAGTTGGGAAAGCCTTCATCCACTACAATAGACTTCAAGTTTTTTCGAGTGCATCTTTGTTTTGGCAAAACTTTATTTAAACGGCGATTGAAGACTTAGCTTTTGTTCGTTTTATGACACGGTGACTGGCACACCTGGGAGTTCTGCCGGCACATTGGGTTTGTTATTTGCTATATATAAAAAAAAAATATATATATATATATTTTTTTGGAGAAGTTTAGATTCACTTGCTAGTATAACGTTGCAGGCATTTTTGTTTTTGGTAAAAACAAACACAGTGATATAATATTTCACTTGTTTCTGTTTTTTTTTAGTTTGTTTCTTTGTTTTTTTATTTAAATTGTAAGGAGAGAAGATGTGTGACATCTTGGGGTTCTCCATTTAGAATCCTACTATGTAATCTAGGGGGAATGTTAGTGAACGTTCTGAGATGGTCAGTTATCTGTTAGCTGTTGGTGGCTGAGGTGAATAAACTGGACCTCTTGAAGTTAACTGGTTTCATTCCTTTCATTTACTTAATGTGGAGGACACCACATTCGGCACCCTTGTACTCTGTAGTAATCACTGCAGAGTATTGTAAGGATGCTGAGTGATATATGCCGTGGTTTCTAAACTTTAGAAACCACTGCATATCCCACTCGCCGGCACCCTTCATACTTTGCAGTGATTAAAACTTTTAATCACTGCAGAGTATGTAAGGGGCGGGTGCCAAGTGATATGCAGTGGTTTCTAAAGTTTAGAAAGCATTATATACCACTCGGTATGTTTGGCTGCGCTATTTTCATAGCGCAAAGTGCACCCTCGCATCTTTTTTTTGGACATGAGGGTGCACATGAAAATACCGCACAATGCCCACTTCGCTATGCAGCGGAATCTTGCGGAATCTTGCAGACTCTTAATGTAATTCCGCGTGATTCCGCGGAATTAAACTCCTCCAGTTCTGCCTATCTCTATTATTTTTAGGGATACCAGAGTCTGAAACCGAATACAGGGACTTTCCACAAACATAGAAATGTGAGTACAAGTTTGTAATGACCGAGGGGCACAGAACGACTCACATGGCATTTCTCATCAACTTAGAAAACAAACAATCAGGAATTTTTACACGTAGTTTCATCTGCTGTCAATTGCTGTCTGATAAAGGGTGCTACCTAATCCTGCCCTGGAGCATGTGAAAACTTGCCTCTCTCTGTGTTCCAGCAACCAGTTTCCTGAACACATTTACAGACATTTGAAGGGGACAGATGGTGAAAACCCGGGAGGCCTGGTCAGGTCACCCTATTTAAGAAGTCGGACCTGGCCTTGTGCATAAAGTTATTTTTATTTTTAGATTCACCCACAACAGCTGTCTAAGCCCACATCTGTAAGTGCTCGCTGTGTATTCCGTCCGAGACCAGCTGGAAACTGAATGAGTGCCCGCTGGCAGGAACGGCCCCACGGCCGCGGGACAGCAATAACAGGGCACGCGGCAAAAATAGTTCAACGGAAAAGGGACTTCATGGCTTCTGAGGCTGGAAACAGCCTGAACTGGCTCGTGACGGGAGTGCGCGCGGCAACAGGTCCACACAGGAAAATAACATGTTGCTATTCTCAGAAGTCTCGTCCCATGTGTGAGCCGCGCATCGCTTTTCATGATATAACAGGAAGTGTTAACACCTGCAGGCCCAACATCTGCACAAAGCTGAGCGTGTGTGGTGCAGGGGCCACCGTGTCTGCTCTGGTACTCGGAGACACTTTAGGGAAGTTAGCTCTTTTGGTATATTTGTGTGTGCTCTCAGGGCCCCCACATCAAGGTCTTAGGGCCTGATGTATCAAAGAGCTTTGCCCATTCTGAGTCTATGGGAAAATATGTTAGTACATATGGGCCTTCAGATCTGTGTTTGTGTGCCCCAAACCTCTCCATGTAAGCCGGACGTGTGTGTGCACAGACACAAGACTGTTTGTGCTTTATAAATTCATACACCTGTGTGCGTGTATGTTTTTGTGCATGTCTGCTGTATAGATCCGAGAATGAGCCAGACGGTTTGTGTGTGGCTGCTGCAATACACTCAGAAGAATGTGTGCGTGTGTGCTCATGCCGGAGGGCCTGCAAGAAGGTGTGCTTTATGTAGAAATCCTAGAATGGGCCGTGTGCATTGTAAGTCCATGTGTCTCCTCCAAGCAGGGCCCGCACCCCAGGAATTGGCAGCGCTTACTTCATATTTTCGCAGCACACTAGATTAACTATAGTGGCACACAACAGCTGGCACAAATTAAGTTATTATCCAGTGTTTGCTCCTGTAGAGCAGAGCGTGCCCTGGCACATTGGTCACCAGATACTTTAATCTGGGTGCTTCTGGCCAAGCAAAATGCATGCTACATGTGCCTCGGGTCTGAAAATGTGTGTGCCTTTTGAAAATAAATCTTGTTTTGTTTATAGCAAACACACGTTTACATACACTATACTGCATAGACTTTCATGAGTGTGCATGCCGTGCTCTAGTACTCACAACATGTGTATGAGTGAATGTGTTCATGCTTCAGCCCTCCCAGCATTATGCCAACGTGTAGAGCAGAACAGAATGCGTAACTTTGCTAGCAGATCAGTTTGCATGTGGCACTCTGCTTCGCTGCATGTTTTCATGCTTTTGACATGTTTTCAGCTGTGCCCTGCATTTTACTATTATTTTTTGTGGTAGCAAATAGAAGAAATCCTCACCCAAACGAGCACTCGAATTGCAGGCAGTTAAAATGTCATAAAGGTACTCAAACTCTTTAAACAGCAACTTTAACAAGCATTGACAAGGCCAACATATCTTGCCTTTTGGAGCTACTGGCTTTGCCAATTACTTGAGGTGGTGCTGTGCAGCACTGTCAAAATAAAAACAAGCATTTGTAATGCAATAGGTCTCGCATTATTAAAGTTTGAGCTATTGGCATTGCTAAATAATGCAACACCAATAGCTCAAACTTTAATAATGCGAGAGTTTGAGCTATTTTTATTGTAAATGACATTGCCTTTTATTTATGTTTTGGTTTTTGAAACTTAAATAAAAGCCATTGTCATTTACAATGCCAATAGGTCAAACTCGCGTAAATGCGAGACCTATTGCATTGCAAATGCTTGTTGTTACCGAAAAGCCCTTTCCACAGCGCATACTGGCTCCTTTAACGTTACTCACAAAAACAAACAAGTACAGGTAAAGCACGAGATGGCTTCGTGTAACCAAAAGCACAATGCTCCCGCACTGGAATTATAATCAACATAGTGGCAGAACTTAAATCCCAATGGCAGGAGTCAGGAGGCCTCACAAGGAACATATTAACCTGTAATAATGTGCTAGAATCTGTTGGAGGAATATGGTTAAAGACCAGTGTGCACACTGATGAGAGGCATGTGAGTCCAGGACAGTGTCTCCTATGAATGAGCAGTGCGGACCCTGAGTAACAGTCTCTTAATCATGCAGTTTTGCCATCTGCACTAGTCCTGTTATCATCAGTGCTATTCTTATTGTTGTCATCGGCACTAGTCTCGTTGTCATCGGCACTAGTCTCGTCATCGGCACTAGTCTCATTGTTATCATCAGCGCTATTTTCGTTGTTGTCATTAGTGTTGTCATCAGCACTAGTCTCATTGTTGTCATCAGCGCTATTCTCACTGTTCTCGTTAGCACTAGTCCCACTGTTATCATCAGAGCTATAGTCATTGTTATCATCAGTGCTATTCTCATTGTTGTCACGAGCACTAGTCCCATTGTTATCATCAGAGCTATTTTCATTGTTATCATCACCACTAGTCCTGTTGTTATCATCAGGGCTATTCTCATTGTTGTCATGGGCACTAGTCCCATGGTTATCAGTGCTATTCTCATTGCTGTCATGAGCAATAGTCCCATTGTTATCATCAGTGCTATTCTCATTGTTGGCATCGGCACTAGTCCCATTGTTATCATCAGTGCTATTCTCATTGTTGGCATCGGCACTAGTCCCATTGTTATCATCAGTGCTATTCTCATTGTTGGCATCGGCACTAGTCCCATTGTTATCATCAGTGCTATTCTCATTGTTGGCATCGGCACTAGTCCCATTGTTATCATCAGTGCTATTCTCATTGTTGTCATGAGCACTAGTCCTATGGTCATCAGTGCTATTCTCTTTGTTGGCATCGGCACTAGTCCCATTGTTATCATCAGTGCTATTCTCATTGTTGGTATCGGCACTAGTCCCATTGTTATCATCAGTGCTATTCTCATTGTTGGCATCGGCACTAGTCCCATTGTTATCATCAGTGCTATTCTCATTGTTATCATCAGTGCTATTCTCATTGTTATCATCAGCGCTATTCTCATTGTTGTCATGGGCACTAGTCCCATGGTTATCAGTGCTATTCTCATTGTTGGCATCGGCACTAGTCCCATTGTTATCATCAGTGCTATTCTCATTGTTGGCATCAGCACTAGTCCCATTGTTATCATCAGTGCTATTCTCATTGTTATCATCAGTGCTATTCTCGTTGGCATCGGCACTAGTTCCATTGTTATCATCAGTGCTATTCTCATTGTTCGCATCAGCACTAGTCCCATTGTTATCATCAGTGCTATTCTCATTGTTGGCATTGGCACTAGTCCCATTGGTATCATCAGCGCTATTCTCATTGTTGTCATGGGCACTAGTCCCATGGTTATCAGTGCTATTCTCATTGTTGTCATGGGCACTAGTCCCATTGTTATCATCAGTGCTATTCTCAATGTTGTCATGGGCACTAGTCCCATTGTTATCAGTGCTATTCTCATTGTTGGCATCGGCACTAGTCCCATTGGTATCATCAGCGCTATTCTCATTGCTGGCATCGGCACTAGTCCCATTGTTATCATCAGTGCTATTCTCATTGTTGGCATCGGCACTAGTCCCATTGGTATCATCAGCGCTATTCTCATTGTTGTCAGGAGCACTAGTCCCATTGGTATCATCAGCGCTATTCTCATTGTTGTCATGGGCACTAGTCCCATGGTTATCAGTGCTATTCTCATTGTTGTCATGGGCCCTAGTCCCATTGTTATCATCAGTGCTATTCTCATTGTTGGCATCGGCACTAGTCCCATTGTTATCATCAGTGCTATTCTCATTGTTGTCATGGGCACTAGTTCCATTGTTATCATCAGTGCTATTCTCATTGTTTGCGTCGGCACTAGTCCCATTGTTATCATCAGTGCTATTCTCATTGTTGGCATCAGCACTAGTCCCATTGTTATCATCAGTGCTATTCTCATTGTTGGCATCAGCACTAGTCCCACTGGTATCCTCATCGCTATTCTCATTGTTGTCATGGGCACTAGTCCCATTGGTATCATCAGCGCTATTCTCATTGTTGTCATGGGCACTAGTCCCATGGTTATCAGTGCTATTCTCATTGTTGGCATCGGCACTAGTCCCATTTGTATGTGCTATTCTCATTGTTGGCAACGGCACTAGTCCCATTGTTATCATCAGTGCTATTCTCATTGTTGTCAGGAGCACTAGTCCCATTGGTATCATCAGCGCTATTCTCATTGTTGTCATGGGCACTAGTCCCATGGTTATCAGTGCTATTCTCATTGTTGTCATGGGCACTAGTCCCATTGTTATCATCAGTGCTATTCTCATTGTTGGCATGGGCACTAGTCCCATTGTTATCATCAGTGCTATTCTCATTGTTGGCATCGGCACTAGTCCCATTGTTATCATCAGTGCTATTCTCATTGTTGTCATGGGCACTAGTTCCATTGTTGGCATGGGCACTAGTCCCATTGTTATCATCAGTGCTATTCTCATTGTTGGCATCGGCACTAGTCCCATTGTTATCATCAGTGCTATTCTCATTGTTGTCATGGGCACTAGTTCCATTGTTATCATCAGTGCTATTCTCATTGTTTGCTTCGGCACTAGTCCTATTCTTATCATCAGTGCTATTCTCATTGTTGGCATCGGCACTAGTCCCATTGTTATCATCAGTGCTATTCTCATTGTTGGCATCGGCACTAGTCCCATTGGTATCATCATCGCTATTCTCATTGTTATCATGGGCACTAGTCCCATTGGTATCATCAGCGCTATTCTCATTGTTGGCATCGGCACTAGTCCTATTCTTATCATCAGTGCTATTCTCATTGTTGGCATCGGCACTAGTCCCATTGGTATCATCAGTGCTATTCTCATTGTTGGCATCGGCACTAGTCCCATTGGTATCATCAGCGCTATTCTCATTGTTGTCATGGGCACTAGTCCCATTGGTATCATCAGCGCTATTCTCATTGTTGGCATCAGCACTAGTCCCATTGGTATCATCAGCGCTATTCTCATTGTTGGCATCGGCACTAGTCCCATTGTTATCAACAGTGCTATTCTCATTGTAGGCATCGGCACTAGTCCCATTGTTATCATCAATGCTATTCTCATTGTTGTCATGGTCACTAGTCCTATGGTTATTAGTGCTATTCTCATTGCTGGCATGAGCACTAGTCCCATTGTTATCATCAGTGCTATTCTCATTGTTGGCATCGGCACTAGTACCATTGTTATCATCAGTGCTATTCTCATTGTTGGCATCAGCACTAGTCCCATTGTTATCATCAGTGCTATTCACATTGTTATCATCAGTGCTATTCTCATTGTTGGCATCGGCACTAGTCCCATTGGTATCATCAGCGCTATTCTCATTGTTGTCATGGGCACTAGTCCCATGGTTATCAGTGCTATTCTCATTGTTGGCATCGGCACTAGTCCCATTGTTATCATCAGTGCTATTCTCATTGTAGGCATCGGCACTAGTCCCATTGTTATCATCAGTGCTATTCTCATTGTTGTCATGAGCACTAGTCCTATGGTTATCAGTCCTATTCTCATTGCTGTCATGCGCACTAGTCCCATTGTTATCATCAGTGCTATTCTCATTGTTGGCATTGGCACTAGTCCCATTGTTATCATCAGTGCTATTCTCATTGTTGGCATTGGCACTAGTCCCATTGTTATCATCAGTGCTCTTCTCATTGTTGGCATCAGCACTAGTCCCATTGTTATCATCAGTGCTATTCTCATTGTTATCATCAGTGCTATTCTCATTGTTGGCATCAGCACTACTTCCATTGTTATCATCAGTGCTATTCTCATTGTTTGCATCGGCACTAGTCCCATTTGTATGTGCTATTCTCATTGTTGGCAACGGCACTAGTCCCATTGTTATCATCAGTGCTATTCTCATTGTTGTCAGGAGCACTAGTCCCATTGGTATCATCAGCGCTATTCTCATTGTTGTCATGGGCACTAGTCCCATGGTTATCAGTGCTATTCTCATTGTTGTCATGGGCACTAGTCCCATTGTTATCATCAGTGCTATTCTCATTGTTGGCATGGGCACTAGTCCCATTGTTATCATCAGTGCTATTCTCATTGTTGGCATCGGCACTAGTCCCATTGTTATCATCAGTGCTATTCTCATTGTTGTCATGGGCACTAGTTCCATTGTTATCATCAGTGCTATTCTCATTGTTTGCGTCGGCACTAGTCCTATTCTTATCATCAGTGCTATTCTCATTGTTGGCATCGGCACTAGTCCCATTGTTATCATCAGTGCTATTCTCATTGTTGGCATCGGCACTAGTCCCATTGGTATCATCATCGCTATTCTCATTGTTATCATGGGCACTAGTCCCATTGGTATCATCAGCGCTATTCTCATTGTTGGCATCGGCACTAGTCCTATTCTTATCATCAGTGCTATTCTCATTGTTGGCATCGGCACTAGTCCCATTGGTATCATCAGTGCTATTCTCATTGTTGGCATCGGCACTAGTCCCATTGGTATCATCAGCGCTATTCTCATTGTTGTCATGGGCACTAGTCCCATTGGTATCATCAGCGCTATTCTCATTGTTGGCATCAGCACTAGTCCCATTGGTATCATCAGCGCTATTCTCATTGTTGGCATCGGCACTAGTCCCATTGTTATCATCAGTGCTATTCTCATTGTAGGCATCGGCACTAGTCCCATTGTTATCATCAATGCTATTCTCATTGTTGTCATGAGCACTAGTCCTATGGTTATTAGTGCTATTCTCATTGCTGGCATGAGCACTAGTCCCATTGTTATCATCAGTGCTATTCTCATTGTTGGCATCGGCACTAGTCCCATTGTTATCATCAGTGCTATTCTCATTGTTGGCATCAGCACTAGTCCCATTGTTATCATCAGTGCTATTCTCATTGTTATCATCAGTGCTATTCTCATTGTTGGCATCGGCACTAGTCCCATTGGTATCATCAGCGCTATTCTCATTGTTGTCATGGGCACTAGTCCCATGGTTATCAGTGCTATTCTCATTGTTGGCATCGGCACTAGTCCCATTGTTATCATCAGTGCTATTCTCATTGTAGGCATCGGCACTAGTCCCATTGTTATCATCAGTGCTATTCTCATTGTTGTCATGAGCACTAGTCCTATGGTTATCAGACCTATTCTCATTGCTGTCATGCGCACTAGTCCCATTGTTATCATCAGTGCTATTCTCATTGTTGGCATTGGCACTAGTCCCATTGTTATCATCAGTGCTATTCTCATTGTTGGCATTGGCACTAGTCCCATTGTTATCATCAGTGCTCTTCTCATTGTTGGCATCAGCACTAGTCCCATTGTTATCATCAGTGCTATTCTCATTGTTATCATCAGTGCTATTCTCATTGTTGGCATCGGCACTACTTCCATTGTTATCATCAGTGCTATTCTCATTGTTTGCATCGGCACTAGTCCCATTGTTATCATCAGTGCTATTCTCATTGTTGGCATCGGCACTAGTCCCATTGTTAGCATCAGTGCTATCCTCATTGTTGTCAGGAGCACTAGTCCCATTGGTATCAGCAGCGCTATTCTCATTGTTGTCATGGGCGCTAGTCCCATGGTTATCAGTGCTATTCTCATTGTTGTCATGGGCACTAGTCCCATTGTTATCATCAGTGCTATTCTCATTGTTGTCATGGGCACTCGTCCCATTGTTATCAGTGCTATTCTCATTGTTGGCATGGGCACTAGTCCCATTGTTATCATCAGTGCTATTCTCATTGTTGGCTTCGGCACTAGTCCCATTGGTATCATCAGCGCTATTCTCATTGTTGGCATCAGCACTAGTCCCATTGTTATCATCAGTGCTATTCTCATTGTTGGCATCTGCACTAGTCCCATTGGTATCATCAGCGCTATTCTCATTGTTGTCAGGAGCACTAGTCCCATTGGTATCATCAGCGCTATTCTCATTGTTGTCATGGGCACTAGTCCCATGGTTATCAGTGCTATTCTCATTGTTGTCATGGGCACTAGTCCCATTGTTATCATCAGTGCTATTCTCATTGTTGGCATCGGCACTAGTCCCATTGTTATCATCAGTGCTATTCTCATTGTTGGCAACAGCACTAGTCCCATTGTTATCATCAGTGCTATTCTCATTGTTGTCATGGGTACTAGTCCCATTGTTATCATCAGTGCTATTCTCATTGTTTGCGTCGGCACTAGTCCCATTCTTATCATCAGTGCTATTCTCATTATTGGCATCGGCACTAGTCCCATTGTTATCATCAGTGCTATTCTCATTGTTGGCATCGGGACTAGTCCCATTGGTATCATCATCGCTATTCTCATTGTTGTCATGGGCACTAGTCCCATTGGTATCATCAGCGCTATTCTCATTGTTGTCATGGGCACTAGTCCCCTGGTGATCAGTGCTATTCTCATTGTTGGCATCAGCACTAGTCCCATTGGTATGTGCTATTTTCATTGTTGGCATCGGCACTAGTCCCATTGTTATCATCAGTGCTATTCTCATTGTTGTCTGGAGCACTAGTCCCATTGGTATCATCAGCGCTATTCTCATTGTTGTCATGGGCACTAGTCCCATGGTTATCAGTGCTATTCTCATTGTTGTCATGGGCACTGGTCCCATTGGGATCATCAGTGCTATTCTCATTGTTGGCATCGGCACTAGTCCCATTGGTATCATCAGTGCTATTCTCATTGTTGGCATCGGCACTAGTCCCATTGGTATCATCAGCGCTATTCTCATTGTTGTCATGGGCACTAGTCCCATGGTTATCAGTGCTATTCTTTTTGTTGGCATCGGCACTAGTCCTATTGGTATCATCAGTGCTATTCTCATTGTTGGCTTCGGCACTAGTCCCATTGGTATCATCAGCGCTATTCTCATTGTTGTCATGGGCACTAGTCCCATTGGTATCATCAGTGCTATTCTCATTGTTGGCATCGGCACTAGTCCCATTGGTATCATCAGTGCTATTCTCATTGTTGGCATCGGCACTAGTCCCATTGGTATCATCAGCGCTATTCTCATTGTTGTCATGGGCACTAGTCCCATGGTTATCAGTGCTATTCTCATTGTTGGCATCGGCACTAGTCCCATTGGGATCATCAGTGCTATTCTCATTGTTGGCATCGGCACTAGTCCCATTGGTATCATCAGTGCTATTCTCATTGTTGGCATCGGCACTAGTCCCATTGGTATCATCAGCTCTATTCTCATTGTTGTCATGGGCACTAGTCCCATGGTTATCAGTGCTATTCTCTTTGTTGGGATCGGCACTAGTCCTATTGGTATCATCAGTGCTATTCTCATTGGCATCGGCACTAGTCCCATTGGTATCATCAGCGCTATTCTCATTGTTGGCATGGGCACTAGTCCCATTGGTATCATCAGTGCTATTCTCATTGTTGGCATCGGCACTAGTCCCATTGGTATCATCAGTGCTATTCTCATTGTTGACATCGGCACTAGTCCCATTGGTATCATCAGCGCTATTCTCATTGTTGTCATGGGCACTAGTCCCATGGTTATCAGTGCTATTCTCATTGTTGGCATCGGCACTAGTCCCATTGGGATCATCAGTGCTATTCTCATTGTTGGCATCAGCACTGTTCCTCAGTGAAAAATCTAAGAAAGTTTCAAAAGAGCAACCTGTGCCCGACAGGCACTTCAAACTTAGCAGTCTGTCAGGAAGTACATCGAAGAGCAGAGCCCTCCACCGCTGCAAGTAGCTGAACTGAATGCCCATAGTAACATTTGCGTGCGTGGTGTACATTTATCTGGAGTTCGCCACCAAACCTGTTACACTGTAATCAAACATTCCTCCGTACATCCACGCCAAAGACAGTCAGCAGAAAACACGGGAGTTCTGCCTCACAGAAGTCCGAGGAGAGGCCTAAAGATGGGGCAGACATTTTTATACTGTGTGAACATAGTGCAATGCATAATACTTCAATACTTCAACACTTTTAAAAGCAGCTGCGAAACTTATTTCAGATACTATCTGGAAAAAACCAGTGGTGCGCGCGCACCACAGAGGAGCGGGGGCGAGGGAGCGCGGCAGCGAGGCGAACGCGCGCTGCTCGTGCTAGCCACGGACGGGAATGGGCGTTGCAAAGGTGGGACATGCGCCCGCCTTTGCCCAATCGCGGGCCTTTTTTTTTTACAAAAAAACACGTGAAAGCCAATGCCTGCCGGCGAAAGCCTGATCACACGCACGAGCGTGTGGTCAGCTTTCAGAACCCCATACAAGAGGTCTCGTGCTGCGCACTGCAACGCTAGGCACGAGACCTAAAAAGGCACAATGGCAGCCATGTGAGTCTACTGACACGCACATGTCAGAACATATGTACACCAGCAGAATGACATGGGCACCATTTGCTTTCATTTTTGTATTTACATATTCAAGATAAAGGATGTTGTTTGGATTGGTAAATAAAAGAAATAAAATTTTTAGTGCAATAGCGCCAATTAAAAAAACAAGCATTGGCAAAGCCAATATGTCTTGCCTATGCAAGAGGTGTAGGCTTTGGCAATGTGTCTTAGCCATTATATACACCAGTGGGGCTGTTGTTCAGCATGGCTAAAAGTTAGTGGCGTGTGTGGAGTGGGGTAGATTGGAGTCAGATTGATTGGGGTAGAGTGGAATGGGGTAGATTGGCATAGAGTGGAGTGGGGGTAGAGTGGGGTAGAAGGGAGTGGGGTGGATTCGGGTAGATTGGAGTGGGGCAGAGTGGGATAGATTGGAGTAGGTTGGATTGGAGTGGGGGAGTTGGGTAGATTAGCATGGTAGATTGGAGTGGGGAAGATTGAATTGGGGTAGGTTGGGGTGGAGTGGGGTAGATTGGGGAAGAGTGGAGTGTGGTAGTTCCGGGTAGATTGAAGTGGAGTGGGGTAGACCGGAGTGGAGTCAGGTAGATTGGAGTGGAGTGGGGTAGATTGTGTGGATTATAGCAGGATAGAATGGAATGGAGTGGGGACAGATTGTGTTAGTTTGGAGTGGGGTAGATTAGGATAGAGTGGAGTGGAGTGGGGTAGATTGGGGAGGGGTAGATTGGAGTGATGTGGGGTAGATTGGGATAGATTGGAGTAGGGTGGAGTGGGGTAAATTGGGGTTGAGTGGGTAGACTGGGGTAAATTGTGGTACATTGGGGTGGAGTAGATTGGGGTAGTTTGGAGTGGGGTAGGTTGAAAAGGGGTAGATTGGGGTGAAGTGGAGTAGATTGAGGTGGAGTGGGGTAGATTGGAGTGGAGTTGGGTAGGTCGGGGTAGCGTGGAGTGGGATATATTGGGGTAGATTGGAATGGGGTAGATTGGAGTGAGATAGATAGGAGTGGGGTAGTTCAGAGTGGAGTAGATTGAGGTGGATTGGAGGAGAATGGGGTAGATTGGAGTGGTGTAGATTGGAGTGGAGTTGTATAGAGTGGTGTGAGGCAGATTTGGATATGGTGGGGTAGATTGGAGTGTGATAGATTGGGTTAGGGTGGAGTAGATTGGAGTAGGGTAGTTTGGGGTGGAGTGGGTTAGGGTAGAATTAAGTGTTGCAGATTAGGGTAGAGTGGAGTGTGGTAGATTGTGTGAATTGGAGTGGGTAGACTGGAGTGGAGTAGAGTGGAGTTGGGTAGCTTGGGGTGGAGTTGGATAGATTGGAGTGGAGTCGAGATTGGAGTGGAGTGAGATTGATTAGGAAAGAGTGGAAAGGGGTAGATTGGAGTGGGGTCGATTAGGGTGTAGTGGAGTGGGGCAGATTGTGTGGATTAAGGTAGGGTAGATTGGAATGTAGTGGGGTAGATTAGAGAGGAGTGATTGGAGTGGGGTAGACTGGAGTGGAGTGGGTTAGATTGGAGTGGGGTAGAGTGGGGTGGGGTGGGGTAGGTTGTGGTGGGGTGCAGTGGGGTAGAGTGGGGTAGATTTGAGTAGATTGGAGTGGAGTAGATAGTGGTAGATTGGAGTGGGGTAGATCAGAGTGGGATGGATTGGATGGGGTACGTTGGAGTAGGGAAGTTTGGGGTGGAGTGGGGTAGGGTAGATTGGAGTGGGTGGATTGGGATTGAGTGGGCTAGATTGGATTGGAGTGGGGTAGATTTGGGTGGCATGTGGTAGACTGGAGTGAAGTGGGGTGGGGTAGATTGGGTAGAGTGGGATGGAGTGGGTTAGACTGGAGTGGGGTAGAGTGAAGTAGGGTAGATTGGAGTGGAATGAGGTGGAGTGGAGTTGGATAGATTGGAGTGGAGTCGAGATTGGAGTGGCGTGAGATAGATTGGGGAAGAGTGGAGTGAGGTAGATTGGAGTGGAGTGTAGTGAGGTAGATTAGGGTGGAATGGAGTGGGGTAGATTGGGTGGATAAGAGTAGGGTAGATTGAAATGTAGTGGGGTACATTGGAGTCGGGTAGATTGGAGAGGGGTGACTAAAGTGGGTAGTTTGAAGTGGGGTAGATTGGAGTGGAGTGGGTTAGTTTGGAGTGTGGTAGATTGGAGTGGAGTGGGTTGGATTGGAGTTGGGTAGAGTGGGATGGGGTAGATTGCAGTGGGGTGGGGTGCGGTAGATTGTGGTAGAGTGAGGTAGATTGGAGTGAAGTAGATGGGGCAGATGGGAGTGGGGTCGATTGGGATGGGGTAGATTGGAGAGGGGTAGATTAGAGTAGGGTAGATTAGGGTGGAGTGGGGTGGTGTAGACTGGAGTGGAGCGGGGTAGACTGGAGTGGGGTAGACTGGCTGAAAAGGAGTGGGGTAGATATGGGTAGAGTGGAGTGGGTTAGATTAGAGTGGAGTGGAGTGAGGTAGATTAGGTGGATTGGAGTGTGGTAGTGGAGTGGAATAGATTGTGGTAGATTGGAGTGGGTGGATTGTGGTGGAGTGGGGTAGAGTAGAGTGGACTTGGGCAGATTAGAGTGGAGAGGAGTTGGATAGATTGCAGAGGAGTTTGGGGTGGATGGGGTAAATTGGGATGGAATGGGATAAATTGGACTGAGGTAGATTGGAGTGGGGTAGCTTGGAGTAGAATCAGGTAGATTGGAGAGGAGTGGGTTGGATTGGGGTACATTGAAAAGGGGTGGAGTGGGGTAGATTGGAGTAGATTGGAGTGGAGTGGGATAGTTTGGAGCAGAGTGGGGTAGATTTGAGTGAAGTGTGGTAGGTTGTGGTGGAGTGGGATAGATTGGAGTGGGGTTGATTGGGTTGGATTGAGTAGGGTGGGGTAGATTGGAGTGGGATTGCTTGGAGTGAAGTGGGGTAGATTGGAGGGGAGTGGGGTAGATTGGAGGGGAGTGGGGTAGAATAGATCATAATGGAATGAATTGGTGTAGATTGGATTAGAGTGCAGTAGATTAAAGTGGGGTATAATGACGTGGGGTAGATTGGAGTGGGGTTGACTAGATTGGGGCAGGGTGGGTAAATTGGGGTAGGGTAAATTGGATTGGAGTAGATTAGCGTGGAGTGGGGTAGACTGGAGTGGGATAGATTGGTTGGAGTGGAGTGGGGTAGATTGGGGTAGAATGTAGCGGAGTGGAGTGGGATGGGGTACATTGGAGTGGAGTAAGATAGATTGGAGTGGAGTGGGGTAGATTGGAGTGGAGCAGAGTGGAGAGAGGTAAGTGGTGTGGAATGGAGGGGCGTAGAGTGGAGTGGCGTGGAGTTGAGTGGTGTGGTGTGGTGTGTCGTAGAGTGTCTTAGAGTAGAGGGGCTTAGAGTAGAGTGGCATGTCAGAGTGGAGTAGTGTGGTATAAAGTGGAAGGGCATACAGTAGTTTGGAGTGGCATAGTGTGGAGCATGCATGGTGTGGTAGCGCACTGCCATTATAGACAACATATTTTCAGTTGAAATGAAAATTACATTTGCACCGAAATATTGTTTTACTGCACACAAATGATAATGTGTGAAAAGGTCATCACCTAGTGTTTGATCCTATTCAAATATGTGTTTCCACCACACTTCAGAATTACAAAAAGGGCTTCATTTGAACTAATTCTGATATATTCTGAGATATCAGCATAGTTATTTTTTTTGTGTGCTAGAAATAAAACTCCTCTTAGTGGATACCCAGCAGAATTGTCGCATACATTCTGTCATTTTGAAGTCAGCAAAAGAAAAATACACATCAAGCTCCCTCAGAAGAGAGAACATGACATTTGACCTCTGTCTTTAAATGCAAAGCACACATGACAAGATAAGAGCAAGATTACAGTAAACAAGGCAGCTTATTTACAAGTCCCTTGTGCTGCCAGTGCGTCACTTTTAATATGGGAAAAAGAAACCCACAGGCGGCGCAAGTGGCTTGTAAATAAGCCCCAAGGTTTGGGCAACGGGAGGGACGAACTCAAGCCGGACAACTTAAAGCAAATGAAGCCAGCAAATAGAAAGCCAGAAAATGTGAGTTACAAACCAGAAAGCCAATGGTAAGCAACGTGCGGAATGCCTTCCTAGGTCAGCTTTCTGAATGCCCCTAAGATGTCTGTAGCAAACCAGACAGTTGCGCTGTCTGGTAGGTTCGACCTAAAAAGGACCACAGGTGTGGGAGGGGTGGGGGGGGTGGAAGGCAAAGGGGAGGCCAGCAAACAGAGAGCGGAGGGCGAAGCACAAGAGATAGAGAATACCCCAGAAGCACACAGGTGAGAAAGAGCAAGATAGAGCATGGGGTGGGAAGAGAGAAGCACATGAACAAGAGAGAGCAGCGCGGAGGGAGAGAAGCACAGGATGGAGACAACTGGAAAACATATGCACTCTTCTGGAGTGCTTAAGCAAAAATGTGTTCCTAAAAGTGAGCAGTGGAAGGGCACAAGTAAAGATGCTATGCTCCAGGGGCGGGACAAGCACAAGAAGGACAAGGTGAACCATTGATTAAGAAGCAAGCAAATGAGAGTGACAATAAAGCTAAACAATGGTAAGCAATGGGCGGGCTTTAAGTCCACAGTAAGTTCTTGGGAAGCTGACAACAGGTCTTTTACAACAAGACAGCTTGCACTGTCTGGTCGGCTTGACCTAAAAAGCACACCAACGAAAATAATTCACCATCTTCAGCCATTTTATAAAAGAAAATATACAAGCATAGCATTTGAAAAGCACACTTTGAAATAGCTTTGCCACTGAAGAGAAAGGAACTATTTTTAGATGGATGTGAACAATGTCAACAGACTTTGTGCAGTCAATCAAAGTAAATGGAGCGAATGGGGAAAGTGGGCTGACGCACTGCCCCATTCTGTGGTGGGCAGAAGCAAAATGTGAATGACAAATTAACAGACCAGAGGATAAAGCCTGATGACCAAACAACCTTCTATTAACATATAGTACGATTTTTTGGGGGGTGGGGAGAACAATAAATAGCCTGGTGAGACCTCTAAAGCAGTCTCAAGGACAGATCTAGAAACAATTCAGTGACATCTGGTTCATCAGAAGAAGCAGTCGTTCACTCAGCTCTGCCCAGCAGCAGTCAGGGAGGGCGTTTCGGTGCTTGGTGAGCAGGATTTCAGAAGTGGTTTGTGGTAAGAGAGACACTCTGGGCACCGGGCCAAGAGTCATTTCTTTAATGCCTGTACTGCAGACCTAGCATGTGGGAACCAGAGGCAGAGCTTTTCATAATAGATTATAACTGGGATAATAGTATGCAGTTAAACTATGGGGTATCCACGCCTTGTAATAATAGGGTTTACTATCACCCAGTGAAAGGTACCAATTTTATTACATTTAGAAGGATGAAATGTTTAGCCAGGTTAAAGCCAAACCCCTATGTTGAGTCTAATAATCTACTGAGCTAGCTAACCAGCTAGCACATCTCACATCAGACCTCCTGTTTCATTGAAACCAGGCACAGCCCACATTCTGCTAGCTTTTAAACACCAAAACTAAAGCACAAGGTATGGTTTATAAATAAAATGCTGGTGGTGGTTTGTTTACAAGCAGGCCCTCGTCTATGCGGCAGTATATTTTGTGCCTTATGGCAGCTTCAGTGATTTGTGCTTTAGCCCATCGCATGGCATTAGGAGGTGGCAGGCAGCAGAGAGTCATGGCAGCCGTCGGTGATTATTGCTGTCTGGAATCCAATGCAGTGCTACATGCTGACTGACAGCCAGCAGGAGTTATATGGCCCTCTGCAGAGGCAGCTTGACACTGCATTCAAAGGAAAGAACACAGACTGCGTTTAAAAGAACATATTACAGTGTGTCCTCACCAGGAAAGGAGCTGTTTCAATCCGCCATTGGTAGGGTACACAAGTGAACTCTATGCAGGGCTTTGCTTCACCTTTCCAGGATGTTTTTCTTTTAAAACATACTTTAACATATTCCACAGTACAACTAATAGTGCAATTACTACTCCACCGCACTCCCCGACAGGTTCCTGATGTTCTGCATTCCACATCCATGCCTTACATCATCTCTTTATCACCTTTTCTAGTTCCACTGGGGCCCACACCAATGAACACCTCCATCCCCCCAAGTCCATCCTCACTGTAAAGCTCGCTGCCACCACACCATGCTCTTTTACTCACGGTGGTCGCTCGTCTGATTTTCCAGCTAATGTTTATAATTTATTTACCCAGGTGTAGTAACGAAGGTCCACGCAGGTAGGTTAACTTAAAGATGATTTATTAAAGCAGGTAACATGTAGTATAACAAGTAGTTATGTTCAGAAGGAGAGCCCCACCAGGAGCAGCCTGTGTGCTGCTCAGCCCATGACCAACTGTCACTTAACCTCTCTCAGTCCCAACATTCCGAGGCTAGGAAAGACTCCAACATTCTATTGGGCATAGAGCACAGGCACTGGGCTGAGCAGGAGGAGAATAATACTTAACCTTACAAATGCAGGATACTACATATCCCCTTTCCTTCCAACAGAAGAACAAATGCAATGTATGATAAAGTAAAACAAGAGTGAACAAAAGACAGATAGCAAGGAAGGAACAACGGAGTGACAGAAAGAACATAATGGAAAAGAGCAAGTGAAGCAGAGCGAGGAGAAAGATGGGAGAAGACAAGGAGGTGAAGGTAAGGTGTAAGTAAGAAAATGGAAAACCCATCCACAACAACAACGAAATAGAAAGAAGGAGACAGTGAGACGAAAGAGAGGAAATACGAAATAGAGAGAGACAGACGTGCCAAAGGCAACCCCCAAACATACCCACTGGCCAGGCAGGCAAGAAAGGAAGGAAGAATAAGGCATGACGCAAACCGGACACCAGCCTACACACAGATACAAAGAGGAGGGAATAACGGATCTCCTCCTGAACAGGGAAGAAATAGAATAAAAATGCGAACGAGGGAAGGCTGGAGACAGAGGATGACAAACAAGAAATGTAACTCCAGAAACCAAGGATGAAAATAAGTAGAACATCACAAGGAAAGCTGGACATAATGGAAAACAGAGAAGAGGCAAAGTAGATACATACTGTATAACTAATACTTCCCCCCATTTTCAATTAGACAATAACAATGCGATATAAGTGTAACATTGCGTTATACAAAACAGCAAAGTAACTTAATGTAGAAAGACAATATCATACAATGGGATTGAAACCCATGATCGTCCTCTACTCCTATGCAAGAGTGTGAGGAGCAGTGTGAATGGGACTGTGACCCATAATGTGAAAGCCCATGAAAGGACAACCCCCGCGTAGAGGTACAATGCAGTGCAGAGTAGAAATGGGTTAAAACCCATAAGACGCACCCTGTGTGAGGGTGACTGTGTATGAAACGGTGCCCTGTGTAAGGGTACCTGTGTAACTGTAAATGGGACTGTAACCCAAGGAACGGTGCCCTGTGTAAGGGTGAGAACCGTGTGTTGCCCATGTAGGCAAATGTATGTGGGGAAATGGGGCTAGACCCAAACCCATCCCTGTGTAGGGAAGAATATTGTGTAAAACGTACACATGTAAATAGAAACATGAACCCAATGCAGGTAAGTACCCAGAGTCCATACATGCAAGATGTAGCCCATGTAGGCAAACGTGATGTGAGCAGAAGGGAAGATACCCAATGCCATCCCAGTATAAAGAAACGTAATGTGTAATAAAGCAAAGTAAATACACAATGAAACCATGAATGTGTATGGCATAAACACAGAAACACTTTGACCTGTGCAGACTGTCCAGGATAAAGATGTGGATGACACCGTAGACCAGTGTCACCTTTAAAGTTCAGGGTGTGCGTGTCACCGTCGTGCTGTGACACACACTAGAGATTGTGAGCAAGCTCGCTTTTCAGAGATGGCAAGGAGCTGACAAAGTCTTGTATTTCCCTCGTGCATTGCCAGCTGGAATAAGTGTTCCAAAAAGGATACAGGGTCCAGTGAATGTCACGGACATGAAATATGGCAAAGCAGTGGAAAGAACAGGAAAAGGGATAAAAACCAGCCTCAAAATGTACTTACGGAATTCACCACACGACCATGTAAGCACTATACTTTGTGCTCCTAAGATGTGCCAGTGTCTGACCGGAAACATGGATGCAGCCTTGGGGTGAGCACCCCCAAATGGCAAGATGCAGCTTGTACGAGGCGCTTTCCAGAACTGAAATACTGAAGAAACAGTGCCCGCCGTTTCCAGGTTGATGCCAACTAAAAGATGGCGGCACGCATGGCACGCCGTGCCGGATGGCTCACAGTGCGCTAGTGCACCAAACACTGTCACTCAGCAAATACTGTTCCCGTTGGAGGTAGTGTCGTCATTGCGGATACTCAAGGAGAAGCGCGCGCCAAAAGCTGTGAGGTAAGAGGCGCGAGCCAAGAATAAACAACATTTTTGACGGTTAAACTGCCGCCTGGCAGCTTAGCGTAACGAATGATGAGGGGAAAAAATGAACTCACCACAAATTATATTTTAAAATGGAACGTGTCCTCCAACGAATGCCGGTTGCGATGTAAATTTCCAAACAGGACTAGATTGAAACCCAGAATTTGAAGCAGGCACAAAATAAGCACAAAATAAAGCACCATAACTTCCAGTTATTAATATGGAGAGAGACACAGACAAAGTCTTCATGAGAGTGTAATGTCGAGTAAACACACCTCTATAAAAACAACGTGAAGTTCGACCATAAGACAAATACCTAAAAAGTGAGCCTTCCATTAGTATGAACAGCTGAGCGTCTCCCAAATTCCGTAGCTCTGTAGTTGAAAGTTGTGGCCAACTGCAAGTACTCAATAGAGAGCAGACAGCGTAACGTGAAGAGAATGGTAGCGACAAAACACTGCAGCCAAGCAGTTACCATAACACAGGAGGTGCTGAAGATCACACAGCGTAGGCAGCAACATGACTCCAATAAATGCTGCATTGTAGTTGTATTTCCACAAGGTCGAAGAGTGTGTGCCTGGGAGTGAACCAGCGTGACGTAGATGAATAATCTGCCTTTAGAGTTGATGTGGTTGAAAGGACAGGCAGTAGATGTTACCAGAGTCAAAAGTATGTAATGTAGATGAGCACAGCACGCCTGGGCTAGGGCTGGCCGATGGTGAGGCCACTGGTGGGGCTGAAAGGCGTAGTGCTGCATCCTTACTTGTTTCATGATGTCTTCTTTGGATTTCTGTGAGGAACATACTTCTTCCTTTTTTTCCTTGTAGTTGTTCTGTGTAGAACATCCTTCTTTTATGTACGCTGTTTTTCCTTTGCTGTGGATACCTCTTCTCGTGTACATTTTCCGTGTTTCCACCGTAGTTTCTGTAGATTGCGCTATCCAGGTCCACCTGTGTTCGCCAGGTACCTTAGATCCTCTTTTGCCACGTAGGTACGTCACCTCCTCGTCGCCATCAAATGTAGTATCGAGGTCCACGCATGAAGTAGTATTTCAAGACGTTTTATTCATGAAGATAACAAGTAGTATAGTTCAGAACATCAGGTAGTTAAGATGTAAAGGAGAGCCCCACCAGGAGCAGCCTGTGTGCTGCTCAGCCCATGACCAACTGTCACTTAACCTCTCTCAGTCCCAACATTCCGAGGCTAGGAAAGACTCCAACATTCTATTGGGCATAGAGCACAGGCACTGGGCTGAGCAGGAGGAGAATAATACTTAACCTTACAAATGCAGGATACTACACCAGGCCTCCAGCCTGGCTCGTTTTGTCGTTTTTGCAGCATTAGATCCCCCACCCCACTACTGTGTTTTAACTTAACACCATGTGAAAAGGCCCCCAACAAGCATGCTTCCGGTGTGAGCTACTGAGCTTTGTAGGGCCATTACTCCTCGATTGCAGGGGCACGTCTAAAATATGTGATTATTTAAGTCCTGACATTTCGGGCAGCTTCCTGGCCCCGAACGGGATATTCTTTTCACTCTCAGTATTGTAAGACACACTCAGTTATCAAAGATGTTTCATGCAATTGTCAGGGACCAATCATTTAAAAGGAGGTTCTAGAGCGCTGTGATTGGCTCCCGATCAATGCCACAATGCCACTAGAAGAGAAATACCATGTGTATGCACATTAAGCAACTGAGAAGGAAGAGGTTTCAGGGACCAAAAGCTTCGATTTTGAACTCCACTTACACAAGTGTGCATTGAGTACATGGGCAGACCCCTCAGCAGCAAACACCGATGTAGGAGAGGCAGAGACGGGCAGCTTTGGGGAAGTGAGAGTAAGATAGAGAACTTTACTAACCCAGACTGCTAGGCCAAAAGCCTCAGTGATTGGAGAAAGACTGATCAATGACCATTCTTTACTGGGATGACAGACTGCAGCCATTAGCACGCTGACAAAACAATCTCTGGCAAAGCCAATAGGCCTGGGCTTTGGGACCTATTGTCTTTGCCTATGATTTTAGCACTTATGTAACTGTATTTTCATTGTGTATTTTAGGTAAGTAAAGACTTTCAATTTGTAAACTCTTTTTGCTTCAAAGCTATTCTGTATTGTAATTGACTTTATTAAGTATTGACAAAGACAAGATGTCTTAGCTCTAAAAGGCCAAGCTACTGGGTTTTCCAGTGCTTCTATGGTACATGTGAGCTGAGCCGCATTTCGGTGTCTAGCTGAGTTCTAGTTGTGGAAGGGTGTTCATAACAGGGCACAATTGAGAGCTCTGGAGCTGAGGCTGAAGGCAGTGTGAGTCAGTGAGCCATAACACTTCATATTACATGCTCATCCAATCCTTGGCCTCTCCCTGGTGATTGCAGAGTGATGGTCATATATGTTGTTACTAATTTATATCCAATTGCTAACAAGCACTCACAAAGCGAAGAGGTCTGGCTTGGTCTATGCATATGTTTGTTGTTGTTGTGTGATCTGTGTAGCTGCAACTGCAGAAAACTCACAAAGAGGCACCTAAATGCTAGTCAGACTGAACGCCATGTAAAGCAAAGGATTGCAGTTCACATGTTTTTAGCCACACCTTTAATTACTTAGGCCACATCCCCTTTAGAGACACCCCCACCATTTTCATCTCACGTAATGCACTGTTGTCCACAATAGGCTTTTGCCTACAGACAGCTAAAACCTGTCTTGTAGACAACACCTTAAAATTGTGATGGTGATATCATAAAACTGTGGAGTCCTTGGGGTAAAATTCTAAAACTCTTGGTGCAGAAAGAGGGAGCAACCGCGTTGTTCTTCTGCAGCACTCACTCTGCAACATCTCTGGGGGGCAGAAACACAGCTGGTGTTTCACCTCAGAGGGAGGAGTTGTGCCCTTCAGTGAAAGTAAGCCGATGGCCTGACCTCTTCCACTGTAACACTCCAGGCCATGATTGTAGGTCTCGGGGCTCTTGGTGCCACCACAACCCATTAGAAGTGGCACTGAAGTATTTGTTTCCCAGCAAAGTTGATCTAACAGTCATGCAGGTTACTTGCTCCCTGGCGAAGCAGATCAGAATATCCTCAGCTTCTCTGTGAGTCAAGCAGAAAAGGAGAAACATGAGTGAGAGGGAGCAATGTGGGGTGGGGATGGGAAGCAATATGGAGGGTGGGGGACAGAATCACGGAGGACAGGGGTCAGGGGGAAGCAACAGGAGGGGAGAGGGAAGCAACACAGAGGGTGGGCGGAAGCAACACAGGGGTGTGTGTGGGGAGAAAGCAACACAGAGGGTGCAGGGAAGGAAGCAAACTAACAAGCAACCTGCAGGAGCAAAAGCACAATTGGCACAGAGGGTGGGAGGGCAGGGTCAAAAACTAGCAAGCAACCTGTGGGGGCAAAAGCACAATGGGCACAGAAGGTAGAGTCAAAAGCATAATGGGCATGGAGAATGGGGAAAGCAAACAGTAATGGTGGGCGGGAGGAGGGAGAAATCCAATGGCAACTGAGGGCAGTGGGGATAGCAGAACACAGGAGAGAAAATAACTTGGAGTGCTGGGGGTGGCACAGAAGCAGACCAGAAAGACAGCTGGAAAAACATGCACTCTCATGGAGTGCTTCATAAAAAGGAAACAAAAATGAGTCCCTGAAAAGCGAGCACTTATGGAAGAATACAAGGAGGCAATCAGAGAAGTGGTTAAAAGGCTATGCTCCCTGGGACGTAAAAAAGACAAGATGGACGGGCTAAATCAAATACAGCTAGTCAATATAAAAAAAACAAGCAAATGCGAGTGACAAAACAAAGCAATGGGCAGAATGCATTCCTAGGTAAGTTTTCGACATGACCCCAATATGTCTTTGCAAATGTAGAAGACACTAGACTGAATAGAGCCAGACACCATCAGTGCTCCAGACTGAATTCATAAGTTGTATTATTTGCTTCTTTGTTTTTTGTAATGCATCTCTGTATTCGCTTGCAGCCATTGTTGAGCATTGACGGTTTCTGTTGAGACTAAGACAGTGGTGAGTGAGCAGGACTAAGTTCATTCGACTGGTGTCTTCTGAGTCAGTCATCAGCAAGGATGGGAAGAATAAGGTTTTGTGGATCACAGATCGAACATGGTCCCTCTGTGGAACTGGGTGGCCCGGTTATGGTCTAACTATGAAGGCCTTCCTGAAGGGAGGGAGTGTATGCAGCTCCTCCATTAATGATCATAGGTCCTCCAGAGAAGGAGACTGTACTTTGACGAGTTTAGGTATAATTGTGCACCCAATATCATACTGCCACTGAATAGGGCAGAGTAGACTGTGATGAAAATGGAAATACAATCAGCCATTACTGCTGTAGTTAGGTGATGCCTCTAAAAGTTAACGAATACACGGAGATAACATTGCTAACACCAATCATTTTTTTATCTTTATTCCAAAGGCAAAACACTGCATGAGTCATGTAGTAATTACCAGTGTGCAGTCTATTAAGCAAGCACAATGGCTCCTTGAGCCGGTAAAGTTTTCTATTTCTGAACTCCTGCAAGGAAGGCTGCAGACAAAAAGAACAAAGAGGTGATCCCATGTGTAGCCTCTTTGAAAGAGGAGATTGTGTGCTCCACAACCTCTGCTAAAGGGAACAGGGGGCATGTTCAGACTGAGATGCATCACCTGCATGCCATCCTAGCCTAGGATACCTAACCTAGGCTAGGATGGCTTGGAGCATGGGAAGTTGTGGGAAGTTGGAAGAAAGGTTCTCACAGGGAAGGAGGGCTGCAGGTTCTCTTGGGAGGATGAATAAAGAGTCTGCTTATTATATCTTGCTTCCTTTTATTTGCAAGATCCCTCCCCTAACAGTGTGAGAGACTAACATCATGTCGTAGGTGCGCATCCAGGCTAATAAGATGGCAGCACCTGGTATCTAGATGCAACTGCAGAAAACTCACAAAAAGGCACTTAAATTAGCTGGTCAGGCAATATTCTGTGTAAAGCAAAGGATTGTACTTCACATGTTTTAATTCACACCCTTAATTACTTAGGCCATATCCGTTTTAGGGACACTCGCCGCCTTTTTTCAACTCACTTAATGCACTGTGGTCTACAACAGACTTTTGCCAACAGACAGCTACAGACGACACCTAAAAACTGTGATGGTGATGGTGAAATAGTGTAGAAAATTTAGGTTACAAGGGAAGGTCCACATAGCAAGAGGAGAGCAAGTGGGAGACCCTGGGATGGACTGGTAGTCTCTATGGTTGATGCAATGGGTGGTGTACACCATCACAAATGTTACAAGGGCATATTCAAGTTGAAGAAAAGCAGTGCAGGGTCAATTTTCTTTCTTTGTGAAGGTATCAAAGAAGAACAACAGCCAACGTTTTGTGTCCTACGAATGACTTCTCTAAGGCCATATTCAAAATTAATCATTAACACAGGTGCCTAAAAGCCGCAAATAGTATGTGAAAATACATAAGATCATTGAAAAATGCATGTAGGAAAATTATTTCCAGTGGTGTGGACAGAAAATCTCTCAAGGAAGAGGGATCCACAATTAGAGCCGGACTGGCCGTAGCGGGCACGGGGCGTTTTCCTGGTGGGCCGGAATGGTGGGGACATTTTCTGACCCGTGGGGGACAGTTTTGCTACTGGGGGCCGGTTTTGTAGCAGTGCTGCAAAATCGCCCCCCTATGAAAAAAAGCGGCACAGTGCTTCTCAGTAGAGCCCCCCTGCCCACCCCCACGACCCCCAGCTGGATGTGCCAGGGCTGGTTTCTGTTCCCAGTCCGGACGTGGCCACAATAACCCTTGAAACCTCAAGCAGATTATACATATGGTTTATCTTGGAAAAACTGCGAAATATTAGACCAAACTGTGTGTGTATATTAACCCTGGGCGAAGTGCTACGCTACGCTCGCGTAGTTTGCGAAGTTTGCGCTACTTCGCACAACGCGAATTGCACGTAGCACAGTGCAAACACGCGTAGCGTAGTGCCGCGGTCATTTTTTGCTTGCTCGCGGTCCTCAACGTCAAGTTGGCGACCGCGAGCAAGCAAAATGACATCCCGGCGAGACTTTTTCCTCGTTCGCGATCAGCAACATCAAGTTGCCGATCGCGAGCGTGGAAAATAAACCTCCCGGCGAGATTCTCAACGCGGGAGGTCAGGTTTCTCATTGCGAGTGGTCGCGTATGCTCGCGACCGCTCGCGATGAGAAACTACCAGTCCGCGTTGAGAAAGCTGCCGCTCGAGTAAAAATCTACTCGAGCGGCAGTAAAAGACAGCTCGCACTGTGCAAGTTGCCATTTTCAATGATTGCACAGTGCGGACAAGCATCCGGCACTGTGCAATCATTGCGAACAGTGCACTACGCAGTTCGCGTAGTGCTACGCGAAGCTCGCGTAGTGCGAACTGCACTTTGCGTAGCTTCGCGAAGCACTACTTCGCGAACTACGCCCAGCCTTAGTGTATATCCTGAAGTAAATCAAATAGAAAGCAAAAGGGCAGTTACAAATCATGTTTACAAGGTAGGCAGCAAACGCCTAGAGCTATTCTGAAAGGTATACAAAGTATCTCTGCAACGTGATGTGACATTAACGCAGAGTTTGAGCAGGACAATGATTTTAGAAAAGGTCATCAGTCTGCAGAGGAGGAGCACAGTCATAGTAGAAGCTAGAACAACCGCCATGTGGCTGCACTTAAAACAGGACTGGCACTCACCAATAGCCTTTGGCTGTGGGTTTCAAGTGAAAAACAACTCAGCAGCCCTCGCAGTGCATTCTGGTCAATGTGATCCATCTATGCAAAGTTGTAGTTCTTACAATTGAACAAAGCATGTTAACTTTTAGTTTTTCCTATTATTTAATTTTCCTAGCTTGATAACTATTCATTTCTTCCAAAATGTCATTTTCTTAGCCCCAGACAGGTGTTTCACTCTTCATGAGCTATTCGGTGGAATAGAGCAGGTAAGGAGTGCCAAATTTGTCTGCAGCATAATGTTTAAAGACCAGTGCTTTCTTTTTTTTTGTTTTGCAGTTCTTTATTGAGAAAGTTAAAACAGGACATTGCACAAGGAGGAGGGAGCAGGGAACAAAACAGGTCAGCCATATACTATTAATATGATATCAGGAAATACAGTTCAGAGATATACAAAACGACAACCAAACAACAGTCAATAAATCCCCAAAATAAGGACTCTCAAGAGCTGAGGGAGGTCATTAACTGGGAGGGTACATGGGTCCTCGCTAAGAAAAAAGACAAAGCTTGTTGCGGCAGGGGACAAAAACAAGCATTTGCAATGCAACAGGTCTCACATCAGTTAGAGTTAGAGTTATTGGCATTGTAATTACAATTTTGCACGTATCTAAAAAAAAATGAAACGCTCAGGTTGGGTTACCGACATGCGCCATGGAGAGCTAACAACTGGTATACCACAGCATAGACGCTATGATCTAGAGGATAACGCAGCGCCGCAGGTTGTGAAAGTGGAATCGAAATAAAGCTGCAAAAGATATGTTCCACAAACAAGGTCTTGCATTTGCTTAAGTTACAGCTATTGGCGTTGTAAATGGCGATGTAAATGACAATGTCTTTTATCCATGTGTTATGGAGTGTATGTGTTGTGTAGTGAAAATTTACTTGTAGAGCTGTGCAGTGTTTGAATTCCTTAAACTCAAAGAGGTGGTGGTCAAGCAATTAATCACAACTCATTGATGAAGTTATAGTTTAGCAAGATAATTTTTGGAGCTTAACCATGTATATACATCGGCCTTGCTTAGTACCAACTTTAGTGAAAACATGTTTTCGGCCTCGGCAGGATGACAGGCTGAGTCGCCTGACCTAGATTTGAACCTGAGACCCAGTGGTGCCACCAAAATCGAAGAACTTTCCCAGTCATTTGAACAGACGGCGGCCAATGTTTGCTAATTCTGTAAGTGTTATCATTTTTAATAAGAAAACCAAAAGAGCGTTTTAATAGTTAGAAGAAATTACATCAAAAACACACACACACACGGTACTCACCGCTTTCCCCATCCTTATTAGATTTAGAGGGTGCCGAACCGCAGGAATCGGACTTTGGGGAGGGGTAGTGAACCCCTTAAAGGCACAGGAAACTGTGTCAAACACAACACCCCTCTTAGGTCCGAGATCATTTATTAGTGTTATTATACAAAAGGGCGCCGGGTGCTGTCTTGAACAGCCCTGTAGAGAAAGAAGACACCAGGAACCATATGTAACAGTCCTCCCAGGGAAGGAGACGCTGGTGGCCACATTTATCAACGTCCCGGTTTGAATAGAAGACAAACACATTTCTCCCTTTCCCGACTTGTTAGGTCACAGGATGACAGGCTAGAGTATTATAAGTGTTCTATAGAGGTGAAACAAAGAGTGTGCCGGAGGAAGCGAGTTTCAGCCCTCACTTTTATATCTGGCACTTTGCCATCACCACAACTGACACTGCTCCCTTTCATTCTCGTCCCTTACCTGCCAACTGCCTCCGCAGCAGCAGCGCTGAGTGAGGCTCGGTTAAGCTTCACTGGGGAAAGGGGAAGTGGGCGGGTTTCGGGTGTGTAAACTTTTGGCAGCCCGTGCCCCAGACAACGCCGGTAAGAGAGCAAGTGGTAAGTGTACGCGGGCCCCTCACACCGCCTTAGCCCCACTCGCCGCACTCCAGGCCACCGCCGGCAACAGCGCAGGCGCACTCGGACTTGCTAAAATCCATTCTGAGAAACACGACTCTTCCAGACAGGGGCCTCCCTGCTTTCGTAACTAGGAAGGCTCAGACGCGCGGCCATGTTGGTGAGGTCAAATAAGCGAGTAGAACACATTGAGATGGTGGTTTTGAATATATATGGGACATCTTAAGGTTGGCTCCGCGCGGCGTCAACAGCCAGGTTTGGTTTCTTCTAACTTAGAATGCTCGCTATTGAAATGTTACCTTAGTTGCGATACACTACACTGAAGCTAATCAAATGTGTTTATGTCTCTTGCGTGGTATACATGCTTAACAAGAGCACCGAGCACTGCTAATTCATAAAGCAAGGGCTGTATTTTTATGGGGTGAATGTTTTATAAGGTTTCCATGCCTTTCCTTTTAATGATTACCCCATTCACGGGTCACACAGAGCCCGACCCTTCCAGGCACAGCTGCAGAGCACGACCATTTAAAAACAACCTGTGGCGACAATCAAGAGAGCGCCGACTGAGTACCTGAGTGCGCGATGCCGCTGTCCCGGTCTTCATTCTGTCCTCGGCTGGGCATGTCCACGGGGGTGCTGTGCGCTGCACAGAATAACGAGGAGAGGTCGCCGTCGCTCCACTCGGGCTCCTGCTTGACGGCGGCCCGGGCCTGCGGTGCTGCGCCGCAGCTCGTCAGCAGAGTGGAGAGCGTGCCCGCGCCGCAGCTCGTCAGCAGAGTGGAGAGCGTGCTCATGTAGGAGTCCGAATGGGCGGGTCCTAAATGAGACAGGGAGGTAACACAAAAGCATCACTTTCAATAGAAAGCGAGGCTGGGTGGAGCTTCCACCCCACTTCCAAAGAAACCCGACAGAAAACCGACAACAATAGATCTCGCAGAGCGAGCAGCGCATGCGCTGCAACGCTAGGCGAGACCTAAAAAGGGAGTACTGAGAACATGGCAACGGAGAATATAAGGAAAGAGAAGGGCAGGCCGGGAGGCCATATTCGAGCCCACAAGTCTGGGGGGGAGGCGAAGATGGGTGGCGGCGAAAACACGGAAAGAAAAGGGAAGAGGAAATAAACAACAAGAAACAAAAGAAAGAGAGATGGTGGAGGCCAATGCAGGAGAGGAGGAGACAAAGGATGAGTGTTGAAGCCCCGGCCCTAGAAGGACAGTAATCTGGAGGGGTTGCACAGCGTATATAATTAGCGGGGGACAAGTCAGGGCAACAGTCTGGTGGGCTGGTCGGGGTGTGCGTGCACCCTTCTTGTGGCTAGTAGGTATCATCCTGGAGAAACAGCGCCCAGCTGTGGAGGAAAGCCTCTGCCCGGTCCTGAAGGTTGTAGATAACCCGTTCAAAAAAGGCAATCTGAAAAATCGCCATAAGCCACTCATCGAGGAAAGCATCGAGGGGGCATGGGAAAGTGCCAGTGGTAGAAAGCATATGTTAGCCGTGGTGAGCGCTGTATGCAGGAGACAGCCTTGTAGACGGGAAAGATCGGCGGACTCCATGAGGTCATGCAGAAGGATCAAAGGACGATAGAGAGGGGCCCTGACCGGCAGGGCCACACTCAGCGTGTGGCCAACCGCCTCCCAGAACGGTCGAATTGATGTACAGTCACAAAGGATATGCAGCAAATCATAGTGATCATGAGGCGCCGGTGGAATGAGGTAACAAGCCCACTGCTGGTAGTTTCATGGAGGTCCAGTGCCAGTTGTGCAAGGATTTAAGCAGGTAGAACTTAAAGCGCCTCCCTAGCCCCATGGTCAATTGCCTCAAGGAGCTCTGCCCAATCCCCTGACTCGTAGTCTATCTGCAATATGGTTTCCCATTTAGTGCGGAGGTTATTGAGGAGAGGTAGGGAGATAAGGTGTTGGCTTAAAAGGCCATAGAAACCAGACATAACACCCACGACTGGCCCCATGTCCGTAGATAGGAGTGAATTGGAGGACCCAGGGCCGTGCGCCTAGGCGGCAACCAAAGCAATGCCAGAGTTGGAGGTACCTTCAGAGCTGGAGGGACGGGAGGCCAACTTTGTTGCATATGGCCATAAAGTGTTAGAGGGCTCCCTGGTCAATTATCTGGCCAAGACTATGGATTCCCGCCGATCGCCAGGACTTCCAGTCCAGCATCTCTCCGCCTATGCTCAGACCAGTGTGGCACGTGTTCATGGAGGAAAGGATCCACCCCGAAAAGGCTATGGGCTCACTGCCACAATTTGATCATAGCCTGCAGTATCGGACTGGTGGGACCCGGCAGGGGCGCTCCACCCATGTAAAGCGGGAACAACCCTAGTGGGCAATTCAATAGCATGTGTTCTGTTAGTACCCACAGCAGTGGGTCCGGCGTCCCGCGGAGCATATAGGCAAGCTGGGAAAGGTAGAGGATCAAAGCATAGTGCTCTACCGGGGGGAGGCCCAAGCCCCCACACGAGTGGTGCACCATGAGTTTGGCACTTGCATGGAGGGGCGCGACGTCCCTCAGACAAAAGACTGTATGCTTTCTTAACTGTTCACCAAGCTGAATGTTAACGCAAGGGTCATCTCCTTCTGGTTGGGAGACAATGGTCCTGGGAACCTCTGTTTACAACAATAACCTCCATGTGGCTGCACTCAAAACAGGACTGGCACTCACCAACAGCCTTCAGTTGTGGGTTTCAAGTGAAGCACAACTCAGTAGCCCTCCCAATGCATTGTGGTCAATGTGGTGCATCTATGCAAAATAGTATTTACTTCAGTTAAACAAAAGACTTGATAACTTTAAGTTTCTTCCAATATTTCATTATCTTCGTTTGTAACTATTAATTTCTTCCAATATGTGTCTGGGACAAAGAAAATGAAACATTTAAAACCATGTTTTCAACATCTATTTCGACCAGGAGAATTATATTGAATTGAGACCCTTTCCCCAAAAAGCCTGCACAGTTAAATGGGAGCACATGTTACATCTGAAGGAGAGAATTGGACGTTTTATGCAAAGATAATCATAAGAGCTCCAAACGTTTGGGAAATTAGGAAATGAATTGCAAAGTGATATATAATCGGCATTATACTCCAGATAGGGTACAGCATATATTCCTGGCTGCCAGCCCAAATTTTTGGAGGGTTTGTAGTAAGAGAAGTGATCTACCACATGTGTGGCTGAGCTGCCCAACTCTTGAAACTTACTGGAAGGACATGCTCGGGGCAATCATGGAGACATTGGGATATCCTCTCGCTGAGAATCCTGCTTTATTGCTAGTGGGCTTGAGACCTCCAGGATTTTTGTGGATGGCACATACTGACATGTCTATTATCTGTGCTGCTAAAGTAATCACAAATGAACGCTAGAAGAGACTGGACCCTCTGATCCTGGTGCAGTGGCATGCCAGCCTCTGGAGCATATTGGTGGCAGAGTGTCTCATTGCCATTGTCAGAGGGGAACATGTGAAATCTGAAACGGTTTGTAAACAATTTGTGGATTAAATGATGGGCTATGTCCTCTTTCATGTAGGCACCTTGCCTAAGAGCTTTGAACTAGTTTCCCTGATTCCCAAGCTTGCCCTCTTCCCCTTCAGTAGGTGGGGGTCGCTCAGAATCGGTTTTTCTGATGTGGTTGGGTAATGTTATGAGGGGGATGTGTAGGTCCAGCTGCTGCCTGGGTATGGATTTAGATACTTAAAATAATGCCTGGAGTGGGTACTTGAGGGAGGCTTTGTTTGGGGTAGTTTGTTTTTTCCATGCAATGCTAAATTGAAACTCTGTATTTTATGTGAGATCTCCCCAGACGATACAGGGCACAATATCGCACACAATCTATTGCATGACAAGTATATAACAATGACTACATCAAACTAGCCACTACATCACATGCTATGTCTAGGTAAGTACATGTGGAGTTAAGTAAGAATAGTACATTCATACTTACCCTAGGATATAGTGGTAGTCCATGTAGCGGAAGAAATATTTTTGTAGTTCAAGATCGTTGCCCTCAAAATAGTGACAAACATCTTCATAACCCCTGGCTCTTACTAATTAATATTTTGGCTAGGTTTTGGGGAGCAAATTGCACCCCGACAGACAAAAAATTTAATTAAAGATGCTCAATGCTAACTTCGACTTATGCAAAACGTAAAACTGTTCATCCCATCTTCCAGTCTTTGATGGTTGTGCAATCACCTGTAGTATCCAGGCTAGATAAGGGAGAACTGATGTGACTCCAAAAATCACCTTGCACTGTAAAAAGCAGTACGACGTGGACAACTTGAATACCCATACCTTATTCCATATTCACTGTTCTTTGGCCACTTCAACACGGTCCTTACCTTGTTACATTGGGTCCCAATAGAAGCCATCTTATCTTCAAGACAACAATCCTAACCTACAAACCTGTCAAACTCAAAACCCTGAAATACCTGAACTCCCCAACCACCCGAGAAGATTGAAAGCACTATGCAGCAAAGTGGAACTCTGCTTTCGGATCTTAATATTCAAGAAGAAGCATACTCTAAACTAAGCCTTCTCAAACGAAACTCTGACAGGCTAAGACTCACTCTTTCCATCTGCATGTCTCCCACTGTCATTTCCCAAGTGCTCACCTGCTCTTCTTCTTGGTGTTAGTGTATTCCTTTTCCAAATGGTGTTGTGTTTTACAAGCACTGTGTTTGTCTTCCTATCCCAGTGCCATTTATCTCTGTTTCCCAGCATACGTGTGATGTTCTATTCCTATTATCTGTACGTGTGTCCTCTAAGTTACTGCATGTGTCTCCCTAGGGAAACGTCCATTACATCGCAGGCATTACATCGCAATGCCTTTACAACGCAACCTTTACAACGCAAGTGCCTTTACATTGCATGCCATTACAACGCATGCCATTACAACGCATGTCATTACAACGCATGCCATTACACCGCATGTCATCACAACGCATTATAAGGTTAGTAAAGAGAATTTTAAGTTTTAGAGTGGGTATGGGTTCTGGGGTAGTTGGGAATAGTAATTTTTACCCCTACGCTATCCAGCACTTTCCCTACTGTTGCACTCTCTGGAGTGGAAATAGTAATTTTTACCCCTACGCTATCCAACACTTTCCCTACTGTTGAACTCACTGGAGTGGGAATAGTAATTTTTACCCCTACACTATCCAACACTTTCCCTACTGTTGCACTCACTGGAAGGGGAATAGTAATTTTTACCCGTACACTATTCAACACTTACCCTACTGTTGCATTAAAAGTATTATGCGTTGTAATGGTATGCGTTGTAATGGAATGCGTTGTAATGGCATGCGTTGTGATGGTAGTTTTAAAAAATGCGTTGTAATGGTATGCGTTGTAAAATCATGTGATGTAGTGGTAGTTGCGTTGTAAAAACTGCGATGTAAAAGCATGCATTGTAATTGTTTGCATTGTAACATCATATATTCGTCTCCCTATACCCAGTCTCTCCTTCTACATCCCAGCTGGCACAGTGTTGTGTATGTCGCATAGTAGTGTGATGCTGGCAGCGTCCCATTGTGCGCGACTTCTGAAACCAGATGTAAATGCCTCCTACAGTGTCTCTACTAGCTCCACCAGCCAGTGTATTCTCTGATTTGGTGTGTCCATCCTTGTTCTCAAGTGGGTATCTCTCATCATAGACGCAGAAATCCCTGTCCTAGTGTCTGGGTAATCCCTGTCAGAATCTTGATCCTCCATGTCCCAGTGACTCCCAGTGTCTCTACTAGGTCCAACTACCAGTGTATTCTCTGAACTGGTGTGTCCATCTTTGTTCTCAAGTGGGTATCTCTCATCATAGACGCGGAAATCCCTGTCCCAGTGTCTGGGTAATCCCTGTCAGAATCTTGATCCTCCATGTCCCAGTGACTCCCAGTGTCTCTACTAGGTCCAACTACCAGTGTATTCTCTGAACTGGTGTGTCCATCTTTGTTCTCAAGTGGGTATCTCTCATCATAGACGCAGAAATCCCTGTCCTACTGTCTGGGTAATCCCTGTCAGAATCTTGATCCTCCATGTCCCAGTGACTCCCAGTGAACTCCCAGTGACTTCCCTGTCCCAGGTGACGGTCAGGTCAGTGCAGAAGGTGTGGGTGAGGGTATAACACCAGAATATATTGTCTGCCAGAAATATTGTGTCCTAGATTCTATCTACAAACATATAGCCCATTGAAGGTAAGCACAGAATGTGCACACCCAATGGCAGGATGTTTTTGTGAACAATATTTAGGACACACTATTTATGATAGATAATATTTCTGCATGCAAGGTGAAGTGAAGTGTAGGTGGATGTAGAAGCCCGGTCATAGTACCTGCCATTTCTGGTCCCAAGATCTATGTCTCCAATGTCCCAATCATGCCCCATTAACTTTCAAGTCCCAGGTGTGGGCTCGCTTGCTGCTCCTATGTCGGTGTTACTCTTTCAAGTTTTATAGTGTTTTGTGCTCCACTTTCTGGGCCTGATTCACAAAGGTAAACTGAGATGAAAGTCTAACTTTAGGACTTTCCGTATTCACAGAGGGCATTTACGAGTAGTAAAGTTAGACATTTGTCTGAGTTAAGCTTAAGTTTTGGTCTTAAGTTTAACTGAGTCATAAAGTTAGACTTTCGTCTCAGTTTACCTTTGTGAATCAGGCCCTAGTGTTTTACCTGAACCAGTGCATGTCTCTCCATGCTCCACTGTTTTGGGCCTCTTTCCTGACCCTGTTTAGAATATCTTTGTTCCCCTGAGAGAGGCCGTATGTGCCTTCTCTTTGTCTTTCCATGAAGGCTAGAGTGCAGGTGTTGGGGAGGGTGTCGGTTTGGGTGAAAATAGTACTCAGTGTCCAAATTCTCACCAGCAGTGCATGTAGATGAAATTTTAGAAGTGAAAATGAATTAACCTGATGAAGGGTTTCTTCAGGAACAAAAGAAAAAGGTATTTTGTTCCTGGTAGAAGAGGAGCCAAACATGCAGACACTTTCATGTTAGTCACGCCATTTTCACATAAAAGAGCCTTCACCCATCCAGCAGTCATGCAATTGGCTTCTTTGATCTTCTTTCACTTTTCCCAAAGACGAGGCCAAGTATCACATTCTGGGCAGCTTTGAGCTACTGAATTTGGTCCTATGTCTGTCTTTCATGAAGTGTTGGCAGGTCAAGGTTTGAAATAATCAATGATGGACAGGCATGTAATACCTGAAGAAGTGCTCCATACTGCTGGCCACCAGGGGACTCTAACACAGTTCATTCTGCATGTCCCGTCTAGCTACATACTCTAAACATTACTCGGTAATGTATAATGAGGGTCAGAGAAGGGATGACTGTAACAGAGCCCATCCTGGCAAATCTCTGATGTTTCTCCCCATTCCACCCATGCCTGTCCAGGTCCATAAGCTCTCAGGGTGGTTGATCCAATCCTACATCTAGCAAATTATCTATCTATTTATCTATCTATCTAACTTTCTATCTATCTATCTATCTATCTACCTACCTACCTACCTATCTATCTATCTATCTGCCTATCTGTCTGTCTATTTATTTATACATATTTATATTGCGCGGACATTACCAAAAGGTGCTAGAATGCTTTACAGGAGAAACATTTTGTTACATGGAAGTTACAGATGGTTTAAGATAGACAATACAGCTATAAGTAATTACAAAGAAGATCATTACATAAAAACAGAGAGTACAAAAGCTGTAAGAAGGGTGGTGTACTATACAGCCTTAAAAAGGTTGCAGTAGAATAGGGTTCTGTGCCAAGTGTTGATTACAGTGTTTTAGCTAAAATACCATTGGAAGAGGGGGGCTTTCGTGTCCATTTTGAAAGTCATCAGCTATGTACTTGTGCGCAGATTTGGAGGTAGTGAATTCCAGATTCTGGTTGCGCACCTGAGAAGGATTAAGCCATTTGATTGAGTATTTCAGGAAAACAAAATATCTTAAAATGACAGAGCAGATCAGGGCTGCCAGGGCATCATAAAATATAACTGCTTGTTTGTCCCTCACACTTTTTCATCCATCACACTGGCTGATTGTCCCTCACACTTTTTCATCCATCACACTGGCTGATTGTCCCTCACACTTTTTCATCCATCACACTGGCAAGCGCTGCGTCCCATAAAACAATAAAAGCACCTCAGTGGTGATCGTGCAAGACACAGGCACTTCCCACATAAGATAAAAAACAAATGCAACACCCTGCCATCCGCACAACCTATGTGGTGCAGTGTGCTACCTATGGTTGCGAGTGCCTCGGTGCCACACTAGTGGGAAGTAAGCACTACATGGACACTACAATACAATGAGCCAGCAAGTACCGGCCACTGCTGACGGGTAATGAAATCAATGCTGTAAGCAGGTGGTGCAAGCCAGAGCAAGCTTCATGAACACCTGCCCTGGTCTAGTCAGTGAGACATAAGTCACTGTCCCAGATTGCACAAAGGCTTCTTCTCTTAGTGTGAAAGGAAGAGATGCCTGTGAGATGCATAGTTCGAGTGGAAATGCTGGCTTCGAAAGAAATTCTTTTTAAGGATCACAGGCTTGGAGTGGCCCATGCACCTCGCTTGTACTGCCCAAGAGAAGCAGCCATAGTTCATTTTCCACATGCCAACCTCCACCAACTGCTGGGCCCTGAACAGCTTGGCTGAAAGGCCGGCAGACCTCTTCCTCTCTCTCTTGAAAATCCCATCTCCCCTACCAGTGGAGAAATGCAGAGGTCAGAAAGGGTTAATGGCCGCAGGAGGGACAAGTGTCACAAGAGGTCACTGCAGGGAGACACTTGGATGAAGATAACTGAAGTTGTCAGGATTTGATTTGTAGAAGATGGGCATCGATTTGGGGCTACTTTAGCCACTTCCACTTAATTCCCACTCAGATAAAACCATTTGAACAACCTGAAAAGGCATGATAAATAGTCAAAGAACCTGTCTAATGCTGCTTTACACATCCAGACACAGCGCCTAGTGGACTTACTGGCAGCTACGTGCAGAAACCAGTGCGTGCGCGTGTATTTAGGAATGTAACGTTTTTGGTTTAGTAAAAGACTTCATGAGCTAACCGGAGGTTCGCATGATCACTACTAAAATAACTAGCTATCTTTTAAATAAGATGCAGGGGGTTGAGATAGTCAAGATTGTGGGGACAATTCATAAAAACGTTTGTGGTTACAGGAAGTAGTACTACGGGTACTTTTTTGCATACTTTTACATGCGTTTGTGAATCCTGCACAATGCGTCCACCTCCCTATTGGTAGAGGTGCAAAGAGTGCACAGTGCTTTCCATTTGTACAAATTATATAAAAATATTCACTGAATAGTCCCATTTTATTCCCGTTGTAGGTGTTTCGGGGCCATCTCACATGTAAGATCGCATAAAATAGTACTGCTACAGGGGTAACAATGTCAGTGCTTAATTTATAAAATAATAAGTGCCAGGACTCTCGTCAGAAGGCCACAGCAGCTTGCACCACACATTGCCCCTGCCACTCTGCCAATGATAGTAACTACACACCTACCAACCATCACACTCCTACAAGTGTGACAATTCCGACTATTTTAGGCCTCAGCCTCCAAAGCTATAAGAATGACTTGGGTGGCAGGAAATAGTCATTTTTAATGTATATTAAATTAATAATTATCTGTTGTTGTGGTCATCTCTAAATTAGCCAGACAGCGCCACCTTGTGGCAGACTGTCACAAGAGCATGTGTTTACAATTAAGTGCCGGAGCCGAGCACCGGAAACAACCGGCTCAAATTAAGCACTGAATGTACAGGACTACAAAATGTCTATGAATATTTCACTGTGTGTTTGTCCCTAGTGTGAGAGTGAAGATTCTATGGGCCAGCATTTCCAGAAGAGAAGAGTCGCCTACGAACCCCAGTCTGCTCAGAGGGATGTATAACTTTACGTGCTACGGAGGTGAATTAAGTTTCTGAGTTCTGTTGGGACTCAAGGTATTGGAGGTAGTTATGATCTCTTCTACACTTGAGAACTGCTACTGAAACCTACAATATGTGCGTGGAACCACGCTGGACCAATTGGCTCCTTCTTCTAAAGCAATCTGAATAGGTATGAGACCTGGGGTGGTGTGGGTCAGAGGAGATAGCAGAAGTGACGCTGACAGAATGCAAAAATCATATCAACACTGCAACATAAATGGCAATGCAGGAAAATTAAAAAGGGACTGTATTTAAAAGTTATTTGACAGAAGCATGTGAGTGAACAACCCATTACAGCAATGGTGTAGCAAGGGTGCCATGGGCGAGAGAAAGCGAGGCAAGTGGAACTTGTAACTGCTGATCGACTTGCAAAATACAACAGTAAACAGGGTTCAGTCGGCCACTAAGGCCTCTGGGCCCGGTTGTCACAGCACCTGCTGCACTATTGATACCTACACCCCTGCATGATGGACCTCATTTAGAGTAATGCGGAAACACCGCACTTCTGATTTATTTTTATTCTGCACACATTTCCCTATCAAAAGCCTGGGAAATGAGCATGGGAAAAATGGACCTTAATGCCGTAAAACATGTAGGAATGGCGTGGAACACTGATTCCAATGATTATTCCCAAATCCATGGGGACATTACAGAATAAAACAGAAGTACCACACCTGGAAATGGCTGTACCCACTAAAATCGGATTCCTAGGTGTGGTCCCA